>CM053507.1:37085649-37685649 GCA_028627145.1 Eidolon dupreanum
CAATTTTGAGCATGCAGAATTCACATTAGCTCATTTGAATCTTGACAGTATTTTTAAGGTCTGCTGAGCAGAGAGTACTCTCTTTAATTCACATTTGAGGAGACTGAGACTCAGAGGAGTTAAATGACTCGCTCAACACCATAAAGCTGATGGTGGAATGGGCCTCTATACAGGCTATCTTCCAAGGCAACACCCAGTGCCACCTCTTCTGTGCTCAGCTGTGGCTCACTTGAACGGACCGTTGGCTATATTGTGACTTATATCATATCAACGTGCTACAGAGAGAGTGAGTGTGGCTCTTGGAAGAAAACCAGCTCTTTTACCATATATCCCCCTCAACCTTCTATACATATGTTCTTTTTCCCTATTTGGTGGCAGCAGAAAATAAGCCAAAGTGAGTGGCAGTTGGAGAACGGCTTGAGGGTGACTGTCTAAGGAGGCCTTGCTTCATCACAATGACCACAGTGGGAAATAAATGAAACTAATAAAATGAATTTTTCTTTTTTTGGCTTGAAGAAAGGCAGAAGTAAAGAGAAGCTGATTCAACTGTCTAATAGTGATTTACAATGGATAAAATAAGAGTAAATTCTCCTCTTGCCTTAACAACAACAATAAAGTAGAAAGAAATAGCTTTAGGGATATTTTAAATTCAGTGTTCTATTTTCAAATGGCACTCTTTTTTTCTTAGGGCCCAGGGCTCAGCCCATCATGACACAAGTCCAATGTCAAGCAATAAGGAGACTGTACTAAAAGTACAGATTTTTAAAAAATTTTTTAGAACTTACTTATTTAAACCCACAATCACAATTATCTTGTATCTTCAAAGAAGAGAAAAAAGGCAGACTTTTAAACTATTAATTAATTTAGTCCAGGCTCAGATAAAATTATTCACATTTAAAAGATATGTAGAGATAAGGAGTTGTAAAATCATCCAGAATGTCAGACATAGAGCATAGATTAGATTAATTTCATGGAATTAACCCCAAGCTCTGCTGTTCCTCTTAAAGGATTGATCTTCATACATTCAATGAAGATTTAACAAACTAGGAAGGATATTAAATATCTGAATGAGGAATATGCCTCTTCAGTGTATCCATTCTTATTGACATGAATAAAAATAACTACACTCATTTTAAACAAAATTCAAATGATGCTAAAAAATTAGAAATGTGTGTGCTTTATCTCTACTATAATCATATTTCCCTCACATTCTGCTACAAAATCATGGCAGATTAAGTAAGTCAGGGGTTTTACGACCATGTCAAGCTCGTTTTAAGGGTACTTCATTTCTTCAAGATTGTCTTGCCTGGTTTATCAGTGAGCATCTCAAAATGAAACAGATGGCTCAGTCAAACAAGGGAATTAAGGAGAATGTAATGAAAGGAATATTCACAAAGATGTGAACAGGGCATAGGGAGACCAATCAAAGATGGTGAAGAATCCTGGGGCTAGCAATAGTGAGAAGATTTAATCACCCTTAAGTATGTAGGGGCAAGCAGAGGGATCATTTCCAGGACTCCAGAGAAAGTTATGGCTTTGGCAGTAGCCTGTACATACAACTTAGGCAGGCTTGGCAATAAGAAACACAACACTTTTATACTTAATGCAATCTTTAAAATATACACACAAGTTAAGTGTGTAAAATGCAAACAATAGACTTAAATGTTATAAGAGGGTTTCTAGTTTCAGAGAGCTAAAAAATTAATTTTTAGTGGTGTAATTTTTGGTATTTTATATATAGTTTTAATTTCCTTCACAGTTGAGTATCTGAACTCCTTCAAGTATTCAGTTGAAACTAAACATTCCCTCTCTTTGACATGCCTAGTGACTTCCATCTTTTTATTACTTGATTTGCACTTATGAAATCTATACATCTTATCTCTACCATAAGCACTTTCATTTTTCCATTTTCATATATCTAAATGAAATTATAAGTGCAAATTCAATAAAATATTCAAATGATTGAATGAACCCTACCATATAACAATGTCAGTGCTGCACAAACTCAGTTCTCTCTTAGTAGGTAATATTACCACATAGAAATAGTCATTGACTATCTGAGGCACAAAAGTCCAATGTAAGTAGACAGTCATTGTATATTCATGGAAAGTAGTAACTGTAAAAATCTCAAACATAGCAAAACTTGAAGACCACTGATATGTGTTACTTAAATTCACAATAGATTAGAAATAAGAAGTGACAGCTGACAGCCTGCTATCAGGGGTTGAAAGAGATCCTACAAAAATTAAACACAAAAAAACCCACAAAAATTGTATCAGTGTAGAATTATTTTGTGGAGATAAATTCTCTTACAGATCTGAATCATCTCTAAGGGCAGCTCTAATAATCATTGTTTATAATAATAATTCTGTTATGTTAAAGCAATGTTATTTTTTTTTGTTTAGCCTAAAATAGAACTATATGTTGAGGAAATTTCCCTGTTTAAAAATGCCTTTCAGAAAGATTTCTGTCAAAAAATAAATTAATGAGATTGGCCACCTAAAAAGATAAACTCCAGTGATAAGAAAATTCATGTAGGCAGGACAAGAAAGCAAAGGATAAGAAGTAATTTCTAAAATTGTGAATCATACATTCTGCATACAGATGGTTCTATCTAACGAATCGACTTAAATGTCTCAAAGATATAGGAAAGCTAGTAAGAAAACAGTTTGGAACTGCTCATGAAGTTTATGAGAGCTGATTTTGTCTATAATGATTTTCCCCATCATGGAAATCAGCAAACATTCTAAAGCACTTCCTTGCCTCGTCACCCATTAGTTAAACATTTACCAACACATCTCTGATTGGTACTTCTTTGTATTTTTCCCCTTATCTTAGTTCACTTGACTTTATTAAAAGAAACTTTTGATTTTGTATACAAAAGTAGGAAGAATGTTGTAATAAACTCCCAGGTATCCATCAAGCAATTCTGATCATTATTAATTCATACCCAGTGTTGTTTCATTTTAACCCCACCTCCTTCTTTCTATCTCAAATTATTTTGAAACAAATCACAGATATATCATTCAACCTATGAAAATATCAGTATATATTTCTAAAAGATAAGAACTTTTCATTTTAATTTTTAATTTTTTTCCAGCTTTATTGAGAGAACATGAACATGTAACTAACTTTGTGTAAGTTCAAGGGGAATCATGTGTTGGTTTGATGCACATATATTATGAAATGATTTCCATAGTAGAATTAGCACCTTTGTCACTTCACAGAATTATCATTTCATGTGTATGTGGTGAGAACATTTAAGATCTACTCTCTTTGAAACTTTCAAGCATATAATATAGTATTGTTAACTATAATCACCACGCTGTACATTAGATCCCCAGAACTTATTCATCTTATAACTGGAAGTTTGTACTCTTTGACTAACATCTTCTCATTTTTCTTATCCCTTAACCCCTGGCATCCACCATTTTACTTGGGTTCTATGCATTTGGCTGTTTTAGATTCTACTTATAAGTAGTAGTGTGATGCCCTTAAGATCCATCCATATTGATGCAAATGGCAGGATATCCTTCTTTCTCATGGCTGAAAAGTATTACACTATATATGTCATGTCTTCTTTATGCATCCATCCATTGACAGAAACTTAGGTTGGTTCCATGTCTTGACTGTTGTAAATAAAGCTGCAGTAAAAACGGGAGTGCAAATATCAAAATCCTGATTTTATTTCCTTTGGATATATACCAAGGAATAGGATTTTTTGATCATATGATAGTTCCTTTTTAATTTTTTTGAGGAACCTTAATACTTTTTTTCATAGTGGTTGCACCAATTTACATTTCAGCCAGCAGTGTCCAAAGATTCCCTTCTCTCCATATTGTCACCAGTACCTGTTGTCTCTTATCTTTTTGATGATAGCCATTTTAACAGATGTGAGGTGACATCACATTTCAGTCTTGATTTGCATTTCCTGATGATTAGTGATGTCAAGCATCTTTTCATGGACCTGTTGTCTATTTGTAACTCTTCTTTGAAAAAATGTCTATTCAGTTCCTCTGCTTGTTTCTTAACTGGAATGTGTTGTTGTTGTTGTTTTTTTGCTATTGAGTTGTATGAGTTCCTTATATTTTTTGGATAGTAAGCCCTTCTTAGGTATATAATTCGCAAGTATTTTCTTCCATTCCATAGGTTGGTTTTTTCATTTTGTCAATTATTTCTTTTGTTGTGCAGAAGGTTTTTAATTTAATGTAGTAGCACTTATTAATTTTTGCTTCTGTTACTTGTGCTTTTGGTGTCATATCTAAAAAATCATTGCCAAGACCAATGTCAAGGAGTTTCTTCCCTATATTTTCTTCTAGGAGTTTTATGGTATCAACTCTTGTGTTTAAATCTTTAATCCATTTTAAATTAATTTTTGTGAGTGGTACAAGATAGAGGTCCAATTTCATTCTTCTGCATATGTTTACCCAGTTTTTCCAATGCCATTTATTAAAAAGACTATTCTTTTCCCATTGAGCATTCTTGGCTCCCTTGTCAAAAGCTTTTCTGTATCTAGATGATTATGTGATTTTTATCTTTTGTTCTATTAATGCAATGTATCACATTTATTGATTTGCACATATGAACCATTCTTGCATCCCAGGAATAAACCCCACTTGATCATGGGTACAATTCTTTTAATGTGCTGTTGAATTTAGTTTGCTAATATTTTGTTGAGAATTTTTACATCGATATTCCTTAGAGATATTGGCCTGTAGTTTTATTTTCTTGTAGTGTCCTTATCTGGCTTCTATATCAGGGTGATGCTGGCCTTATAAAGTTAGTTTGGGAGTATTTCTTCCTCTTCAAATTTTAAAAGAGTTTGAGAAAGGTTGGAGTTAATTACATTTGAAATAATTGGAATTATTCACCAATGAAGCCATCTGGTCCTGGGGTTTCTTGTTGTTGTTATTGTTGTTGAAAGATTTTTGATTACTGATTCAACTTCAATTGCATACAAAAATTCTACTTTCTTATTTCCTTCTATTTATGTATTTGATGTCACAATTTATATCTTTTTATATTTTGTATTAATTAAGAAATGATTACAGCTATAGTTATTTTTAATATGTTTGTCCTTCAACATTTAAAGTGGTTACACATCCCATATTACAGTATTAGAGTATTCTAAATTTGACTATATTTACGTTCACCAGTCAGTGTCTTGTATACTTTCATGTATTTTTATGTTACTTACTAGTATCCTGGAAGGACTTCTTTCAGCATTTCTTGTATGTCAGGTCTAGGGGTAATGAATAACCTCAGCTTTTGTTTGTCAGAGAAAGTCTTTATCTTTCCTTCATTTCTGAAGGACAAATTTGTCAGATTAGAGTATTCTAATTTGTTTATTTTTTATTCTAGTCTCCCCTCCCCCCACACTTTGAATGTATCATCTCACTTTTTTTCTGACCTGTAAGGTTTCTGCTGAGAAATCCACTGGTAGACTTATTGGGGGTTCCCTTGTAAGTTACAAGCTTATTATTTCTTGATGATTTTCAGATTCTCTCTTTGTTTTTGTTTTTTTGACAATTTTATTACAATGTGTCTTGGAGCAGATCTCTTTAAGTTGAGTTTGTTTAGTCACCTATAAGCTTTGTAAACTTAGATATGCAAATCTCTCTCCAGATTTTGGAAGTTCTCAGCCATTATTTCTTTAAATAAGCATGCTGCACTCATCTTCTTCTCTTTCCCTTATGGTATTCAAATAATTAATAATTTTTTAAAAATAATATTTTGTAGATCACATGGGGTTTCTTCCCTTTTTAAAAAGCTTTTTTTTTTTTTTCTTCTGACAGGGTAATTTCAAAGTTTCTGTTTTCTAACTCATAGATTCTTTCTTTAGCTTGATCCATTCTGATGTTGATATTCTCAATTGCATTTTTCTTTTCATTCATTGTATTTTTCAGCTCCAGAATTTCTATTTGTATTTTTAATGAATTCTATCTCTTTGCTATATTATTTTATTAATTTTTATATTATTTTCTTGTATTATTTTCTTAATTTTGTTCAGTTTTCTTTCTGTTTTCTTATAGCTCTTTGAGCTACTTTAAAACAGTTATTTTGATATATTTTTTATTCAATAAATCTCAGATGTCCATGTATTTGAGATCAGTTACTGAAATATTTTTGCGATCCTTTGGTTGTATCACATTTCTTTGATTTCTCATGTTCCTTGAAGTTTTGTGTTGGTGTCTTCACATTTGAGGTAGCAGTCACTTCCTCCAGTCTTTACTAATTGCCCTTTGCAATGCATTCAAAATTATATATATATTTTTGCTCCATTGGTGTGCTGGTAAGTCTCTGCTGGATACCTGGACTTCTACAATGGGTCTCTCATCCATAGGTGATTGTCTAAGATGCTGTTTTCTAGGAGATCCACACCATGGCCAAGAAGAACTAGGGCTGGTTCATGGGCCACTGCAGGTCTACAGCTGAGACTGAGATCTGTATATTCATTACCTGACACACGAATGGGTAAAACTCCTCCTGGGTCCTTTGGTATATGGTGCTAGATACCACAGCTCGCACCAAAAGCACTTTTGTCCATGAATCAATACCAGATTGTTGTTATGGAGGGGGGAACACAATGAAGGATGTCTTATTCAGCCATGTTGCTTAGATAAGGGCCTTTAAAAAAATCCTAAGTGCATACCATTATCACTCTAAAAACAACCTTAATTTTCAATTGATTGAATATTCTTTCAGTGTCAAAATCTCATTCAGTCATAATTTTAAAATATATTTTTATGGTTAATTAAGAATTAAAAATAATCTCCACATATTGTGATTTGTTAATATATCTTTAAAGTCTATTGTAATCTATAGGTTCCCTCTTTGTCCTTTTTTTTTAACTTCCCTTGCATTTCTTTGTTGAAGAAACTAGATCATTTGTCCTGTAGTTTCCCGCAGTCAGGACTTCACTGATTGTATTCCTGAAATTCTTTTGTCCTCTGTATTTGCTCTAAATTTGTAGTTATATCTAGAGACTTGAAAAGATTCAGTTTAAATTTTTGCAGCAAGGATACTTCAAAAATTAGTATGTGCTTTTTTCAGGAGGCATATAATATCTGGTTGCCTCTCTGATGTTAACACAACTTAATATGCATTATTTAAATTCATTATTTAACTAGGAATTGCAAAGTGAATATTATAATTACCTTATTCCTTCATTTATTAGCTGAAATACCTCTATACAGAGAAATTTGTCTTCATTTGGTTATTCAGTAGTACATTTCATTTAGGAAAGGGAAGATTCTACCTAATACTTTATTCTTCCCAGTGCTTTTTAAACTGAGTAAGCCACTACCCTTTTCTTTTACTTGTCTAGATCCAAGATATGACATATTTGTTTTGTTCCAAGCATCTTTTTTTTTTTTTAAATTTAATCGTATGAAAGTTTCCCTTCTGACTGATATTTTCCAAGACACTTAAAAATCCTCTTTATTAGAAAACAGCAAATTTTGAGATGTACCAGATAATATGAAAAAAATAATTGTGACTATATCAAATACCCCAAAGTTAAATTGCTTTTCTAAAACCTATGAAATCATTTGATTAGAGAAGAGGACCAGAAACCACATGAGGACACACAGAGGAAAATTCTGAATCAGTTTGACCTGTTTTATGATTATCAATACACTGGACAGCAAACTTTAAACATAATAAGAAATTAATACTTCAACTTAGATTTCTTAAAATTTAGTTTTGGTAATAATACGTAAATTAAATTCATTATTGGCAGAAAACCTGAGGCAAATTTGTTTGAATTGGCATTCTAATTTCTAATTGAGCTATAGAGACAACTTATTCTTTTGAGGGGAGGCCATTGTTCTTGCTCCATTTTCTTTAACATTTACCCCTTTTCAAGCTTGTGCAAAAATGGACCAACTTGACCACTTGAGACCCTTCCTTGTTTTGAAAGCTGATTCTCTGCAGACTCATGGTTCAGAAAGTGTCCTTGAATTTGGAATATATGGGTAGGTTACTCTAAACACTAACTTTAATTTCAAAGTTTTTATCCTATCTGGTAGTTTTATCAATATTATAAATATCCAGCTAATAATAAAGAGGCTATTATTGCTATTTGTCAAATTACGATGTATCTTTTTGATTTTTCTGTATGTATGTGTGTGCCTTTCCTTTTGTTTTTTAAGTTTTTCTCCTAATCTCACCAATCTGCTTATTTTAAAAAACTGTAACTAGCATCATACCTTTTAAGTTTACTGAGACCAGATTCCATTTATATAAACCTTTAAAGATCCACAGTCTTCAGATGAAGAAGTCTCACGTGCAAAATAAAGAAATAAAGAAATAAAAAGATTTTTGAACCTTGAAAAATCATAGAATAAATGCTCAAGAAATATTTATTGATTGAACACAATTCAGAATCTTATCGATTCCTTGTATAACATTTGGATCAACTATAGCTGCAGAAGTGTCATAATAGACATTCAGTTTTCAAGCAAACAATTCTGTCTCTTTCCCACTCCACCAACACCTGCCCACCCTCCCCAACCCCCTGTCTCAATTCTTTCTCTTTTAATAAAAGATACGCACTTAAGAAGAAGAAAAAACCAATGACCAAATGCAATTTGAGTCCTTTCCCACCCCTACTGTCAGGTTGGTATTTTGTTAAATGTTACTACTTTTCACTTTCAAAAAGGTTTAGTCAACAGTATTCAATCTACTTTCTAGCAGATAAACTTCGCCACCCCTTAACCTTTAGGTCATTCCAATCATGTTATTTCTCCCATAATGCCAGAAGTAATGGAGTAGGCAGAAAGTGAAAGTAGAAGTTATATAGCTCTGCTTGCCTGTCTTTTGTTTGCTTGTCTCTAACTACCTTAAACTACTTCCTTCTCATCTTTATAACAATGAGACAAAATGGTTCCATCTAAATAGTCCCAAAGCCAGCCCAGGCTTCTGTAACCTATTATTATGACCTTTCTCTCATCAGTAATTGTTCAGCAATTTGTACCTAAAGAAACCTTATGGCCTATACAATACTCACATAAGACATGGTGAAAGTAGCTTGGGGGATAGCTATGGCAATTATCACATACTAGGATGTTATAGGTCATTTAAATGCAAGAGGCTTAAAATACTTTAAAATATTCGAATAGTGAAGTGTTGAGTATATTTTAGAGCATATCTTTTCATTTCATTTTAATAAACATTTACTCATGTATTCCTGATCTCAGCTTTGTAGCTATTATGAAGGTATCCCAATTAAGATGTTTTATACATATTTGGCAGAATGTGAGAAATAGCCATTTAAAAAATAAATAACAAAAGAATAAGAAGAAAAGAAGTGAAAGAAGAGAAGGAAGAGGTGGAGGAGGAAACACAACATGAAAACACATATTCATGTTCATCAGTTGATTATAAATCACATACTGCCTTTTGCACACATGTGGTGACAGTGTGGAGCAGGCACCAGTGAGAGGCAGATGCAGTAGTTATAAAAGAAATGATTGCTTCTTTATCTTTATGTTCTTTGAGTGCCTCTTTGTAGTATTACCTTCCCACATATCCCTTATTGCAATTGCACTCTCTCACAGTTAGAATTTTAACAATCATTATGCCTAAAGTAGTTTTATGAACTAAGTGGGCATTTAATAAATATTAATGATTGTGATGTACTGTGTATTATGAACTCTTACATGAGTAGATACTTATTAAAATGAAATTAAAAGATGTGCTCTAAAATGTACTCAACACTTCACTTGGGTTACAATCATTAGCCTGATCCGAGTCTGAGACCTTATAGAAAAGAGCACATTAGTAATGATAGCAGATGTTACAAGAACTGCTTTTGGTTTCATGATGCTGAATGTATATGAGAATTCTCTTACAGCAGTGAAAAATACTTGGAAAGCATTTGGTAAGAGAAGGTAGGAGGAATTAAGAAGCAGATGGGTGATTAGCACAGATGTCTTTTAAGGTTCACTTCTAGAGGAATTTGAAATTATTTTTCAGTTTAATATCATGTACTAGGCCACCCTTTACCATTCCCCAATGTTCTTTGCAAGCTCCTCTTAATTCATTCTATTTGAGTCTGTTGTTTATGGTTACTTACTCCATGATCTGAAAAAGGCAAAAGAAGCCAGAAAATTCTTGAGTCTTTTAAGCTTTATTTACCAGTGACAGGGAAGTAGGCTGTGCAACCCCGGGATATGCAAAATGATCAAGTTGTGGCACTTCTACTTTTAGTTTCTTTTAACAATCTTTACTCTTTGTATCTTATGTGTATATTTTCTTTTGCATGTTCTATTTTAGTAATGAAGTATATGTGTTTGGTTTGTCATCAAGCAAGCAATCAATAGACAAAAAGGTTTTGAGACTTCAGGTCAAGACAACATGATGTGATGGAAAGTGGATAGGTAATAGTGGTGATGAGATTCAGGAGATAATGAGATAAGTTTGTTAGGTCCAAAATACACAATCTTTGTTCTCTTAAAACCCAGAAGTAACTTATATTGTATTTATACTTATGAAAAGAAGAAAAAGAAGGCAGCTAACAAACAAAATTTCTTGCTTTGATTCTGACTAGTTTTGTACAGGCTTTTCTGCTTTCTTAACAGAGATTGGAATGGTAGTACTTACCTTTAAAAATTTTTAATTACAGTTGAAATACAATATTAAATTAGTTTCAGGTGATAACATAATGAGTAGACATTTATATAACTTACGAAGCGACCACTTTGATAAGTGTAGTACCCATCTGATACCATACACAGTTATTACAATATTATTGACTACATTCCCTATGGTGTATCTTATATCCCAGTGGCTGTTATTATAAATGGCAATTTGTACATTCTAATCCCTTCCTCTTTTTTACCCATCCCCCCAACCCTCCTCCCATCTGGCAACCATGGGAATACTTACACTTAACAAGATAAAAAACTATTTTCTGCCGTTAGGTTTAGCTAAGGTGAGTGCATTATATCTATAATTGTAATTTTTCATAGACCCTCAGAGCTCTTTGACAATGTAGAAAGTACTTTACTTAAGGATTTCCAATCTAAAAGTAATCACAGACAGGAACCAAGCCACGCTTCATATGCAGGAAGTTCAACTTTGATGACTTTAATAGCCCTGTGAAAACAGGACACTTTTTCTCAGTCTATTATTCACAATGTTTGTGCATAGCTTTGAGATGTTTTACCAGAATTATTTACCCCTTCATATCCAACTAAATGTAAGAGCAAAAAATACTCATAAGATGAGGTAAATGAAAGTTTTGAAAATAAGGTAGAGCTAGTCAAACAACTGAAAGTGGCTAGAAAGTGCTGGTTGTTGCATGTGAACATGGAATGAATCTTTGTCCAAATGAATCATTTTAAAAGATAAACAGTGAATCACTTGAAACACAGTACTTACATGAGTTACAATAATTAGAGAGAAAATAATTACCAGTTTGGGGGAAATTTTGAGGCGGTGCCTAGGTGGTATTTTCAAACCATTCCAAACAATAAGCGATTGTTAACTATGTATTCTAGTACATTTGTATTTATTTACTGTACCTAATATACATATACAACTATCATTAGTTAATATCTTGGGGAAAAATATACTTGAGGCAAGACTATTATTAATAGCAAATGTAACTTCAGATTGTAAAAAGCCTTTATGATAATTTTTTTTTTTCTGGAGAAAGACAATATCTTGTCAGATCTGGTAAGGTTATTATTAATTTTTTTTCTTTGTAATATGATAAAAAATGGCTTATAGTAAGAATAAGAGAAGTGTCATCTCTCCCATTGTTTACATGTGCTTACATAATTAATATTCTTTTTCATTCACAATTTCTTTGCCAAAAAACTTTAAAAGTCGCACATCCATTTTGGGAGAGTTAGCTTAAATCAGAAAATAGAGTCTGGAAAGGTGCCGAACTGGGCATACATATACAATAAGTTTCAGTGTACCAGAGGAGGAAGACAGAAAAAGGGTACTTCTGACACCTACCTTAATATATTTTGATATATTTAGATTTTTAAAAATTTCAGACAATAAGAATTAAGAATTAAGGAAGAGAAGTATACACCTGGTTATAAAGTGTCAAAGGACAGTTTTAATCTCCTACTTATTGGAAATTTTTCATAACTTCTATATCCAGCAGTATAGCCAGCTAGAGATCCACATAAACAAATTAAAGAGAAAAATTATATATTATTTCAATTGATGCAGAAAAAATATTTGATAAAACTTGTAATAAAAATTCTTGTAATAAAAATTAGAAATAGAAGAGAGCTTCCTTAACTTGAAAAGTTCATCTATAAAAGAACCACAAAAACTATTACACTTAATGTTGACTTAAAAGCCTTCTCTTTAAAGTTGGGAATGTGACATGGGGCCTAAATATCAATGATTCTATTAAAATTATACTTAAGATTCTAACCTGTGCAATAAGGTAAATTATGTATAAAAAGATGGAAGAGATGAAACAAATCTCTTTATTTGCAAGATATTATCAATTGTCCTGTGGAAAATCCAAAAGAATCTACAATAAATCAGTAAAGTTAGATTAGAAATAGATTTTAATAGATACAAAAATCAACATACAAAAATTATACATTTCTGTAAACAAGCAATAAACAATTAAAATATAACTTAAAATATCATTAACATTGGCATCAGAAAATACAAATAAACTAAGAATAATGTCTTGCACTTTAGACATTTACAAAGAAGAAAAAATTTGACTAAAAAATATGGAGAGATATACTAAGCTCATGTACAGGAAGACTCAAAATTTCAAAGATGTCATTTCTCCCTGAATTGATTTGTAGATTCTGATTTGTACCACTTCTGCTAAAAATTCCAACTTATTTTCCCATGGAACTTATCAAACTGATTTTTAAATTATATAAAAGAGCAAAGATCACAAATACCCAAGAAGATCCTAATGAAAAGCAAATTTTCTGTAGCAGAGGAATAAAAATTTTAAAAATTACAGCAATTAAGAAAATGTGGTATTGACACAGTGTTAGACAAATAGATCAATGGTACGAATAGCTCAGAAAAAAGAATAACATGTATATTGAAACTCAATTTGTGATAAAACTTGTATTGAAGATCAGTGTAAAAATGATGGGCTTTTTAATATATAGTACTGTGACAATGCACAGAGAACAAAATTAAATTGGACCATACTTCATATGTGCATAAAAATAAATTTAAAATATACTTAGGTGTGAAAAATGCTTTTAGAAGAAAATATAGAATATATGTCCTTCGGGATAGAGATTTTTTTTTTTAATTTGACAAAAAAAAAAAAAACAAACCACTAACCACAGTAAAGAGCGATTCAACTATATGAAAATTAAGATACTCTGTTCATCAAAAACACAGTAAATAAGGTGAAAAACTAATTTACCACAAAGTGAAAAAGGTTATTAATAACACGATTGACAAAGAATTAATAGCACAAAATGCACAAGAACTCCTAGGAATTAATAAGAACGCAAAAATCATAAATAAAACAATAGAAGAGTTGAAGAGACACCTTACAGAAGTGGAAATAAAAATGTCCTATAAACATTGGAAAAGATGCTCAAACTCCTTAGTAATTAAAAACTCAAATTAAAAACACAAGACACCCTGTACCACTTAGCAAATTTGCAGAATGTGAAACATTTGACAACATTAAGAGTTAGCAAGGATCTGAAGTTTCAAAAACTTTTATACCCTGTTGGTAGGAGTTCATATTGGTACAGTTTGGAAAATCATTTGCATTATCCAATACGATTAAAGATGGGAACGCTGTGGAAAACTCCGCCTCTGATATCCATATGGCTTCTGCCTCATCTTCAGATCTTTGTTCTTGTCAAATGATGACCCTTTTCTTCTTCCTGATCACCCTATTTAAAACTGGACACTCCTCCAAAATTTCCTATCTCCTCTTTTTGTTTTTTTTTTTTTCCATAATACTATCACTTTCCAACAGACATTATTTACATATTTCTTTTACTATTCTATTTCCCTCCACTAGAATGTAAGCACATGAAGTTGAAGACTTCTGCCTGTTGTTTCTTTTTCGTGGATGTATGCTTAGAATCTAAAACAGTGCCTGATACAGAGAAAAAGTTGTTGAATGAAATATTACATGATCCAGCAATCCCACTCAAGGCACACATCTTAGAGAAACTCTTGAAATAAAAGACATGTACAGGAATGCTTATAACAGCATAGTTTGTAATGGGGAAAAAAAACACAATACAATGCAACAACAGTAGAAGATATTGGATAATACATGGTAGAATACTCATATAGGGAAATATTATATAGCAATTAAAATAAATGATCTGTAACATGAATTTCAAAACCTAATGTTAAGCCAAAAATTACACACAGTAATTATATAAATGAATCCGTTTATACAAAGTGTAAAAGCTTGCAAAACTAAATAACATTATTTAGGGCTACAAAATATGATGTAAAAATTTAAAGACAAACAAGCGGTTATAAATACAAAGTTCAGTAGAGTTTACTCCTGAGTGAGGAGGAGAAGGAGGTATGCCCAGGTTTTATTGCTGGGTACATAAGTGTTCATTCTATTGATGACACTGCTTTACTTTATACTGTACACTCTTATAATTAAGGCAACAAGTGCATCAGAAACTGTGAGCTTTTACTAGACTTGGTTAAGCTGGAGTTTTAAAAAAATGAATTTCACTCTTAGGTCTTGAAACTGATTTGGAAGTAGAGTTTTTTTCCTGAACTATGTAAATATTTCTTGTTGAATCAAGCAGACTTTAAGATATATAGTGGCCATAGGGTTATGTCTTTGGGATCTCCATAATCTCTAGATCTCTAGAGTTCCTGGAAAATGATGCACTTTGGGGTCAAAAGACCTGAATAATTTAAGTTCCAGCTCTAATACTAACCAGTCAGTGCTATGTTGTAGTAAGAGGCACTGTATACAAAGGAGATCCATGAAATCTTACAGTGATCCTACTACGGGATAGTACTATTATGCCCGTTTTACAGATAGGAAAATGAGACAGAAATTGAGACTCTTTCCCAATATCCACAGCTGTTAGATTGTTGAACTGAAACTTCTGACATGTTTTTTTACTTATTATTCTAAATCTCTTAGCCCCCGAGCCTTTGCTCTTCTAGTTAATATCTTCCCTCTGTACCTCTCATATAAAATGTTTTATGATTTTGATCCAGAGCAAGAAAACAGGTAGAGAGGAAATCTCCTGTTCCTGCATGAGATGGGCTACTACAGCACACCCCATCTGCTGTTTACTGAAGCGGGGGATTGCTGAAGAGTTCCCAGCAAGCAGTGCCTGCCTCCTGCATTTGCCTCTTTGGAAGATGTTTCTCGTGCTGCCCCAGCCCCCCCAACTCACTTTGGTCTGGTTTCTCTTTTGCTGGCCCTTTTCCCATAGCAGTTAATGTTTGCCCTGCAAGTGCCAGAGCATTCATCCTTTCTTCCTTGAATGGTGTGCCCATTTGCATATCATGCAAACAGCCCAGCTGCTGGAGTCCCAGTTAGAGTAAATAACGGTCACTGTGTTTATACTGATTGCTCCTGGGGCCTTCTGGAACCTGCTGCATAAATCTAGGGAGAAAATCATTTAGTTGGAATCTCTGCTCAGATCTGACATCATGAATGAACACAGGCTAAAAATGCACATGTAACCCTCTCCAGGTAAATATGTACTTAAGAGTCTAAAGACTGAGGGAGGTTTATAGATGGAGAGAAATGCTCACTATCATTTTTAGTTCGTCTGATTCCATTTAATAGCCTTTAGGCTTTGAGTATGTTTCCTATGTCCACAATCACTTCTTAAAAACAATTCAATAAAAAAACTCAAGAATTTAACCTATTTTCACAAATATTGTTTTCAAATATAATCAATTATATTCTTATGAATCTAATATATCAGTTTTCTAACATCTTAAGGAGAGAAATGTCAGTGAATAAAGAACTGATCACAAACTTACGTTGAAACAGGCTATAAGATTTCTAACACCACGGATTTATTTTTTCTTTATTTTCTCTATTCTTATGATTCTAATTATTAGACAAAAATTTTTCCCTTTATTTATTCTTATGAGTATAATTTACACACCAAATCCTGAGTCAGTTAGCATTCCTGGACCAGCTGAAGCTGTAGATTATCCAGGAGGATACATTCCCTTTTACAGTTAAACTTTGTCCATTACAAATTGGTTCTGTCAATCAAACAGATCTTGTTTTACATGACTCCATTCAGTATACCCTAAAGGCTGCTTGTTTTGAGACTCTTATTTTTGTAATACTTTGCAATTTTTTCATGTTTCAATTAATGTCTAAAGTTTCTTAATATTCACATATATATGAATGCATAAATATTTCTATACTATTTCAGGCCATACGTGCTTTTTAAAAAATAATTCAACAAGCTTCTAAAAATCTGATCATTAACAATTTAGAGTCAGCCTAGGTAAAGTTCTGATAAAAAGTAGAAAATGGTCAGATTGCAGCAGTTGTTAAATCTCTGGAAAGCCTGATGAAAATATCTAATTACATTGTGACACTCTGGTTTACGTGTGTCATTGCACTAGAATGATTTTGCCAACTGTTTTGAATTCCAAGACTTGAAATGTAGGAATTTTATGTAGAAAGAAGTAAAGTTAAATCAACTTACATGATATTTATTCCAGCCAATTCAATTCTTTATTTAATGCTTACAGTATCTCTATGCTAGGCCTTGTGGAGAACATAGGTGAGTTAGATTGGCTATCTATACACAGCAAACAGCCTAGATAACAACTCTGAGAAACATACAGTCCAGCCAACAAACCCACACATGCATCGTAGTCTTCATCCCTGCTAATGGCAACCCTATACTAGAAGTTCAAGATAAAAACTTCAGTGTTATCCTTGACTCCTCTCTTTTTCTTCCGCACCATATCTTATCTGTTAGCAAATTGTCTTGGCCCCATCTTCAAAACAGATGCATCGTTTATTCACTTCTCACCACCTCCACTACAGCTATTTAAAGGTAGATCTCTCAGCTGGTTGCATGGAACACCATGTTTCACTTAGCTTCATTTTATTTTACTAATCCTTGTGGTTAACACTTTGTATTGATTTTTCTGTAGAATCTCATTTTTACCAGTTGGCAAGATGACAAGTGACAAGTCTCTATGGCAGTCAGTTCAGGGCAGATCCAACCATTCCGTCACATTCCATTTGGGGAAACAGAGAAGGGACAGGCACTATCAGGCATATAACTCAAAATCAGGCAGCGACTCAGTCACTTTGCTATTGTTCTAAAGGCAAGGCTGATAGTTCCTGTTGCCCCAGATTTTAGCAAAAACATCTGAATCTCATGTGTTTCAGCCACACATTCTTAGGCACAGCCAATGAGAGAGTGACTTTTAACACATTTTCCAGGTAATTCCCATTAATTTTGTCCTGGATTCTTTGTAGTTATCATTAATTTTAAGAATAAGCGTGTCCTTTTGAGGAAGGAGACTTGTTTTGAAACATCATAGCTAACTTTTAAAATTCTGCCCTACAGAAATAATGATAAAAAATCCATGAATGGAGATTTTAATCACAATTATATTTGTCATAGTGAGAGGTAAAAAAGTTAATTGTTTATAATTTAAATGGGATCATTGACAGCAATTATATTGCATTTTGTTATTTTTTTATTTTTGCAGAACTTTTTATGGCAGAGTGTTTAGAAGATTTCTTAAAATTTGGTTTATCATACAGGGAACAATAAAGAAGAAGAACACATAACCTGTTTATAAACTACAAGTGCTTTGAGAAAAAAGGAGAAATAATAGCCTTTCATTGGCCAGGAAGACCTCACCATGAAAATGGTTTCATTCACGGTTTTATTAAATATTGTCCTTCTGTACAAAAGAGCAGTTGATGATTCATTAATAGGATCTCCACTCAGGAGAAAAAGTTCTTAGTCATGAAGGAGCTGTTAAGAAGTAAGCCCCATTTCTGATATTTGGATCGGAAAGAAGGGTGGAGGTAACACTACCAGTTAGTGCCCATATATTTATTGTCTAAACTGGGACACTGCTGTGAGTGAAAGGCATTATCATTAATAACATACTCCAGAACAACAGGTATAGATTGGGAGTGAACAGGCTAACTGGCACATATGGTTACCTCCCAACCTAAGAAGATAGAGCTTACACAAAGGATCCCTGGAGAGTCTCTGGAGTATGGTTTCAAGGGACATAACTAAAATTATCTCTGGCCCATTCAACCTCAGGGGTATTATCTACATCACTAGAGACTCCTCCCTCATGGCCAGGGCTAGGATTTTAAGGAGAGTTGGGTCACTGAAACCATTTCCTTGCTTGTTCAGTGTACTCAATTTTCTGATTTTATAACATGGCTAAATTTAATCCACATAGCTGAGAGGGTTGGGAGAATTAGGTTAAACTGTTTTCTTCTGTTCAAAAATCACTTGACTACTTTAGGACATAATGATTAAATCTGTGTTTCTCAAATTTGTTTGACATAAAAATCATGTCACAGGGGTAGCTGTTAAAAAAATACCAATTCTTGGACTCTACTTCAAATTTAGTGAATTTGTTCTCTTGTGGAGAATTCTGAAAGATTTATATTTTAAGCAAGCTCTTCTATTCAATAGGCAAGTTCAAGAAATGCTATTTTATATAAGTTTTAAGAAGTAGTATAGAGAGTACATTCTTAAGTAGGCAGATATATATTTTTATATGTAGATGGACCAGAAGGAAATACAATAAAAAGGTTAATGTTAAGAGAATGATGATCTCTGAGATAAGACTCACTTGTCTACTTTCTACAGTGTTTATAGTGACTTATCATCGAACATAGAAAAGTTATTTTAAAATTATTAAAACATTTTGTAAACATAATTACCAGCCTGGTTTATTCTTTTTCCTTTATAGAAGAGTGAAAATATTTTGTATTGTATGGACTAAATTTGTTTCTCTGAGGTTTCCCTAACCCAAGGAACTTCATACAGCCATATAGTTTGTTCACTGCACAAAGCCAGGAGTTGTGAGTTGTGAGTTGTGTCCCACTGAATGGCACCTCCTAGAGTGTGCAATGTGTACCTCTGCTCCATTACCTGAAAAGTCATTTACCTCGGTTTGATTCTTGACTTAGAGATTATGTGTAGAAAAGCAAGATGATCTGTCACGGCTTATGCATATTAGCTACATTTATAGGAGGAATCAGTAAAGATAGTACTAATGTAATGAGTCTTAATGACCATGGAAGGGAAATTCTTTTATGATGGATTTCAAGTTAAAATATGCTGGTTATTTTAATAATGTAATTTGTTAAAACAAATACATTGCTGCAAATCATATTCTCAAGCTACTCAGGGCCTAAAGAAGAAATAGGTTGATATTTAAAAAGTACCTCAAGGTTAACTGTTTAAATCACTGCCATGTTCTCCTGGATATGTTGCATACTTTTGTTTTTGTCAATTTAAGCATATGCAGTTTAAATATCCAAAGTGAGAAGGAATGAGGGGAATTCATTTATTTATTCATTCATTCAAGTAACCAAGAAATATGAAGAGAGTATCTATTATATGCTAAGTTCTATATGGAAAACAAAAATGAATCTGGTTTGAATCTTGTTACTGAGAAGTTGGATATCTGGGGGGGAAATAAGACTTATATGTAAGTGATTAAAATGTATCGAAGAAAATAATAAATGCCTTATTAGGTAGAATTCAAAAGAGGGAGAAATTTACCCACAGCTTGGAACAGGTGTAATGAGAATTAGGGAAACTGTTCTGAAGGGAAGCCAGTGCAAGAAGGTCTTTGAAGAATGAAGTTTGATGACTTTAGTCATTTAGAGACATGAAAGAACCAGTACATCAGGTTCAGGCCATAAACAAAGGCTCAGAGGTAAGGATATGTAGAGGATAGTATAAACGGTTCTACTGATAGAAGTAAAGGACAGGTACATTGGGTGGCAGAAACTGAGCTTCCAGTGGTTTGAGCACAATAAGGAAGAAGCCAAGGCTGAAGTATTCATTCTATCCTGGAAAGGTGAATGTTGCTCAGCTCATGCACGGACCCAAGTTCAAACCTAACTCTTTGAAAAACGAACCCACGTAATTCCAGGAAGCAGGTCTTGTGGTCACAGCTCAGCTGCTTATTTAGCCTCTCAGAGAGTAAAGCCCCATTACCTTCTTAGTCATTGGATGTGAAAGGTAAACATATTATATTACAAGGTGAATGTGACATGAAGTGGCCAGACGAAGCTGTGTTGCATAGGGTTATTTTATTATTAATATATAATTAGTAACACAGAGATTTTAAAAAAATATATTGTTGATATAAGCCATAGACTGGGACATGGAAATGCCTTTTACACAGACACCTCCTTTGTAGCGCATTTATCATAAAAGCATCTTACCTGCCTATTGGAGAAAGATTTTTCTTTGTCTTCTTTGTATCTTCAAAGAGCAAGATGATTTCAGTTCAGTGTGCATGTACATTTGTGTTGCTGTTGTTGTTGTTGGTGGTGGTGTGTGGTGATTGTTGCTGTCTCAGTTTATTCATCTTTATGGGCCAAAGAATATAGAGAGATTGGTGAGATATGAGTAGGTAGTGATTAAGGCTGATTTTAAATGGGAGGGATAGAGGCCTCTGAGGACATCAAATTTGGGGATTTGAATGAAAAAAAAATCAATGAAGAGACTTTCAGTTGATCGGTCATCTGGCAAAGAGGCAATGAAAATAGCTGAATATCATCAGCCTGGTCTCAGAACCGAAAGGTGGCAACCTAATCTAACCTCAATAACTCCATATCCGCGGACCCTCTGTTTTCTACCCTAAGGACCATTTTGGTGGGGGGCAGGTAAAGTGGTCATCATATTTTACTTCATGGAATTAATAAGGGAGTAAGATAATTAGTCTAAAAATAAAAGTTCTCTATAACGCAAACTAGTAATAATAATTCTTGTTTTAATCTATAGGATACCTAATATATGTTGGGAATTGTGCTGGGTGCTTTAAATTATTTTAAATCTTCAAAATATCTTTTAAAGGTAGATATTATTAACTCTTTCACAGACAAGGAGAGAGGCTCAGAGAGGTTAAGTGACTTGCCCAAGATCATAAAGCCTGGTAAACCTCTGAACAAGGATTTAGACCCAGGCCTGTCTGACTCCCAAGCCTTTGCTTTTTGGCATTTGAACCGTTTTTGGTTTATTTTCTTGCTTTCATTAATCACTAAAGTCTCTCCTTAGAAATGGACTGATAATAATAATGATGATGATAAATATTTATTGACTGCTTACTATGTGATATATCAGGTACTCAGGTACTGTTCTACACATTTGACATTTAATAACCCGTTTAATCCTTATAATCCTATGAGATAGGTTATATTGTTATCTCCATTTTATAGATGAGAAAATTGAGGCCCAGAAAGGTTAACTAACTTGTCCAAGTGAGTAAGTGGCTCAGCAAAATCAAAGTCAGGCAGTCAGGTGATTATTTAGAAGATAAATTATTGGAAAGTGACAGAGACTGCCTGACTCTTCACTCACATAGTGCATGATATAAAGCTTTCTTAGCTGGTCCAATTTACATAGAGATTAATGTACAATATGCTTTTATGTTTCAAAGCCTTGTCAAAAACATTTCTATTTGGGAGTTATTTTGTCTACCCTGAAATGAAGTTTAAGAATAAGCCACATCTAGGAACATTTGTATACATTTAACTCTGTAAAAATTTACTTTCTTGAAGATCAGTATAAATATGTAGTTTTGGAAATGGTAAATTGGTACAATGTCTCCTTTTTATTTTGGTTCAATTTAGAAAGCTATACAAATAAGGTTTTTTTTTTGTTTGTTTGTTTGTTTGATGTATTAATTTTCCAAGAGTTTAAGATTTGGTGGTTTGTTGAAACAAATCTTTTTAGCAAGATTAATTTTAAAGTTAGACATTATGAGTATGAAATTAAGCTGTCAGCCTGTGAAATGATAGCAAGAAAGATGGATTACAATTGCCCCAAACCCCAACCTCTGTAGAGATTGGTAAGTATGAACAGGAATACCAGAGGCCAGGAATCACATTTTAGTCATTCTTTTCCAGTTATGTCAGATTTCTAGCATGCTGTTAAAGACACATGTGTCATCCTCACCATCAACCAACATATCATTGCTGTTTCAAACTGTTACTAGAGCTGTTGACACAGAATATTGTGTCTGTCGACAGCTCCAATTAGCTGGCGTGTCTGACTGGTGACAGCATGGTCTACTTTTGTTTATGGGGACGGTGGGAGCTGTATCTCCGTCTCCCAACCTCCTGTGGCAGACAGATGGATAGAGCTATATAATCATCAACGGAAGCGTGTGATATTCTGTCTTCACAAACCATCATGCGGAGCAGAACCAACGGCCTTTTGTCTGCTTTTAGAAATGACTGCAAGATCCCTCCCATCTGTCAAATTATGCGGGTGAATATGTATAAAATGCATCATATGTACATACATGAAGAACACAAAGAATTGAGGTGTGAAGAGGAAATAAACATTTTAAAAAAAGCCAATATAATATTTAATTTGTATCATGTCAGCATTGAAGATAGTTTTGCCTCAGTACTAAGTATATAAAAATGTATTTATTAAAAAAAATTTAAATAAACTAATTATTGTTTTTATTATTATTTACATCATACCAGTAAGAACTGTTAAATTACATTTTGTAACATTTGACATACTGTGAATGGCCTTTCTTTTGACATGTGGTAGAATCATTATCTTGGAAATCCCTAGATATGTCATTGTCTCCGTAGTTCCCAATCTTTCATCATAGAGACACATGTGAAAGATGATGTTTGTGGGCACAAAAACCCACCTTATTAAAGCATATCTGGTGTGTACAATCAGAGTATATGGAGAGTATATGACTCAAAACTCCATTCTTTACAACAGAATGAGGAGGAATGCTTAGCAAGTGACTGGGAATGATGACTAGTCTGGAATTTGTTCTATATAAAAATGTAAATCATTCTTAAACTTCACTAATTTTATTTTTAAAATATAACTCATAACTAACAATTATATGGCTGGAAACCAGCAACTTAGCTTATCAATTCATCTCCTATCTTCACTTAACTACAACTCATCTCTCAGGTTTCAGTTCAAGTATCATTTGCCTTAAAAAACCTTCCCAGGACTTCAGTTTTATACACTCACAACACTCTATTCTTTTCTTTCTAGCACTTATTGCAGTTTGGAATATCCATTGTATAATTATTTGACTAATGTCTTCCCTCCCATGAGGGCAGAGAACAGGTTGGTGTTGCTCACCTCTGAATCTCTGGTGCCCAACATAGTGCCCGGTACCCAGCTAGGGCCCAATATAGACATGTTGGGTGAATGCTATTCAGGTGAACTCATACTGGAACTTTTCAGCTCAAAGAAATACTACTCTTCTGATTTTCTAAGACAACAACATCTTGTAAGGAAGTACTTCTTTGTGTCTAATTTATACCTGGCAACTAAGTCCAGAACTAGATTTAAATTGTTGTTGGTGGTGGTATGGGTATGTTCTAGGCAGAGGGGGTAGTATGTATGAGACTTCTAAGAGCCCACTTCCACACATGGCAGAGTCAAAGGAAAGGTCTGAGGAGAATGAGAACAGGTCTTCAAAAACTAAACCCCCTATAAGCTATAGGAGGCCAACCTGAAATTCTGACATGAAAACTTTGAGGGGTATTTTTTCTCACCTCTATTTATGGACAACAAATATATTAACATTGGTCCTATCCATGCTGTGTCCCAGCAAACATGGAGATGAGACTTGCCCTCCTGAAACCTTGTTTGATAGTGATATCTTGCATGAAGTAAATAAGTCGCATGAAAGAAAAATAATCATTGTTCTATGTAACAGAAATTTTTGGGTTGTTTGTTATGGCAGCATAACCTGGCCCATCCTAACTAATACAGAAATCTTTATGTTATAACAAATTATTTATGTATTTCTACATGTCAGATTGTATGGTGAACAAAAACCATGTTTTTATTTTTACTGCTCCACATTCAACAAGTTGGCAGCCCTTTAGTAGAAACTTGAAATTTTTCCTGAATGTTTGGAATTTGAAAATCAGTATTTACTCAACTAATAGCTCATTAAATACAGAGGCCATGTCTTTTACATTTTTATACCTTACATCAACCCTACACACTTACTAAATAATAGGCATTAACTATTTATTGAATGAATGGATCACTTCTTAAACATTTATTGTCATGGATGAAGCCTGTCAGTTAGTTTCAGTTTTCTATATTGGTTTCCCTTCTTAACACTTGTATCCCTTTCTCTAAATTCTCATTATTCTTTCTGAACTGTAGCCATTATGAAAGATCAAGATATGAATACCTACAAGCAACAGCCCTGCATTTGTGAATTAAGTTAGGCATTTTCTGACCCCTGGTCCAGTTTTATTCTCTTTACTCAGTCAGACAGTTCTGGTGTATTATTTCTGCAAGTTCTTTCATGTACTTCGGTCCTTGGGAGAGATATTTAAGAACTTATGCTTGTTTAGCTTTCATGTTCAAGACATTTTCACATTTTTCTCATTTCACCTTCCTTAGAAACCATGAGAAACGTAGATTAGGTGGTTATTTTCCCCATATGATAGATGGGCAAAGCAAAGTTCAGAGAGATCACCCAACTAGCAAATGAAACATGTACTTGTACTGTTGAGTCACTGACAGGAATTTTTCTTGTATCGCAATCAGGAAATCAGATAAATACCTATTTTTCTGTGCTTCACCACCAATTTGATTTTCCAGAAGGTAGAGAATACTGCTGCTCTGAACTTAATTGTCATTAGCAAGATGATGCCTATGAAGGTGATAGGGATTATGGGAGAAAATGAATACATTTTTAAAGTTAAAAATAGTTGAAGGAGGAAAGACTGAGCATAGTTAAATATGTTCTGTCGGCATTCAAAATGCATTTTTTTTTCTAAATCAAAGAAATGACTCTCAAGAAATGGCATCATTCTATGGACAGAGACTTTAAAAGGGAATATAGCTCAAAGGAGATAAGGGAGTCTGAAAAATGTAATTCTGATCATATATTCATGAATAATCCCCATGTGAATAAAGGTAGGCACATCTAAAGAAGCTTTTGTGACTGCCAAGGGGGCTCTCTGATGAGCTTATATTTAAAAGGACTCACAGGAGAGCTGGAAGAAGGAAGGCACAATGATGGAAGAGACTGGCTGGGCAATGCCATGAATGAGCCCTGAGAGCAAGAGGACTAGACCCACAGGCTGCTCAGCCATGTGACCTTCTATGGGCCATTCCTGGCCCATGAGGGACTTGGAGTAGACATTCTTTCTCTTCTGGCCTTAAGATTTAAGATTCACAAATACTAAAAGAGAGATTCTATACAGAGTATATTCAAATGAGACCAGCCCAGAATGAGTTGCAGGTGGTAAAAAAAAATCCTAAAGAAGTATAAAGTTGCTTTTAAGCAAGAAAAATAAGAGAGAGCTGTGAAAATGAAAGTGGATGACATGGGCAAACATGTCCTATAAACTGTATGGAGATATAGAATATGAGGAGGCCTGGTTCTGATTAATTAATATTAGTCTCCTTGCTTGGGGAATCTTGCTTTATTACCAGAAATCATTTCTATTTGCCTGTGGACTGATCTAACAAAAAGAATAATCTTCAAACTGAGAAGGCACAGCAAACAATGCAAAGAGGAAACAGAGCCAAGAGAGATGAAGGGAGAGAATATCAAGTGCCCTTAATAAGAAAACTTCTATGTTTGGAAAAACTGCATCCCAAGGCACAGAAACACCTTAAAGATATGATCAAAGAACGAGTCTTGCTGATCTTAAGAAACCACAGAGAACAAGTGAAGAGTCAGAAGACTGAAGGACAAACACCATTCCAGTTTTCTAAAGAGATACAAGGATAAAGCATTAGTCTGATGAACATAGCGTTGTTCTCTAGCAAAAATAAAATAGATTGTTAGAGAGTTTGTGATCACATTGTAATGAAAGCAGCACACATTAAGAGACAGAGATTAAGATGTGCAAATTGCCAGTCATAAAAACAGTCATGGGGATGTAAAGTACAGTTGATGGAATACAGTCAATAATATTTTAATAAGTATATATAGTGTCAGGTTACTAGACTTTTTAGGGTTATCACTTCATAAGTTATATAAATGTCTAATCATTATGTTGTATACCTGAAACTAATATAACATTGCATGTCAACTGTAATTGAAAAAAATTATCTAAAAAAATAAATAAAAATAAAAACGAACCAAAAAAGTATTGAAACAATTCTCTAAGAACAAATTCTGGTTATTTAAAACACACACACACACACACACACACACACACACACACACACTCACACACACACACACCATTACTGGATTGGTGGATTGGTGGATATAGGGAGAATAATAGCCCCCAAAATGTCCTCATTCTCATTCCTGGACCCGTGAATAAATCAGTTTACATGGCGAAGAGGAATTAATGTTATAGATGATATTAAACTGCCTAATTGACTGAATTTGAATGGAGAGACTACCCTGTATTATCTGGGTGGGGCCAACGTAATCACAAGGGTCCTTACATCTGGAAGAGAGAAGCAGAAGAGTCAAAGTCAGAGCACTGCCCTGTGTGAACCACCACCAGCTATTGTTGCTTTTGGCAGCCCCGAAAAGCTGGAAAAGGCAAGAAAACGATTCTCCTCTAGCACCTCCAGAAGGAACACAGCCCTACAGACACCTCGATTTTATCTCAGTGAGACTGATTTTGGACTTCTTACCTCTAGAGTTGTAAAATAATGAATCTGTTGTTTTAAGCCCCTGAATTTGGGTCATTTTACAGCAGCAATAGGAAACTGACATCGAAGGCAAGGGGAGTATCTTGACTTGAACAAGTTCTTTGAGAGATTTTCTTATAAACCTGGTGGGAAATTGGTTAATACTATTGTTTAGATTGATTTCTAGTTGCTTGAACAATCATCACATGGCACCCTGAGAGAAGATGCCATGGTTCCTGCTACAATACTCTGCCCTGGGTTCATTCATTCATTCACTTAGTCAAAAAATATTTATTGATCATCTTTTATGTTGCAGACTCTGCTGTAAGAACTGAGAATTCAACAGAGAACAAGAAAGCAATGTCCTCACACTCAGAGTTTACATTCTAATGAAGCAAATTAGGCAAAAATAGATATATACTTTCTAGTAGCAATGTGTGCTTTGAAGGAAAATCAAGCAAAATAAGGGAATAAAGGAATGGAGTGGTGGTCTTTTTTGGATAGAATGATAAGGAAATGTATCTTTGGTCTGATGTATGAGCAGACAACTGAAAGCCACAAGAAGATCTCATGAAAGAACCTTTCCAGGAGACAGACAGTGCAAAGACCCTGAGGAGAAAGAGCTTGCCATATTCTTAAGATGGCAAGAAGTTCAGATGGACCAAAATTAAATGAGCAAGGGTGAAAGTGATAGGAGACAAAATAGCAAACATTCAAGCAGAGACTAGGTGACTACCTACGAGGTATAGTTAGTCTAAATCTTTGGTTCCAAACCTCAGATGTTTAAACAAGAAAGAAAAAATATATATTGCTTTAAAACCAGCCTCTCCTTGATCTGTGGCCCCTGTCGCTATGGCTTGGTACTGTTTACTCTAAATTGCTCACTTTTCTCTCATTGACTTGAGGGGTGGAGGATACAGAATAATTTACTCCTCTGCAGTATAACTTTAGTTAAGAGTCATTTGGCCACATGACTTCTAAAGCCTCTTTAATCTTTAGGGTTTTATGATTACGGAATTAGTGCTTTAACAGGACCACATTTTTACAGGGCCTTAGCATCTCACAGATGAGAATAATATCCAATCTTCTCAAAAGGTTACTATGGGAATTGACTGTGATAAAATATCTTAAAATGTATTGCAAAGATTAGCACTGCACATATGTAAGTTACTATAATTAATAAATTAGGTATACTAATAAATTATAACTTTTTGTTTCTTATTCACTTTATAAGCCATGATTGCTTTGAATTCTTATCTAATCCTCTCCGTGGACATTTTTTCACTTAAGGATACTTACGAACTCAAATAATATTTGAATAATCAAAGGAAAAAAAAATAGGACAAGAACAAATGATTCTAAGGAAATTCTCACTGAATATCATGTATCATTTCATGCTTGAATGTGTGTCCATTAGTATCTCCAATCTCAGTCTAAATGGTTGGTGTTGGTTTAATAACTAGGCAGAGTGAGAAGCACTATAGTGTAGTGGTTAAGAATGTAGACTTCAGGTTTGGATCCTAGTTCTTTTACTTACTAGGTGTATAACTTTGAGCAAGTAACTTAACTGCTTTGTGCCTCAGCTGTCTCATCTGTAAAATGATAATATTAATAATTGAGTTAATTTATGTAAAGCATTTAAACTAGTACTTGGCACAGGCCAAACACTCAATGTAAGCTATTATTTATTACTTATATTACTTATTTATTTATTTATTTATTATTTATTACTTATATTAATTAGTTATCACTGTATAACAATATTACCACAAACTTAGTGCTTAAAACAACACACTTATGGTCTCATGGTTTCTGTGAGTCAGGAGTCTAGGCATGGCTTAGCTAGGTCTTTTGCCTCAGGGTATTACAGGCCGCAATCAAGGTATCTGCTGGGGTTGCAGTCCTATCCGAGGCTTGACTGAGAAAGCATTGACCTCCAAGCAGACGTGGTTTTAGTTCCCTGCAGGTTGCTGAACTGAGACTCTCAGTTTCTTTCTGACTGTTTGCCCAAGGCCACTTTCAATTCCTTGTTACATTGATCTCCCCATATAGAAGCTCACACACGACAGCTTGCTTCTTCAAAACCAACAAGGGAGAGTCACATACATACAATCACATACATCTTGTCGCCTCTGCCATATTCTTTTAGTCAGAAGCAAGTTGCAGGTCCTGGCCACACTCAAGGCGGGGGAGCTATGCAAGGGTACTAACACAAGGATCATGGAGATCATAGTAACGTCTGTCTTCCACATTGCCTTATTTTATCAGTCCACTAATCAATGTGTTTCAGACAAGGAGATGTATATGCACAGCTGTTACTCTAGGAAGTAATGAGAACCTGATCCAACTATTTCATTGAAATTGTGGTTATTAAAGATAGTAAAGGACATTGGTAAACTTTTGTCCCATCAGATCATGAGCTTCTCAAGGGCAACAGATCTTCAGTTGATACCAACACTGTTGAAATATTAATCACAAATTTGCTGTTGTTAGATATTGTATATGATATAAGCTTATGATGAGAGAATCCTAAATAATGTCTTCCACCTAGGAGTTCATAGTTCTGTTGTTACTTTACAAGTAAATTGGATTGAGACAAAGCCACCCAGTTAAGTGAATTTGATATTTATTATATATACAAGCAGGTAGGTAAACGAAGAGAGAAATAAAGGCCCATACTTAGAGGGAATCTTCATTTTTCTTTTAAGTAAAGAGGATTTCATGAGTATAAAGTCTTCAACGATTTATTCTTCAGGACAATGTGCTGACTCCTTGTGCTTCTTACTTTTTCGTTCAGAAACTTACAAACCATCTGCTTCATGATCTGCCCTGCCTTCCTCTTCAACATGATCTCACGACACTCTCATCCTTTCTCATGATGCTCTAACCACATTGGCCTTCTTTCTGTGTCTCACGCTCACTGAGATTTTCTGCTTCAAGGTGTTTGTAGTACTGTTTTCTCTGCGTGAAAATTGCCTCCCAAAGTTGCTTACATGGCTGACCCCTTCTCAATATTCAGACCTCAACCCAAACATCCCCAGAGAGGCCTTTCCTGAGTTAATAATCTAAAGTTCTCTCTTCTCCTGCCACAAATCCATTTATCCCAGGAGTTCTCAAGCTTTGCTGCACATCAAATCCCCTGGAGAACTTGTTAAAACACGTATTGCTGCATCAGAGTTTCTGATTCAGTAAGGCCCAAGAACTTACATTTCTAACAAGTTTCTGGGGCCACACTTTGAGAACCACTGGTCAATCATATTATCCTATTTTATTTTTCTCACTACACTCATCACTTATTTTCTATTTTGTTTGTTTGTTTTTGTTTGTTTTTGCTTATTTGTTAGACTTTAGGTCTTATAGACACAAAGATGGTATAACAAATAAGAGCAGTGCCTGGATGTCTAGCATATAGCTTCTACTGGATGAGTGAACAAATAATAAAGAGGTTGAAATAAAGGAAATCCTACTACGATGCATATTAGGTTTTGGAGCTAAATTGGAAGATCGATTTTTGCTTCTAGCTTCACAAATAGGTATTAAAGATTAAAGATAAAGTGTACATTTTAAGCTTTAAGTTATACTAATTAAAAAGCAAGCTTTCGTGACTCTATTTACATATAACACTGTGTTGCCATAATGCTCGTATGAGGGCAAATATAACATTATATTATGTTATGATATAACATGAGGGCAGGTATAACATTAAACAAGCTAAGTTTTTTTTTTTCTTAAATAGTATGTAGTAGTGAACACGTTTCTTTTTTTCTTTTCTTTTAAAAAGCGCAGACTGCCACATGCAGCACCTTATTTGGATGTGTCTGGAGTCTTGGAAGCTTGACTACCCTATGTTCTCCTACAAATGGACCCTGAGAGCTTGTTTGGAGGTTCTAGCAGGGGAGCGCAGCTACCCATATACTCCTGACCTAAGAACGGTCCTCTCCTCTATCGGGGAAGGTCGTTCTCTTCAACTGAGCACGCAACTTTGGTGGGGGACGCACATGGAGCGGTGAGAGAGGAAGGGGACACCCGCCTGGCCCACCAGATCAACCCTGGCGATCAATGGGGTGACAGATGTCGCCCTCATATCCGAACACATTTCAATGAAAATGTTAAGCTCAACATATTTTAAACTAAACAGGATAGGTTTTAATTTTATTGGAAAAATATCTTTTTCTCATTTTGCACTTTTTTCTCTTTTCTGTCTCACAAGAATACCAAAAATTATGTTTTTACCCCTACTGTAGACTGACTACATATCTATCCTTTTATCCTTGGAATATTTCTGTCATTTTCTTTCATTATATCATAACTGTGACATTTTTGTTAACATACATTCATCACCAATTACCTGCGACACCTGTGGATACCACATGCAGAATGGAAATCTTTTTAAATGAGCAGTCTGATTAAATAGAGTTGGTATATGTTAATTATGAGAAATATGTCTTCCAAAAAAAAAGAAGCCAGATAAATTCACAATAAAAAAAAACTATATACAGAGACCCAACATGACTGCAAAATTGGTTTTGCCAGAGGGTGTGTTGTGTAGGTTGTGCACACATACTATCAAGTGAAGACTGGGCACTTATCCCTGTGATTTCAACCCTGACTACCCAGATACCAACTCACAACTTCAGTGGCCCAAGTTGTGGTGGTGACTAGGTGAACTTGGTACCTTTCAATCCTCACCTCCATCTTATATTGAACAGACATTGCCAATGGGCAAAATGCAAATATTTACACTCAGGTCTAACAATTTCAGCACGCAGCCCGTGCTTATAGCCTTCTTCATCTCTGCATGAATAGCTTTTGATTGACTAAATTATAAAGCAAATTCACAAAATCATAGGTGTTATAACAGGAAATGGCCCTAGAGATTATTACTTTTTAGAGCCTTTAGGAGATAAAGATATTGACAAATAGATAAGGAAAGTGATTTTCCCAAGGTCACACAGGAAGTTAATGGCAGAACTAGGACCATACTCATGCATTCTCAGGGCTCTTTGCCTCTGGCACACTTTTCTACCCTCGTTTCATATTCCATTTATTGCAAAGTGACTTAGAGAAAACCCACCTGACAAACTAGCATGAATTTTAAACTATACTAAAATTTAATTAATAATTACATACATATATGTAATACTTCCATAATTTCATATTTTCATGTAAGTTGTTTTAGGACTTGTTATGGACCAAATTGTGTTCCCCTCCCCACCCCCAAATTTATATGTTGAAGCTCTAACCCTCAATGTGACTATATTTGGAAATAGGGCCTTTAAGGAGGTTATTAAGGTTAGTGAGATCATAAGATTGGGCCCTAATCCAATTGGATTAGTGTTCTTATAAGATAAGAAAGAGACACAGTGAGTACACACACACAAAGCAAAGGCCATGTGAGGACACAGTGAGAAGACAGCGATGTGCAAGCCAAGGAGAGAAGCCTCAGGGCAAACCAAACCTCCTAACACCTTGATCTTGGAATTCCAGCTTCCAGAACTGCGAGAAAATAAGTTTCTGATTTTTAAGTCACCCAGTCTGTGGTGTTTTGTTCTGGTAACCCTAACGCAGACTAATGCAGAGCTGGTTCAAGATCAAGTGTTATACCTAGAAAAAGCTTTAAAAACAAGCCCAAGTTTTTCCTTGTTTTGGCCACTAAGTGCTAGAAATAAAGATATCACATTTTGCCCACAGTAGGATTGCTCTTCTGATAAATAACTCCCAAATACTCTTTTTGAACAAGAAATACTATTCTATGTGGCTACACTTGCACATCACAAGTGAATTGCTACCACCATGGTAGGATGGCCACACCCAATGGTTCATCTCTTGGGACCAATCCATTATTCCTTTATCTTTCCTCTTCAAGCCTACACAACACTGCAGTCATTTTACAATCACGTTTTTGTTCAAGAGTAAAAGTTGAGGGCAGATAAAGAAGTAGAGGTCAGTGTTTGTTAAGGAGAAATTATAGTTGTGGGTGAAAATAAGTGAACAGAATTTTACTCCAAGTCTGGTTTGGAAAATGACCACCAATTTCAGTGCCTTGGTGTGTGGAATATTGGATTTGTAATATTATCTCTTTCACACTCTCATCTTTATGTACACAGCTCCTACCTTAATTTCATGAGTGATTCACCAGAATAAACGTGGTGGGAGAAAGTTTTGAGATGAGCTAGCTGTAGCCTTCTCTCTTGGCTGTGAGCAAAAACAAGCATCTTAATGACCACGGCTGCTTTGGGTTAGGGTCCCTGTGATTCTGGATGTCTGTTTCCTACCTCATGGTATCTAACTCTTTTGCCTGATTTTTATTGTGTTCTTCTGCTTGTCTGTCTCACCCAGTTCACCCAGCCTGATGTCACAGACCTTCTCAGCACCAGTTTTACCCATCAGGTTCACTCCTGCTGATCCTCTTCCCAGAAATAACGTCCCCTTTATCTAAATGCTACCAGTTTTCAAAACTCACCTTAAGTCCCACCTCCTCTAAGAAACTCACGAAGATATTCAATCATCCTGATCTTTGCTTTTTCCAAACTGTTTTTGCAATTTGTCATTGTCACATAATTAGTATCTTCTTATACACTTTTCGATCCACAAATTGTCTGTTTTGAACTCTATGTAATGCTGGTAACCACATAAAGGTAGTCCTGGATAGAAGAAAAATTATGGGTTTGGAAATAGACAGATCTGGGTTAAAAATCTCAGATCTGCCATTCATGAACTGAGTGACTTGGATAAGTCATTTAACCTTCCTAAGTCTTTATGGCTTTGTCTGTAAACAGGGATAATAGCAACTACTTTCTAGTGTTCTTATAAGAATTAAGTTAAATGAGATCATGTATATAGTCTGCTTCTTTCATGTATATTAGTCTTTTTTTTCTCCACTGTTTATAATATTAACAGTTTTATAGACTCTTTCAATCTACAAAGCACTTTTTAAGTATATTCTATAATTTATAAGCTCTTCCCTTTGTGGGATGATTCTAAGACTTTCTGGATGGAAATTGAGTTAACTATGTTTTTCATACTGAAACAGCCAGAGGCATACAGGAAACACTGTTCTAACTGGTACAGTTTCAAGAATAAGGCAGGCTGAGACTTCAATCATCATCTACAGAAGAGAGAAGGAGAAAGCTAGCAGCAGTGGAAGGAAGCTGGGAAAGCTAATGAACTATAAGACTGGCTCCTTGAGGTACCTCAGTTTGTTCAATACACAGTATTCATAGAGTCACCATTTGATCAAGGGCCAGTACTCAAGTAGGTCTAATTTGGTGGGTGAAATCAGAAATTAGAGCCTTAAAGACAGTTGTCATTCAAAGTCATTTGGATGACAGCACACTTTCAGGACATCAGCCCACCTAAAACAGAAAGCATGAAGAGAAGATCTAAGCAACAGGGTCCTTGGGGCCAACTCCTAAAAGATTTAGGAAGGGAATCATCTGGACTCTGGCCAAGCTCTGGGATTCAGGATAGAGTTCCATTTCCAAGAGAATGAAAATAGGAACCATGGCCAAGGTGATGAAGACCAGAAAAGACCAGAAAAGGCCAGATGTGTGACGAGGCTCTTGGTAGACAAACCAGAGACTAAACCATGGTAACAAGACTAAAATCAGGTTTCACCAGCTGGTCACTTGGTCTTCCTTCTGCCTGTGTTCTTTTGAAAGCAACTGACTACCTGGTAACCTTGGCTTGAAGTCCAAGTCAAAGTAATAAGTAATAGCCTTTGACTCAGGAATGTACCAAATTTCTCTCTCACTTACTCTTTTGTTCTCTCTGTCTCTACATACCTGAGAGCTCCAACTCTGTATATCTATTTCCATTCCATCTTTGGATAACTCATCTAAACTGCTTTTTAAGGCTTAGCTTCCTCACACATATGCACATCCAAATATAAACCTTGACCTCGCATATGTGCACTTAGTTTAAAGCAGCATCTGCCGCTCTTGGAAAAGATGTCTGCAGCATTTTCTTCCACCCCTGGCACGGTGCCCTCTCCCTCTAATCAGAGCCAACCTCTGGACAGGTCAAGTCTTGTCCTATCCTGGTTTGGTCCAGGGGGTGGGATGAGGACTGGCTGAGCCTGTTGTAGAGAAAATTAGTGATTCTAGCTGAGAGAGCCAGGGCAAGGCACAACTGACAGGCAGATAAAAAGCCATCTTGATTCATTTGTTGGGAGACAACCATGAACTTAGGAACAATTCTGCCCTTGAGAATGGGGGTGTTTAATTTTCAACTTCAGTCTCTTGCCTTGTCTAGTTTCCTTAGCAGCCAAAATAAGCCATTTGCTTAACTTCCTATGCTCGCTTGCTTGCTGGAAGACTTGTTTGTCTACCCTCCCACCTGGCTGAAAGTCACAGAGGAAAGAACTAAAGATGCGCAGAGGCTTTTCCCAACCTCTCCTAAAAGAATCAAAAGATTTCACTATCTGGAAATGTATTTCCTGTTTTAGTCCTTAGTCACTTTTGGGAAACTTTCCAACATTTTCATTGGCTTTATTTTCCACTCAGTAAAATGGAGATGGCCTCCTCAGTTCCACAGTATAGTCAAGATACCCTTACTGTTACCTTAAGCCCAAATTTAAAACATCACTGAGGGGTATATACCCTCACGGGCAAGAAGACTTTCAAAGTAATAGCTCCAGACTAGAACAATTAAAGAATTATTCCTTTACTGATCTGTGCTGCAAATAGCTACTCCTGCACTTCCTGGAATGCTAACTGCCTTGCCATTTCATAGAGAGTACTTCTAGCCCATTTGAACTGTGTCCCGTCTTTAATTCTACAAATTCTAAATAAAAGCCTGGACTTTAAAACATACAGTTGGGGTAAGTCTAGGAAAATGACACTTCGACATGAAAACCTTCAGTGGCTCCCCATTTTGCATTGTGTAAAATCAGAATTTCCTCATCAATTGCCAGTATCCCTCCCAGTTTTCTTCCAAGGTAACTTTCCAGCTTTATTTCTTCCCTTCTCCTCTGACTGATTGCATCAATATAACATACCAACACTTCACAGAAAGGAAAGTGTCCTCCCTGTCTCTAAATCATATGTGGAAGTGTAGTGGATCATTTCTTGTTAAGGAGATTTTAACATATCTACATAAACTAGACAAACTACTCAGAAACCAAGAATTGCTTCTGAGTGAGAAGTCTGGCATGGAGAACATTGTAAGATTCTCTGCATTGAGAAAGGTTTTGCCCTGGAGCAGAAGCAGCTACTGGTGAAACTCTGTAAAAATCCTATCGGTTTTCACAAAGGAAAAGTCTTTCTAGAATTCTCATAGACTTCTATGAGAACAGAATATAGACCTGCTCATCAAATGGCTCCTTCTGACATCAACTTCCTCCTCCTGCCCAAGCTCCAAATTCAGAACTAAAAGATACGAAAGTATTTAGTGAGTTTCTAAAGCCATTACAATATTTGATTTAGTGAGTTTCTAAAGCCATTACAATATTTGATTCTCTGTAAAAGTAGCCACGATATGCATGTATCTGTGTGTGCGTATGTATGCGTGTTTGAACAGTTGTGTGTGTTTGTGTTTGGATGGTTGGCGAGTATGTTTTCATGCGTTTGGCCAAATCTTCATGATCTGTATATGCCATATTGCCTGCTGGTACTAATCCCGAGACCTACCCTAATTCTTGGAGTTCTTGCCCCATTTTTCATTGTAGGATAACAAGTATCTCAACTGTAATCTATTAATTGAATAATTGAATAAACTTGTTTCCCTCCAGCGTGAGCATATTGTTTGCACACAGTGTCATCCTGGGCCCTCCAGCTATGGAAGGCCTGCCAGATATGTTTATTAAACCCCCTGTGCTTGGAAAGAACACAGAAAACTGTCATCTAGAGCCATACAAAAGTGCCTATCTCAGCTGGAGATCTCGCTGTTATGAATAAAGGAAGAGTTTGTGGTACAGTTTTGAGATGTAAAGAGAAAAAGCTTCCCCATGGTGCAAATGTGTTGTAACCCTCCAGCGAGAAAAAAATATTGAATTGTTGCTGGCAGTACAATGTAATTATTGAGTTAGCAGCAGCTATGTTTCTAAGCTTCTTAAGGTAAAAATCACATTAATTTGGCCTTCTCCAAAGGACATTTGAGGTTGTTAAGTGGAACCGTTGAAACATTTTTCACTAATGAACCTAGCCAATGAACAGCCATTGCAACTTAAGTGGAAATACTGGACAAGTTGGCAGTGAAATGGGAGATGTGCTACTGTGGAGGCTGCCTTTGTTAGTCAGAGGTCACACTGCCTTGGGGCGTGCTTCCCCAGCTCCTGAGGTGCAGGCATTTGACCTAGGTGGTAACTGAGTGGGAGGCATGTTGGAAACCATGGTGCTGTACTCAGAAAAATCAAGTGAGTCAGAACTTGGCCTCTTCCTTGAAACAGACAGAATTCACAGTGTGCCCTCTGGGATGACAGGCATGAGGCCGTGAGCTCTCCAAGATGCTATCTTCTAGACAAACAAAACACTCAGCTCCTAAAAAATGGTGGCTTTTGTGTTCCTTCACTCTGATTCCTCAGGGTTTAAGTCATATCTGAGTAACTGTAGACCCTGGCCAGAATGGCACCAGCTCTGCCAGGCAGGAAAAAGAGCCAGAGATGTTCTGTGATCCAAACTCCGATTTGGAGTTATCCTGCCTTGGTCAGGCATCACTGTACATTATTCAGGAATCTATATTCCTGCAGTGGGACCTTCCTTGAATCATCAGTGGGGGAAAAAAATCTGTGCTTTTGTTGCTAACACAAGGTCAGGCTAGGGGAGCCTTGTAGGTTTATCCAGTGTACTTTGCCCCTTGGATACCAAGAGGATAATTTTCTTGGCAACCAGGTCAAACTCTTTTGTTGCTTCCTCCTCTTCACTCCACTGAGTGGGATTGGGCAATGTGCTCAACAAAGGGGATTAGCGGGTAAAGAAGTGAGGTTGAGGATGCCTTGATTTACTATGCTTCTGTATGAATGTGCTAATGGATTCAAAGTAGTAGTGTGGTGTAGTGGAAAGAGTCAACTTTTAAGCCACACTGAACTAGATTCATATGTCTTAGACTTGTAGACATGACAAGACCCTGATGCCCCCTGAGCCTCAGTTTCAACATCCATAAACTGAGCCTTAAAATGCCTAATTTATAAAGATTGGGTATAATGTCTGTAAAGAGACTAGAATAATATCTGGCAAACAGCAGAATCAATAAATTTAGCTATTCATATTTTTTAATTGATTTTTTAAAAAGCTTCTAAAAGACCAAAAAGAGTGAATGCAGATTAAAAGGGTGTTTACCTTGCAAGGAGTCTCGGACATATATTTTGAGGGAGTCCAGTTTAGAGCAATTGGAACCTTGTTTTTAAAGTTCCTCCTGCTGTCTGGCATGCTGCTCACACTTAACCTGAGCATGAGTCAACTGGATGACCTTGAACCTCAAAGCCAGGTGTGAATCCCATGCTCTATACCAGATGTTTCTGTGGCCTTTGGTATGAGGTTACCTATTTGTTCTTACATTTCTTTTTTTTTAACTGAAAAAATAAAAAGAGCTTAGTGATATGTTTCTAAAAGTGCTTTCAAAATACGAAGTCTTTAATACCAATATTGGACTAGATGATTAGTGGGGTTTTTATCCTTTTCTATTATTAATTTTATTTATTCCTTTATTTATTTGTTTTTTAAGTTGGTATAGAATATTATATTAGTTATATTAGTTTCGGTTGTACAATGTAGTGATTCGACATTTTTATACCTTACGATGTGATCATCTCACTAATTCTAGTAATTATCTATCACTGCAAATTTATCACAATGTTATTGACTGTATTCCCTTTCATCTCTTTCACACATTCCCCTCTGGCACCATCCTTTTGGTCTCTGTTTCCATGAGTCTGTTTTTGTTTTATTTTGTTTATTTTGTTTTGTTTTGTTAGGTTCTATAGATAAACAAATTGGTGCAGCTATTATGGAAAACAGTATGGAGATTCCTCAAAAAATTAAAAATGGATCTACCATACCACCTAGCAATTCACTTCTGGGTTAGTGGTTTTATTGGGGAGGTGCCCTTGTATTCAAGACATTCCTCTGGGCAGGAGGAAGGAGCTATCCAGAGTTCTAAGAGGTGATAGGAGAAAGTGAGTGAAAATTGCAAAGGAATGCATGTTTCATTTGTGAACCAACTTCTTCAGAATTCCAGAAAATTGAATTTCTACACTCTGCTAGTTTTCCTAAAGGGAGAGAAGCTCTCCAGGATTTGCGATAGATGCAATACTTTGGTGTTACAATACTATATGATGTATTTTTGGAAGATAGCACCCTTTATAACATTAACTGACTGCCTATCATGTGGCAAACCATTGAAAGACATTGCCTATTTATTGCTCTCAATGACCCTGTATCCCTATTTTAACAGTGGTCAAACTATGTCAGGGAGGTGAAATAATCTGGTCATGTTCACAGAGCTCCTAATGTTTGATTCCAAATTAAGACCTTTTCTCAACATCCTTCTGCCTCTGTTAGAGCACAAAAGCAAAAGCAAGTATTTTTTCTCCTTACATCGTGGTCAGAGCTCTCCAGCATGCTTTGCATCATGAGTGTAACAATAGTCTACCCTCAGGAAAACAAAAGCTGGGATAGCTGTGTTACGTACCTTGGTATTATTTGCATAGCCAAATAAAGCCATCTTGCTACAGATGTAACCTTCGATAATTTATTGATGTAAAAGTGGCCTCAGGTACCAGGTTTTTTGGCAGCTGTTACACTGTCAGAGTACACTGTAGAACATGGCATCCATGAATATTTTATGTGGAGAAGAAATGGAAAAATATACCTTTCAATATATCAGTTCCCAGCCCTGATCTTCATTACTGAAATATGAATCGAATCTCATCTCTGAATTTGATCAACCAAAACTTTGCAAACTGAGCACTCCTTAAATTAGGTTTCAGCAGTGAATTGATTTGAACCCTAATTTTTGTTAAACACATCAGCTGTTTGTGTCAGCCCATCCTGTAGTGGTGAGTTAGTGACCTCAGTGATATGTTGGAAGCTATAGACTTAACTGTCAATAGGATTGGCTTGGCCCTTTATCCTTCAGCAGCAGCTAAATAGAACCCCATTCAGTAGGTTCATTGTGTAAGGATTTATTGGAGTTTTATTTATGCAGATTTGGGAGCAGTTGGAGATCATCAACATCTAATACATCCTCTGTCAGATATTTCTCTTTTATTGTTGGGTTATTAAAATATGTGTTGGGAGATTGGGAAATTCTGTCCTTTTTAGAAGCAAAAACTTTAAAAAAATAACCGAAAGGGCATTTTTTATTTGTGTTTTTTTTGGTGTCCAGGGTACTTCTGAGTAGTAGATTTTTGATCTCTAGCCCATCCTCAAAACTGAAAACCAACCCTGCATTTCTCTAGGGTTTACCTTTTCATCACTTGAAGACAAGTGCTTACATTTGGACCCACTGAGGAAGGTAGAATGATATTAGTTCAAAAGTACTGGATACCTGTGGAGCACTTTGCAAGATATTGCAGGAGTCTGTGGGCTTTCTATAGAACTACACAGAAGTGTTGCTGAGTACTCTGCAATACAAATTCCTACAATTTGCAGGAATTTGCCACGCTTTTCAGGTGATCATACTAGGTAAGTGCTTCATTTTTATCTCAATTGGTTTGATTTTGTGCTATCATTATATTATTGCATTTAGGTTTTGTATACTTGGGGGTTTACATTTTTTAACCTATCTTTAATCTCATCTCCTCTGATGAGCAGCTGACTCAGCCTAGCTATATCTTTAATTGATTCTCGCTTCAACTCTATATGCTAAATTGCAATTCCATGATCTATCTAAAGAGATAGACAGTTTAATCAATGTACAAGTTACTCTACTTATTTTAAATAAATGCTTTTCAGACTTAGTAAACACCATTAGGGGAAACTTGAATGGCTTAAAATAAGGTAAGTGGTTTATATTTCCTCAAATGAAGTCCTTAAATTCATTTAGCTAATGAAATACTTATATGACCCTTAGGAAATTTATTTTTGTGTAAAGTATACTTTTGTTTTCAGCATTCCATAATTAAGCAAAATTCCTTTAAAACAAATTGAAAGGTATATCTCTGTTGGCAGCTGTTAAATCTTCTGATAATATACTGAAGTTCTAAATTTAGAATGCTTAGATAGCGCACACACACACACATGTGTGCATGCACACACACACACACACACACACACACACACTCAACACTATTTGCTATAACCTGAATGTATTTATCAAAGGGAATAGTTTAATGAATATTATACTTAATATTTGAGAATTAAAACTCCACAGATTTTTTTTTTTAGACGTATAAGTAAAGGGAGTGCCAAATAATTACTCAGCTTTATGGTTAAGCCTAAGAGCTTTAGTTAAACTTTCAGAGCTTCTTAACCTTGTAGTTACAAATGAATGCAGATGCTGAGGAATAAGGTTTAGTACACTTCATTTCTCCCCCTGTGACTGCTCCTGCTCCATTCCATTGAGAAGGTGAAAACTTCTGTTTTAATTTTTTGTGCCCAACTTGTTATAACTGGTGCAGAATCGAAATTAAAACTCAAGTCTTCTGATTCTTAGCCCGGAGGTCTTTCCACAATTATGCCTCTCTTGAATACTCTATCTACTTCAGCATTGATACATAATTAAACAAATCAAACATGAAAGCTTCAAGGTGTTATGAAAGATCATTAATTACTAGAGTCTCTTTTCCTGAAAGAATAATAAACTAGATTTTTCCTGGGAGTCCCAATTTCAATATTTTTTTCTCTTATTCCCATAAATTTACTGGTACTAATCAGATAATGGGTGTTAATTTCTTACTCGGAAATATAGTATTTAACTATAGGTTTCCTTTAAATGGCAAGACTCCTCCGTGAATTTAAACTATTGTTAGATTCAGAAAATAATCAATACTCACAAAAAAAGGTCTATCTCTAGCAGCCCCAAACTCCCACCATTAGTCAAAATTTAAGTTAAGTCACTGAAAAGCTCTTCTCCTTTAAATGTCAATACAATCATAATAATAATTACCATTTGTTGAATGACTACTGAAGGACAGACTAGGTGCTTTACATACATTATATCTTTAATCCCCCTGGCTGTCATTCAAAGTCTGAATTATTATCATTATTCTAAAGATAAGGATAAGCAACTGCCCAAGGCCACACAGCTAGTAAGCCCTAGGGCCAGGGCTTGAATCCATGTCTCTGTATTTCTGAAGCCTTTTCATTTCTCCCTGTAAGATGGAGAGTAATGAATGCATGAAGCTATACTGATCAATGACACCGAGTTCACATTACTTTAAAACTGATGCAGGTCCTGAAATAATGGTCCCAGGGAAGATGCCACAAAACAGATACTATAGTAGAGTGAAAAGATTTGACTTGTTTCCTTTATGACTTTACCTCAAATCCAATGATTTTGCCTTCCCCACTCTGTATTTTGCATTTTTTGGCTTTCCAGGGTAGAATTGGCTCTTTTTGGTTACTCAGTTTATTCTTCTTTATTCAAATTAATGCTTTGATGTAGAACCAAAATCAGAGAATTCCAGCAGCATTTGGCGACAAAGAAGGAACAGCCAATCACCACCTGTCAGGCAGTCACAGATAGAAGGACCACAGCTGAGCCCTCATAGGCCATGTGTCAAAATGCTCCCCCCTCCCCAAGGCTGTACTTCCCTGGGGTGGCCAAGACTCTAGGTTTCTGTACAGTGATTCTGTGTAGGGCATAAGGTTTTCCACCAAACTTGCATCAGATTTCACAAGCATAACCAGAGTCTTCATGTGCCTCACGCTTTATCCCAGCAGGGATTAGCTCATTTGTTTGTAAGTATTCTGCAGCTTGTGCCACATGATGGCTGGATGGCTACTAATGATTATGGCCTCAGTACTTGTAGTTCTCCAGACCTAACTCTGGATCATCTTTCCTTCTTGAATCATCTTTCCTTCCGCTTTTTACTAGGTTAATGCCGCACAACCTTGAGGGCTTGGCTTCGATGTTGCCTCCTCTGACCCACTCTCAATGCTGGATTTAGTGATTTCCCATATATCCCCATAGTAACCCAGTGCTTGCTCTTCTTGCAGTTATCACTGATCTGAAAATAACATTTTAAATTATCTTTCTCTCCTAGAAGACTACCATCATTGAAGGCAGGGACTTAGAGACGATATTGAAACTAATTAAGATGAACTCTGGAATCAGACAAACTTGTTTTAAATTCTGACTTCAGCATTTACTTACCTACCTAACTTTGGATAAGGTTAACCTTAAATTGAAAATTGACCCAGACCTTCAGTTTCTTCATCATCAAGACTGTGATAATAATAAAAACTGTCTTGAATTGTTTTGAGGATTAACTGTAATATAACTGAACATAAAATACTTAAGACAGTACACGTACAATAAAAAAGTACAGATGTGCTATTGTCATACCACATTTCCTACCATAATACCTGTATTTGGAATTCAGCTTATATTAGAAAGCTTGAAAAAGACAGAGTAGTTGACTACATTTAATATGAAATTCTGCCATTGGATGTTAGAGAGGTCTCAGATCATTTGTTGTCTGTTACTGTGCAATTGTGAAAAGTTGATAATTGCTGTTTAGTGCTAACTATCCCCCATTCAACATCAAGGGCTCCCTGCCTTTTTTTTTTCCCCTCCAAATTAGTAGGAGAAGGAAGAATAAGACATATAGAAGCTGCAATTGGAGATCACATATGTCAACCAGACTGCAAGCTCCAAGAGACTGAGAATTCATATTTTGTTCACTATGGCATTGCTCACATACTGTATAAGTCTGACACATAGTACATGCTCAATAAATATTTGCCAAATGAAGTAGTAAATACATCTGAAAGGTTTGAATCAGCCAGATTTCTGTTAGGAACCATTTAGCCCTGTAATTCACCACTTCGGTCAACTTTTGAAATATTTTGCTTACATTTGCATTAGTAATACCTGAAGGGATACTGAGAGGATTTCTTACTGAGCCTGTACTCATCTTACTTAACTTCTAAAAGATTCCCTCTTGTTCAATTATTTTCAGGATTTTGTGAACATATTCACATTAATCATGCTAGTTCTGATTTACAGATTTTGTTCATATGCCTTCTGTTTTGGCCTTTCTGAGATAAAATGACTATAACATTTAGGCTTGCCCAAGAATAGCATCTCTGTACTCATTTCAATTATATGACTTCAATCCTTAAATACACTTATAGGGTGCATTTAAGGATACTGCTAATGCCAGCCTGTACAAAGTACTGGGAATACTGAAACCATGCTCTGGTCCAAACATGGTCTTCCTTGGGATTGGCCAGTGATCCTTACTTTTCTCTGGTACAGAACATTTTAGGAAAAGGTCATAGTTCGTTTGGAATTTTGTTCCTAATCACTTTCTTAGAGATACTGCATTTGTTTTGGCTTCTTTTAGAGATGCTTCTGTATTGCTTTCTTGCCCAAGAGTTACTTTCACCCCCCAAAACCCCTAAAAGGGAAGGAAGCATTATCTCGAGTCTCATTGTATTTTCGACCTCTGTGGTTTTCTCTAAGTGTCCAGGGGCCCATTCCACGCTCTCTTTCTGCATGATGCTGTGGGAACCACTGGATTTGGAGTCAAAAGACTCAAGTTTAAGATTTAATTTTGCTGCGTCCTTGCTCCATGACTTTTGGCAATGCATTTAAACTCATGTGTTTCTTTACCTGAAAAAGAGGTTAAAACCTACCTCACAGGTTTGCTGTGAGGATTAAAGAATATTACATATGAAAACACTTTATAAATGCTAAATGTAATAAATGTAAGTTATTATCATCTGCAATGACATTTAGAGGATTTATATGAATACACTGGGCTATACAATCTTCTAGAACTCAAAGAATTGGGCAACCAGAGCTCAAATTTTTTAATCTCTCAGTACGAACTTGACTTAATGACGTGTATTCATTTAAAGATTAATGGAACTGCCTATGCAAAAGCAATGTCAGTTTCTTGAAGGCAAGAAACTCTTTTTTCATGAGTTTATACTTGGCAATAAAAATGTTAAAGAAAAGTATTAAGGAAACAAATATTAATCAACTGTTTTATTTGATCTTCCCCAGCTCATGTTGTAGCTGAACTAGGAAAGAATATAATAAAGGATGTTTTCTCTCAACAATTCATTCTATAAATGTGTAATTCATCCAACATTCCAATCAGCAAACATTTACTGTATGTTTGCATTGTAGGTACTGTGCTGTTTATCTAGATGCAGTTTTCTAGTTTTTAAATTAAGACATATATGTATTAATTCAAAAGCATTAAATTCTCAGTCTTTATAACAAAAAATATAGTCAAATGCAACTCTGAATATGGAAAAATAAATAAGACATGATCCTTGTCTTCAAGGCACTTATAACTTAGCTGGAGAGAGATAGGTAAACAACTCACAATAATACAAGCCAGAATAAAAAATTAAAAATAAATAAAACTTCAAAAGCTGCACTATGATATCATACAGTAAGTTATTGTGACTGGAGCACTTCAGAGGTGAGAAATGAAAATAAGAAGAATATTGAAGAACAGCATGTCTTGTGGGAAACTTAGACAAAGCATGAAACTAATATAATATTAAATGTTAATTATACCTCAATAATAAAAAAGAAAACATAATTTTCTAATAAAAATTTTTGTGTTCAAAAAAAGAAAAATATTAGACAAAGCAATTCCCATTTTAAATATTCTTCTTGGTTAGTGATTTTTGATGTTATCTTCAAGAAAGAATAGGGTTATTTATATTCAGAACAGAGTGAGAAAAACATCCAGGACAAGGTGAGGAAGAACATTTCTGACTAAGGGTGAGGCTCTGCCTGGTCAGTGCAAAGGATGAGTTTGGCAGAAGGATTAGGGCATACTAGGGAAGTGCTGTGTATAAGATATTTTGAGGCTCATTTATGGAGTGCTCACTCTATGCAAAAAAAAGAGAAATAGACCTTATTTATGAATGATGGGGACCTAAAGAGGTTCAGAGGAAGAATTATGACATCATTCAGGAGATAGCAACTCTGGTGGCAATTATAAAGATTGGATCTAAGGAGCAATGTGAAATGTCAATGGTGTGAAATTATGACAGATGAGGAAGATGATTTGAGATCATCAAGGTGAGAAGAGTTATGGGGTAGTTTGTGATTCTCAAATGGATGGACCTAATTGGTGGACCATTGTATGCCAATATCGTGGTCATCACATCAGCATTTTCTTTCTATGTCTCAATTTCAAATCAGATCAGACTAAATAGTGTTTTATAAAGAGTCATAGAAAATATAAACCATTCATTTCACTAGTCTCATCTCAAATAAACTGATTTTAAATGAAAAATGTTAAAGTGTAAATAATACAAAAATCAAGGGAACTATTTTCAGGAAGTGAGAGAGCAACTGATGTATATGTGCATTTGTGTGTGTGTGGGTCAGGGGCAGGGCGTCAAGTCCTTTCCTAGAGATAGGAATTGTAAAGATGCCAGTGATGACAGAATAGGACTCAGTAGATAGGACTTTAGAGAATATTTGGCCTAAATCACCCATAATTGATACTTAATGTGAAGTAAAATCTACTTATTTTTATCTCTCTACAATATTATGTACATTAGAGATAGCCCTATAGTAAGTACATAACTCAATTGTGTTTCTATAACATACATTTAAAGTATCAGTGTAGAGAAGAAATTGTTTGGGTAATGCCAATTAACTACATAAATATAGCCCCCAAAATTCTTTTAATTGTGTTCGTTTTACTTTATGGTAAGCATCTACTCTTATGAGCAAAAATAAATACCTACAAGTGCTGGCTTGACAACATTTAAATCAAATATCTTATGTTGATTTGTTTAACTATAGGTCTTCAACTCTAAAGGTCAAGAGTGTGTTTTCTTACTTGCAACTGTCTATTTTCTACACTTTAAACCCCAGTTCAAACCCCACTTGCATCAGGAAGCTTGTCCATTACCCAAATCTTGGAAAGTATGCAACATGTATGAAAAAGGACGGCAACATCTTATTGTTATATTTTTTATGACAGAATATCGTAGGTATTGTTGATAAATGTTATTTATAAATGCTTCAATCCCATTCAGTATGACTTAGTAATAGTGATTATTAGTACTGAGCGCACAGGAACAGACCAGAAGAAAGATGCCCTGTGTCTACTAAGGATGTGCCCGACACATAGCAAATTCCTAAATACTTAACAAATACTAGATATGAAAAAGTGCTTTGAAAATAGTATAAAGGTGTATACATCAAATCATTATATTACTAAGTGTGATGACTATTCAATGAATAGCAACTATTATTTGGGTAAGGCAGCTTATCCATATATAACTGTAATAATGTTATTTTTACCAGATGTGTTTTTTTATAATATTGATAGACCTCTAAATCTTTAGTTTCTTTTTCTCTATGAGGGATATCATAGATGTTAGCTATTTTAAAAAATTATAAAACTCATAAGTAATTGTCTTTAAAGGTATTCTCTAAATAGAAATTTTCTCCCAAAAATGTATAAGAGTTTTTTTTTTTTTTAACCCCACTGGCATGATGCTCTTTTTATTGCTCTTTCACATACTGCTCAGTTGTAGGATATAGTGTCTGTGCTAGCAGATTGGAGACTTGCAGCTCCTCAGTCGTGTGCCTCTTCTGCCCAATTTACCTGTCACCACCGATTCTCTCTGGGCTGAGTGTTCCCTTTGGTCCTGTTAGGTGGGCTTTGCTCTCCTGGTTATGACAACCTGGTTTGGCCTCCAGGCTAAGTGAGCTTGGCTCACTTTCAGGTTTGTGTATTGCTTTATCTGAAAAATGTAAATGGGAAAGAGGGTGGGTACAGTGGGAATTTGGGGGACGGGAAGGATGGAGGATAAGACACGGCAATGAAGTAATTGTCCTAAATTACACACTGTCTGTTAAATGGCCATGAGCAAGAACTTAAGTGAGCTCGGGTTCTGGGGAGCTTCCTGGCTTTCTGGGCCTGGGCAGCTGGGAGAAGGGGCTAACGGCTCTGCTTTCACTGGACAGATATCCTCCCCTAAAATCTTCAGGGCACTTTTTCTGAAGATATATTGTTTGAGGGGCTGTAGATTGAGATCTTTGTGTTGTAGAGGAGAAGAGGAATTAGTTTGATAAACTTGTTCTCTCTACCCTCCATTAATTAAGGGAAACTGACACCTTTTACATATCTGGGATATGCATATTACCATAGAAAGATACATTTTTAAGTAATCTGAATTTGTACTAAATTCCTTTAAGTTTCTTTAAAAAATCTTTTATTTTTGCTCCAACATCACGGTGTCTGTCAAAGCTATGAATTTCCAGTATTACAAAGGAAAAAAAATATTGTTGGTCTCCACCTAAGCTAATTCTGAGATGTGAGCTTTGGTTTCATACAAAAGTGGAACTGACTAATCCCAATAATGCCCCAATTTGAGAGGGAGTAAAAATTATTGAGGATGGCAAGGGTTTTAAGACTGGCAGACCTGGATTTGAATCTTTACTCAGCCACTCATGTCTGTGTAACCTTGTGCTCTAGGCCTCACTTACTTTGCCTTTAAAATGGGCATAATTGTAGTATTAACTTTAAGGATTAGCTAATATAAAGCTCTAACCCCGGTTCTTGTCTGGCCCATAGGAGGCATTTATTAATAAATAGTTCTGGCTGTCTTAAGAGTGAAGGTTTCATGAGTTTAGTTGGAAGAAATATATTGCCTTCATTAGAATTTCGAACACAATGCAGATATTTTTTAAAATATGGAAACCCAGTGCTGCCATCAACTTAGAATAGCTTTGAACACATAGGCCATGATGTCTTTACAACCTGTTTAGCTTTTTTATTTGCTTCGATTAAGGTTTATTTGAGTTTAAACTACAAGAGGGATATATTTGGGCAAATTTGACAATATGAGAAGCATAGTTCTTTGTTTCAGCTCCCCACTTTGGATTCCTGATGAGATCATCCCTATCAAAACCTTCTGAATGCAGCACAAAGCAGGTTCTGATTCTGAAGAAACCATGCAGTCCCTTTAACCTGCACAAAAATATTTCAAGGGTAACTAGAAAGTATGTAAGAGGATTCAGATGTTCCATGACATACATTTAAAATTCTTCCATTTCCAAATGAGAGCACCATAATATGCAGAAGCGAAGTGCATCAAAAAGCTGAGGGTCCTTTGAGGCAGACGTTTGGAGAGCTGTCTAAGTATTATTTGAAAAATAATCCTCAAAAAAGGATCAGGAGAAGAAAGCATGTAAGTACAGGGCACTGAGGCTGAGACTCTGTATTTGCAAATGAGACTGCAATAGGAACTTGACCTGCTCAGGTAATTTTACCAAATTCTAAACCCCAAGTGGAGTACCTAGTTACCCAAGCCTCTTACTAAATGTCTGTAAAAGCATGCTTACCTCCATGCAGTGCGAACACCAGAGAGCCATGAAGCTGCTTTCTGTCTGTCTGGGTTGCAAATGAAGAGTTAGGAGCTTACTGCAGACATTGCTCTGATGTGGGCCTTCTGCAGAAAGACCTACAGACACAAGCTCACTCAGTCCACTCAGAAAGTAAAATGCCAGCAAGACTGCAGCTGAATCTATGGCAGAAACGCTGCCAAGCTACAAGTCAAAGAAAGACAACAATAATAATAGTTCTTATTCAGGAGAGCCCACTATGTACCAAGGACCACTTGCACTTATATAATATTTTGATTTTTGCAACAACTCTGTAAGGATACATCTATTATTGCCCCCCTTAGATAAGAAAGCTGAGGCTCAGTGGTTTAGTGACTTGCCCAGCATCATAGGTAGTCACTGGTGAAGCTGTAATTTGAACTCAGCTTTGCCTAGCAGCAAAGTCTCTGTTTACCGTATGAACATAAGAATAAAATAACAAAAGGAAAACAAAATAAATGTATGATTAGAGGTTTTTGCCTCTGACATCAAGAGTCTTCTTTGCTTTTTTAGGCTCAGATGGTCTAAGAGCTGCCCTTGACTTTAAAGAGATCCTTAGATGGGCCTCATGATTTTTTTCCCTGAATTTTTCTGACACCCTCCTTTCTTTGGAATATACTCGAAAGGTAGTGTAATTGATCTATCATCTCTTTACCTTCCTCCCTAACTGCTATTTCAAAAATATTTACTCTCCTTCTAGAGCTATTTTCTTTTAAGTCTGGAGCTAAGAGTATGTTAGTTAGACTATAGGCTAAGCCGTTGTAACAAACTATTGATGTTAAACAATGACATAAATAAGATAGAAGCTTATTTATCCCTGTCTCCCAACAGTTCAGAAGACAGTATTTCATGCGTGATGGGCAGCCCTGGCATCCTCAATACTTGTTTCCAAGGTTGTCTGAGCTGTTACCACTTTCCAGATGACAGAAAGAATGAAAGGGGAAATGTATGGCAAGTAGCTTTGTCTTTGAGAAGATGACTCTGAGTAGCACACATCACTTCAGCTCTTATCCTATTGGCCCAAATACAGAATCGGGGGCATACTGAGTTGCAAGGGAGTCTGGGAGATGCAGACTTTAGTTAGGTAGTCAGGTGTTTATCCAAAACTCAGTCTTCTATTACTAAAGGGAAAAACGAGATAGTGAACAATGGGGACAAATCGCTGATTTTGCCTCAATCTGTTTCTAGTCTGGTCACCAGTTTGGTTCTGACTATTATCGAGGCAGTGAAAGTATTAATTACAAGTCTTAAATGCTCTATTTTAAAACAGTGAGCTCAATGCCAGGAATCATAAAACGGTAAGCAAATAAAATCAAAACAATCTGAGGATCAAGTTTGTGGGTCCTTCACTGGTAAAATTTTCATGGTCAGACCTGCATCAGTTGGTTCGGTTGCCAATTGATAAAAGAATAGCTTTTAGGAAGAATTGTTTATAAAGAGCTGCCAAACATATTTGTTTCCCAACTAAGATAAATAATACATTGACATAAATGTCTATGTCATGAATGTGGGGGTTTGTTTAGAAATTATAGCATAAAATTACTGGAAGAGCTCTTGTCTAATTTTATATTTTAACAGATGAGGAAAATGAGGCTCAGAGTCATTAAATGACTTCTCATTTGAGAAGCTGGCTAATGGAAAAGTATTTTGTGAAAGTGTCGATATGCAGTAGTGCCTATTCAGTGCTAATGGAGTGAGTTAATGAATGAATAAATGTGTGACTGAATATTAAATATATATGAAAGGTAGATCCAGAAGTCACTAAAATGAATATAAGTAAACAAAGAAATTGCTGTTTACAAGTAAACAGATAGATGGCAGATTTAAGAGGTTACGTGGCAGCCATATTTATATTTTATGAGATTTAAGTTTTCAAATGGGCCACCCTAAACTAGATATTTATATTTAATTTTCCCTGGGAACTGTTTTGGCTTCTCCTATAAACACATCATGATGACAGCATGCGGGCTCCCACTTCTGAAGCTCTGCTTATTCCAGAATTCAATCGGGTTAGGTCAGATACCTTGAAAATCATGAGCAGAGCCTTCAAAAGAAACCTAGTACAACTTTTTAAAAATGTATTTTTCCTATTATTAAGATGGGGCACTGTCTTGCTGAGCTGTTTTTTCCTGTACCTCGACAAGTATTTCATGAGTCACCTTTGCTCAGCCTGACAGCAGAACAGTTCAGAAGGTCACAGCCTTCTTCCTGGCTCAAAAACCCTTCACATTCCTGGAACGAGAGGCATTGTTTCATTGGAAGAAAGCTAATTAGATTAAGAGATACATTAATGAGCTCTGCAGTAGTCTATACACAGTAAATAAAGAAGAAAGGATAACAAGGAAAAGAAAGCGAAATACATAATAAAAGCCTTAGAAAGTTGAGTTTTCACACATAAAACTATCTGAAGAAAGCCAGAAAGAAAAATTAATTTGCTTCTTCAGTCCTTAGAACACTGATTCCCAGCCTTGGTTTTGTGACACTCCAGGATGTCCCCAATTATCTCAACGAATGCCATGAAATGTTCCAAAAAATTCTCAAAGTAAAATTAGTTTTGTTTCATTTAAAAATAGATGGCCAGTAGCTCTTTCAAGAGTAAGGGAATCAAATGAGCAATTGGCTGCCACCAGCTCAAAAGGTTTCCAAGCGCCAGGTTAGGGATGATGAAAGCTGCACAGCCATTTTGGAATAGAAAATTTTAATACATACCTACACGTTTTTATCCCTCAAATACCTTAAGATTTATTTTTTAAAAATAGAATAATAATGATAATAACATTGCTGAGATCTACTTCTCAAATTAACCATATGGGGTGGAGGATAGGCGAGGGGACCAGTGGAAAACACTCGAAAGAACAAGAGCTTGGAAATGAGATAGTCCTGCCTCGGAAACTGGCTTGGCCACTTACTTGTGGAAGGACCTTAATTTCTTCTTCTACACAATGGGAATAATAGTAAACGATTATTAATTTACTAATAAAACTTCTTAGAGGCGTGGTGACATGTATTGAGATAAGGTATGTAGAGCATGTAGCACAGTAGAGAGGTAATAGCCAGCCTGAGCTGTTTTCTGTTCATTTTCTGTTAGCACATCTGAGATAGGAGCCTCCCCAGGCCTCAGAGATATTTCTACTACACGTTTTAAAAGATGAAGAAAAGCATCTGAAGCCAGAGATTGAGGCATCAGCAGAGGACAAGCAAGAAGTGCTTTCTTCGGGGCAGATTTTAGAACATGAGAGCATTGGAAGGTCAATCTTATTCAGATGTCCCCACCCCCCACCACCACCTCCTTAAGGAACAGGGAATCTGACTGACCTGAGACCCGGAGAGATGAGGCGGCTTATCTGAAACCACAAGCAAGTTAGGGACCGTAGTTTCTCATTTAGCAATGCCACTGTCCTCTGCCTTGTGGGATATATAAGCCTCAGAATCGGGGGAAGCATTGGATTTTACCAGCTTTAACAACTGAGCCTGCTTCAGTTGTCACTGAGACAGACAGGTTTCAAATATCATCCCATTATTCAAATGGAGAAATTGAGTTCTAGGTGGGTAAAATCTTCTGCCTAACAACACGGAAACTTTAAGAAAAGTGTTTTGTTTTCAGGTAAGCCTTGAAGTTATGGTGAGTGGAGGGCTGTAATGAGACATGAGCACAAAGAAAAATCATAAATACAAGTAAAGAATTAAGGCATGACTGAGCAATTAAATATATATGGAATTTCATTTCACCTTTACTTGAAATCTGACCACACTGAGAAGAGTCCATGGTAGCCCTTTAATGGTATACAGAAGCCCAAGTCTTTACAAAAACTGAGTAGATCTAAGGTGCTAATTAACAATATTAGGAAATTATCTGCTTCGAAACATTAGGTAGTTTTGCTTCATGCTATCTTATAAGCTCTTGCCAAAGCACTCTGTTTTAGAATTATTTAAGTGTCATAAATATTTGCCTCTCTACCTCTCCCCAAAGAATCATAGAATCTCAGGATTTTAAAAGGTTATTTAGTTCCACCTCTGACCCAAAGCAAAAATCCCTTCTTTAGCATTCCAGCCAGCCAGGTAATTCTTGAACACGTAACCATCTCTAATGGAAAAGAATGTACAAAAATAGGGCTTGGGGGAAAAAAAAGCATGCACGTGCACCTTAAAGATGTGTTTTGCCACATCAGGGTCCATTGAATAATAAAATAACATTCCCACTTCAAATCTACACACCAGGCACACTCTAAGGATTTCCCCTCCCAGATGCTGTTTACATGTCAGACAGGAGGCTGAACTCGTGGTGGCGTTTTAGCTGTGTTCAGCGCAAATACAGCGGTGTGGGCAAAACAAACAACAGAATAACAGAGGACACTGCAAACAAACAGAGTTGGCTGCATATTTCTCAGGAAAATGCCTCAGGTATGGAAGTTTCTGAGAGATTAAAAGGTCATGTCAGCCATGTTTGTCCACTCCCCTTAAAAGCGAAATTTTAACAGGTGTTGGAGCCAATTTACATTTCAAGGAAGAAGCTATAACATTATTTAATATATATGTTACATTAATCAAGATGTACCTGAGAAATCCAAATTGCTCAAAGTAAATGTATGATTAAATTCAACATCTTACTATATCTCAGTCACAAATGTGACCCCAAAATATTACTCTTGGATATCCCTGAGGAACTTCCTGAAGATCTAGCAGTTTGATCACCTTCCAGTGTGTGGCTAATGGGGATAATAAGACTTGGTAACCAAAAAAAAAAAAAAAAAAATACTCATGTTTATACTTTGAATCTCTTGAACACTGGGAAATTTAAAAAATATATATTTTTTAGTTCTTTACCCCTCTGTCTAAATAATGCTTGAATTTTTAGCAATACCTTAAAAGTAATACAACAATGTATCAAAATTCACAATATATGACATGGCCCAGTTATGAGAATCCTTATTATGTGCCTCATGTTGGCATATAAATATAAGTTAAAATGATCTCTGTTTACAAAGACTGTGGAAAAGATAGAAATGAAGAGATGAAAACAAAATTATATTTCTTCCTCTTTTCATTTAAAAAAATTATATATTCACAAGTAGATTATAAGTGTATTTGCTATAGCACTCCATGTTTATTTGGACATATGAACATAATATATTAACTGCTTTCATTTGTATTTGTGCAAGAAAACAGACTTGGGTATAAAATGTGGCTTCACCACTTACTTGCTATGACTCTGAACAAGCTCTTTAACATTTTTAAATGTGTAAAGTGGAGTTGGTAACGTTAACCTTGGAGTTCTTGGAACATCTAGTGTTGTGTTGGACACGAGTGGGTGTTCAGTGAATAACTATCATTTATAGCTTACTTTATGTTTTAATAGTTCTGAATCTTATCCAGTTACAAGTACTAAGTATTTATAGAACATTTTAAATAATAAATAACTTGGTCATAAAAATCTGTCCACAGAGAATTTATCTAATGTTTCCTATGTGTCTACTTTATATTTTTTAATTATGGAAACACACAGAGAGACATAGGTAACATACATATGTTATAAAACAGAGAACATGTGAATCGACCATCCATCTGACTGCGAGGATTAAAACATCACCAGTAGTATTGTCTTTTCTGAGAGCTCTTAATACTAAGTAGCTATACGTAATGTGAAGTTTTTATTTATTTTATTATTAAATTCATGTTTCTCAGAATTGCAGATAATGATGCTGTGAGAATAGTAAAAGAAGTGGCAGGAAGGGTGGGACACCTGGGCATGGCAGAGGAATTATAAGATGGGAGGCTCTTACTTTTCCACAACATTTAATATTTAAATATGCCCTGGATACCATTTATTAGGCATTTAGGCTGAATCCTATTATTTCTGTGAGAATCATTTTTGCTTTATGGTTTCACAAAATATAACAAAATTGCTTTTGTATAATAAAATTGCATTTGTAAATTTAAATATACCAAGGAAAAATTGCCTTATTTAGCATGACTTAGTTATCTGAAAGACACAATGTTATTATAGAAAATTGACATTAATAATTGGTTATACTTCCCTTAAGAGCTTAATAATCTTTGATGGGTAAAAAAATTCTCTTTTAAATAGGAAATAAGAGAATGTTTTAGAGAGTAAACAACAGTTAACAGAGGACTCTTTTCCTGTCTAATAAACCAAAATGACCATCATAATCACCAATTAATGTCTATATAAGTATCTGTCACAGAAGATAGTTCCAGGTAATGAAATAGCTTGCTATGTTGAAGGAAAATACATTTCCTGCCAATGGTACATAAAATAAACTTCTTATATAAGATCAACAAATGCTGAAGTAAAAAATGTGAAGTAAAAAATGTTGAAGTAAAATGTAAACATTGGAAAAAAGGCTTATATTCTATTTGAATTTAATGTTAAAAATACAGAGAAACATTAGTTTTAAGACTAACAATGCATGTCTTTAGATTTTGGTTACCAATTGTGACTACTAGTTAAAATTTTTGTATTTAATATGTCCTCTTGGCTTCCTTTAAAACTTTCCTGAAAAGATTTTGTTTCTGTTTTTGTTTTCCTTAATTTTTTACAATTACAACATAGTTACAAATATGGCTAGCATACTCTTTCTTAAACCATAAGTTCAGGGATAGTAAAAGCAATATGTTTTGTGTAGTCATGTAAATAATAAATAGTGCCACGTCTGAGCAGCAAGTAATGATCAGATGTTCAAATCATGCATCTGGGAATATTATAATCAAAAGTGATTCCCCAAGAAATCAAGTCTTCTCAGAAGGGATAAGAGGCTATACCCTGATGGGAGCACTATTTGTATCTTTTATCTTTAGCATTAGTCATTTTATTGTTTTTATAAGAAGATATAGATAGCGATGTTAAAGAAAGTCCTTAACAGCTGATAGAAAAATCTTTTGCTTTTAGCTTTTCTTAGAAATCCTTCATGTACTGCTTCTCCAGGCCATTCTCCTATACATCCACTCCCATCACACATCACACACACACACACACACACACTGGTAGGCTCTAGTCTGGCTTACACTGCCTGGGGGGCTTCTGGGGCAGCAGTGCTATCCTGAAGTGTGCGTGAAATCGAAAACAAACATTTTTACTAGGAGTTTACAGCCTTAACAAAGTCAACTGTAAACCCTCCAGGTGTCCTTGATGGTGGGAACAAAGGCCTGTGGTGTAGCAAAATGAGACCTGGATTTTGAATTTGAAGGAGGTGCTTTTGAATTCCTGCTCCAAATTCATGAACTGGGTAAACTTGGGAAATCACTTTCTCTCTCAGAGTCTAGGTTTCATTATGAGTTAAATGGGGAAGCCAGACCACATTATCTCTAAACATCTTGATCCAGAGCTAGGAGTCTATGATTCTAATGTTTGCTTTATTTTTTATATTATGTTAGTTACTTTCTCATAATTTATAAAATATCTTAAATGCCTAGAAATTAAAGAATGGAATTACATTTCAGACAGTCGTAATTGCTTTGGATTTTTTCCCCTCTTTATTTTTAATAATCAAAATTTGTTTTTAACAACAACAACAACAACAACAACAAACAAAAGTTGCCTTTAGATTTCTCTTTTCAAGAAGCCAAACAATAGTGGTGGTGTTTTAGTGCTTCTCCAGAGCAAAGGAATTCTTATTTCCTTATTACACTATAACAATACATTTTTCAAATATTTAATAAAAAATTCCCCTAAACCATAGAGGTTTTATACATGAATCACTATTAATCATGACATTTTTTATTATGCATTTAGTTTACAGACCATGTTGACATCCAGGATCACACTGCCTTGACTAGCACTGATCCCAACCTATTCGAAAGGCTAAGAAGTTACTAAACATGCTATCTGACCACTGGGGAAATGAGGCTCAGAGAGGCTGTGACTTGGTCAAGGTTGAACACAGATTCACAGAGCCATGACCTGACCACAGGTTATCTCCAAGTGTTGGGTCTTATGTAAATGTTAATGTGATGAAACTAAAATTTACTTCAACAATACTCTATATATCAAGTGACATTTCGCCTGGATCAAGACAAAAAGTTTATTTCATGTATTGAATCTCAGATTCCTTGAATCTAAAAAATGGTTCGACAACTGGCCATCATTCAAGTTGAAAGATTAGTATACCAATTCAAAGACTGAGAGTATTCTTTGATGAATAGCGTAAAACCTAAAAATTAATTCATAGGGAAAAAATTAAAAGAGGAAAGGAATAAAGCAAATTTCTTCTGAGTTTTGGAGACATTGTCTCATGATTGAAGAATCTGGATGCCGGATGTGAGGGAGAATGAACTTGGACTTTAGAGCTGGGAAGACCTGGGTTGAAACCCTGATTCTGCCTCTTCCTAGCTCTTACACATTTGGTGATGCATCCATCTGTGGCTCTGTTTAGTTATATACTAAAATAGCATTAATGTGAATATTTAACATGCAACATTGTTTGTAAGCATTAGAAATAATTATATAAAGCACCTGTTATGTAAAGCTTGACAAAATAAGCACTTCATACATGGTTGCTATTGTTAATAGTATTCATTTCCTTTCAAATTGTTGTTGGGTCTATTTTGTGACACACTGTACTATTTAATGTAACAAATCTAATGTAATTATAGGGGGAGTTCTATCAATGGGAAGGTAGTTGAACCAGATAATCTATGAGATCCCTTGCAACTCCAAGCTTCTATTATTATAATTTATGTTTTCCAATGTGCTCTATCAGAGATTTTGATTCTGATAGTGAAATTGATACTACTGTGTTCATATATGTGATCTTTTATCTGACTATGTGTGTGTGTGTGTTTGTGTGTGTGTGTGTGTGTGTGTGTGGCAAACAACTTTCAGAATAAAACCTGCCCACATATATAGAGAAAAATACTGGTTTTCAATAAAAACAGTCCCAGAAGGTGACCCGCACTGATAGCAATAGTAATAATAGCAATAATAGCAATAATTATTTCTAAAACTTATACTATGCTTCAAGAATCTTGACTGTATCATCAGACCACTGGAGATCATGGCCCCATGATGGTGCCATTTTAAGGCGTGCTATGCACTATGTCTATGTAGCTAAAGTGCCAATAAGAGACTGCAAAATTTTTCTAAGCAGCCATTATGTCAAAGAAAATATGTTGCAATTGACACCATAAGACCAAAATATAATTTTCATTAGTCCTGGATGACTTTGAACAAGTCACAATCTTTCTAGGCTTCAGTTTATTCAACTATTAAAAAATAAAATAAAAAGCTGAAATAATCTCCTTTTCAAGTCTAACATCTATGCCCTGATGTGGTATTCAGTTATTATTTTTTTTACAGACTGCTTGAACCCTTTGGGTTCTCTTAAGTGTATACAATTCTGTAGGTATATACAATTAATTCATTCTTCTTTCTTTTTGCTTCCTTAAAACAATATTAATATCTATCATTTAATGTGAATAAGCTGGAACTTACACAAATATATTTCCTAATAGATTTAAATTATTAAAGTTTAGTTGCAGAATCAACTCTATCAATATTCTGATACTTAAATAGTATTTAAAAATCAAAGCTTTCTACTAAGGAGTGACACCATAGCAAATTTTCTTTTTGTCAACCGTGCATTAATTTCCTATTAACCAGCATTGTAGCTTTCACAAATTTTAGAGTGATCAGACCCATAAAAATGAAAGTGAAGTAGGTGTCAGAGATCCAATTACTATACAGTTAAAATGTCTACGTGAGATTTTGAACTCTTGACTCCGTCCTTTTTCTTCTTCCTAAATGGGTCCTAAGGCCTACTAAGGAAATATTCAGGTATTAGATTGATATAAGGAAGGTTGGAAAAAACAGTACCAGGCAACAAAGGTTTAAAAAGGGTCTCTATAAATGTTACAGACATAAAAAAAAAAAAAGTGAAGGAAAGTTAAAAATTACCATAGGGCAGGCAGGACACCTGCTAAAGAACCTACTGCTGCCAGTCACAGCTGGAAAGAAAAATGAAAGAGATGCAAACAACTGTCCTGGAAGCATGAAATCATTCTTTTGTCTTTTTTTTTCCTTGTGAACGATTACAGTATGCAAAAATTAAGGGGGAAATCTCAAAGTCTTGGAATGAAAATTTCAGCAGGCTCTGCATATAAATAGCAGAGGCATGAAGTGTGCCTCTTTGAAAACAGGCCGCGTTTGGGAGCTCCTAGTGCATTGAAGAAAGTGGTAATTAATGCACAGTGAATGACTTTGAATGAAAGATGAATAGGGGGCATAACAATGGGTAGGTTTTTTTCTTTCTTTTTTTCCTTTTTCTTTTCTTCTTTTTCTTTTTTTCTTTTTCTCTCTCTCTCTCTCTCTCTCTCTCTCTTTTTTAGGTTAAAGCATTGAAGAAAGAAAGCTGTTAAAAGATGGCTACTGTGAGGCTTCAACTTCAATGTCTGTCTTGTGCAGCTTCCCTTTCGAGGCTGTGGTGGGAGTTTGTTTTGTATTGCTCTCCAATCACAATGGAGTTAATTTGCACCAATTTCATTTTTGTGTGTGCTCCTCGATGTTTTCTTTTCTGCTGGATTTTTTTTTTTAAATATTATTTTGGCAGGGCTTGGTCCTTTGATGCTCCTTTTGAGCAAATGGTTTGCCCAAAGTTCAGATGGTGCTGGCTTCGTCTTCTTTTTCATTTACAACATCAAGAGGATTACAGAGAATAACTTTGTTGCCCAACATCAAGGATATATCTTCACGCTACTAGAAAGGTAGTTCTCAGAAAGTGTGTCTTCTAATAGTTTAGAACCTCCACAGGCTTCAGATAAAACAAGTATTAAATACAGAAAGCTCACAAGGATACCAAGGAAGGTTAAACTCACGCAACCTCCTTCATCTCAAACACCTGAAATATATATATTTTTTTGACTGTCGAAGTGTGATCATGGCGAAGACAGCAGTAAGATCTTATATAACAGAAGACAAAAAAAAAAAAGGCGGAGAAGGAGTCACATGGAAATGCATACACATATTAGTGACAGAACACAAAAACAATTTGTCAAAAGGCAAGTCATTTATATTGGACCAAAATCTGAATCTATGTGTCAGTTCAAAAGAAGATAGAGAAAACAGGGTGCTCACAGTGTGATTTTTTCTTTTAGTGAAATCATCTGACATAATTCACAATTTGCTTTTAAGGAAATTTTAGGAATTCTCACAATTTTAACCATTATGAAAGTACAGAGGAATTCCCAAACAAAGCAGGCAACTTGAACCTCTCTCCTGGGCCAGTCACCCTTTCAGCTTTGGCTGGACATTCAAATGTGGCTGACTCACCAGCTCCTTCACAACCTGTTGTTTCTTCTGCCCCATCCCCTTGAACTAGCTTCTCTCATCTGTGAACACCTATAAGGGTCCGTAGGAGGAATCTGGTATCATGACTGTAGTAATGAAACATGCCAGGATTGGGCCACGACCTCAGTGTCAGGTAATTATGTTCTTTTTAATAGAGTCAGTTTTATTGACTGCATAACTAAGTATGCTTTCAACTTTACACCTTTATGTGGCTTCTTATAAAAATAAATTCCAACTCAAAACAATTTCTTGGTGAGATTATGAGCATGAAAGGATTCTCAGCTCGCTTTAAAAATTGCTACACATTTCAAATACCACTAAAAGCTTTTGTCTAAATATGTCCCCCCTGACTTGTTACATTACCTGAAATTCCACAGAATTTCCACAGAAATAATAAACCTTAAAAAAAAATTTTGGTCCTCGAAATCCCCATATCAAACCAACAATCCCTCAGCTGGGAATTTCTGTCAGTTGGGGATACAGAAGTGTCTGAGTAAAGTTATTGGGAAACAGAAGTTACAAAGGAGCCAGTGAAATTCTGGAGCATCACTTAACAACTACTCCTCATTTTATCCTTCCCTTATCTCCACTGTTGTTTCCTTAAAACAATCATTTGCCATCCCTATCCTCAATTATCTCAATATCTCTAAACAGCTTCTCAGAATTCTTTATCATCTTACTCCAGTTTACCCTTATACTGCCATAGAAATAATCTTATAAGAGTGTGGCTTTGTTCATTACCTTGCTCAAAAACCTTTGGACTTACCTTTTGTCTACCCAAGATATTTTAACCTCTAGCTGAGCAGTCAAGGACCTCTATAATCTTGCTATAATCTGCCTTGCTAGACTCAACTCATGCTACTTTTCCTCGGTGTTCTCTTGTACCTCGACCTCACTAGAATGTTTGATTGTCTGAACACGATTATATTTACCCACCTTCATGCTATTTTCATCACCAAATGCCTTCTACCCTCCTCTAAACCACTCAATAAAGCATGCTAAGTATTCTTTTAATTTAAACATTGTTCGAAAGAATGTTACCTAGCTTTGAGGAGATGTAGGGAAGTGGGTAGTTCCTTGTTCTCTTGGGGAGTGGAGATTGTTTCAGACTTTCTGAAACACAGGTCGTCACTATCAAAAGCCTGGAAATTTTATACACTGTGTGGTATCACAATTGTACTTCTAAGATTTTCTTCTCTAAGGACACACACACACACACACACACACACACACATACACATATATATACACACATATATGAATAAATACCTGGCAAGAAGGATAGTATTGTATACAGTAGTAGAAAATTTGCAACAATCTTAATGCTCCCAAATGGGAACTTAGTTAAATAGATGATGATACATTCAGAAATGAATTAATCTTTAGCCATTACAAGTAATGTTATAAACTGACATTTAATAATACAATATTCTTGATAAATTATTGTGTAAAAGATAGGATTTCTAAATGGTATGGACAGTATGATCATTTCATATGCATATGCCTATCCATGAAAAAAAACTGGAAAGAAATGAACCAAATTGTTCATAGTGTCTCTCTATGGGATTATAACAGTGCTTTTTTCTATTTGTAAAAAATAAACATGGTTTTTAAGTCATGAAAAGACATGGAAGAAATGAAATGAATATTGTTAAGTCAAAGAGGTCAATCCAAAGACTCTACATACTGTAGGATTTCAACCATAAGACATTCTGGAAAAGCCAAAACTATTGAGTCAGTAAAATAATCAGGGTTGCCAGGGATTCGGGGAAAGGAAGCAAGGTATGAATAGGTAAAGCACAGGAGATTTTTAGGGCATTGAAACTATTTCATATGATATTATAATGATGGACACATCACACTGATATATACATCATACTATTTCTTAAAACTCATAGAAATGTACAAAATAGAGAACTCTAATGTAAACTATGGACTTTAGTTAATCATATTTATCAATATTGGTTCTTTGATTATAACAAATGTACTATATTAATGCAAGATGTTAATAATAGGGGAAACTGTATGGGGGGAGGACCTAGATGTAAACTCTACTAACTGCTCAATTTTCTGTAAACCTAAAATTGCTCTAGAAAATAATGTCCTTTAATTTAAAAAAAGATACATTTTAGATAAAAAGAAAATCTCTTTCAAAATAATTCTTAATATTCCTTCAGAGCCCAATTTAAGTGCCCACTCCGCCATTAAGTTTTCCCTTATCTTTCAAGCCATGTGCTCTCTCCATCTCCACAGCTGACGGCTCCTAGTGCTTCTACAGCACATGCACAGGCCACTGCGGTGCTAAGAACAGTGCTAGGATAGTTCAAGGGCAGGAACAGGACCTTGTCCTTTCCCCTTAGGCCCAGTACAGTGTCTGACATGGAGAGGACTATTCAGAAACTCATAGACACGAGTGCAGACACACATGGGAACACACAGAGAAGGCAAAAATGAAAAAAAAAAACGTATATAACAAAATATATAAGCAAAGTATATCTCACATGTTGACTTATTAGGTTGAAAATATTAATTCAGCCTTGAAAAGAGCTACTTATCTACTTGTGTGGGATTAATGATGATTTAGGCCATTGGAGGAGAGAAAAGTACTTACATACTTGATCTTTCTCACAATGGTTTTAGTAGATGCTTTCAGTAAAAAATGTTAGTACTTTGAAGCTTGGATAACCATCAATATCTTACCAAATATATGTGTGTTTTAATTATTAGCATGATAAGGCTACAGTCATCATGAACAGCTTTCTCCCAATTTTCCCTTAAATTTGTAATTTGGTGCTTTCATTGTGCATAAAAGGAATTTTTAAAAAATCATTTAACCTCTTAGAATGATTTGAAATGTTGCAATTTAAGAGATTAAAAAGTCACATTTTTATTCTTCATTTATTTTTAGATTCCAATGGCATTTTGTAAATAGTTTAACACACACACACCACTTCTGGAAGATATACATGTAAGAAATCTGAATTTTATAGGAGAGAGTAACAATGGGAAAAAGAACAAAGAGAATAACTTTCTGTTGTGCATTTAAAAAAGGGAATGTATAATATATACCATGTTCCTAAATAACCCTTTTCCTTTCAAGAAGAAAAGATATATTATTAAATATATTACTTCTTTGGTTCTGTCCATCACAATTAATGTAAATACTCTTAAACATAAGGTATACAATGTTGGCTGCAAAAACGGTTCAGCATTTTGGACTCTTTTCATTATTTTGCTTCTAGCGGCACTTTAAGTCTCTGGTGTCTTACCTCTACTGAGACCTGGCATTTCTTTGTGTTGGAGAGGCAATTTAATCCATTTTTTACTGTCTGCAAACAGACTTTCAAACAAAACTTCAAACTCTTTGAATGTGCCCCAAGGATTCCACCAAACCTATAATCCTCCACTCTCTTCTGGGGCTGTGGAGGGTGGTGGCAGGAATAGAGCTGGCACCAACTAGGGAGCCTCATTAGTGTTTGTGATTTTGATTTTTGTTACCATTCTGCACTGTGGCCATTTCAAAGTTGGAGCAATAACTATCCTCACATCTCACTACACCCCTCCCCAGATCCCCCAAATTCAAACCACCTGGAATGATCTAGAAGAGCGGAGGGGACCAGCCAACATGCTTTCTCTCTCGGAGTCAGGGGTTCTGATTATAAATAGATGAGTGTTCAGCATCTGGATGTTGACAATTTGAGTGAGCTGCAAAAAGCCAACCCCATGACAATTATCATCTGAAGTTCTACATGTTATGAGTTCTTCTGGGCACAGGGAGGTGAAACACGTGTGCCAGGCCAGGTAGCCAAAGCTCAGACAAAGATGAATTAGGAAAAAGAGATAAAAGAAAAATGACCCTAGTTGTCTCTTACTCTATGAGAAATTACACTTAGTGTTGGGGAAAATAGTACATTCTGAAGGTAGTCTTTTGAAAAAATTGGGACCTGTGAAGTAGAAGGAACCACAGGCAAAGGACATTTAACAAGTGACAGCCTGCCATGTGCCAGGCAAGTGGTCTCATTTAACTCTCTCAATCATCTAGGTATTATCATCCCATTTTATAGATGAGGGAACTTAAGTTCAGAAACATTAAGTAGCTTTCACATCCTGTGTTCAAACTGGGCCTGTCTGATCCAGAATGCCTGCTCTTAACAGCCACGCAGAATGACTTCCGGTCAGAGCTTGCAGGTACTTACTGTGATAAACTGGAAGATGTCTTCCCCACCTCTTCAAAGATCTTGTACACTCTCCCCTTCTTTGTTGAATTTGTGATTAACTGTTAATTTTAAATGTAGATAAAGTTTTTAAAGTACTTAAAATGTAAATACTTAATATTTATAGGTGCAATTTAATCCTTTAAGTTTATGGGAATAGTTTTTGCAATGCATGTTTGAATTTGTGCATTAAGAGATATAACTGGAGACAAACATGTCTCTTTTTATGAGGAAAAAAATATTAACAAAAGCATTGCTCTGATTAATCCTTTCAGTCCTGCTGAATCTTCTAGTAGGAGAGTCAAACTTATATTTGCTAAAGCAGGCACTTGGTTGGCTAATACTAACTTTTTTGTTTGTTTATTTTGTTATACCATAGGGACCTCTATCACATGCATATTACCCAGAAAACCAGGGAAGTAGAAGTCACCAAAAAGAAAAAGGCCCATAATATTATGGAAAGTGTGCAGGGACTTGATACTAGCAAGCTCTTGGTTTGAATCCTAGCACCCCTGCTGCTGAGTGTATGACCAGTTACTTAACTCTCAATTTCACTCAAGCATAGTCATGTGAAAATACAATGATACCTTTTACCTGCACTCTAATTTATTTTATTTATTTATCAGTGGAAGGATCATCTGAGTGAGTCTAGTACTGGCACAAAAACATGTTTTCACAATCAAGACATGGCCACTTATGACTTTTAGTGGATGTTGTAATGTTGATCTGAGCTAACGCTTCCCTTTTTGTGTGCCAATTTCTTTATCTGTAAAATAAGAAATATATGCATTATAGGGATACAGGGTTAAGATACATAAGTATATAAAATTGCTTTGCTATCAATCATAATTTGAATTGGAAGAACTCATCTGTGCCTCTTTAAAGATTCAGTAACTAATGCCAAATTCTAATCCTTTGAAAAGAATGAGATGAGGTCTATGTAAATAGTAGCAAAACCATGAAATAGGCTGTCTAGTTAGTCATAAGCCCAATTAGTTTATGTATCTATTTATCAAGCATTCATATTAGCTAATTCCTTTCTTCAAATTTTAAGCCCTTTCACATTTCATATAAGCCTTTTTTTTCAGGGGATTTAAACATATGTTATTTAAACACACACACACACACACACACACACTCATTTTAGGCGAACTTATAAAGTTTGTTGGCAGAAATATGTTATTGTAATTTTTAGAATTTTACCTCGTAAATTGGAGTAATAATCTGAACAGTTAGTGAATGCTTACTATATCCCAAACATTGTCTTAACCACTTGATATGGACTATCCCGATTAATCTACAATCCCATTTTAGTGATGGGATATTGAGGTATGGGGAGGATAAGTAGTGTGTTTTAGCCTTGCTACCTAAGGTCAAAGAAAAATAAAGTAGTAGAGCTAAAGTTTGAGTCCAAGTGACTTTTAGTCACTTTACTATATAACCTCCTTGGAAAGTACTCATTAAATAATTACAAATAACTGAATTAATGGCTACAGTAATTGGTACCTAGGACAAGAAGTCTGTTCCTTAACTTCTTCTTCCTTTTCTCTTTTTTAAAATTAAAATCTACATCTATCTATATCTATATCTATATCTATATCTATCTATATCTATCTATATCTATATCTATATCTATATCTATATCTATATCTATATCTATATCTATCTATCTATCTATATCTACAATACATATATATTTACATATATATAATCTTTATTTTCTCCTTTTGAGGAGGCGTTTCCCTTCAGGGAGGCAGGAATATGACAGGACAACCAGATATAAATTTAAGAGTCTGGCAGAAACACTTACTGTCTTCTAGTAACGAGGAGCAGGATTCCGTTCCAAATTGTAAAATGCTGGTTTCACACCTCTGCTCCGCTTCTGCAACATTATTGATTTTCCAGAGAATAAATCAGGGACAGGGCAGGGACCATGTGACAGGAGACGGGGCTATATCTTGTCTTCAGTAATATTACTTAGTTTATTTTAAATTATAAGCAATGTAATTATTTTTACATTAGCAAAAGTTTTATTGGCAGCTTTCCATCTAGGCACAGAAAACTTTACCACTTTTTAATAAGAATTTCCAGAAAAAAGATTTAGTTCCCAAAGATTCCCACAAGAAACTCAACATTTAGAGTCCCCTTGGCCCCTGTATTTTTCAGCCACCTATTGTTTCTCTTAGTGTGTGGGGCCTATATTCTATCATAATTTATACTTAAGACTGGAAGACACAAAATGAAATTATGCTTGTCTCATTATTGGAACAGAACAATAATTTGAAAGGCTGGTGGTCTGTGCTTAACACAAGTTCTTAAAAATATAAGTGACAACATGAACTGATGTTTTTCATGTTTCTCTCTTAAGTTATTTTGGAATATTTTGCCCATTCAACAAGAAAAGTTAGACAGACAGTTTCAGACCAGGTTACAAGTAGAAAGACATTTGTCAAGGCTGCTTTCACTGGCGATATACTTTAATGAGATGGCATTGAGAGAAGATGGTTAAAAGAACAAAGTCAGGTTTGTTGTGAGGCCATCAGTAACCCAAGAAGCCACACTGCTCCAGGGCAGAGGCTGTGGAAAGGGTAATTGCAGGGAGTGCCAATCACACGTACATGCTACACAGAAACAACTGGCCATTGATGGTCCACACCAATGGCGGGGCATGCGAGGCAGGGAGGATGGAAATAACAGATACTTCAGAATTCATTTTGTTTGCCTTTTGATTGTATATTCTATCTTTAGGAGAAAAGCAAGAAAGAAAATGGTGGTAGGAGCAAAGAAAATACAACAAGAGAGATTACACAGGGAGAACTATGAAGTGAAAAGGAAAAGAGGTGAGTCCCACAGAAAGTTTTGATTTGGTCTAGATGTTCCTACGAGGTCATGGGAACCACAAATCCCACTGCCATTGTCAGTGGTAGACTTTTCACTTCCTCCCAGAGACCTGGGAAGGACCACAATATAATTCAAAAGTCATATTGCATTACAAGAGATATTAAGATGAAACACTGGGAGTCCAGGAGTTAAAAGACAGACAAGAGGGTGAAGTGACCATCTTTCAGATAGATGCCATTAGAATGCTTGATTCAAGGGAAGAGAGAATAGAGGAAGAAAATAAAGAAGGGCTTTCAACAGCACTGGGGCCACAAGTCATTAAATGGCAACTGCTGTTGAGGGAAAGCCTCCTCTATATCAGGCCACTGAGCAGGAAGAGTTGGAAGTTGTTCTAGTGGCAAGAGTATTCTAGAAATAGGATAAATACTTATTGGGGCTTAAACGGAAATAACGAGGAATAATTTTGATGAGCACAATCATATGTGATTGATTTTTTTAAACAAAATCCTCTGATCTTGATTACACATTTTGGTATATAAACCACCTCCCTTTTTAGAAAGCTTAACCCTTCTGAATAAATTTAGCTGTTTCAAATTTTTATAATGCCAGATTGAATTCAAATTAAACATAAAATAACAAATTTATGTTCTTGGTGCTCAGGGACCTAGCATTTTTATTGTTGTTTCTCCATTCTTTTGGTATGATGTCTTTCACCTAGCAGGAGATCAATAAATATGCTGATTTGCTTAGTTTAATTGGTGTTTGTGATTCTTTTCAACATTCTACTGTTGATGGCATAGATTCCGCAATTTACCTGGCTTGATAGTGATCTTTCAGTTTGCTACATCCTGTGGATATTTTTCATCTCTTATTTTAATTACTTTCACTTAGAATTTTATACTTTTCCTCCTTTTTGTGTGTGTGAAAACTATCTTTTGTTTCTTCTTGTACCTCTGACTGCCTTCCATTTGGTTTCCTTTACAGATCTTTCCCCTCTCTTCCAAAACCTTTAAATACTGCTACTATTATTTGGTGACCCATATGCTCTGACAAGCTCCCAAATTTATATTTCCAGCTCAAAGTGGTTTTCTGAGCTCAAAATGAATATATCTGACAGCCTACTAGAAATCTACACCTTAATGTCCCAGAGGTAATTCAAAATCAAGTTTACCTCTTTCTCCACTAACCCTCTTGAACTCTTATCTTAATGAAAGGCCCAATTTTAATCTAGTTACTCAAGGCAGGAACTTAAAAATTATTTTAGCATTTTCCCTACCTGCATCTCTGATGTTCAATCAGCAGACCTCCTAAATGTCTTCCCCATACCTATGACCTCTGCCATAGTCCAGTTTCTCATCATTTCTTTCCCGAACTGGAGCAGTAGTTGCCCTTTTGGATAGTTAGGCTTACAATTTTGCATCTCCAATCTAGTTGCAAATCTGCCTCTAAGATGGTTTCCTTGAAAACAAAATTAGAGCTTTGATCAACAGAAGGGGCACAACTGCATTGCTAAGAGGGAGAACCACATGATCAGTGTGGACTTTTCAGTTGTATGAGTCAGTGGTACCCCCAACCTTCACTTTTTTTTCCCATTTAAACAAGTTTGAATTATTTTTTTTCTGTCAGTTGTGACCAAAACAAACTTGACAGACAGATCATTGTGTATACAGAATAAAAATCATACTTTCTCTCCCTAAAGCTTCAATCTTGTTCCTTTCCTTTCACTCCCTACCCCAGTTCCCCCAGCCCAGCATACCCTTATGCCTTTACAATTTAGATTTCTCTGTTCATTCAAAATTTCACTCTTCTTCAAGCCTCCTCTGTAAATCTTCTTTGCCTCTTTCTGGCTGAAATAGGCATTACTAAGATGTCCTGAGCTCAGTAGAATCACTTACAAAAGGAATGTCAATCAGTGGATGATACCATCCATGGGGTGAACTGCTAAATACCTTCAACAGCATTTGAGTGAATGAATTCAGGAGAAACTTCCCTAGTTGTCAGGAGACCCTCTGAACTCTTAGAACCTCGGTGCTGCCTTTCAAGAAAAGGATGAATGGAACAGTGTTTTGAAGTGAGAAGACCCTTGATAAATATCTTATCAGGTCAAATAAAAAGAAATCTCAGTGTCTCTATGACAAGCGAACTATGAGAGGGTGGGTAGGAGTAAGAAGTCCCATCCCTTATACAGTAAAGTTGGTGAGCCAGTGGCTTTAGAATATTACCAAAGAACAAATGCATATGTAAATCACCCCAATACATTTTCCTAATCAATGAATGATTTTTCTTTATTTTCTGCTTTATCAAAATCATTGGTTGTATTTATTTATTTGATGTCTACTTTAGCATTTTTAATAAAAATTCATTTCAGAATGCCGTATTAGAATATATTTTATGTGCAGAAAACATGTCCCCTTAATTTTCTCCTAGATTCACATATTTGCAATCTTTCTTATAGGGAAAGTCTGAGCAGAAAAGAGGAGCTTGGATTAAACACCTACTCGGTATGCCAGATCCTTTTCAAGTATTATGTAATTTGATCTTCATAGCATTATTACTTTGGTATGGGTGGTACTGGTTGATAGCAACATTTTGTCTTTTCAATAATACCCTCAAGATGAATCAGTCCTCATACAGTTTCTACAAGTTAAAGAGGGAGAAGAGTGGTAGTGGTTAAGAACTTCATAAAGGATAGAATGGTGGGTTTTAATCCACTCTTGATCAGCTGTGTGACAGTGAGTAAGTTGCTTAACCAGCTGAGCCTTTATTTCATCATCTGTAAGATGAGGACATTAATAGAACCCATATCATAAGGTTATTGTGATGGTTAAATGAATTAATATTTGAAATGTGCTTAGAAGAGAGCATGGTACCTGGTAAATGCTATAATATTTGCTAACAAAATTAATAACAGTTTCCTCAAACATTAACTCTCATTTTTGCAATAAAATAGCATGGCAATTTCCTCAGTCCAACCAACATTTAAATATAAGATTTCAGGTCAATCTTATAAAAATATCATCAAACCCATCAGAATTTCTTATGGAGGAAGTAACAGACACCTATGGAAAGGGAGTGACCTGTTCAAGTGTGTAAACCTAGGACCAGTGGTGCAATGTGTATGTGTTGGGGGTGGTGAATGGAGTTGGACTTAAAGATCACACGTAAATTTTGTCAACCATTTTTCCCAAAGTTAGGACTTTCTTATAGGCCAGGCTTCAGGAAAAATAAAACAGTTTGCATCTTGACTTAGGGCTGCCATACCTAGGTATCTGCAAACTAATATTAAAAAACAAAACAAAAACAAACAAACAAAAAACATAATTAAAGATAGACTCACCCAATAAGATTTTCTGAAGTGACAGAAAAAGAGACCGGAGTTTCACCCCAGGAAGCCTCAGTGACTAGTATAGTAATGACTCACCAAAAATACAAAAACAATATTGAACGATGAGCAAGAAATGCTGGCCAAAATCTTGGCAATGAGAAAAGCTATGCATAACTGCAAACTCGTCATGGAGCTACAGAAAACAAACTGGCCATGCAGGATTTGGTACCTGGGTGATTCTTCTGTTTACTATAGATGCTCTCCAAACATCCAGAAGCCAAATCAAGATACATACAAATTCATCTCCCCCTGGTGGATCTCAAACAGTTTTGGAAATGAACATATAGGTTTATGCCAATATTTAAATATTAACATTGCTGTTATCTACTAATGATGTGTTATTTCGTCTGGAAGAATTAGGGGAGACTTTCTGCTTGAGTTGCTGAAACGCCACCACTTTTCAAAGGATATCAGGTATAAATAAGTTCTGTTATTTACAATAATATGCAGGCTTTGTTTCACTACAAAGCACAGTGAAATTCTAATTTAAGTTAAATAGCTTATTAAAGAGGACACGGCAGATGTTATTGCCTCTGAGTTGTTATTAACCAGATTTATACTGGCTATCGTGACACAGGAAAAACTTTCAGTAATAGTTGGATGATTTGGGCATTCCATGGAGTTGCTGCAGATGAATGAAAATATAGGCATTTGGTAAGAATGGGTACAATTGTAGTAGGAAAAAAATTTTTGCCACAGCCCAAGGGGAAAAGTGTGCTAGTTGATTTCAAGAGCCCCATTGGCTCTCCTGTGTGACCCTAAGAAGTCATGAGTCTATCAGAATATCTTCACCAGCAGTATGATGCCAGGAGAAGAACACAGGTCTGTGAGTCAAAGGAGCAGGGTTCCTATTTTGCCATTGGCTGAGTGACCCCATGCAAGGCACTCTTGGTCTCGCTATCAAACCTGTTTTTCACCTGCAAACGAGGCTAGTATAATCTATTCCACCAGATTGTTTTAACACTCAAATAAGAAAAATATATGTAAAAATGCACAGCACAACAGGGCATAGTACATGTTTTGTACAAATTTGTTGATTGTGAATCTAAAGAGGGTTTACTTTCATTTTGAGCTTGGTGCCTTCTAATAAATATTTTAAATTGCCTACCCTTGAGTGTTTTCTGGCTTGTGAATAATCTGTAATCAAACTCAAGTTTAGGCTCCACTTGGCAAGAAGACTTATTTCTATAAAGCTAATGTTAATCTTCAAATTTAATTGATGTATAAGTTCAGATTGTGATATATCAAATAATCTATAATATGTCTCTGCTTGCACGTAATTAGACAAATGGCAAGATTATTTTAGCATTAGAAAATGTTAACAGGAGACTAAATTATTCTGTTTCCTGTTTGAAAACATTGCAAACATCTAATCCCAGGTCCTTTTTGACCGAATATACATTTTTTTCTTCATTATGTTTTTAATTTAAAATTTTGTTGTAAAAATAATTTTCATAAAAAGTTAACATACCAGTTCACTTTAGTAAAAAATAAAAGTCCCATATTTATTTTCTATCTCCTAATCCTACTCATTGAAAGTAAAGTTTGGTATGTTTATCGATTCAATATTTTTCTATGCATGTACAAACAAAGATTAGATAGATATTTTACAACACAAAATGGAATTATATTGAGCATATTGTCTTGTGATTTGCTTTCCTTTATGTGTTAAAGTACTGTGGGCATTTGCGTGTGTTACCCTCCCTTCACAATGACTGTGGGTAAGGTAATACAAGTGACTAAAAGAGGCTCCCACTGGAAGCCAGCTTCCATTATGACATATGTCATAAACTCTTACAGATTTAGAAAGTAGGAGTATCCACCTAAGGAGGAGGAGGAGTGAACACAAAGCTGACAGGCTGGAAAATAGGTTGGGCTCACCAGGCCAGGCTTCCTAAAGATGAGGGCCTTGAGCTGTGAGAGGTTGAGGCAAGAAAAAAAATTGAAGTGAGAAGGCCAAGTCATGCAGAAATAAGCAGTTTGAAAGAAAGGATGAAAGGGAAAAAAAATAAGTATTAATGTTTTCTAAATAGCTATCATATATCGGGCATGACGCTAGGCCCTCTCTCATATAACCATAAGTGCCATTTTTATCATAATTCTGAGAGGAGGCGCTATTGTCCCCAATTTGCAAATAAAATGAGGTTTAGACAGGTTAGTCACTACCAACATGCCTAATAAACATCAGGGCTGAGATCTAAACCCAGTCTCTAAACCCAAAACCCCAGCTCCTTCTGAGTTACAGGGTGGGGATTCAGTTAAACAGCATGTGCAAAACACCAATTTTAATGCCTAAAAAATAGAAGTTGCTCAGGAAAATTTAGTCTCTCTTCCCCAATATATAAATCTGTTTTGAAATGTTTGTGTATCTGAAATTAGGCACATATGGCAGGAGAGAAGCTTTTCCTTCACACTTATTACCAAATATGCTATTATATAACAGTACACCAGCCAATCGTTGCAAAGTTGGAGGACCAAATTGGTACTAGGTAAAATGTAATATATTTGAATTTTTTTAAAAAAGTAAAAAGAATCTATTGTGATTCTACCTATTTATTGGTAGAATGTGAGGGTCTTTACCCTTTCAAGTGATAGCTATGACAGAAGAATCTTGGATATCCAGTCTTCCTGTCATAACAGCCCAATAGGTATTTAAACTCCCAATGAGTCAGAAACGTGTGAATTGAAATTCCCCTGAAATCTATGGTGAGAAAGTACTTATGTCAGCTCCTGCTAAGCTCCCACTAAGCATTCTGCTGATTGTAATTAATCAGGGAAGTTTGCTTACTGACATGTCCTGCAGGTCAGTCAGGTTCCTGAGCAATGATCTGAAATGATATGGGGAATAGCTCTTGACCCACAGCTATGACAAGGTGATCAACAATGCCACTCACACAGGAGCTTGGTCTGCTTTATTCATGACTGTTTCCTCGAACTTCAGAGAGACCCTGGGACCCAGGAAACCCTCCATGAGTACTTGAAGAATGAATGAAAGAACAAACTCAAAATCAATATGGAACTCTGAGTGCTGGTCTCATTTCAGCCACTAATAGCCATATATTGATGAGCACATAGTCAAACTCTCTGGTCTTAGTTTTGTCGTTAATGAAATGAGAATGTTGGGCATGGTGATTTGCAATGCTCCTTTTAGCTCTTAGCCTCCTTGCTCTTTTTACTTTTAAATCCTACTTGAAAGGATGTGCTCCTTAAGGATCTTTGTATCTTTCTTTATACTCTCTCAGCAACATTTCCTGGGGAAGTTCCTTAATTATGAGTTTCTCTCTTTTTAACTCCTTGTTAAATAAATTTACAGTGAGTATGCTAACTGTCATCATGGCTTCAGGAACCTAAGCAAAATATCTTTTGAGAGAATTAAACAAGCACAGTTAGCTCTAACAAAAGAATAAGCTTTGGGAAGGAATTTTATTTAGCTCTAGAAAATTCTGTCTAGAATTCTATTAATAGAAGTAAAAAACTTTATTACATAGTAAGGATTAATAGCTTAAATATAAATATACTGGAAAAGAAAAATGTTGAAAATTCATACTAGAGTGTGAGTGATTGATATAAGTTCCTTTAATTAGATAGGTTTTTATTATGGAATAGACAGAGGAAAGGAGGTAAAGGAGGAGGTGGTAGAAAAGTCAAGGTACCTGGACGAGGAAAGGAAGAGAAAGGTGACTTAGAGATAAGACAGAAAATAAATATGATCCAATGGGGGTTGGGGGTGGGCCATCCTTTGTCTAAACTTCCTAAAGAAGAGTTCTACTGACAAGGGGTAGAATTCTTTAGAACATTGAGAACTTTTTTTGGTAATCTTTTCTTTTCTGTTTTCCTTTTTCTTCCTCGTTCAATTCTTTTTTCCTTTGAAATTCTCAGTGAATAAACTAATACTACCGAGAATTGCAATTCTGCTTTTTAAAAAAATACACTTTGGAAGATATAACCTAAAATTTATTTTCATAGCATCTATTAATGGTTAAGGTACTAGTTAAATAGTCATTACTAGAACAGGGCTATGTTCCTATTGAGCACACACGAGTCTTAACCACAACTAGCAAACTTCTGACTTCCAATTTTATGCAGTAAATATTTCTAAAATAATTTTTTCTAGCATTTTTAAATGATCTTAGGTAGAGAACTGATTTGGGGGTCAGATAATCCATTTATTTTCATCTCTAAAACTTTGTGATTCTAAGTTTTAATGGTAAACTATTTGTCAGAGGCCTGAAAACATGGAAGAAGTCAACGTCGATTTAGAATTATTATTCAGAGTGAGTGAACATACAAAATTATGATCCCTGCTAGTTCAAGGCTTCTGTAAATGCCAGCTTTATCTTGGTTTTTCAGTAGATACAGAAACACATCTGGCTTCATTTGTATTGATGGAGACTTATAGTCTGAATTATTTGACAAATATTCTTTAAACATTGTAAGACTTTCAAGGAGTGGTTTCATAGCTGGGTAAAAATCTTATTCAAAACATTCATATTAATCCAGACATGAATGGCAATGAAAAATACCAGATTCAATAAATATCTTGACAGTTTATATTATTAGGAAGAACTAATTTTATTCATTTATTAGGAATAAATGTGACATCTACTTAAGAAAAAAACAACAACCTATAACAAGATAACATGATAGAGTGTATACAAAAAATCAGAAATTTTGATTGACTTTACATTTAATAAGTTAACAGTATGTCATAGTTTTGGTAGGTAGGTAGGTAGGTAGATAGATAGATAGATAGATAGATAGATAAAGCCTAATTTGCATTATTGGCAATGCGATGTCCAAAATAAAGCTTGCTAACTACACATCTAAATATACTTTTCATATCACCCACTCAAAAAAGAAAAATGAAAACTCATTGGCTCTATTTCCTAGTTTTTTTGCCCCATTTCTTTGCTCACCTTTTCTGCAGAAATCCTTAAGAGTTATATGTACTCGCTCTCACATCTCATTCTCTCTTCAACATTTTTATTAAGTTTTCCTCTCCACCAGTGCCCTAAAGCAGCTTTTATCAAGGTCATTGATGTCTTTCATTCACAAATCCATGGTCGCTTCTATGTTCTTATTCTATTTGACTCTCAATATCACCTGAAATAAGTGATTACTCCTTTCTTTCTTGTTATATTGTCTTCTGAGGCTTTGGAGTTACCACATTCTCTTGCTTTTCCTCCACCCTCATTGGTTACTCCCATGTATTCCCTGATGTCCAATCTCTTAAATCTAATATCTAAGCGTTGGAGCACCTCATGTGCTTCTCTTTTCTTCTCTTCACCTCATCTCTCTCCTTTTCTTACCACCCCTTCACATGCTCTACTCTTTTCTCCTTTCTTTCATCTATTTTATCTTATCCAGTCCTACACTTTTCAAAACTCTATTTCTCCAATCCTGATCTCTCCACTAAGGTCTAGAGTTCTCTCTGCAATGGTCTACACACAGTCTCTGCCTAGATGTCTGATAGACTCTGTACACTTAATACGTCCAAGACAGAACTTATGTTTCCTGTCCCCAATTTTTATTTGCTGTTCCCCTAGTCTTAACCAGAGGGTCAAATGAGAGCACTACCTTCTTCCCCTTGCTAAGGCCATAAACTCTGGCCTTGTCCTTAGCTCCTCTTTTCCCTTTGCAATCCACCAGCAAGATCTATCAGTGCTACTTCCAAAACATAATGCAAGGCCTTATCTCCTCCTCCCAATCTTCTCTGCTACTGCTGTAGCTTAAGCCTTCATTCTCTCTCTTAGTCCTGGGCTCCCAATTGGTTATTTCCACTCTTGCATCCCGACACCCCTGCAGTTGATTCTGTACATAGTGAAAAGAGTGATCTTCTCAAATCAGACACTATCTCTGCCAGCTTAAAATTCTCTGGTGAAATCCATGTATCTGCTTACTATGAAGCACTAGATTCTATAGGACCTGACCATTGGTTAACTGACCACCTCACTAATTATTCTTCTTCTCACCTACTTTACTCCAGCAGGTTCAGCCTCCTTGTAGTCCCCTTGGACACAATGAGCTGTCTCAGGACCTTTGCTTTTCTGGTCCTTCTGTTGGGAAGATTCATCTCCCAGTGGGTTGCAGAGGTGACTCTCTCTCTTCCTTAAGGTTTAATTCAAATATCATCTTTACAAGAGGCTTCCCCACCTGCCCTAGCTAAACATACCCACTCATATACCTACATCACCAGTTTTCTCTATCTGGCTGCCCTATTACATTTTCTTCATCTCACCTGAAGCTTTCTTAAATAATAGTATTAACTGTCTTTCTCCTCTAGAATGTAAACCTCATGAGTAAGCAATTTTGTCTGTTATATAGATGTATAAACAGTAGCTGGAATAGTGAGTGATGCATAGTAAGTTCATAGTAAGTTGAATAAGTTTAACTATCCTAGAAAAAAAAACACATTGTTTAGAATTTATAAACTTATTGATTGGAATCATATAGAATTTATAGATTACTATAGAGAGACGTGACACTCTTAACATATTAATCCTAATCAAGAACATTGAATATCTTTCCAACTACCCAAATGTTTTTTTTTTTTTTTAAATCAAAATTCTGGTAGCCCTATTCTAGGAAAACCTTTTTTATTTTAGAGGGATATTTGTCTCAGAGAAGCAAATACTCAAAGTTATTATTACATTTGTCTTTAAATGTGATGCCCAGTGAAATAAGGAATTATTTATTCACCATATTCCAAAGACCAGAACTGCATGGAAGTTAAAAGGGAGGAAAATTCTAGCTCATGGAAGATGTTTTAGGAATTAAGATATATTCAACATGGGCTGAGCTGCAAAGTGAGGGTATGAGCTCCCCATCACTGGAGATGCCCAAGTAGAGACTGTTTGTATTATAGAGGAGATTTACAGGGGACATTAGACTAGTAGGCACCTAAGGACCCTATAAACCTTCATGAACTGAGTCATATTCCTACTACAAGTCTACGATTTTGATATAATACAAGAAATTGAATCAACCCAAATTTTCCCCAGCCAAAGATACTTAGAGGTTTCTGAAACTAAGTAATTTCATGGTGAAGTCAAAATTTCGTTCATGTACTTCTAGCTCTGCCCTGAGTTATATATCTTTTCACTAAATAAATCTTTAAGACTCCATTCACCTAGGACCTAACTTTTCTGAAATATTTTACTTTACTAAGGCACCATGAAATAAAAGATGTTAAAATCCAAAACTACGTGGTATTTTCCTTAAGAAATCAGATGACAAAGTTGAACAGCTAACAAGTTTTGCAAGATGCTACTTGTCTGTAAGTTATTGCTTTCAAATAAGATAAATCAAATAGTGTGAAGCTTTATTGAAGAAGTTCTGTCCAAAGTCGTTACTACCGACCTGCAAACCTGATTTTTTTTTCTGCCTCCAAAACCTTGAAACCTTGAGGAAAAAAGAGTGAAACAGAAAGTAATAACTATAGTAGCCTTGCTTGCTGTTATCTTCATTCGAAAGAAATGATATTGTTTGCAGAAGGTTCAAGACTGTGGAGCTAAACTACAATTCTAGATAGTTCAGCAAGGCTTACCAGAAAACAGAGAGTGAACTTCTTTGTTCCAGGGTTTCATGGAAAGGAATCATTTCACAGCTGGTATGGATTCTGCAAAGGCCTCAAGCTAGGAAATGTAAGGTGACCTGTAGGAGGTGTGCAGGGGTCGCTCAAATGATATGAGATGTCTCTTCAGGCTGTAGGATTACACTTAGGGGCTCTTAAAATGTGACTGCTACTCTGACCTTGCACTCAAGTCCAGGTATCTTAGGAGATAAGAAAGAAATTCCAAACCAGCCCACAGACATACAGCACAATGTCACTCACTTGTCAATCCAAAATTCAAGCAGAAAAGACTACCCATTCTCAAAAAGTTTTTAGGCATTTGAGTGCATCAAAGCCATAGTTTATATAACAGAATCTTCTCTTAGAAAGTACAGTGATTTTAGTCACTGTCAATAGCCTAGAAAATCCACCAAGCTGTCTTCATGGAATATCTAGGAGCTCATTCGGAGCTTTGGATGCTTTTTCCTTATGCGTATTATCACACGCTGTAGTTGTTAGTCACAACCAGGATTATAACAAATCCCTTTCAAAACCATGGATCATGGATGTATGACACCATGCAGGAGACACAAGCTACCTGAGACCCAAGGAACTTGCCTTTATCATTTATTTGATGACTTTTCATTCTGGTAGAAGCAAAGCTAATGCAATGTTCCCTAAACGCTAACATCTATTCTGAGGGAAATTCCACTTGATAGTACTCTGGTTTCAGCACAAAATCCCAGGGGCTATGTCTCCTTTCTCTTTTCTTTTAAGTTTTACCGCCCGGCTTTCATTTCTTCACTTATAAACTGGTGATAACATTACCCTCCTCTGTACTTCACAAAGGTAATGGAAAAATCTAATGAAATAATTAATGTGAAAATATTTTAAAGACTTTTAAAGCGCCATTCAAATATAGAACATTATTACTTAAGACCCGGATTTAATTATAAAAGGTGTTTTTGTTTTTGTTTGTTGGCTTGCTTTCTCTGGAGATGACAAAAAGAGCAGGGACATAAGGAATAAATCACCTAATATATTCTATTCATCCTTTAAAAAAATTTTTTTATTATTATGGTGACATTGGTTAACGAAATCCAGTAATCTATTCATCCTTAAAATGTAACTTTTCTGTAGAGAGAAGGACATGATGTATGACATGCGACAAGACTTATTTGGGTGTGACTTTTAGAAACTAGTCTCACTACTTTTAGACATACCTAGATATAATAAATATGTACACAAAGCTAGTAAATGTCTCAGAATTTAATTATAAAGACTGTGAAATGCATAGGTTGCTTCAAAATATTCCCTAAGAGGTGCTTCCAACTTAAAAAAAAAAAAAGTACCATGTTTACGTGGTTGAATTTCTGCCACCTCCCTAACATTACCAGCTGTTTCAAATGGGCAGGTAAAGTTAGAAATTACCTTATGGAGGAAATCTCAATATATTATCATCAGATTAACTGATTTACTGATATTAACCACCTTTATTGGATATTTACAGTATTTTTTCCATCATGATTTTGAGTGTAATTATATTCATAGAATAAAAAAAAATATCAGCCCTAAGAGGAATTTCAGAAATAATCCAGTCTATCCTGTGGTTTTAAAGAAGAAAACACCAAGCCTCAGAGATGGTAAGTGATTTCACTAAAGATACACAGCTAAAACATGTGAAAGAGAGATTAAGACTCACCTCTTCTGGCTTGCAGCCCATGGCTTGTTCTGCCCCATGGTACCTTAGCCCAGGATAAAAAATATTTAATCGAGGGCTAATGATGAAAGACAATGAAGACATATTGTATTTCTTCTTCTGATTTCTTCACATATCAGTGCAGCTCCTAGGAACTCAGATAATTATGCTGTAAAGAGACAAGTGACAGGAGAGCAAAACACCTCTAATTCCTAGCCCTCTGTCAAATGCAGAGGATGTGGCAAATTGCTACCTGTAGGCTTGGGGAGAGGTACATTACTTGTGCAAAGAAGCAGTCTTGGCATCTCCTTTGTGAGATGTAAATCTAAGATTTGAGTAGATTTCAGGGATGGGGGTTTGGAGAGCAAAAGCCCTTAGCCTCAGGTCATGGACTCAAAATATTCTTTCCCCCAGTTTCTATCAAATTAACTTGAGCCCCAAACAACTGCCTCAGCTGGATTGCAGAGCTGGATGGGGAATGTGAGGTTGATCCTCTGTTACTTAAACTCTTCGGGACTTCTATTATCTGATTCAGCTTCTCTCTCCTTAATGAAGATCAAATTATATCCAGGATTCTGGTTTGCTGAAAAGAGAGAGAGAGATCATAGGGACATATCATTTTACAGAGGACAATACCAGCAATTTCTGAATGAATCTGGCAGCTAAGCCCAGCAATTATTTGGACCAACAATCACCAGTTCTTTGGGGATGGACTGCACTACCAGACTTTAGAAAGGGGCAAAGCCGTGGTGGTATCCAGTCTCTAGGAAGCAGAGATCATTGGTTCTCACTGTTCACTTCAGTATATTTTATTGTCACAATATTTTTCTAAAATTCCAACATGTTATCATGAAAAGAAAAAAAATCAAGTCACTATGTTCAGAAAAATGTTAATTTTCTATGTAAAGCCATTAGAAGGAAATCTGCCTCTCCAGAGCAAGAAACCACTGGAACATTTTCTACATTAAGATGTTTGGAAATTTTTGTTTATAAGGTGATAGATAAAGTGAGCTTTTTTTTATTATAAATAAATTTGGGGCCAATTAGAAGAAAAATATTTGTGAAATAGCTAATTCAAACCAGATGCCTGGAGAAATTGAGTTCACTATTCTTTCTTCAACAATATTTCAGTAGAGTAAGTGTCTGTGGTGCCCTGTGCAAGGAGGAGAAAGCCAATGGAGAGAAAATAAAGCTGAATTCTAGGTCCACATTAGGAAGAATTTCCTAATGAGTCATGATGTCCAAGATGTAATGGGCTACATTGAAAGTTCCCGGTGGCTGAAGATGTTTATAAAGAAGAAGTAATGAAGCTGAGATGGAGCAATGCACTGCATACAGACATCTTGATGCCACTGTGGAATTTACTAAACCCTTTCCTTTATCACTAAGAGACATTTCTCCATGTTCATGCCTTTTGTAATTTAAAAAATCATGATTTCTTAGAAATGCATATTCAGTATCTCCAAAAACAATAAAGGAAAAATGAGTCCTAAAACAATGATTTTAGAGAAGGATGTTTTTATTAAAAAAAAAAAAGAAAAAAGTTTCATCCATGCATCTATTCTTTCAAGAGAATTTTCTAAAATGATTCAAAGTTGTGAATAACTACAGAGCATTCAGTGCTACTGTCTTTGGTTGGTTATGGCCAGCATAATTACATTTTCCACAACAGAAAAATAGTTGATGTAGGCAGTCAACCCTTTTGCCATGTTTCTGAAAAGCAGTGTAAATGTTAGTAGGTCACAGTAGAACAAAGAGAATTTGACAAGCAATATGTTTATTCTTCAGATTATAAATTGCTTTCAGGGCCACATTAAAGTAGCATGCACTTGGCCAAGAGAGAGCAGCCATCACTTAGTACAGATAGAATAGGAGCTTTCAGACAATCCGGAGAGCCATGGTGAGTTGCCTCCTTTCTAGGTGGTGACAAAAAGCATAAGTTGTGTTTCAAAATTCAGTACTGCAAATACAAAGCACAGCATTGGTATAGGGAGGAAAGAAAAGATAGAGCAAAGGTGGGGAAAATGGCCTTCAACATTCAAACCGCTTAATATATAAATGGGAGCAAAACCAAACAAAAAAAGAAAATTTGATTATTGCAGTACCTTAAGCCATTATAAAGATGCCATCTATTAAATTGCATAGATCCAAAAAAAACTTTTAAAATATCTAAAATGCACCTTTGTCTTTGAACTTAGATATTTAGTTGGCATTTGGTTTAGGCTTTTGTGAAATACTGCCAATAACTGCCATTTTGGGTACACTTTGTATCTGTCTGCCTCTCTCTGTCTCTCTGCTTCTCTCTTCTTCACTCTTTTTTGTACTTCTCTGCACGTGCTGTTTCCTCTGCCTGGAAAACTCATCCTTTTTTATTTTAGCTATGTGAACTTTGTCTTATTCTTCATATCTCAGCTCAATTGTCACTTTTCTTTATAGGGACCTTACTCAAGGCCCACGTTATTCTTTCCCTATGTAACTGTCTTTTTTCTTCATAGAACTTACCACGTTTTGCAATTATGTTTGACTCCAAGAAACTCCTGGGACCAGGGACCTCATCCTTCATGTTTTCTACTCAGCCTCCAGTGTCCTACATGGTGCCTAAAGGAATGTTTTTCAATAAATAAACAAATGTCAGAACAAGATCAGAAATATAATAAGCAAGGAGGGCCCTCAGCGTCAAATGTAAATGCTGGTTGGTGTCCACTTTCCTTTTTGTGCCCCCCGCGGGTGAATACTCTAGATCAAAAGTGTAGGGTTATGATAACAAACTTTTCAGATGGTAAATGATTTCCAAGAATCAAAACAGTCCAATATTTCTCAGTTCTCCACTACCCAGGGAGATCCACATAACTCAGATCCTTCTACCATAGAATATCCCCCTGCAAAACATTACTGATGAAAATGGCTTAAAGGAAAGAAGACTAAGTTGTTAATATCTATCAAATGAAATGAGTTGTTTTGTTTTCGGAGAAATACTTTGTTTATGAAAGTATTGCGTAAATAGCCAAATAAATAAAAGTTTGTGAACGTTGAGTTGCATCTTGCTTTTTTCAAAGAAGCAGTTTAATTGAAAGACTTGCCGGCCAGTCAGAACCTGGCCCTGGGTACATCTTCTTCCTAGCACTTATCACAATTGAAAGTTTACATTTATTATTGTGATTATTTGTTGATATCGATCTTTCCCAAATAGACTATAAGCTGCCTGCAGGTAGGGGCATTGTTTACTTTCGTTATCACTGTAACTCTAGCACCAAGCTCAGTAGCAATATAATGAATGGATGAATGAATGAGTAAATGAATAAGACTTACATTCTCCCTACATGGCTTATCATCAGCTTGATGGGTATCCTTGAATAAGTCAATTTATCTTGATCTTGCTAGTGTTCATTCTCTCATTTGAGAGAATGAACCCATTCTGACCCCATCTTAGTATTGTTTCAAAAAGCATAAAAATGACATGTAGGACAAGGAAGGGATTGAACCACAATACTAACTTAAGAAATTTAGAATTATCAGAGTCACCCAATAGGAGTTCTATTTGCAAAGGGACTCACTCTGTCACCAAGGGGAAGAAAGGAAGGAACCCTCTGGGTTGGTACTGCGAACAATTGAGGTAAAAAAGACCTTCCAGGCCTTTATGGAGGAAACTGTCAGGGAGACACACTGAGTCCTCGTCCTTCAGTTCAGAGTTGGCATGAAATTGTACTGTACTTGATGATGTCCTGGACACTATCCAGCCTGGGCTTTAGAAAAACAAATTTAAGTGTCCTTAAGTGAATGGTCAACTCAAAGATCAAAGTTATATTTGAGAAGAGGGATGTCTTAAAGCTATAATTATTTAATAATAATAATAATAATAAATAATATTGTTTATTTTTAAGACATATTAGAAGATTTATACATGTTCACTTACAAAATTTTTCAGTTAGAGGTGGCATACAATATTATATTAATTTCAGGTGTGTGACATAGTGATTAGAGATTTATATAACTTATAAAGTTATCACCCCAATAGGAATGCACATGTTCATTTTTAACATCAGCTCTGTGAATAGCTATCTCTATGTATACCTAGTTTTTGGATGAGGAAACTAAGACTTGATTGCACAGTGAGGTGACAGATCTGGGATTCAAACATGGCACTGCCTTACTTCAAATAGCATGCTCTTTCATCCTGCCTCTCCAAACAAGGCTCCAGCCAGAGACCAAATCATCAGGACCAGCAACATAATTTTCAGGGCCCAATGCAAAATAAAAATGTAAGTTTCTCTGTTCAAAATTTATTAATAATTTTAAGACAGCAAGAGCAGAGCAATAAGCCAAGTATGAGGACCTCATGAACATGGGGCCCTGTGCTACATGGATTGCAGGTCTGTGAAGCCGGTCGTGAACACCATTCAAAGCTGGCTGGAAAGGATTGAATAACAAAGAGACCACCCACCTCTTGCCAGTTCTGAGGACCCCTCAGACCTCCCTACCTTTCAGCTTACCCAGAGAAACAGTGGCCATGGTGGTGAGGAAGGGTAAAAGGACAGTGATATGGCAGAGACAGTGGAAAGGGCCACAGAAGCAAAGCAGGTCGTCATTACTATGCCTTTCAGAAACACAAGCTTTCCGGAACCAGCACCAATGGGAGGTGCCTGGGGGCCCAAGATCCCAGGAGCAGCCCTGGGGACAGACGGCAGTCAGGCACCACCGCGATCACCATCCACACCCTGGTTATCCCCAAGACAGGTCCCTTGAGGAAACAAGACAGGCAACTACAGCACAAACATACAAATATTTAAAAAGAATGAAGAGAAAAAATTCCCATGAGAAAGCAAATAAGAAACATTCACTGGTAAAAACTCAAGTTACGTAGATGAAGAACCAACAAAACAGGGCTTTTCCAGTCTGGTTTCAGTCATTGCCATAGGCAAGAGAGCAAGAAAATTTAAGGGAAGTTGTCTCAAAAACAAATGAAATCAATCTAGTGAAATGCTACTATTGAATTACCAATGTTTGTGGGCTCTGAGAATGCAATTTTGGGGGAGAATGTATATAGTGTGCTTTTATCAGAATTTATTTATTTTTAAAACTAGTGGTAAAGTCATACATGCTAGTTCAGAAAATTTGGAAATCATAGAAAATGACAGTGAAAAATATCACTCATAATTCTACCACTCAATTGTTAACCATAGCTAATTTGACCTTTTGATATGTGCTTTTAAACTTTTATTATATACTAACACATAAATGTAAATAATTGCTTTCAAGCATGATAGTAATATATCATGACATTTTCCCTTGTTAAATATTAATCTATGTGATTTTTAAATAGCTGCATAACAGCTTATCAGATAAATCCTCTAGGTCGAGGTTTTTTTTTTTTTGGTATTTATAAATAATGTTACTGTAAACATCTTGTGCACATACATACACTTTCACTATTTATTCTTGGTGCTGCTCAGAAAACATTTCATCTGGCATGACATTTTCTATCTCCACTCTTAGGAAGAGCCACAGGAAAAAGGTTAACAACAGTGCAACAGAACTTAGATAGATCGCCTTCTCCTCATTCCTAACGCTCTCTAGCACTTCACTTGTACATCTTTTATGGCACTTAACACTCTCTACATTCTTGTTATTTATGTTGTAACTGGATACTCCTTGAGGGAAAGGGCACGCGAGACTCATCTCTGTATCCCCCAGGGCCTTGTCCACATTAGGCACTCTATAAATGTTTATGCAATAGCTGAACAAGTTTCTCAAGTCCTGTAGCCCAGTCCTAATTTCAGTCCCCTGTCAACTTTCCTCCATAATTGATGTGACATTTCCTTCCCCTCTGAGGGAGAGAAGTTTAGGGATATGTCCTAAGGGGTCAGTTAGTTCCTTTGATGCATTTACCACCAGATGACCAGAGGTGGATCTTTTAAGACATTCAGCAGGAAAAGCGGCTTATGATTTCCTAGTTAGGTATAGAAGAATTAAGAAGCGAAGGTTTATACTGAAGTCTATGCTCTCTAGAAATGACTTGATGTTTTACATTCAAAATTAATTATAGTTTTTATATTTTAAAAAGCCCTGCTAAACTTATTTCTATAGACTGTTCAGTATCATATAAAGGAGAAAGACAATCTTAAGCACAAATGGCATGTTGCCTCCTTTTAAATTTGATGAACCTCTAGGTCTCAACATTTGCTTGTCTTGTTCTATTTCTCTCCAAAGGCTTCCTTAGGCTATTCCCTGTGTAACCCTCAAAATATACCTGGTTGTTCTCATCTGTTAAAGGTGTTAAATCATGTTTTATCTCTTCAGAGTAATAATAATTTCTTTTAATCAGCTCTCATGAATGTTCTGTACTGATTAATTTTAACAAAACCTCTTTCCCCTGTATTGGCCTTCTAGGTCCTACACTGTGTGCTTCCTACTATGTTCCGAACCTGTTTGTCCCATCACTTTGTAAGAAACAGGGACCTTGTCTCATTCATGTTTGCACCCCTGCACATAACATAAACTTAGCACAAAGTCAAGAGCCTTTGAGTGCATCCCAAGGGGTAGAGAGTTAAGTGAGTCAAACCCACATTCCTGGGTTTCTGGTCATATTTCTCTTCTTAACCTTGAACATCCCCTTCCCCCTAACTTCCACACTGAAGAGGCACCATAGTGCAAGGAAAACAGCTGGGGAAAATCTAACTTTGAATTTGGTTCAGTTCTTTTTACCCTTGGGTTTTACATAAGTCACTTCACCTTTCTCTGAGCATCTACAAATAGGGACGAAGAAGTACTGTGATTGCAGTAGCGGGTGGTTAAGAGCAGGTAGTATGCGGCCAGACTACTTGAGGTCATATCTCTTTCAGCATTATGTGACCTTGGGTAGGTCATTGCTCTAGGCTTCAATTCCATCAACTATAAAATGAAAATAAAAATAGTACCTATCTCATAAGATTGTGAAGGTTAAATATATTGATCTATATAAAGTGCTTTACAGTTACATAACATATAGAATAATGTTAACTCTTATTACAATGATTTTATAATTGCTGCTAGTAGATGTCACAGTGGTGGTGGTGGTGTGTGTGTGTGTGTGATAGTTTTAATAGTCTATGCCCAATCACAGCCCCAGAACTTCTATGGCTATATTTAATATTCTCTGGTTAATTCTATTAGGATTTGAAAAACCTAAATTAGTTGCATCTTTCCTAACTCAGTAATGACATCAACATTTGTTGAGCACTTTTCATATGTCTAAGAGCATTGGAAGAATAGGCTCACTTAATTCTCACAATAATGCCAGGTACCATTACTAGCTCCAGCTTATAGACAGGGCAACTGAATTACAGGCTTGTCCAAGAGGAAATAGCTAATAAGAGGGCTGGTTCAAGGCTCACAGACTAACTCTGAACGATAAGGCAAATCTCGCCATGCTCACTCCTGAATCCTACTGGGACTTGATTTCTTCCTGTGAATAGTCAATAACTATCTAATATTATTCAAGCTTCCAAGTGCCAGCTGTTCTGTTATATTGCAAGGTGCTGGTCTAAAGAGTACTCACGAAAATGACTAGTTTTTGCCAGTGAAGATCATGGTACTTTGAGAATTTAGCTGAGAATTTCTCTCTGGCCCCTGTGTTGGGATAAGAGGGAGTGCTTCTGTTTGCATTAGCCAGAGGAGGATTGTGAACTATTATCTTACCTTGTTATCTGAGCTGCTGGTGCACAAGGAAGTTTCCTTTGCTAATGGTTGAACTGCTCTTCAGATAAAGGCCTTCCCTGGATCTCCGCAGTGCTAATTAATCAGCTGTTAAAACAGTAGTTGATAAAGACAGGCTTACTTAAAGTTCGAATTGCCTGCAATCAGAGATAACCAGCGAGTTCCTTTTGACAATGCGATATGAAAACAGGAGAATGATTTCTTATCAAAGTGAACATGGCACTCAAATGAAAAAAGAAGTTCAAAAAATAGTTAAAGCAATATTCAAAATGGAAAAAATAAGCATATAATTATTTTTCTTAATCTGTGTAGACAAAGCAAAAATGGCACCAAACACACACATAGGCACACACACACACATAAATATTAAAACATAATCCACATTGACACTTCAGGGTAGGTGGGTGAGAAGAGCCAGAGCAGGTTTCATGAATATGGTTACACAAGAGTGTATCACACATGTCCACCATTTCCCTTCGATGGTTCCTTATTTGCTAACATTGGTCATTAAAAAACATTAAATCAAAAAGTTGATTTCCTCAGAGGCAAAGAAAATGATTTTTAAAATATTTATTTATAGAACGAAAAAAGGATGTAAAGGGCAGGGACAGTTATAATCATGGGGCTTTACTGGAAGCACAGAGTTCTTCCTGCAGGGTCCTCGTGATGACATGGGGTGCGAGAACTCCTCCCACAAGCCCTCGCTCCTTCCACAGGCTCATGTTCTATAAATATCTCTCCTTCTTGGCAGCTGGTCAGTGTGTGCACGTGAATCACCAGTTCTGCATGCACTGGGTTACAACCTTTTTTCCCCCTAATAAATCCTTTCTTGGTGATGAAAAAATTTTTTATTAAAGAAATCACCTGAAAAAAATGAGGATATGGCAAATGAATAAAAATAGACTTTCCTGAAAAAAATGCTGAGATGAAATGAAGAAATAAAGCATTAAATTGGAAATTTTGATCCTAAAAATGCGATGGTAATTTGTAATAATTAAGAAATGTTGTGACAGAATGTCCCGACTTATGTATTTATATAATGCCAACACAATGGGAATTAGGTATCACTGAATTTCCATGTCAGTAACCCCATTTTGCATGCTTGAAATTGCCTTCTGACTTCTGGATGCTTTTTTCCCATTCTACTTGATATGTATGTAACATTATCACCACAGCACCCAAGTGCTTTGTAAAATAGGATAGAAATTAGTCATTTTTATTATTGTTTTAGACTTTGACAGTTCAGAGAATGGCAAATGTAGACAGCTAATGCGGTTGGTATGTGTCCAGGGGTGAGCCGGGTCTAGGATCAGAACACCCTCAGGGCCCTGTGCAACCTTGTGATCACATGCTCTCTGTGAGTTGTGTTCCTCTCTCATGAAATGTAGATAATAACCCAGCCACCATCACTATGAGCTGCTGGCTGTGGTTCAGATGTGAACCATGAAAAGCCATAAGAACTCAGAAAAACAGGCGTTCAATTCAGGAAAGTAAAATTATTTTACAGGACAATTTCTTTGTAACCAAAGAAAGAACCAATTGTGGCAAGAATTAAATAAGGAAAATATAACTATTATTTAACTAGTTAGCAAGAAGAAGCTTTTAAGAAAAATAGGTGTTTGAAATTATTTCTTCAAGATAGATAATAGAGAATCTGTAAAGTAGAGTTAAGATACCTAAAAACAGTTAAAAAACAAACAAATTAGGAGCACTTACTATCCACTAGATATTGTGCTGCCAGTTTACACACAGTATCCCCTCTAATCCTCACAAACTCTATGAGAGAGATATTATCACCCCTATTTTATAGATAGGGAAATGAAGCAAAGAGGTTGAGTAACTTGCCCAAGGTCACAGAGCTACCAAAGTGCAGAGTCTGGATTTAAACCTAGGTGGGCTGGCTCCAGAACCTGAGATTTTAACACTATATTGAGTGAGGTGCAGAGAAAAAATAAAATACAGTAATTTGCTCAAGATTCCATGGCCTATAAGTGACAGGCTTAGCAGTCAAAAGTAGGGCTTCCTCAAGCAGAGCCCTCAGGTTACCATCATTTTCACCTCAATATCCATTCCCTTGATGGCTCCTACCCTTAGTGGACAGGTGAGGTGAACCTGACAGGATCACCATACCCTCCTTACCTTCCATTTAGGATAAGTCAAGGCAGGGCCTGAGAGACATGTGACAAGGTAATTCCAGATGACAAAGAGAATGAGAAAAAAAGAAGAAAAAAAGAAGAAAAAAAGAAGAAAAAGAAAGAAAGAAAGAAAGAAAGAAAGAAAGAAAGAAAGAAAGAAAGAAAGAAAGAAAGAAAAATTGTAATGTTTCCAAGCCAAGAAGCTAGGAACAGGAACTCAGTTCTGTCAAAAGTCTCCATCATGTCTATTTTCCTCCTCCCCCTCACCCCTTTCCAGCCAGTAGCCTGCCAGAACTCAGTGCCATACCTAGTACACTACAGGTCTTTAGTAAATGTTAGTTGCTCTCTGTACCCTCCTCCTCTCTCTCTCTTCCTTTCCCATGTGAGCACAGGAACTGAATATTTACAGGTGGACTCATCTAGATATTAAATATAACCACTAACTGTGGTGGATGGTCACATTCTGCCAGTTATTGCAAAGCTTAAAGTTAAAAAACAACAACAACAACAACACTCCCCTTTTTCTTCTGGCCACACACCTGTTAAAATGGATAATCTTCGCCAAGGAGTATCTATCTATTCTCAGTCTATTTTTAATTCTCACTCATATTTGCAAATAGAAGACTCTCATCCAAATGTCACGCTCCATTTTGGTGCATTGTGATGCATGCTAGTATTCAAGAAATGCCATCAACCCTTTTGTGATTGCTGTAATTGCTATAAGCAATTCAATAACTTTCCTGGACTACTCATAACTTCTCAGGAACTAAAACATGAAATGCTTTCTTCGTAAATTCAACATGCAGATTCCATCCATCCATTCACTAATTAAATACCAAAGCCACCTGCCTTTATAAAACTACAGAGACACAAGTCATACTTGCCTGGATTAGTTTCTGGGCCCAGATCTCTTAGAAGGATTTTCTTTGCATTATTTGCTACATTTTCACTCCCGGTGCTCAACAATGAGCGATGAGTGAAGCCAGATCTTCACATGATGCCCTGAATTTGGCCGATGTCTTCTTGTTCCCAAGCACCTGCTTAAACAAAAGGCATGAGCTCCCCTGGCCTTCCATACTATTCACAGCAGCCTGCTTTTCTAATTGATTTGGGGCTGGGTGCATGTGCACGTGTGTAATCTGCTCATGTTTAACACAATATTTGTTTGATTCCTTTCTTTTTTTTTCTTCCATATAAATGCTAAACTCAGAATGAAAAGATAACCAAGGCCCATGTTTTATGTCAGAGTAGGAAGGAGGGGAAGGAGGACTTAAAAAGTACTATTGAGAACAAAAGCCTTTTGTTATGAAGGTGTCTTAAAATTAGTGTAATGACTACAGAGGATAAGATAAGGGAAGGAAAGGGAAGATGGGAGAGATAAGATAAGAGTAGGTGGCAACATCAATAAGTAATGCAATCTTAAGAGTATAAAAGGTGAACACACTAAAAATGTCTGAATCTGAAGAGAAACTGTACTTTTAACCCAGGCTCTAAACAAGCTCAATGTTATTCTAATCTAGGTTATGGAAATTCAATAACTGACTCTATAATCTCTAGAAAGACTTGTTCTTCAGAACGCTGCTTGAGAAAGCATGGGTTTGGAATCACCAGCCTTGCAGACACTAATATAAAGGTACTGCTCCTGCTGGTAAGAAATGCACTAACCCCATTTTGAGGTGGTGCATTAATTCTTCCAAATGCTATGTCCTCATATTAAATACCTTCTTATGGTTGGGTTTAAAAGGCCAGTGACATGTTGGAAAAATAAAATCAGACCATGATAGTATTTTCTTCTTCCCTAGTGAAGAGTATAAATGATTCAAAAATGTCTTTTTGAATCACTTCCATTTTAATTATTACAATGCTCATCTTAGACAATAATTTAGAACTGATTTATCTGGTCCAATTCCCTCATTTTATAGGTAAGGACACAGTGATCCAGAGAGAGGCGTGAAGTCTAGGTGATGCAATCAGAACTGGCACCCAGCTCCCAGACTAGCAGATTCCTTGAACTGCCTACCATGTCACTGGATCATTATTGCTAATGATGAAAGTTTTTTCATTTGAAAATGTTATATTCCAAAGTGCTGCCCAGAAGACTTAAGATGCAGTTCTCTTTCATTCTATGTAAAACACTTCTTCAGTGTGAATGAACTTGGATTTGCCCAAGATTAGAAAAGAGGAGTTATTTGCAGCAATTGTTAGCCAAATTCTTCTTGTGGTTTAGAGAAACAGTATGGAAGTCCTGTGAGCTTGATTTTACATTCATATTTGCACTTTCTGCTTTCAATCTTCCAACTAAATCTAACACTCAATGGATAAGAATCTAGCTACACTTTTTAAAAAAACCCACTATGTCTTCAGAGAGTATAGGAGGGTAAGTAAGGTAGGAGATGAGCAAGAAGCAAAGAAAGCCTCCTCAAATGTTTTTTTCTTCCTCCTTCCTTTCTTCCTCCCTCCCTCCCTCCCTTCCTTTCTGCCTACCTGACTGCCTTCCCTCCTTTTGCATCAACAAGATTACCTTAATAATATTTCCTTCTACTTCACGTCCCACCTTTATGGTTCTGTTTTCTTGCCCCCCACTGCTGGAAAGTGGAGTCCATGGCAAGTAAAACAGCAGTTTTAAAGAAAGAGGAATTTCTCTTCTCTTTCCTTTGCAGTGAAGAATGCCTTGGATTGAAAGTTGATAACAATTACATTTCCAAGTCTTGCTTCTGCTGGTCCTCTTTAGTTTTACAGACTATTTATCTTCATAAAATACAATTGTGGTTTTATGAAATCTTAAAAACAGAAAAAGCAAAATTAACCCAACTTTCAAATCTGCATTTACCTGTAGAAAACAAGAAGGCATAGCATTCATTCATCAATAGCTTATTAACATATTAAGAGTTTAGGATCAGATTTACATGGAAAAAACTGTTATACAGTTACTCATGATCAAAAGGAAAGCTTAAAGATCATAGGGAGCATAAAATTTTAACTTGAAGAGTTGGTAGCGAGTATAAACCTTGTTATTCTCAGCTACATTTAAGACAACCTGTTAAATGGGAAATGGGCAGACCACAACTATCAGTAAAGGGAATAAGGTTTTGGTATCAGGTAGGCATGGCTTCTACTCCTGGCTATTCCACTTAAAAGCTGATGATCTTGGAAAGACTCTAGCTTTCGAAGTCTGTTTTCTCATCTTAAAAATGGAGATCAGGATGCTGATGATAATGATTTATAAACAGGTGTGTTGTAAAGATTGAATTTTCAGTCATATTTGTAAAACCTTTTGTAAACTGTAATTTACCATGAAATTGTTATTTACTGTTATTAAAATAATCTTTCTCATTGTTATTAAATAATACATGGTCCTTTCAGGAGGCTGCACACTTGGATATGTTTTTAGTGATGCTGACAACTAGAGAGGTATGACAGCCAAATTGGTTTGTCATCCAAAGTCACTCAGCTGTGGCTACATCAGAGTATAGGAATTGGAGCTTCTGGGTTCTAGAGAATTAGGAAGGTGATATCCCAAGATCATAAGATTTCAAAGGCCATGAATTTCAAGATCATCAATTACAGAAAAAAGTGAACTAATACATATGGAGAATCCACAGTGGGCCAGAGTCAACAAAAAGGTTCATGCAAATCAAAGAACTAGAGTTTAGTTTTAACACTTCAGTTAATACTTCAGGTGACCTTGGGCACATTCCTTAGGCTATCTGGACTGGTATATTCATTGTTAAGTGTGGATAGTATTAACAGGCTGTGAAACCTTTTGGGATTGTAAAGAAGGCAGAGTATGTGCCTAGCACACTACTTGTCTCACATGGTGGCCCTTCAATAAACACTTATTGAATGAATAAATGAATGAATGAATACACAATAAGGCATATTTATAGTTCAAGCACAAAAGGTGTGAATCGTGAAGAAGTTAATTCTGGACAACGGCAAGGGAAATTTTTGAGTGTATTAATGTGATGTCTTCTTGATGAATTAATTCCTTTATCATTATAAAATGACTTTTAAAAAAATCTCTGGTAATATTCTTTGCTCTGAAATCAACTGATATTAATATTGGTTTTCTAGCTTCCTTTTGATTAGTGTTAGAATGATATAGCTTTTACAGTATTTTTAATTTAACCTTTTTGATATTTTTAATTTAACTTATTTGTGTCTTTGTATTTAAAATATATTTCCTATAGGCAACATGAAGTTGAGCCTTGCTTTTCTTGAAAATGGAATTTAATAATCTCTTCCTTTTAATTGGAATGTATAGATGATTTACATGTAATATGATTATTAATAGGTTAGGTTTAAACCTGTTATCTTGCTATTTGTTGTTGTTGTTGTTGTTGTTGTTGTTGTTGTTGTTGTTCTTTGCTTCCTTTTTCGTCCTCATCTACCTTCTTTTGGATTAAGTAAATATTTTAAGATTCCATTTTATTTCTTTTGTTGACTCTTTAACTATAACTCTTCATTTTGCAATTTTAGTGGCTGCTTTAGTGTACATATTTAAATAATAGTAGTCCATTTTCAACTACCACTTCACTTCATGTATAGTATACAAAACTTACAGTAGTATACTTTTCTCTCTCAAATTTTGTGTTATTATTATAATACATTTTAGTTTTACATATATTATAAACTCTACATTGTTATTACTTTTGTTTAAACAGTTAACTCTTAAACATATTTAAACAATAAGAAAATATAATATATTTTTACCCACTCAGTTATCATTTCTAGTACTCTTCATTCCTTTGTATAGATGCATATTTCTATTTGGTATGGTTGTCCTTCCATCTGAGGACTTCCTTATACATTTCTTGTAGTGTGACTCTACTGGTGATGAATTTTTTCAGCTTCTGAATGTCTGAAAAAGAATTTGTTTAACAAGATATAAAATCCAATTCTTTCTTCTGGGACTTTAACAATGTTGTTGTTTCACTGTCTTCTTGTATTGTGTCCAAGGGGAAATCTTCTGTTATATCTATACTTGTTGCTCTGTATGTCATTTTTTTTTTCTCTAGTCGTTTTAAGATTTTCTCCTTATCACTAGTTTTGAGCAATTTGATTATGATGTGCCTTGGGTAGTTTACTTCATGTTTCTCTTGCTTGAGGCTCATTGAGCTTCTTAGATCTGTGGGTCTATATATTTTCATCATATTTGGAAATTTTTAAACCATTATTTCTTAAATATTTTTTTGGTCTATCTTCTTTTCTTTTCCTTCAGGGAGAGGAAGTATATGAATATTAGGCTTCTTAAGGTCTCATAGCTCAAAATAAATGCTCTGTTTACTTTTTTTAATTCTTTTTTCTCTGTGTGTTACTTTTTGAATAGTTGTGGCTGCTGTCTTCAAGTTCATTAATCTTTTACAATATTAATCTCTCATCAATTTTATTCTGTGTGTGTTTATCTCACACATTATAGTTTTTATCTATAGAAGTTTTATTTGAATTTTTAAATATTTTCCATTTATATATTTAATTTTTAAATGTTTAGAATATAGCTATATTTAGGAAAACTCTATTTTTCTCCTCTATTCTCAATATTGCTAAAACTAGATACTTAGATGTTTTCCTACACCAAGCAATTCCCCAATTGTCAGAGGACACTGACTGGGTATTTTACAAATTTAATGCAATTCTGACACTATCTACTTGGAGACAACATCAGATCCCACAAGTTAAAGGCTCAGTCTCATAAGACTGGCACCATTTCAGATACCAATTCCAAGTTCAGGTTGCAACCTGTACTTCTAACTGACTGGCTATAAGTCTGAGTTTCCACAACCTCCCACCCTCTATAAGCTTGATAATTTGCTAGAATGGCTTACAAACTCAGAGAAACATTTACTAGTTTATCATAAAAGAATGCAACTCAGAAACATGCAGATGGAAGAGATGCATAAGGCAAAGTATGGGGAAAGAAGCATGGAGCTTCCACGCTTGAAACAGGTGCACCATCCTCTCAGTATCTCCATATGTTCACCTATCAGAAATTCACCAAGTCTCCACATCCAAGAATGTTTTAAATATTATTTATTATTATTACTTATGCCTACAGCACCTAATCTTCCTAAGTGGTCTCCCATCCAAGTACTAACCCGGCCCGACCCTGCTTAACTTCTTAGATCAGACATCAGGCTTGTTCAGGGTGGTATGGCCTTAGAACATGCACCATGGCTCCACTGGGGAGTGAACCCAGGACCTTCTGCGTGTAAAGCAGAGGTGCTAACTGCTACACTATGGAACCACATCCCACATTCAAAAATTTTTAATAGAGTTAATCTTTAATACCCCCACCTTTCCTTTCCCAGAAGTTGGTGGGTGGAACTGAAAATTCGAACTCTCTAATCATTCAGTCTTTCTGGTGACCAGCCCCATCCTAAGGCTACTTAGAGGCCCGTCCCCAAGTCACTTTATTAGCATAAACTCAGATGTGCTCAAAAGGGGCTCCTTATGCATAAAAGAAACTCCTATCACTCAGAAAATTCTTAGTTTAGGAGCTCTGTGCCAGGAACCAGGAACAAAGACAATAACTATTTTAATGTCTTTCTTGACTAATTCTATTATCTATGTCAGTTCTGAGTTAGATTTAACAGATTGATTTTCCCCTTTATCCTTTCCTATTTCTTTACATGCCTATTAATTTTTTATTGGATTCTAGACATTGTAATTTTAATTTGTTGAGTGCTAGATATTTTTGTATTCTTAAATGTAATCTTGAATTTTATTTTTCTATATAGTTAATTACTTGGAAATAGTTTTATATTTTGGGGGGGTATTATATTAAAAGTTTGTAAAACAGAATCACAGCATTTTTAGTCTAAGGATAATTATTTTCCATTACTGAGTTAAGATCCTTTTGTATACTCTGCCCAGTGCCCTGTAAATCATTCAGTTTTTCAGTCTGGCTCATGGGAACAGGAAGCATAATAAATCTTATGTTGGTAATGAACACATAACTCTAATCCTTTCTGGTGGTCCTTTCCCAGGCCTCAGGTAGCTGCCTCATATGCATGCATGAATCATATTCTGCTGAGTATTTGAGGGAGATCCTCTATAGATATCCAGAGTTTTCTCTCTAAGCCGCTTTCTACTCTCTGGTACTCCATCCTATGAATTCCAGACATGTTGGCCTTCCCAGACTCTCAGAACTCTTATCTCAACTTAGAGAGTCTGCTAGACTTCACCTGGGATCTCACTTCCTTTCTCATAGCCTGGAAACAATCTCAAGGCAGTAAGGTGGGGGCAATAGTAGAGCTCATCCAATTTGTTTTCCATTTCTGAGGGATAACTGTCCTTCATTGCCTGATGCCGGTGTCTTGAAAACTGTTTTATAATGTATTTTATTTGTTTGTTGGTGTTGTTGTTCTTTCAAGTAGCAGGATAAATGCAGTTCCTGTTACTCTGTCCTGGCCAAAAGCAAAAGTGCAAAGAAAATTTTGAAGAATTGCCCTATCTCTAGACAGAAGTCATTATAAACCCAGATATGGACAAGCCACAGATCCCTTCCTTTTTCACCTCTTTTACTTTCTCCATAGACCAAGGAGATAAAAGAAAGGACTCTATCATCTCAGCTGGTTAGTAACCATTAGTGTTCTTTTTATGACACTCCATGTGAATCACAGATTAACATTTATTTATCATTAACTAGGTGCCAGGATATGTTGACTGTTTTATGTTATTTACCTCTTAAATCAGGGGTCTCCAACTCCCAGGTCTCAAACTGGTACTGGTTTATGGTCTGTTAAGAACTGGGCTGCACAACAGGAAGTAAGTGGGGGGTGAGTGAGCAAAGCTTCACCCGTATTTGCAGTCACTCCCCAATGCTAGCATCGCAGCCTCAGCTCCACCTCAGATCATCAGGCATTATATTCTCATAGGAGCACCAGTCCCTGGTGCCAAAAAGTCTGGGGACCGCTGTCTTAAATCCTTGAAGCTATCCTTTTTAATAAATATGTGTATTGTCATGCCAAATTTTCAAGTGAGAAAACTGAAGCATCGAGAAGATAAACTTACCCAACTTTAGATTAGTAGTGGTAGAGCAAAGATTCAAAGTCAAAACTGACTCCAAAGTGCACATTCTTTATACAGTGTCGTGCTGCCTTTATGGACCAAGTTATAACCCCCACGACTGTAGCTCTAGAGGTTTTACAGATGAAAAAACCAAAGCTCAGAGAGACGAAGTGTTTGGCCTCAGGAAGCTAAGCTTCCGTGGAATCTGGGTCTGTATACACAGCCCATGTTCTTTCAAATTTACTTGACTGCCCTGAAGGGCTCTGAGGATGCAGAAGTCACCTGCCCTTAGTTTAGTATTATGTAACCCTGAGTCTTACTTAAGGCAATTTTTAAATAAAGTCTTTCTTGTGCATTTTAAATTATCTTACAAAGAACAGTGAAAATATCCATACTGCTTAGCTATTCTAAGACTAAGAATTTACTACTCTTTTTCTTGTGTTATTTGAGAGGGTTATTATAATTAGATTTGATTCTAATTTCACAAATTCAAACACATAAGGCTGCCCCATACTAACTTGAATATTCCATTTACAGTGTTTTAATTATTCCTATAGTATTCATATGTATGTATGAAACATGCACAAAGATTTTAAAAAAATGTTTTCTGACTTGATAAATTATTTTTTCAAAAATGATGCATACCAAAAAATTTCCTCATCACTTTTTCAAATGAAATTTTACAAAAATTTTTATGGTGTATTTTGTAAATAAGTTTTAAAATTATAACAACAACGCATATACTCCTTACAAAAACAAAAACTTAACGGGACAGAGGAGTATAAGGTGAAAATGTTTATGCAGTTCTCCTTACCCCTTATTACCATTCTCTAAGAGTCAAAACTGGTAACAGTTTCATTTTTATTCTTCTAGAAACTTTTAATGCACAAACTTGTTATGAAAATAAATATATATTCCTTAGTCTTTGCAAACTGGAACCATTCTAGAAGGTATATATATATATATATATATATATATATATACACATACACATACACATATATATATATACATACATATATATATATATAAATTTATTTTCACTCACATAGCTTTTTGTATCAACTTATATAGATCTATTACATTCCTTTATCAACTGTATAATATTGTACATTGTGCTATAGAATAATTATAAAAATACCATGATATATTTAACTATTGGAAGTTGTTTAGATTGTTTTGGAAGATGTTTAGATTGTTTTGGAAGATGTTTAGATTGTTTTGGAAGATGTTTAGATTGTTTTCCATTTTTTGCTGTTACAAATATTTCAGCAATAAATTAATTGTGTAGATGCATCCTAAGTCAAAAGATACGTGCATTTTAAATTTTGTTAGACATTTTTAAATTGCCCTCCTAAAAGATTGTACCAGTTTGCAATTCCATCATAAGTGTTTCAGAGTAGAACTCATTAAATATTTGTTTAATGTATGTGTGAATAAGTACCCATTTCTCCATGCTCTTGTGAACAATGGCATTGTTAAATTTTTAAAATCTTCATCTGGAGTATAAAAAGTAGTATACTTTAACTTCAATTTGCATTTTGTAATTATGAGTGACGATGCACTCTTGCTTATTTACTGGCCCTTTACATCTTATTTTCTAAAAACTGCTTATTCATGTCCTTTGTCCATTTTATATTGGTGGTTTGTGTATTTCTTATTAATTTCATAATGACTGTGTATTTATTAAATGAGTCCTTTTTCTGGCATATGTTCTGGACAAATTTCTCCTTAATATGTTGTAATATTTTAACTTTATTTTTGTCTATACAAGCTTTATTATTTTAATGTGATAGGAGTTATCGACCTTTTACTTGATAATTTCTAGATGTCTGTTGCCATATTTGTACTTGACATATAGATTTTTTGAGGAGATATATTTCTAAAGCCTATTTTTAACATTGCAAAGACAATTAAAATACTACATTAGCTATTAATTAGTGAAATTAAATAAAAATAGATTTTGTTAAACATATTTTATTTCATCTGAAAAGTTGAGGCCACTTAAGATAGTGTTTCTGTTATTATCGTATAAATAGAGAAATTAAAGGATTGAAAAATAACACAATCCAGGTGAGAGAAAGAGAGAGTTGGGTGGTGACTTACACCCAGACTCACTGGTTGAAGGCATTGACCTAAAATGTGAAAGTAGAAAAAGGTTGTGCAGGAAAAAACAATTAGAGGAATCACTGAGAAATAGAAGGAAATAATCCAATAGGGAAGGCAGGTACAGTGAGAGTAAGAAAAGAAAAGCTTCTAAGACTGAGGAAGATATTTAGTAAAGTTTAAAAATGAGAGTGGAAGATCCAGAAAAATTAGAAGAGGGAAGACCCCTGGGGAAACATCTCCCCCTCCATTTAGTTTTTAGGAAGCCTTTTCCTGCTTATCTCTAAGACTCTGTAGGCCTCGAGATGAAAATCAACTCCAAGTCAGCATTACCTGACACTGTTCCCAGATACATAACATTTTTTTTTTTAAATAAGAGAGAAATAAGACAAAGTCCTTTGTCTCATATGCCTCTCCAGAAGGCCATCTTCAAGGAGGTAACACTCAGACTAGATGTTTATTTTGCAAGTTTTTATATTGAGGGGTAAGAAAAATTGGAGCACAGAAGAATGAATGACTTAATATGGACTATTCAGAACCAGAAGAAAAATATTAGTCTTCCTCTCATCCATATTCTTCTGAACCTCACTATGCTCAATTTTCACTTATAAAGTGAATCAGCACAAATCCACATCTTCATATGAAACACTTTTGTAAAGGACTATTGGAATAGGCTCTGATACAGAAAATTCAAAGGCCAAGAAATCAACCTCATGATTTGTCCCAGTCTTTCAAAGTTATAATTAATTTAATATTTTATCACTTTGGGGAAGGTTTTGCATTCCCCAATGTCATCCAAGCATATATTTAAAGCAAAAAAGAGTTACTAGTTGTTTCAAAATGAACCTGCATATTTGAGGTTTGGCAAGACCTAGCATTAGCTTTGATATAATAGCATAAGCTCACTCTCTTTTAAAAATGGAAATACAGTCCATTTCTCTAATTCTTTCCCATCCTCCTCCACCTATCTATTTTTTTTTAAACTCTAGCTGTCAGATAAGTATATCCATTTCTCCATTTCTTGGGGTTTCGGGACTTATTCAGTTGAGTCTCCAACTTTATATGATTTTTGAAATTCTATTTTACTTTATTTTATTTTATTTATTCTATTTTACTTGTCCTCTCTGCGTGTCCAGGTATGTCTATTTCTCAGCTAGCGATACTTACAAAATATGACTAGTTTAAGAACTACTTCCAACTTCTTTGTTTTGTCTCGTATTTCTACTGTGGCACTAATTACTAGCAATATGATTAATGTACTACTTACTGGTGGCTTTGTTCCCTTTGTTTTTCTGATAATGCTAATTAATCCAATTTTGAAAAAAAAATACTTTGAATTCCACTCACACATGTCAGATTGCAGGTGCTTTTGAAATCACTTTTCCCCATTTTGGTTTTAAATTAGAGCAAAAAGTAAAAGTAGACCAATTAGTGATGTGGCTCAAAACACTCTTATCAAAGTTGTTCATCAGGGAGTGCCTAGGACCAGCCATGTTAGAAATGGTTCTGAAGCAAGAAGGTTACCATTCAGTAAAAAGTTATTTTGCCCTTTACTCATTTATTAGCTGGTGTGGGGGGCGGGGCATGTGGAGGGAGGTTTACTATTTAGATTTGGGTGTCATAGACTTTTGATATTTCTAAGTGGGAGTATGGTTGAGGATGGCTGCCTAAGTAAGATATGGGCACCAATCAGCTTTAAACCACAACCCATCTGCCCTCTTGCATCTAAATGCATCAGTCTTCCCGCAGTTCTCTCTCACCATGTGCTCTTTTGGTTTAACATTGGGAAGCTCCATTTTAAACCTGTACTTGGTACCCGCTGGGCAATTTGGTTTATGTTCACAGCACTCATTTTCTTTGGCAGATCAATAATACTCAATGGTACTCTTCCATTAAACTTCTTAGCATTTTTTAAAGACTCTTTTAAATTACACTATATATATTAAAATTTGAATGGTACCTTGCTTTCCCTGATACCAAAGATGCAGTGATTTTTGTCCAAAAAATTTTAAAATCCATCCATTTCTCCTCTTAAAAAAATAAACATCTTATAGGGCTAATTCTGTATCTAGTTGTTTATAGATTAGGAAATAAAACCTCCACAACTCCAGAATTACTACATAAATAATTATATTATTATTTATGTTTTTTGATTTAACTTATAGAATTGTATGTTGTAGATATAATTTCAAAAAATATAACATAAAGTTAGAATGTTTATGTGCAATATAGAATAAGAAGAGGGTGCTAATTTCCTCATAGATTAATCATTAACTGTGAATTATATTTCATTTTGATCACATATACCCTAATCTATCATTTGTATTTCTTATAGAATGCCAAGGAGAGCTTTCAGAATGCTACTGAAAACCTCACCTCCACCTTTGCTTTTTGTTTCATTTCTTTGTTTTCAAAAACAAAACAAAACAAAACAAAACAGCAGAAGAAATCTGTTTAAATTCTCTCACTCACTCAGCAGGGGTGAGTTAGAAATGAGCACACTACAAATAGTTAAATATTTCTATTGAGGCTCAAGGTTGAGCTTTTTAATTTTTAAAATTAACTTTGAAAATAGATTCATTTCAACAAAAGACATGAGTCCTCACCCCCTACAAAATTGGATTAAAGTGCTAATTGTTTTATTTGAAATATCACTTTCAAATAATTAATTCATTTTGCCCTTCACTAAATTGATTAGAAACCCCAAAAGATCTTTCAGAAAATAAAGAGAGAGCCGCGTGCCTTGACCTTGCCTCACTCCCCATCACATCTTTATTTACTATATTAAAACATGAAGCTCTGCCATGAAACAAAAGGAGGGAAAATTATGTAGGTCGAGGGAATAGTTTCTTCTTATGAAAAGCAGACTAATAGATTTTCTTTTTCAATAAGGTGAAATTTGTGTTTTTGGATGTCTCCAAAGAAACTATAATCATTCTACTCAATTCGTTTTTCAGTCGTCCTTGGTTCATATTTTGGGGAATGATGTTGACAGATTCCATGTCATTCAGTAGTCACCAAATAAATTCTACTGTTTGTGGCATAACAATATGGAGTCGTACAACATAAGTATTGTTGTGTTGTTTTGTTTTTTAAAGTCAGGAAGGAAGATAAACAGGTCCAGGTGAAATGACGTCACTTTTCTCTGTTTCCACTTTTTCTATTCCAACCTGCTAGGCTGGAGTAGCTTTTCTTACTATAAGTTATAGTACAGGACTGTTCTAAATTCACTGTCTATTTTGCATGAAGCCTTTTTAACTGATTTTCAAAGGTGGTTAAATATAGCAGGTGTTATGCATTTTTTTTTATTAAAGGTATAAGTGAAATTCTGTCAGGTCAGTAAAATGCCCTCAAAGCATCTAAAAAAAACAAAAAACAAAAAACCACCACTCAGATGCTATCATGCCAGGGCTCAGAATATTTAGTAAAGTATTTTGTGACTGTTTGTGTGGGTTTCCTTTTCTCAGCTCATTTAATTTTTATTATCTTTTATAGAGTCTTTGATTCTTTTAGTTCTTGACTTAACACATAAAATGTGTTTCATAAAATAAGTCTTTGTCATAAGTTCTAGAATTTTGGGGCATAATTGCTTGTCTTCTTCCACAATTTTTCTATAATGACTAATATCAACAAACATGCCCTCTGAGAATTAAATGTATTTACCCTGAGTCCTATAGTAGTCTTTTGGTTACCTAGAGCAACATAACTGAGCATTTAGGCAATCATTCTATGTAGCATGAGTTCAGAACTATTTGTACCAAATATACAAGGAGATAATATATTAAATAACTAAGATCTGTTTATTGAGCACTTGCTATATGCCAGGCACTCTGCCAAGGACTATACAGCCTCACTTCATCTGAACATCAATCCTCTGAGGGAGGTATTATTATTAGCACTCTAATTTTACAGATGAGGAAAACTGAGGCTCAGTGAGGTTAACCCAAGTTTATAGTTGTTTGTGAGTTACTCAAGCACCTAAGAGCTGATTCTTCTCTTTTTAATTCTAGAGCAAAGACACTATCCTTTCTGAGATGCAAAAGTTATTTTGATTAGGAAGCAATTGTTTTATTACTAGTTCAGTGAGAAACGTCCAAAGGGTTTGTATTGGAATCTCTGTTAAGTACACTTATAGAAATTTCCAGAAGACAAAAAGATGAACAATTTAGATTGTCTATAGCTTGACTACAGGACCTTGGAACATTCAAGAAACTCCATGAACTCTCTAAAAACAAAGAAAAGGGAGGGAGGGGTGAGAGAAAGGAAAGAAGGAAGAAAAAACAAGGAAAGGAGAGAAAGGGAAGAAATCCATCAAATCAACACCTGGTTGATCAAATTCCTTCATTTTTTCAACTTATTTGTGTGGCACTGTACAGATAGTGTGAAATGGCTTAAAGCACTTTAGTATCCACACAGAATCTTAGATCTTAATATAGTCCTTAGCTGAAAGACAGAGAATTGGTTTTATTCATAAGCCAGAACCATTCAAAATCTTTTTTTCCTGGAAAGTTAAAAAACAAAAGCAATGGAATTATCTAAACTTTTTTTCTAAATGGAACTATATTTTAAATTTAATATATAGGTAATCAAACTTGATCGACATGATTAAATATAGAAAAAATAGATACATTGACATATATATGTATATATATACACACGCAAACACATATACACATAGAAAAAGACCTCTTAAATTTTGTCCCTTTGTTTGGTTTAAAATAATTATAACCTTACCATAAAGCAAGTACCTTTACTGAAAATGGCACATATGATAAAACAGGGATGATATTAACAATACTCTTTCTATAGTCAAATATCATTCCATTTTCTTACATGGTCATTCTTCATATAACAGCTTATGTTCAAAAATAGTTTCATGAATGTTTCCTGTTTTTTCTTTCGTTATATACAGTACTTGTTATTTTAGAAATTTTCTTTTATGTTATAAATTTAGAATGGAAATTGTCATGTAAAAGTTAGCTTTTTTTTTAAAGATCACCTTCACTATTGTGGAAATAAATTTATAAAACAATAACCAATCTTAAATGTTGATAATCAATACTAATATTGTTAGAAGCAATAAGAAACTGCAATTTAAAATGATTTATTAAAATTTTGTACTCACAATTAACTTTCATTAATCTTTTAATATAATATAAAGAACATATAATATTTATATATTATATGTATTTTTAAAATTTGTTTTCCTCTCCTAGTTACTGTATTCTTGGGTTACTTTTCCTTTTTCATATGAAGATGAGTGTTTACATAATACAAAATATCTTTCATCCAGTTTTAGCAAAATTCGGAAAAGAAATTAGTCATTGAAAGAAAGGAAAATACAATGGATTATTCAGTCTATTCATATTTCCCATTAGAGTTAGAATCAAGAGTTGACTATACTTGCCTATAATCTTGTTTTTATCTCTCTTACCTCAAAGATTTTTTTTTACATGTGAAAGTATGCTACCATCCACCTGATAGATTATTATATCTCCACAGAAACTTATACTTAGGAAACTATTATGATAATTTATAAACATGGACAATGTTTATTGTATTTTTTTAGGCAAAAATAAAAAAGCTGGTTACAAAATTACATATGCAATATGATTACAACCATGTAAAAATAAAATAAAAATATTAGAAGCTAATATACTGCAATGTTAATAATAATTTTCCTGGGTGACAAAGTTATGAGTTTTTCTTCTCCTTGTTCTATATTCTCCAAATTTTATATATATTATTTTCATAATATAGAAATCTTCATGTAAAATGAATAGTATGAGTTTGAGTTATATTTCGAAGTAATATTTAAAATCATTCTTCCAATTGATCTATCATATGATCCAGCAACCTCTCTACTGGGTATTTACCCCAAAGACTTGAAAACTCATATCCAAAAAGATATTTGCACACCAATGTTCATAGCAGTATTATTTACAGTGGCCAGGACATGGAAGCAACCAAAGTGTTCTATGATAGAAGACTGGATAAAGAAACTGTGGTACATATATAAAATAGAATATTACTCAGCCATAAGAAGAGATGAAATACTGCCATTTGCGACAACATAGATAAACCTCGAGATAATCATGCTAAGTGAAATAAGCCAGACAGAAAAAGTTGAAACCCACATGATATCACTTATATGTGGGATATAAACCTAAAAGCAACAGATGAACAGGACAAACAAACAGAGTCTCATGGTCATGGACAATAGACTAGTGGTTACCAGAAGGGAGAGGGAAGGGGGAAGTAGATGGAGTAAAGAGGGTCCAATATGTGGTGACAGAAAGAAAACTAACTATAGGAAGTGAACAGTATAAACATATATGTGCCTTACTGTTAAAGTACACAGCTGAAACTTATTGAATTTCTTTAACCAATGTCACCATTAAAAATTAATTAATTAATTAGAAAAAAAAAATAAAAAAAAATAAAAAATAAAATCATTCTTCCATTTCACTGGAGTTATTTTGCATGTAGATATGAAAATTCTGAGTCTGTGTGCAAGAGAAAGCTGATCACTAGCTGGTAGGTATACTGGTGGGAAGGATGATGTGGATAAAAAACAACCAATGGAGGGGGAAATAAAAAAGAAGGCAAATGGTTAGAATAACCAGGTAATAGGAAGAATGGAACACTGATTGTTTTTATATTGATAGGGTACTATCAACTGATTCTAGGTTAGGTCTCATTGAGTTTTACTGATCACTATTAGTAATTGGTTTATAAGTCTTTTCTCCATATCCTACCAAGTGAAAATATGTTTTCCCCTTAAAGTAACAGTCTAAAAGAATGGTATTAAAAAGTAAAACAAAAACAGTAGTGACTAAACTACTTGACTGTGTTTTTATTTTATTTTTCTGCTAGTAGTTATGAGTAAACACAGGCTGCAGAAAAAGAGTTACTGACCATGACCCTCAGCAGCTAAGTTTAATTTTCCTCATCAGTAAAACAAGGATAATAGTGTATAATTTACAAGGTAAACTACTTTGAGAAGTGGCCTCCAAAATCAGATATGCTCATCCTAGTGGATGAAAAAAATTTTCGTATATGTGTGTGTATGTTATGCATTATAATTTTACATACAAATATATTTCTTTATATATAACTCTGTTCTATGTGTGGATTGACCCTGAGGCCATTGTGTGTCCCACATGCCAGGTGACCATAGGTTTCACACAGCTCAGGAAGGATCCTGAGAGAGGGACCACACCCCAGAAGGCTGACCAGGGATCCTCACTTATGAGGTTGCTTTGTGCATGTTGTAAGGCATTACAGTTTTCGTACTCTCAGTTTAAGGAAACGGAGGATCACATTATCTAGTTTTTACTACGGTATCCCTCTTAAAATCAACTACTGGTTTAAAAAGATCACTACAATAAAGCCACATATTGAAGTTAATATTAATTATATGAACACAATAAACAAGAAATGGCAAAACTTACACTTCTCCTTTCCCTAGTATGAGCTCATTGATAACCACATTGAGCTAAGAACAATGGCAATTTGTCGAAGCTTGGACATCGTTAACAACAACCATAAAAATAAAGTGAACTCAGAGCCAGAACTTTGAATCATAAACTTGAGGGTTACCCAGTGACCCATAGGCTAACCTTAGTTTTCATTCTTATAGAGAGAATGGAAGAAGCCTCAGAAACTTAATGAGCTTGAGGCTGGTAACCATCCATTTCTGACTTCTACTTAGCATAACTTATCCAGAGAAGTGACAGCAATCACATTTTCAGGGTCCAAAGAGGTGGATAATATAAAATAAAAATATAACATGACCATGCTTAGATAATCCAAATGGGTTCTAACTCAGAGAAATTTGGATTTGGCCATGAAAAAAATTAAATATGTATAGAAATTTGAGAAGAGTGTTTTTTTTTTTCTCAGAACAAATTAAAAATATTATTTACTGATCCTACTACAGCTTCTCAGCTTGAGTAATAAATGTTAAGGGGAAAACACAATAATAGTCATTTTGTCTTCCATGTTTGGATGATTGGTATCAGTACAGGATTAGCAAATTTAGAATAGTATTTACTTTTGACAAAAGTTTTTCTATAGTTTTCTCACAAGGCCCTTTTATTCAAGGTTGTAACCGAGGGAGACAGACTGTGTGTGTGTGTGTGTGTGTGTGTGTGTGTGAGAGAGAGAGAGAGAGAGAGAGAGAGAGAGAGAGAGAGAGAGAGAGAGAGAGAGAGAGAGAGAGAGAGAGAGAGAGAGAGAGAGAGAGAGAGAGAGAGAAGAGACAGACAGGCAGACAGAGACAGACAGAGACAGACAGAGACAGAGAGAATGTTAGAATGTTCAGGAGCCAGCCACATTTCAACTCAGTTCTTGAAAATACCTCAGCTGATTTTTTGTGCTAGGCATTCAAATTTGTAACCTGTTAAGAAAATCAGAAGCCCTGTGTCTTTCTTCTCTATCCCCTTCCTATTTTTTCCTCAACATAGGTACATTTAAAAAAAAAATCAATAAACAAAAAAAAATTAGAAAAATACCTGCTCGAAAAATTATTTTGACCCTTACTCTTATTGTTAAGGGATTTAGTTTTAGATAGGAGTGAAGGGAAAACTGGCGAAAGTTTCTTTCGTCTTTTTCTTGCTTCCTGCTTTTCCTAGACTCTCTTGTTCATCTATTAGAATATTAAAGAAGGTAAGTTCTTTGGCCCATACATAGTTGACTCATTCAAATTCCATATGCATTCAGCTGTGCAACTAGAAAAGGCCTCTATTTCATAGTGCTTTGGGAAAGCCAACATCATTTGATCAGTAAAATGATTGAAGGTGATATTTAAAACAAACAAAGGGTGAAGGGTTGGGACCTAGAACAAAGCACTAGTTGAGACATTTGAAAATATTTCTTCTCACAGTTTTTTGAGAGTGTGTATTTAAACTCATAATTCACCCGTCTTTTCTAAACACAGCACAGTGCAACGGCAGCCCCTCACCATCCAAACGCCTGTGCGGCCGTGTGACTAAATTCAGCCTTGCTACTTTTCCAGTTCTGATTTCCTAGCCCTGTGAGAACATCCAGCCATTTAAGGGAGTGTCACTCAAGCTTATCCTTTTAATCGGAGCCCTTAGAAGAAATGCCAGTTTGTTTTTGGAGACAGTTAATCTGACGGAAGTAAATTCAAGTTTTGGCAAAGATCTGTGGTAAGATAGAGTGAAAAGCTGCCAAACAGTATTATTAGAAGAAGAAAAAAGGCACGACCTCCCCAAGTCAAATGCCAAGCACACCTACATCAGTTTCAATCAAGCTGTAGAAAAATATGATATTTTTAGATGTATTAAAGTGCTTCTTTGCCCCAGGGCTATTTTATTACTGGGAGGGGTGGGGGCAGGGGAGCTTGTAATCACTTTTCCATGAGGTTCTTATAATTTAATATGAAATGAGATTTTAGAAAAACTACAAAACAAACCTAAACAGTTATTCCTTGCCTCATCCTACTGACCTCACTTGCTTCCATATGCTCTCATTTTGCTTCTTTGCAAGGCCCTTCCACATGGTCCTCTAAACATCTGTCTGGTTCTGCAGATGCACCTCCAAACTCAGATTCTCTAAGCCCCATTATACTGGGTGAGTTATTGTTACTCTGCTGAGCTAATGGCTAAACTAAGAGCCACAACAAACTTGTGGCATCCTGGTACAGAGTTAGGAGCAAACCAAAGCCTCCATGGTCAAGGTTACCCATGGATGGGATCTTGGAGGTGCTCTGGTCTAATATCCCTTTCTTACAGATGAGGAGATTGAGGTCAGGGTGGCTATGCTGGGCCCAAGTCATACAAGCTACTATAGAGCATGGGTTAGATCCCAGATCTAGCCCATAGATTTTACCAGTTTTGCACTCTGGGCTTCTTTTGCTCATACCAGAAAAATAAGAGTGTTAGTCCAAAGAACATCTTTTCTCCTCGAGGCTCTATCTGCCTCTTCATGCACTGATAGGTCACAGGAATCTACAGTGTGCCACACTATGATTTGTTATCTATCACTCCTGGGAATACCAAAGAGAATGCTCCCATGAGCCTCCCTTTATAGAATTTACTCTGGGCCATGTGATGAGGGTAGAAAAGAAAATTCTTAACACTCCTACCCCAAAGGAGATGGACTGGGATTATTGGTGATTGGATTCCTTTAAACCCATGTATAACTGACTCTACCAAATGGAGCTGGGTATGTTCAAAACAGCTTGTCCTGTTTACCGGGAACTATAATTGGAACCTTTTGAAACTACCCATGCTCAACCATTGTTGACCTTCAAAAATAGCAATCTCATATAGCTTGATTTAATTTTATTGAGCAGCAGCCATGTCAGAAACTCTGCCAAATGCCAAGCAGTGGGCTGACCTTTCAAACGGCCCGTGAGTTCAGTATTTCAGTTCCTCCCATGCAGATAAGGTAACGGAGACTCTGAGAGGGGATGTGATTTACCTAAGGCCATAGGACTGGAAAGTGAGGACAACAGGATTTTGCCAACTTGATCTTACTTTATATTCCTGTACTTTCATGTTTTCTTCAGCAGAGAAAAAAAGGAGAATATTCTGCTACTCCTCCCCTGCTTTCCCCCTCACCTCCCCGGAGCCATCTTATTTCTGGGTACCAGGTTCTCATGGTGTGCAGGATTCTGGCATGGAGCCCATGACCTTTGTCTTCCTAACCCTGCATTATTCATCAGACCATCACTGGAAGCCCCTCCTCCCTCTGCCCCATCACTGTCAGTGTTCACTCTTTCAGACCTCTGATCTGCTTCTGGTCCTATCTGGCCCCTTCTGAGCAAACCCCTAACCTCCCCTAGAGAGTGACCCACTAAGCCCCAGGCATCACTCCTTCCAGGAGGTGCTTTAAAGCCCCAATCCTCACCAATCAAAACAGTGCTGAGGCTATGGGTAGGGTTGGGCTGCAAGGACGCTGTCTTTCAAGAACCTGGCCACAGCAAGACAGTATCGCCTGGCCCAGGGGTTTCTAATCTAGAGTTACTGAAGATAGTTCAGGTGGCTTACCAACTTTTAACTGAAATTTAGCTTTTCTTCCACTTTGAGCAGAACAAAACAGCAGTATTAGTGATACCTATGATTTTGTCATTAGCAGAAATTATAGATATTTTCATATTCCATTATATTTGTTGCTGAAATCCCGAAATTTTGTTTACATTTATCATGATTCTCAAATCATGACTGCTATGAGCTTATATCATTTAACTTAGTAACAAAGAAGCGCATGTATTTACTATGCAAAATTTTGTTTTTAATATTTTGGTAATTAAATTTTAATGCAATTGATTTTCTCTATAAACTTCCATATCTAATTTTATACATTTCAAAGCATTTTTCTCAGAAGTACTCCATGGGCTTCACCAAATGGCTAAAGGAGTCTGTGGCACACATATAGTCAAGAATTCTTGACCCAGTGGTTAAGAGGGCAGTCAGTGACAGTTGGATCTGAATCCTGACTCTATTCTTTACCACCTAAGAACCTGAGACACTTTTCTTTACTTTTCTAAACCTCAATTTCTAACCTTTAAAGGTGGGATGAGAACCTACCTTCCAGGTTTTCTGTGAGGATAAAATGAGATAATTCATGTTAATACACAGTGCATATGCCTGCCAGCTCAGAAGAAGGGCTCAACAATGCCAACTCTCATTATTAGAAGGCCTTCCCTCTCCTAGAGTGTCACATGCCCCACACGGTCCTCCATGTTCGGAGATGGCCCAGACAACTGTTTGTGATTCATGTCAACCCTTAGCACCCAGTGCCCCCAAGGTCCTTCCAGGTACTCACAGAGCCTTGTGAATTGTTGCTCTTCTAGAAGCAAGGAATATTTACCCCCATCCAGGCCACTGGTCATCAGTTAGCAAAGACTAACTGATTTCTACAGGGCCCATTGTTCTCTCCAAAGAGGTGTTTTACTTGTGGACCTTACCAAGCTTTGACCAGCCAGAATTTCTGCACCAGTGATGACCTTGGTATGGGTTAGATACACATTTATACCCTTATTACCCTCATGGTACAGTGTCATGCTCCATCATCTGTGTTTATCTAGTGCCTAGCACTGTGCCCAAAACAGAAGAGGTCTTCACTGAAGCTTTGCTGATAGAAGTAGAAACTACATGACTAAATAGATGAACTTTCACTCCTCGTCTCTTTGTGTCATCTTAATGCTTAGTACTGTATCTATCTCCACTGCTTCATTCAGGTCGTCACAGCATTAACTTATTTCTTGCAATACTCACCTTCTCCAAGAAACTTTCCCTGATCTATCATACCCCTATGCTCAGCCCACAGAGTCCACTTGCTTGATCTTTCTTCAGAGCTCACATATGCTTGGATAATGCTTTTGCCCATCAGCTGTCCCATATTTTTATTTTATTATCTCCCCATCAACCGTTTCTGGGGCAGAAGTTGTCTTCAACATCTTGAATCAAAAATTAATGAGTTTTTAGTATTTAGATAGAGGTCTATAATACAACAGGTTTTATTTACACAAAGTAAAATTAGTAAAATTAGACAATGGTCTCACCCTCAGAATGCTTACTTGGCAGGTAATATATCCAAAAAGCTGTAAAGGAGAAGTGAAGAGTGCTGAAAAACTGATCTGGATGAAAACATGATAGGAGAAAGGGAAGGTTCCTTTATGTCTTCCAGAAGGTACAGTCAGGGCAGATTGTTGGAGGAGGCAGGCACCATTGGAATTGGGCCTGGAGATATGGTACGAAAAGCAGTCTTGGCAGAAGAGAAAACATGGAAAAGCATAGAGGAGAGAGGGTGGGAGATGTGTGTGGCAAATATTTATATTACACTTTATGATTTTCAAAGGGCCTTCACTCTCTCTCTTAATTTGTTTTGCACAACAGCTGGGTGAGGTTACTTGGCTACTTCTGCAAGAGGTACCTATGGCAAGCTGTTTTGTTTATTTTATTTTTTTACCCTCTTTAATCCCCCGCCCTCTTCCACCCCTGACCTAAGGATGTTGCCTTTTTCTGCTTATGAACTGGATTTCTCAAGGGGCATCTCCTCCCACATGCTCACTGTATGCACCCAGGGCCTGGCGTACCCGGAGCCTGGTCCATAACTCCACCTAGGACACGAACCCAGGACCTTCTATGTGTAAAGCAGACGTGCAAACCACTACACTGTGGAGCTACCCAGTTTTGTTTCTTTAAAGAAGGAAATACTTTTTCTTTTAAACTTTTTTTTAATCTTTAGGTATCCATTTTTGTAACCAAAATTTCTTATTTTCAATTATTCCAACTATTACACATACTTTCTGTTTATTATCTCATTTAGAGTGTTCAATGATCCTACTGAAGATGGGTATATTTTCTTCACATTTTACTACTGAGAGAATAAGGTTTAAGTTGCAAAGTCAGTGGTCTTTGCTTTAAAGAAAAACACGTAATTTTATATCCATGAATTTTCATGTGATACCTTTCGGTGAACTTTCTGGACATAGGTAAAATGGAGACACACTACACGTGTACATACTTGTCATGAGAAAAAATGCTCCAAAACCGAAGGAAAATGCTGATCAAGTCTGTGCTGGGAAACGTAGAATGAACCTGATGTTTTAGAATGGATTCTTTAGAATTCAAAAGGACTAATAATAAAGATGATGTGGCCATTATTTTTGGTGAGCAATTAGAATAGCATTATCTTGACAGAATTGAATTCTTATTAATGGAAGCAGGAACAGTACTTTGGAATTTGGCACATCTTCGCTTTCATGTTTGAAGTAGGCACTGGAAACAATGTTCTCCTAAAAACTTCAAAAGCCCACTCGTTGGAAATTTGTTCATGAATATATGTAGCTACTCATTGGCACTATTTTTGTAAGATGTTTTAATATCCAATTTCAGAGCATCCATTCACTCACACATTTTTAAAATAGTGCAAAGAAGCATTTGAAATCCATAGAACTTGTGGTTCGGCTTGTTGAGTCACAAATATGTCTGTATTGCTTTCATAAAGATGTATTGCTGAGCTGCATGTGCATGAGTGTGCTCAAAAGGCTGCTGCTGATACAGGGCTGTATGTGTACGTGTGTGCACAGACACATACACTTTTGCATTCATGTGTACACGTGCTGTGGAATTGCTTTCAAAAGGTTCGTATGCATCTCTTCTAGACAATTATATGAAATTCAAAGAATCCTCAGAATCGGTCTATAAGGGGAAAGAAGTCAGGAAAAAAACCGAAATGCTAAATATCTAAGTGGAAAATCCTACTGGTTACTCTATGGCCCATGAGTGGTCAGGGTTATAGTAAAAAAAAGAAGGATTGTACCCGTGGCCCCATACAAGAGGCTATGTCTGTAGTTGCCAGTGATAACTGAAATCTGCTGAACTCTCGTCATCTGTCAGACAGATCATGAGCATTATATCTGGTTCACATCCTTATTTCTGAGATGAGAAAATAGACAGGGAGAGACTAACCCAAGGATACACAGCCGCCATGGGAGAAGCAGATCCAAACCCAGCTCTGCAGGCTGCAAAGTCCTCACACTTCTCACTCCATCCCACTGCTTCTCTTCTTTACTCACTTGTACTCCTCAGAAAACAAACAAACAAACAAACAAACAAAACAAACAAAACAAAAAAACAAGGCTTTCCTATAAGTGAACAAACCAAGGCTCGTTGCCAGTGCTGCATTCCCCTTTCTGTGATCTCTACCATTCGCAGAGAGACAGGGCAAAAGTCCACAGTACCAAAAGATGGAGCAGGGTGGGCAGTTTGGGAGGGTGTTAACTATAAGACAGAAATTTCAGCCTGTGAATAAGCTGAACCAGGAGGGACTGGCAGGCTAGGTCAGGGACTTTGCCCTGCCTGTGCAGACAAGGTTGGTGGGTACCAGGTACTCCTTTTGTGGTGGAGCTTCCAAGTAACATGTTCCTCAGGTCTCAGGACAGACTCGGGCACAATACAAAGCAAAATAAAACATAAGATCCCCTCATAGGACCCAGGGGCTATGATAGTGGACCAGAGGCCTGTCTACTCAAAGGTGGCTCTCCTTACTCCCCATATACACACACCTCATAGATAGTGGTATGGTGTAAATTGATGTACCCACAAATGTTCTATATATATTTTAGAGATATGAGTGGTTGGCATCACAAGAGGAAAGTTTATTTATAAAGCAACACTCTTCTAATAAATTTTCAGTGTTAGAGAACTGGCTTTAGGAGTAGAACTTATTATTTCTGTTTTTAAGTATAATGTTAATTTTTCATTGCTACAATACTTGCTTAAGTGCCTTTATTTTATTTTTTCTAGACATACATCACCCTTCCTTTTTTTGCCTTTTTAAAAAGATGGGTAGTTGATTTTTTAAGAGAACTGTTATTAGTGTCCTTCATATTAAATGATTATTGTTTGATGTCTTGTGGCCTCAGAAAATTTAAAGCTCAGTAATCTAATATTACACTTCACATCATAAAGTGAGAACATTTAAGCAATTTGCTTAAGGTGCACAGTCAAGAAGTGGCAGGACCTCTTGACCATCACGAGCCTGGTTGGGGATTATGGCAATTCAATAGCCAGGAAGGATGCACTAAGAAGGAGAGCTTTTACCTCTTCCTGCCTCTCCTCCACCTCCTTCTTATTCTCCAGGTAAGGCTTTTATTTGATTTAAATACATTTTTATTTAAAAAATTTTTCGATTTATGGAAAAATTGTGAAGGTAGTACAAAGGGTTCCATATTATCCAGTTTCCCCTATTAACATCTTATATTTGTATAATACAGTTGTCACAATTAATGAACCAATATTAACACATGATTATGAACTAAAACCCACACTTATTCAGATTTCCATAGTTTTTATCTGATGTCCTTTTTTCTTCCAGAATTCCATCTAGGACACCATGTTACATTCATTGGTCATGTCACCAAGGTTCCTCTTGGCTGTGACAATTTCTCAGACTTCCTTGTATTTGAAGACCTTGATAGTTTTGAGAATTAATGCTTACTTATTTTACAGAATGTCCCTCAATAGAGATTTGTCTGATGTTTTTCTTATTATTAGACTGTAGTTATGAGTTTTGGGGAGGAAGTCTAAAGATATAAAGTGAAACTATCTTAACCTAATGACTTTTTTTTTTTTAAATAAGTAAAACACCTGGCACATAGCAGTCACTCAATAAAGGATAAATTCTTCCTCTCCTCCCACTATCAGTCCAGTTTAATAACGAGAAGGTAATCTCTATATAAAACAGCTTTACTATGTTTTAGTTCCTCTCTTCTAGGAAAGGTGTGACCCAGATGGAAAGCAGGCTTGAGAAGAAAGTGGAAATTCAGAGTTTTGCTATCCATTCAGGAGTAGTCCCTTGAATATAAGCAGTCTCTGTGCTGGACATTTGCCCTTTCAGGACTACCCTCACTCGGCCCCATGCCCTAGAAATGTGATCTCCATGGCCTGTCTAATAGAGTCTCTTTGCTAGCTAGATTCTTGTGGGGTTTGGTCAATGGGGCACTACCAGGATTGCTGTGGGCAGGAGGAGTAACCTTGCAAATTGTCCCTTTATTTGCCCATTTTGAGTCACTGTCTCTTTCTCTCTAGGATCTTAACTATAAAAATTTGGATGGGGATTATATAAATATATATACATGTATATATAATTATAATTATATAGGTATATATAATTATATACGTATACAGAAAAGAGTCAAAAGTTCAGGTGACCAAGTAGCATTTATTGAATTATGACCTAATAGTCTGGTTTCATGTTTAGAGAATGAATCACTGTGTCAGATGTGTCTGTTCTCTGTCAATCTAATGCTCTTTAGAACAACCTTTGCAAGTTTATACATTTATTTTAATGATGCTGCCATTACATGAAGGGTTTTTGGAATTTTAGAACCCCTGTTTGAAAACTGTCTTTTGAGACAGTTTAACTTATAGCTATCATATGAAACTTTATTCCTCCTCTCTTCATCAACCTGGGTTCTGAATTACTTTTGATTGTTTCCAAAAATCAAATCTGACTTCAAAGAGTAAAGCTTTTACTGGTGATATGTAGAACAATGCACCATAATCTTTGAAGGAAATAAAAAAAATACAAAATTTAAATTGAAAAATAAAGAGTGAGAAAGGGTTCTGGATCTGTTGAACCAGATGGGTTAAGTATAGAGTACATATAGGTGATTACTCTGGAGTGGGCAGCATTCAATTGGATATAAAGATTCCGCTGTGTTTGATGGAAAATCAAACTGTCATTAGACCACAATAGCATAGCGTTTTACAGTTCAGGTTCTAGGGTCTGACTGGCTGGGTTTAAATTCTGGCTTCATCATCTATTATCTGTGTGTGACCTTAGGCATGTTATTTAATTCTCTCTGCCTAGCATTTCTCATCTGTAAAATAGAGTCAATAATAGCACCAATGTTATAGAGTTGTTCTGATAATTAAAAGAATTAGTGTACATAAGCATATACTAATTTTAAATGATGCACGAACAGAGGAGGGAATTAAATGTCAGTTATTACCATTGTGAACTATGTTGTGTCATAGCCATGATTACTGACCATTGATGTTCAGCAAATTTATGCACTGTGGCTATATTGCCATATTCTTCAGTCTTGTTTATTTAATTGATTGGTGTTCTCCAATTAAGCACTGTTACCCTAAAAAAGTAAAGTTTGTTCAAAGATTAACACAGAAAAGAAATACATCTGTCTTTATATTTATACTTACATTTTTGTTTCCATAGAAATAATTGAGTGTCCTCTCTTTAAAAAGAGAAAGTCTCTGATGTGCTAAAGTTTCTGAAGATATTCAAATAGATAAACTCCAGTGCTGAGAAAGGAATTATAGTCTGCTAATGCACCAGCTGTTGATGGGCCCTAGTCCCCCACATGGCCCAACCAGAAAGAAAAGGGAAGAATATCATTATCAAGAATATGTTTTGCAATTAAAAAAAGTGACATACATAGGAACTGTTTTGCTTTCCAAAGATTTCAAATTAACACATTTTCTAATTACTCAGTGACAAGTTTTACTTTTCAATTACTAAGTTACAGTGCACTCCTGGAATATAATTATATACAAACACACATACATGCAGACAGACATAAATTTGTGTACATACATAACACATATACACATACATATATTTTAAAACTAGAGTACAGTCAAATTAAGTTGGCTAGATCTACTGAGTAACCCCATGAACTAATGAGGTAAACATTTGTCCCTGCTGGGATGTGGAAGGCTTCCAGGACGCCTGAGCATACACCTGCGGAATCAGTGATTCACCTCTGAGTTACTCAGCAAGCGTTAGCAGGGAGAAGCCAGCCAGGATGCAGAGGGTACACTTGGCTGCCAGTTCTCTTCTGCCCTCCCAGAATAATGACATTAATAACACTTCCAAACAGCTCACCCAGTCACAAAGTGGGAGATTTCAAAATCCATGTGGCAGCTGATTTCCTAATAGGATGCTTTAAACAGGACATTGCATGTTTTATGGGCTGGGGTTGATTAGACCATAAGACTTAAAAGATGTAGCTAAAGTGGTTGAAAAATAGGCCTTGGAAGTTCAGATCAAAGCATTACAGGGGGGTGATTAGATAAATAAAAAGTTTAAGCCTAACTGAGCAAATAATTGCACATCCCCTGAAAAGCTCGGTTCACAGGGATTGATCAAATGTGAGTCACCCCAGGCACAGATGTCTTTCTAAGAATATTCCTTTTAATTTTTTTAATATACATCAAAAGGAAAAAAATCTGGGTACTGACCAGCAAACACTCCTATTTGTATAAGAAAAGCCTCTCTAAGATACTGACAAAAAAAATATATCCCTCATTGTTTAAAGGGGCTAGTTTTTCCCTTTCTTTTCCTTCTCAATCTGTAGTAAAAGGTTTTTGCTTAACACAGACTAATAGAGCTCACCTAAAAAATTCTAAAAGATTTCTAGTGCCTTATCTTGTCTATTATTCTATAGAAGTCAGATGCAGGTTTATGTTAAAAGCATGTACTGTTATCTTTCTAAAGAAATATATGTCAGGGGGAAGATTCATCTTTGTCTGGTTAAAAAACAAACAACAAAAAAAAGCTTTTGCAAAGCCTCTTTGTGCATTGGTATGTGCCAGACACAAGTTATCTCATTTAATCCTCATGACAATGCTCAAAGGCAGGTTTTCATATTCCTAGCTTATATGTATGGAAATTGAGGCACACATACAGATAAGGTAACTTGCCTCAAGTCACAAGGCTGGGACGCGGCAGAGTGAAGTGTGAGGCCAGGTCTAACACTAGACTCTTCCTGTCTGAGAGCACTTCTAGCTGACAGTCACTCCTTAGCGATACAGGACTCTGCAAGTACACCTAGATTTCAGTCATTTCTATGAGCTGATCTTGGCTGTTCCCTTGAGGAAAGGTTTGATATTATCTCTTATTTTAAAAGTAAGTGCTGGAAGGTAGAGATTATGGCTTTCCAAAAACTGCGTAACACAAAGTGGACGGGCAGGTGAAAAGGCACTCAGAGCTGCTTAGTTTCGAGTTTGTAATTTGGTCACTAGTCCCCTGTGGTCAGACGGTGACCAGGTGAGATATCTTGGTAGGAGTTCTTGGTGAGCTCTTTTTCACATCTCAGAATCCACAGTTTCTTGGAAGCAGCATTTATCTCACAATCCCCCCAAAAAACTGGCAATCAGAAGTAGGGAGGGAGGATGAAAAACTAGTAGCATCAATGACTGTCTATAAATCCGTACAAGTTTTAGTCTTCAGGTCTGCATGTGAGCCACATTTCATAGCATTATTGAACATATTTTTACTCCTTAACTTATACCCCAGTGATAACTAACACTTTTTGACCTTCAATATTCCTGTAGTAAGGCATTGCTTTATATTTCACTTCCCCCTCAAACAGCAAGGGACAGAGAAACAAATTAGCTCAGAGAAACAACCATTCCCTTAGGGAGTCAGACTAGCTTGGTCCAAATCTTAGTTGTAAGTTTGAGAAAGTTGCTAAGATTACTGTGTCTCAGTTTCTCCATTGATAAACATCAGCTTATAGGGTACTGTCTTAATTAGCTCAGGTTGCCATAACAAAATACTATAGACTGGGTGGTTTAAAGAGCAGAAATATATTTCTTACAGCTTTGGAATGTAGGAAGTCCAAGATCAAGGTGCTGTCCACTTAAGATCTTGGTGAGAGCCCTCTTCTTGGCTCTTCTTACTGTGTCCTCATGTGACGGAGAGAGAGAGCAAGAGCATGCTCTCTGGTCTCTTTTATAAGGGCTCTAATCGCATCATGATGACCCCCACCCTATGACCTCATCCACACCTAATTACCTCCCAAGGGCCTCAACTCCTAATACCATCACAATGGGGGTCAGGGCTTCAACTATAAAGTGGGGGCATGAACATTCAGTTCTTAATGGATATTGTCTGTAAAGCAATTGGCAAGCACTCCATGAATGTTACCCATCACCACTATTACTCTCATACTAAAATTAGGGAAACAGATGATATACTAAAATGCACCTGTATACTCATTTTGATGAATATAGAGGGACAGATATTAATTATGCTACATGTTGGGCTACACATGCACAAAACACACAAATAAAGAAGACAAGATTGCTTTGATCAAAGAGCTCCCAGTCTTCTTTGGAAGAAACTTCTTCAGGAGACCTCTCAGAAAAGACGACCAGCCATTGGGAAACATCCATAATTGACCTGAAGCAGTCTGTTGCACAATTGCATAAGCCTTGGGTTGGAAAGTTACTGACAGATGTTCATATCCCAGATGTTGTATACTAACTTCAAAATTGGGCAAGTCAGTTAGTCTAGTTCAGTTTAGCTCACTCCTCTGTGGAATAGAAAAAACACTCATTTATTTATTTTGTTTTCACTTTAAGACATTAATGTATTTATTATTGTTGCATCAAAGAAATGGCGCTTACCTTGCACCTTTGAGTGGTGCTCCAGGAGGAGACAAAGAGACAGCTGTGCAGAGCATCAGGGCTTCAGTCCTTGAGGTGAATGGGGTACCATTATTACAATCATAATAGTACGTCTTAGGATGTAATAATAGCCCTAATATGCAGGTATGGTGAGAGCTACCTGAAATACATGTAATATCAATTAGCTGTAGTTATTACACACGAGACTCAAGAAATGTTCTTAAAACAAATATAAAAAGACCACGTACAGTCTCCCCTTGTTAGGAGTATATGTAAGAAGAGAGGCTGTGTACTGTGAACACGTTTATCTGCAACAAAAGGCCGGAGATCCACAAATAGCTACAGCACACTTAGAATGTAGCTGCATGAGGTAAGAACAAATTTATACACAGAGTGGCTGAATGCCATGACCTCTGTCATCATTCTCAAGAATCTACTGGCTGTGTGTCTTCGAAGCTTCAATGTTAAAATTTAATATGCTCTAGCAGCAAAGACGAAGCAGATAATAAAGCCAGAAGTTTTTCCATGGTGCCACTTAAGTTTCCATTGACTCGTTTTGAAATTACACATATGTTCAAAACCAAACCAAACCGAACTCCACAAGTCTCAAACAGGGCTGGTTGCTTCTCCCCTAGAGCAGTTTTCCACATTTGCTTTGTCTCATGGAAATACAGACTCAAAGGAAAGTTTTAAGAGTGATACAGCTCATTCCCCACACCACCCCAATTTACATTTAAACCTCAATGAATATTAATGGAGAGAGTGAGCCAACATAGAACAGTGTTTTTCAAAGTTAGAGTATCCTTCTCAGAATTAACTGAGATTCTTGTTAAAAATGCGGATTCCAGATCAGTTATCTTGATCCGCTGTGGGTAGAGCTCTGAATCTACATGTTTAATAAGCTAGCTCCCAAGGGGCTCTTGCAAACACAGATATTGGAGAACCTCTGATAAATAGGAATAAAATTATCTGGATTTATTTTGCCTCCGGACAAGGCCTGCCAAGTTTTAAAACAAATAAAACAATAACAGGCTGATTTTAAATCGACAAACGAGAAGATAGAGTACCTAAAAACATTTCTGACTTGCGGAGCAGCAAACTCCAATATTAAAACATAGCAAATGACTCTTTTACCAAGTTCAGTGCTAGAGCTTCTCTAAAGCTTCTTAGGAACCATTTCATAACTTCAAAAAAATAAAGTGTGTGTGTGTGTGTGTGTGTGTGTGTGTGTGTGTTTATTAGAGACCAAAATGTTAAATAACCAGGACAAAATGGGGTCACAGAATCACTAACTGCCTCTCTTCGATACATAAAAAGTGTCAGAGGTTTAATAATCATCAGTACTGAGAAAGACTCCTTGCGTATTGACCAGAATCGAATGCCCACTCTGCTGGGCACTGCCCCAGCCCAGGACACACAAAGGTGAAGCAAACACAATCCTGCTCCCCAGATCACTAGCACAGTGGTTTTTAAACAGTCCAGGCTCTCAGGGACCTTTGGCTTCACCCCTGAAAAACGTCCCCGTGCACAGGCGTTTGATTTTGAGTAAGGGTTCCCGGCACAGGCCCAGACCTCACTTAAGAATCCTTCATCAAGTCCAGAGTATAAATTGAGCAGGTTCGAAACCCTGGAGATTTTGTGGTATTCCCTTTGCCCACGTAATTCGAAATACAGTTTAAATGTTTTAAAGACACAAAAGTGAAATGTTCTAAATTAAAATTGCTTCTTTTCAGAACTTCTAGTTGTCATTTCTGTTTTGTAGTTTGTTTGTTTTTAGTGTTGATGTTTTTAATAGTTTGTTTTCTTTAATGCCTCTGCTTTGCCAAAGCCCAATTTGCTTGTGGATAATCCAGCATTAATCTGGAGGGAGACACAACTCCCCAAACACATTTATTACAATACGGGACGCTATGAGTTCTGTAATGATGTGGGAGTACAGAGCAGACTGAGCTAGGAAGAGCGTTTCATCTCATCACAGACATCTAAATATAAGTTTTGAGCTCAAATGGAATGTTCCATTAGCAGTGCTAAGGAAAAGAAGTGGCTCTCAATTAAAAGGCAGTGTCCACTAGGGTACTCTCAACAATCCCTCTGACTAATCATTTGGAAAGGACATATGTAAGGCTGGTATAGAAAGCAGAACGGGAAGGCATTTGGGTAGCATCAGCTACTCTGCAGTTTTCCAACAAAAGATGCCATTGATCACATACTAATGGTGAAGATTAGGGGCAAGGCAATGTGAGAACAAACTTGAAGCTGGAGGCAAGCAGAAGAAGGGAAGAGCAAAGGTTGTGACAGGGAGACTAATCAGGTGAGAGAAAATCCTGATACACAATAAAGAAATCGAAAGGGAAATGGCTAAAGGAAGAACAGGGAAAGGAGCTGAGCCAGAAAGGCTGCGCTTTGTGACTTGCCCTAATGCTGATAACGGAACAAATTGGTTCCCAGAACAGATACCCCAGTGACCTGGGTTCCCATTCAAGAAAGATCTCCATCCTTATTGCTCCAGTTATTTCCCTCATAAGACATTTGTTTTTAACTCTCACACACACATTGACCCATATCTTTTCAATCGCCACCTGCTTTCACCCAAACATCCAGGGAAAGGTTGACTGTTTATTTATTTATGCTCTGCCCATTTCCAAAATGGAGTTAAGGCGATGGAACACAAGAGGTAAGTCAAATTTCAATGTTAAAAATTCATCAGTAGAAGAACTTTCCATATTTTTACCAGACAATACTTGATCATTAAAATGTTATGCTAGAGCTGCCAACACTATTTATATTCAGGTGTTTCTTTCTGCTTATGTAATAGAGAAAAAGATCTCTTGCCCTCAGCTCTTTTCTATTACTTTTAAATATTTCAGAGCAAGGTATCAGAAACTATATTTGCAGATGGAGAGTCAGTCCATGGGTATGAAGGTCATAATGAAAATCACTACCATTTACATATAACCACACTGAATCCTCCCAACAACCCATAAGGAATTTATTACCATTCCTCACTTTATGTGAGATGAGGAAACTAAGGGCCAAAAGGTATTTATTAACTTGCCTGAGGAGTTCTCATGGATAATGGTCACAGGTTTCAAACACAGTTGTGACTGATGTCAAAGCCTGCCTATTTTCCTTTAGCCTGCTCTGTCTTTCTAAAATAAGGAGGAGGTGGAAAAAGGAGCAAAGCATCAGAGGTCATCCTCAGCTGTCTGTGGGAGAAAACTCAGGACCAGTGGCCCTAATGTAGAGATGGATACTTGCTTGGCACATAGCATTTATCCTTGCTTCTGAAACATACCTTTGCTATTAATCTGCTCCAAGGGTTTGACTCATGTCTTCCACTTAAATGAACAGGATTTGCTTTAGCATCACTTATGTAATGTAAATATCATCTTTCTCCATGGGAATCTTTTCCCTGTTTGAGGCTGTGAGTTTGGGCCTGGACTTGGCATGTTTTGCCTGGCTGATCATTGCCATGAGCAACTTAAGTGACTGTTTAAGAGAAAAGGTAAACACTCTGTTTTCAAACATCAGTGCAAAAGATGTAATTAAGACCCTCTGTTACAATTTTTGTCTTTTATACAGTAATTTAAAATTTTTAGGCAGTAGAGGAAAAGGCTGGATGTAATTCAAAAGGAAATGGGGATTTAACACGATCCAATCAGAAGTTAATTAGCCATATATGTGCCAAGCAGTCTTAGAATATCCCTCCACCAATCCTGGCTTCTCTGACTTGTTTCTAGAGGACTACTGGGGTCAAGGTAAGTTAGAGATGCCACCGAGATTCTAAGACAGGGACTCCGAACTGCTCTTTTGTGGAATGGTCCCCTGTATCCAAATGAGTTGATCTGGCTTTGCATTTCATCAGCCCACATCTGAGTTCTTTTACAAGTCAATGACTGAAAAGTGGTTCTCAAACTCTTTCTGAAAAAGTGAAAGAGGGGTTTCCTTCCTCCATTAAGCCTAATATGAATCTTTTGCCCATTATCCATTTAAGGTAATCTTTCTGTCAATAAAAATAGTGGTGTTTCCAACAAAAAATTTATTTTTGTTTCTATCTATAACCAACATCAACTCAAAGTCCACTCTCTATGGCAGTAGGTCTGGATCAAATATGTCCTTCTCAAAAACAAATCACCAAAGCCTGTAATACATATAGGTTGACAGTTTCATAACCTTGAAGACAAGCAGGGCAGGACATACAGATGAGTGATTGATAAACAGTTTTGGTGACTAATAACTAAGACTGATTGAGATATTCTGACTGTTATTTTCTTAGGCCACTTTCCACTCATTTATGGAAAAACTTAATACACAAATACCTGGTCATTCTCAGTAATTCAGGGTTTGGGCCCTTCAGGTACAAGTAACCCTGAGCCAAAATTTAAGGTGCTATAGTATGACCCATCTTTATAGTTAAGCCTACAGGCTTCAATCAATTTAAGGAAAAAAGAAATAAAGTGGTATTCCAAATTGACCATTAAAAGCACATTTTTGAGAGGAGACTTTACTAATTCACACACCCACACTTGATTGAATATAAGCCATTCTAAAGGTCTCTCCAACCTGAAGGGAGGTCTTCACTGGCTTCCTCTTGTGTTAGTTATTTTGACCTTGTTAGGAGGTATAAATTCTAACTCTCCTTTGGACTAGGGATTTACCCTTTCTTCACTGCTAAGTTTAGTGAGTAGTGAAGTAACAGTGGCTTCAGGTATTTTTGTTTGTTTTGTTTTTACTTTGTTTAGTTTTACTCTGAGTTTATATTCTCTGAGCAAAGACCTACCTTTTACTTTTGTAAATATCAGTTCTGTTAGGGGCTCCTCCTACACTCTGTTCTATTATTCAAAACAAAGGACAACACAAAACAAAGTAAAAACTGGTCCCACCTTCTCTATTGCCTAGAGCCAACTTCACTGGCAGTCTTTGGAGCCATATAGGCCTGATGTCAAAACCCATTTCTGCTTTTAACAACCATGTGTGTTTTGCAAAATGAAATCTTTTCGAGCTCTGTGTTTCATACATCCATGAGTTAGGGCATTGTCTTTGCCATAAGGGCTAGTTATCACCAACAGCTTGTAGTCATTTTTATCTCTCATGTACTCATTGAGCACCTACTATGTGCTAGGCAGGTACTTGATATGAAGACCACAAAGGTGAACACAATCAACATGGTATTTGCCTACATGTTGCCTCTAGTCTAGAGGGGAAAACATTAAAGAGCTAAGGACAGTATAGTGAGCATGGTGCAAAGGTGAGTAAAGGGTGATAGACAAAGTTTCAGGAAGGAAATCAAAGATCTCTGTAACTCTATTAGAACTTTGTTGCAGTTGTAAGTACATATGTCTCTATCTCTGCTGGGTGATAAACTTTTGAAAGCAAAGACTGAGTCCCCTCCAACTGTGCACACTTCTCAATCACACAAAAGCAAGAGCTTAAAACCCTGTTCACCTCAAGCCTTCATGGTGAATACTATAAGTGTTATTGCTAAATGAAATATACTCAGATGTCCGTGATAGAAGGACTAGATTGTGGGCTACTCAGAGTAGCCACTGCCTCCCTACTAATCTTAGTACCCTTAGTATCTTGTCTAGAGTCAGGTGCAGAGCAGATATACAAAACATTATTGTTGAATAAATGAATGAACACAACTAGAATCTAAAAGTACCTTTGTCCATCACTAAAATTCTCATTTAAAGAAGAGAAGAAACATACTTTGTGAATGTTCATGCTAACTGAACACTTAAAAATCATCTTGAGTAAACATAATTCTATCCTAGTATTTCAGAAATATGCCCTGCATGAATAAGGTGTGAGTTTTATAATCACATTTGCTCTATCTATGTAAAAGCTTTTTATTTGGCTTCAAAGTCTTCAACTTCACAGCAAAATTTCATTATGTCCCAGCTGAGTTCTGTTTAATGGAATTAAATTTCACCCTTTCTAATTATCTTTTAGAACAGACAATCTTTACAGAATAATTAGTAATAGAAGAACATAATGGATCATTGTCTTTATTACTGCAAAGAAATCCTAGATGCTGCTCTAAATCTTAAAAAAAAGATCTCATGAAATATAAAATGTATTGAATCCTTCCTCTTAAATTATGTAACATTTAAACTTTGTCAACATAGCTTAAAGATGATGGGAGGTAATTATTTTCCTGCTTCACTTTAAATTATTTTATGAAACTACTTTAATGATCCCATTCAAATTAATTATGCTTACATTTCATTTTCAAGGTTTTTATTGGTAGAATGGTCTATTATCACATGCAATTTAAATGCATATTTTTCTCACTCATCTTAAGATCTATTTTGCCTCTCTGAACAATTTTTTTAGATCCTAACCTAAGTTCATTAAACTGTATGTACAGAACATAGGAGAGGGCTAAGAATATAGCTATTCTATAATGAAAAATGAGTAAAGTCTAATTAAAAATTACTTCACTTACTCATCTAAACAAGCATAATGTCACTGGAAAAAATTTATAAAACAATACAAAAAAAATGGCCAAACATTTAGTTTAAAAAAAAAAAAACAATAGACAAAAATATTGTCTTTTTCCCTCTCTAAAATTCAAGCAATTAAAACTTACCTACCTTTAAAAGTGAAAGATGGAGAATGTAGTAGAAAAATGAGTAGGGTCCTTCTTGGACTTCGAGTCTTTATAGTTTAATTTGTTGAGAATTTAAAATTACAGTAATTGCCCTTAAATAACTGACATTATTTGACACTACAACAACAGAGAAGTGGAAATGACTGACAAACACACAAAAGACTTTTGTTATCTTTGTTTGTCTGCCTGAATAAATCTCAACAAGTATTTCAAAGATTTAAATTTATAGCATACTTAATCGCCATTAGATGGCCAATCCTACTGGCTTTCATCTAAGTTTCACTGACACTCAACATTTTTGGTATCAGCTTCTTTAACACATCTAGTTTGTCTCAACAGCTATCTTTTAACTAAATTGTTACCTCTAAATTAAACATTTTGATAAAATATATGGAATTAAACAGAATTAACTTGAGTTAAGTAGAGCTTTTTTTTCCTTCCCCTATACTGAGCACTGAATTGTGAAGGGGAAGAGAATGTTTGAAATGGTAACAGAGTGCCTAACCTCCATATATGATATTAAGTTGGTTAATATTTGTTTTAATGATTTATTTCTTTTAAAATCAAGTTCATTTAAGAAACTGATAGTCCAAACCATTTTTTGTGACTTAAATGTCAAACAGAGGTCAAGTATGCCATATAATTTAGAATTCCTGCCAAAAATTTAGAATGCAAATGACATGGATAAAAAATAGGGTTTTAAAAAATATTATTATTTTATGTAAGTATTTACTTCTTATATTTTCCTACTTCAAATACAAAATATAATCTACAAATGAGCATAAAACAAGAGTTTCTTCTTGAAGGCCCTATCTTGTTTCCTAGTGAAAATAAACCCTTAAAGAAAACAATTGAATTGCGATAATCCCTTAATTGGTATCATACTTTACATTTTGCAAACTGTTTTTTCCTACATTTACTTGATTGTTACCTGGCTTGTAAAAATTCAGCTCTCTTTTGTGTTTTGATTTTAATATCAAGATTCATCCATACCGAAACAAGAGGTACAACAATGCTCATTCTGTGTGCATTATAATATAATGACTTTTTGACTAGTAAGAAAGTAAAAAAATACTATGTACCATATTAAAAAAAGAGTCTTCCAGGGTGTGAGCATGAGTGAAATAGGAAATGTATTAGGTTTCTAAGAGGTCAGAGGGGTTAGGTTAAGAGAATGAATGGGGCACAAGGAGCTTTAAGCTCAGTAGTGCATGGTTCACTTCAGAAGAAAGATTCTCTGTTTTTCTTTATAGATGTGTGGGGGGTTTTGCCCTTTATTACATTATCATAATGGATTAAAATGTACTAGTTTTTTTTTTTTAAATCAGAAAACCAATGCATTGTTTGTATTGCTTGAGACTAAATACACAAAATTATGAAAACTTAATTTTTCTTTTTTTAGTTCTCCTCTAGTACCTTCACAAAATCAAGGAAAGCATACCCTGATTATCCTGGTTCTAAAGACTTTTCCCCCAAAGCTGTTTGGTCCAAACCAGCTATTTATAATAACTGCCTAATTAACTAGTAGACACTGAAAGATTAAGTCTTCTGGCCAAATAAGAGAATTTCCTTCTCTCACCCTCACCTGGTGCTGGGTTGGAAGCTCCCATAGCTTTAGATTTGACATTGTCATTGCAACAGTACTCTGTCCCTCTTCTCTTTCCAAATGCTAAAGCCTGGGAACGTCTGTTTTTTTTGATAGCTAATGAAGTTTTCACCCACTTTCACAGGAAACAAGTCTCTTTTCAAATCTGAAGTATCTCAACAACTTCTAAATGTGAAATCACTGATATTCTTTATGTCAAATTGAGCCATCGCAGCCTCATCCTTTGAGCTGAAGATGCTCAGAGTTAAGATGTTGGATTCAAAATTAGGGATGGGTCTCCTTTCAGAGACCAGGAAACTTGACCTCAATCCACACTTACTCTAATAGTTGAGTCAGCATTTAAAGACATGTGATTGGCACACGGTAGAAATTATTTGTTAGCGCTTTGAGAGTGAAATACTAATAGACCTAAAATTCACAATATCCAGTTATTTAATCTCAGTCATACACCAATGACAAGCAGAGAGTCTGGGTCTTCACCCGCTTTCAGAAAAGAGACAAGGATTCTGGGTGCTAGGTTTTCCTGTGAATATAGCCACTTGTAAGGTGATAGGATAAGCAAACTTCTTAAAGCCTACAGGGGGATTGATGTTTTTCAAAGAGTTGTTTAGGAAAACGAGAGAAGCAGAAGTTCCTTCTCTTTAAGGTAGAAGAGAAGAGTAGGGAAAAAATTTTTTAAGCCTGTAATAAGGGATTATTCCCTGTTGATTCTATTCTTACAGGAAAGGAGAATGTGTTCTTACATTGTTTTTCTCTTTAAAGATTTATATGAGGTCAATCTGCATTCAAAATGGGGTTTAACAAAAGGAGGACATATTGGTCATGTGAGTGGCAAACACAGAAACATCACCTGAGGAATAATAAATTGATCAATTATTCATCAGACTAACCTGGCATTTAATTTTGGACTCTCTGTGGGCAATTATTTGGCTATAATTATAACAGATTACTCTTAATTTTAATATAGTGAATATGTGTAATAGTAATAGATTGGCTTTACCACTTTGATTCAGGCAGACTCTAGTAGCATCGTTAATTTGGAAAGTGATGTGCAAGTAGATTGTTTTGTTGTATTTTGACTTATAAAATCTCTTTCATATTTTATTCAATGAAGGTTTTATAGTTTGGATCCCTTTGTTAGTGACATCTTAACTCTGAATTGAGATTATTTGAAAGATAGCTTTTTATCAAACTGAGTAGGTATTAGTGAGTTTATTCTGTTCTTATTACACTTATGAGAAATAAAACCAGCTTTCTTCTCAGTTACAGGCCAAAAAGATTGATCTGTAGTTATTAATTTTCTTCTTTATGTTATTACAAATCCTCAGGGTGAAAAGAGAAAAATTTACCCACAGTTTGCTTGATATCAGAGCTTAAGTAACTTGATCAATTTTGTGTGTGCTTAAAACATTTTTCAACCTCCAAATAGGAGAAAAAAATTACTATATTATTATTTGCATTATGTAATACTAGATGAGTATGTCAAGACTTTTGCATAAATATGCATATATACACATTGCATTGAGAAAGGCACTCATTTGTAATAATTTTAGTTAAAAGAATATTTAGCAATAAAATGCTCTGTTTAAAGACACTAACTCTTTTTTTTTCAAATCTTATGTCCATAGTTGTCACCCACTACTGCCAAATAAATTGTACTGTTAGCTAAGATATTAAGAAACACAACATATCTTTTTTTGCTACTGACAACATTTAACAGTCAAGTTGAACTTTATAAAATATTTTTATGATACAAGTTGAGGGGGGAAACACAAAGAAACACACACAAATAAAATTTAATTGAATGAATATTCTGTTCTTGTCTGCCAGGGGAATAAGATTTTTCATACTATTTCCTCTTTTTAAGTACTGGTACTAGATAAGTTTCCTTCCTTACCTCTATTTGATTCTTTAATCAATTAATTAATAGCCCTACCTAGGTAGAAGACCACACAGATATACAAATATTTTACTGTTGCAAACAGCAACATTAGAGAGAAATAGTAAATGATCTGCAAGTTCCTGGATATCTAGCTGTTGATCTCAGTCATACACAGAGATTCTCAGTCATACCCAGGAAACAAAAGGTCCAGAACAGTAGGGCTTTCTTTTGAAAATAGCTGTATGCTGACTATTAAATGTTAAGGCTGGTTCTATACAAGGAAATAGTTTTATTTGCTCCTCGAAGAAAAAACCCTTGTGTTTGTAGCACTCTTACACTGAGCAAAGCCAGTGCTTTTTGAGATAATCACATGCTCCTCAGGGTTTTGTTATGATTTCCTAGTAAGCCCAACTACTCATAATGTTAGTGGAGATGGCCTAGATAGGATCAACCATGTGGTAATGCACAATAATATCTAAACCCTTTCTAATGCCCTGCTATAATAACAAGGAATACAAAATACCATTTATTGAAGACTTGCATATGTGGCAAGCACTGTATATATAGCAGATACTGCAAATATGTTACATAAATTATCCCACCACAACAACCTCATGAGATAGATATTGTTACTATTATTCTCATTTTACAAATATAGAAACTGAGACTCAGATGTAGTAACTGCTGACATTTTTAGAATTAAAATATTACACAAATCTGATAAACTTTTCAATTAATACCTAAATATGAAGGCCCCAGTTAGATGGAAAAGCTTGGCAGAGATTTTTTGTCTGCATTTTCATTCAGGATAGTTCAACAAGCTACTGTAACCAGGGAATTTTTTAGTTTGACTTAGTTACTTGTTTAAAACATGGGATGACTCCTGACCTCCCTTAAAGCATTGTAGAGTGGTAACTCTGTGATTTCAGTTGCTACATTAGGTAAATGGAAGGCTTCTCACCACTCACCAGTATGTCAGTCTATTTTTCTCCCACTGTGGAATTTTTATTTTGATGCTTCTCTAAAACTGTATTTCAGAGTATAAGCAGGATAGAAATATAAAGATACAATGGTATTTTAAGAAACACCCTGTTTTTTGAAATGTCAAGAGTTTTTTCATGGAGAGCAAATGTAGCATAGTTTGCTAAATCTTCAAGAAACAGTCAAGTTCAAGTATTGCATTACTTATACTAAGATTGGTTCTATCCAAGCATATTTTTTTCTTTTTATTTGATTCACCAATCAATAAAGAAAAACCTTTGTCTCCTGCATGCACAAGTCTTCTGGTATGTAATTCAGGATACTCATTACTCTATTCTTCTCAGATTTTATTTTTTTCCTCCTGTTAAACCAAAATGCTCAAAAGATTGAGGGCCAATTGCAATAGTCCAAATTCATAACATAATTTGGCAATGCAAACAAACTATTAAAAATGACACCATAAAAATATCAAAACTCCTGGAAGCAGATAAAATTCAGACTGGGTTTAGTCAAGCAAATTATTTGCATTATTTTTGTCACAGCTTTTAAAACAAGGTTTTATTTCTTTTGTCTGCCCATAAGACTTTCCTGCACCTTAAGTAATCTTTATTATTATTGCAGTTATCATTTAACCTAAATAATATTGTTATTTTTTTGGAAAAATAAAAAAACCATAATGAGATGGATAAGTTGGTCCCTGACTTTTGGAGAAAATCATTAATAAGTCATTTGAAGATAACAGACTAGAAAATAATTTGTGGCCCATATAAGTGATAAAATGTCTTTATTTTGAAGACATTGTTTATAGCAGATGTTTGGGAGTTGAGAACTCACATGCTTTGATTACCAATGATATTGAATCCAAATACAATGAAACAAATAACTTTTTACTAGCTCACATTTACTGAGGGATTAGTATGTACAAGGTCCTCTTCTAAGCATTTACATGCCTTATCTCACTTAATCTTCACAATCCATATGAAGAAAGATACACTAATTGACCCCATTTTACAGATTATGACACTGAGAGTTCTTGATCAGTGCTACATAGAAACTTGTTAAACTGGGATTTAACCCACTCCGGTTTGACCTCAAAACTTGTAGGCCTAACCTACAATACAACCCTGCCTTCTACACTGAGAACCCTAAAACATTCAAGCCAAACGTGGCATCTGGGATTGCAGACCAGCCCCGCCTTTATATTTTTTTTACAGAGGAGGAAACTGAAGTTTTAAAAAGTAACTATGTCTTGCCCACCATCTTAACAACTAACTAAAGACTGAGTAGGACTAGAACTCAGGTCTCTTGCTTTCAATTCCAGATAGAACACTATTCTATTATTTAATGAAATCTGCTTGGCCCAGGAGACTAGGAGACTAGCTTTGCAGTTTAACACACCAGATAAAATGCCAAAAACATAAATTCAGGTTGCTTCTGTGTTTTCTAACTTGCAGCTGCTTCATTGCAGGACCATGCAATGCGTGATGCGACAGGGACTTAGAGCCACACATAAAACATATTAAATGTAGTCAGCAGTGATGAGATTTGGTACCAAATAAGAAGCTTTAATTAATTTTAAATGGTGCTTTTCATAGTGTCAAAAGCTCAGTCCACTGAAGTGGAAAAGGGGGTTGGAATGGCGAGATCCTAGCAACCCGGCTAATCTGGGCCCTCCTGAGCAAGCTCATTTGGAATTCTTACATCAGTGCATCGGCACGCCGAGGTGGCGCTCATGGGGACAAACAAAATAGCAACCCCAACTCTGGCACCACTCAGAATCCCGCATCCCGGGGAGACCTGAGAGCTCAGCTGTATTAAGGGGCCGTTGGAGTTTCCCTGTTATTTGTCTACTTTTTGAGGATTAGAACTTCCGCTGGGCTGTGTTCATCTGTGCTGAGAATTTAAACTCGGTGCGTGCAACAACAGGAACAGGGAGATCTGCTAGAAATGTTCAAAAAGAAGTCTGTTTGGGCTTTTAAAAGCTTTTTAGATGCACAAAGAGAAGTAAATTGAGGGGTTTCCGATTTCTTCTGGGAGTCTACATTGGGTGGGGATTTCTTTTTTCCTATTTCTTTTTCCTGCTACATGAACCTTTGTTTTAGAACTGCGATCATGCAGATATTCACCATGTAGACCCATTCGAGTGGTGTCACTTTAGGAAGGCTGAGATATTCCTGTGGTTCTTACACATGCTCACACAAACCTTCTTTTTCTCTTCGTGACATATAAATGGGAACTATCATTAAAGCCCTGCCTCATGGAGACCACAGAACCATATACCAAGAACCATATAGTAAGGACTTTTGAAGTTTTCTGTGTAACACCGCTCCTTATCTTTACAGCTAAGGCAACTGAGGCTTAGGGCACCATGACAAGGTTAAGGACACGTCTCCAGATTTCTCCATTTCCCTGCTTCTTTCTTTATTACACAGCTCATCATTTATAGGTATCGTTTATAAGAATAGTATATAAATAACAGCTAAGTGCCACTTGTGAGTGTGACATTTACTATTTTTAATGCAACTATGCTATGCAGACATATCAATGATAATAATAATGTAAATCATCATTAACTCCTAGCAAATGAGGCACTCATTTGGGTCAGCAATCATGAATCTAAGATATTTTATTTCTCCCTGTTCTTTTTTCTTACATAAATGCATGCCTTGTCACCATGTAAATAACTGACAGCAAAATAATTCTAAGTTTCTGATGGCCATCCATTTATTAATGAGATCAATAAGCCTTTACTTTTCCAAACTCAGACTTGATTCTGTTTTGTCTTCTACAGAGAAAAAGCAGAAAACAACACCTATTCCCTACTCATGTCCTCTGTTCCTTTCATATGTAAAAGGGTCTCTAGATCAGAGGACAGTCCTGCAGCCTAGGTGAGTTGCTATTAGTGGTGGGAACTGAAGACAAAACAATTTAGGCAAGCATCCAAAAGTGCATGTCTATCCTGTGGTCTACACTCTGAAAAGGAACTAGAAATGATCAGGTTTCCATCACAGGATTTTTAGAAACTTGATATTTGCAAGATTAAAAATAGTTTAAGGAAATCCTTTCTTAAGGTGCTCCTGTTTTTTTCTAAATTCCTAGTTCATGTCCAATTAAAATGAAGAAGTAGAGGGAAGAGAAATAGAAGAATAATTGTACTTTGCATTAAATTAAGGGAAAACCCATGACAATAATTTTCTAATATTAATTTTTAATATTTTATTAATGAAATGCCACAGAAACACAGCTCAACACTTTATTGGGGGTTTCAACCTTTTTTGGTAAGAATGTTTGAGATATTCTTTAGTTATTTAAGTTATTCCATTTATTCTGCCTTGCATATCCAAATGCCTTCCCCACCTTCCCCCTGCAAACGACTAGACTTTCTTTTCCACTTGACCCTCTGCCTCCTTAAACACAGCCCAAATATGAGGTGCTGCCATTAGTGTGGTTATAATGAATTTTTATATTGATACATTTTATTTTGAATTTTATGTTCTTGGTTGTATCTACCAATCATTCAATTCAGAAGTAAAAAATAAAATTAAAGGCAGCCTGCTTATCTTGTTTTATTAGTAGCTCAAACCATAGAAATATTTCATATTGTACTTATTCACTATCTTCTTGGACACAAGCACACACACATATTACGATTTTCAAAAACCAGAATATTCTTGGTATACATGAAGTATAAAACTAACAAATATTAGAAAAACTGAATCAATAGAATTTATAAATAGATATCTGCTTTGCCTATCTACACAGCTAAAATGCAAAATAATGTATTAATTACAACTTTGAACAGAAGAAAAATGAAGCTTAAACACTAATCTGAAAACATTCTTTTTTCACAGGTAGGAACATATAGTATGAAATTGCCTCTCTCAACTGCCTAATAACTAAGGAAGTAATATCATAGCAGGTAGTAGACCTTGTAACTATAGAAAAATGGAGGGAGGTGGGTGTATGGGGAGGAATCCCAAAGGGGTTCGTGGAAAAACAGTAACTTTGTACACTTTTTTAATCACTGCTTAAAAAAGAGTAAAGGACTTTTGTTAGCCTTATATAAGTTCAACAACAAGAGAGTAAAGGTTAAGAATCCTACTTTCAGTTCTAGTGTGGAATTAGAAGTCCATTCTCCCATCAATACACAGGGGATTTGCACACGAGAATGAGAGTTACATAAGCAAATCCTTCTGGGATCTGTGAGAGAATAAACTCTAACAAGAATATTTGAACTGCATTTTACAATAGACTGATCATCAAAAAAAACATGCATATGGAAACTTTAATATTTCAAGAGTAATCTACAAATACATGTCTAAGTGTATAGACATGCATTTATATGCGTATGTAAACCACATACATATGTATTTGAAATCCGTATGTATTAATGTGATTATGCACTAACCCTAGTTAGTAAAACTAACTAGCTCGTTAAGTGTTCCGATTGTTTTATGTTATTGTGCTCTTTTGAGGACATGATCATAACATAGAAAATGTCATTTAAACAACTGAAATAATATTATGAGGAAACTCAAATGCACTTTATATAAATTTTTCTTTTCCTTTTTTTTTTTAGTTGCCTCAACCATAAAATGCATACATATGTGCTCCTTGCAATTTTTCTTAGTTGAGCCTTTTCAGGCAACAAATATAAGTACCTCTATTTTTCTTTAAAATACCAAAAGAAGCAAATTTTCTATTTTCTTTTGCGGTTAACTCTGGGCTTTAGCGTGCAGATTTTAGCATAAAACATTTCTTCACTGTGGGTGAAGCAGTACACTGTAATAAAATACAGTAGACTATTCTGATACTAACATATACATTATAATATTAAAATCTATAAGAACATGGGTAAAAGGCTAGTGTTTATTAGATTATTTCAGTTCTTCATAATCTATTTGCTTACTCCTATAGCAACTTGTTGATAATAGGAAGTCTTTTGTGAGAAACGGCATGAAAAACAATGAAAAGCATCAGATTTAATAAAGTATCTAAGGAAAGTCTTAAAATGACACCCACACTATGAAAGGAAAGCCAAATTTGCTTTTTCTGAGGGGAATTTGTGTTTGTCAGGAAGGGTTCCTGGAGGCTTTGTTTGGAGGCCTTGATGTGTGACCAGTACGCTATAGGCCGCCCTTCACCCTTGCCCTCCTTCTACCACTGCTCTGCCCACCCATACTGACACCGCAGGGGGAAGGGTTTCAGAGGAGAAAGAATCAAAAGCTGAGGGACGGGGGAAAAAAAGTGCTTTTCAGGGTCTGATGTGTGGGAATCAAATGAGAGGCCTAGCTCAAATCCTGTCGCCAGGCAACCAAAGTGATATGCTGAGGGAATATCATTAAAGTCGGAAAGTAAGCAGTCTCTCCGAATCAGTGAACCAACCGCAGGATGGACGAGGCTCCCGGACGCCATCAGCGTCGGAGTGTGGTTTCCCCAAGGAGGACGAGCTGGGGCTTTGCTAACTTAAAGGGGAGACGGAGAGGCAGAAGGAGAGAGAGAGAACGCAGCTGATTTGTAGAGTTTTTTCATTTAAAAAAAAAAAAAAAAAGACAATGGATGTCCAGACATGGAGTTGGTGGTGAAATATGGTAACTGCCACGGCTGCAGCTGGCTCTCTGACACAAGATTAATAAGTTGCCGTTTCCTAGCCGACCAGAACCTAGTGGGAACTATCCAGCATTTTATCTTGAATTGTGGGTAACAGCCTTACTGCAAGCTGGCCTAGTTTACTGCTCTGTTTTTTCCAGATCTCCCAAAGTGCAGCAAACATCTGTGACTCTAATGAGGTCATCATTGAGGGTGTCCAGAGAGCCGGGCCCTGAGAACTGACCTCACCTCTGCCTGAACATAAAGTACAAGTGCTGTGGGGAAGCAGGACAAATTAAATGGGAGAGCTGGCACTTGGCTGTAAGTTAAGCTCTTAAGAAACTTTTTGCTGTGATTAAAAAAGAGAGGGAGAAGGAGAGAGAGAGAGGAGATTGAGGTTCAGAAATGACAGTACAACAAAGCAGTAGCAAGCCTACAGAATTAGATTTAGGCCTCACTGATGAATATTATCACTGACGTGAACAAGCAAAGCTTATCTGGGCCTTCCTTCTTGAAAGGCTGAATAAAATTGAATTGCCAACTTCTGCATTTTACCACATTTTGGTGGAAATGGCTCAGAGACCTACATGATTTAAAATGAGGCCTCAGTGAATTCAACCACAAAGCATATATATGTGTTTCTGACAGCAAAATTTCAAACATTATGCAACATGGCATATCATTCATAAGTAATTTGATTACAGACACAGAAAACAAATCAAACTTCTCCAGATAAATATCTGCCCTCACCCCGTCCCCTAGTTATTACAAAAGTTATAGTTTTTATAAAAAACACCACCAAACATGCAACTACAACCCAAAATTGTATTCAAATCAGTGAAATATAATAATTTTGTTTAGCCACCTAAGGCAAGGATAACTAAGAGATCACTCTAATGACTGCTTCCTATAAAAACTCCATTCTCGTGGGATGATAAAGGTAAGTTTAAAAAGTAAGGAAAGTGTTTTAAGTTTAGGAAGAAAAATATGTTTCTGAAAAGTGTCCCTATAATTTAATTGATAAGTACATTGGCCACCGGTTGGTTACATATTGTCTGTTTCAGCCACATCTGCCCGCAGTGAACAATCAAGTCAGTGGTGTCACCTTTGATGCCTGAGGGAATGTCTGTGTGGATAAAATCCAGAAAAAGAAAAAGAAAGATGGAGGTCATCTTCAAAACTCATCTAGAAACCTTAATTCGTGTGTTACCTCACTCTGCATGCAGATATACTTTTCCCTGAGATAAAATCAATGAGACCCAGAATGTTATATCCTGGTACTTCTATAATGAGTTTGAAAAGTGGGAATGATGGGATTAAATTTGTCATTTATATTTTATTCTCATATCATTATTATTTTTTAGGCCAGATCTAATGTAAGAGTTACAGAAAACTAATAATAGAGAAGTAACCACGTTCTCAAAAGCCAATAAATTCTGCACAAAACTCTCATCTGAGCATGTGGCAAAGGTGGCCCGGGAATGAGAGGGCAGTAGCAGATGGCTAGCCAGAAGAAAGTGGTAGCCGTTTCTGATTGGTACTGCAATAGAAAGAGGGAAAATAAGGTGCTGTCCTAAGCTTAATTGATGAATGATGAACATTATGGATGGGGGATGATTATAAACATGCACCTAAAAATGTGGGACATTCAAGACGAAGGTGCTGAAACAGTAACATTAGGGAGAAGTTCTACTCCTACCTGCAAGTCCCTCAACAAAGACAATTTCACATTAGAAGAAGAAAGGCTGCTGCTCATTGTTCAAGGTCTTGAGCTAGAATTTAATGGAAAGAGAGACTTACAAAACGACCTTGCTTGCATGTAAATTGGGGAGAGAAGCATTTGGGAAGCAGAGATCTATCCCATTACACTCTTTCTCAATTTTCAGGAAGGGCTTGGCTAATGCCCATTTCAAGGCTGAGTTTATTTTTTAAATGCAAATGAAGGAAGTGTTGCTGTTCAGCTTTGCAAACAGTTTTCAGAAATCCTGTTGGCCTACATTTAGCTGGGAAGCAGCACCCCGTACCAAGTGTAGGGGCTCAAACAATCAAGCAGTTGTTTGCCTCACTCACATTCCGGAGGCAATCTGGTTCCAGCTGAACTCCTTGGGAACAGTCTGGGCTATGTACCCCTGGGGCATCTGCCCCAATTAGCACTGACCCTTGGGGGCCTCCTAGCTGGCCCTAGGTCACTCCCAACCTCTTGGACTCCGGGTAAACCAGATTGCTTTAGGAGCCTCTAAGCTTTCCACAGCCCCAAGATGAACTGGACAGCCAGGCTCACAAACAAAAATTCAGTTACCCTGGAGATCCTAAACCAACATGGCTTCCTTCGGGTTCTCTGACCCAGAAGAGAGACACGTGGTGGGATCTTTGCAGTGACTGAGGAACAACAGGAAAGAGCTCAGACAGTGCTCGGCCAGGTGCAGCTCTGTAGTGCCTGGAAAGAATACAGACAGGGCTGTAGAGTCTCACAGAATTGAGTTTGGCTCTTGGATCTTTGGCTCTTGGAAAGTCACACAACTACATTTGTGTATCACTTTCTACCCAACAGTTCTGGGCACTGTGCGGGTGACAGAAGGAATATATGACATAATTACCAGGCTTGAGGATCTGACTGCAAGAACAGAGCATGAACCAACTCAAGCACAGTCCTGAGTAGTGCATGCAACTGGAGTTGAAAGAAGGGAGGAATCAGCATGGGCTACTATGGTCAAAGAAAGCTCTACAAAATGTGTTGGATTTTGTCAATATTTACTGAGTATCTACTACGAGCCAGATACTGAAAGAGAGCCAAATAAGGTATAGCCTTTGCTCTAAGTTGCTGCGAGCCTAATGAGCCTAGCATGGAAAAAGACACATTAACATACCATTCAAAATGGTGCTGTAAGTGCTAAGAATAAGTTTAGAAGAGGAAAGTTCTATAAGAGCATGAAAGAAGAACAGCTTAAGCTGGCTTTGAAGGAGAAATTGTATGTAGATATATCCTAGGCATGTGAATCACCATGTACAAAGATATAGCAGTGGGGAATAATCAAAGTACTCCTGTGTGTGTTTGGGGGATGGGGGAGATCAAGCATAGGAGAGGAAATAGGACATATAAGTGGAAGAAAAATAAAACTTCTAAAATTAGAAACAAGATTTAAAGAAGAACCTGTTCTAAATTATCTCTATTTCTTTTTATAGATGTGGCAGATGATCACTCTAAGATGCTAGCATGGTACATAACTGGCAGGTTATAAAAGCCAGGGATTCTTGAATATGGTTTTAGTGAGTGACCTTACAGGATAGAGGTCAGCTGTAAGTTAATTCAGATTTGAATCCACTCTTATTTTGCATAGAAAAACTTCACAGGCTGGTGGGCTTGACTAGAGTGGGACTGGAACCAAGTGTGGTTTTGTGAGTTGGTTTTCTGATGAAGGCCTTTTCTTGGTAATTAGCCAGGAAAACAGAGATCTAAGCCCAAGGTTCCTCAGGAGAATCAACTGACCAGGCTCTGGGCCTGGGGTGGGAGTGAAGGAACTGTGGGAATTGGGGTACAGGAGGTATTTCTGGAATTGGCTGAGACAAAGGAACTAGAACTAGACATGACTTTGAGATTCTTTAAAGACACCTATCTCCCAATCTGATTCCCAGCAAGTCCTCCCTGCTTGTTTGTCCTGAGTTGCCTATTGTCTTGGTCAATATCTGCTGGCTTGGTTGTTGGCCCCATGTGCCAGGTGAGGAAAGAAAAGGTGTTGAAGTTCTGGGTTGTTCTTGGCTGAGCCATTTAAGGTTCTATCTCATAGAATTATCTATATTTATTGATGATAATCTCTGAGCCATGGTAGCCTAACAGGTCTCCAGTGCGAGAAAAATGCTCCTTTGAGGAGAAGAAGTATGAGTAATCATATGCTTCTTTCTTTAGCAGCAAGAAGTCTAGAGATACATGCTCTCATCATGGGGACTGGACATAACCAAATAGTAGTTCTGTTGTGCTGTTATTTAAGGAGTATTGAGAAGATCAAGCTGTTGAAATACAACCACTTCATACAACCAGAGGCCTTTGGGTTTTTTCTTCTTTCATTCAGCAAACATTTATTAAGCACTGATTATGGGCTAGACAATGTACTAGGTACAGTTTCTGTCCTCAAAAGCTAACAGTAAAGTGGAGGAGACTAATAGACTGAGAAGCACTCATAGACACAAGCATCGGTATTGAGGGGACCCAGAGGAGTGAGTTTTGGGATCGGAAAAGGTTTTTAAGAGACAGAAGACAATATGGAATTGTTGACCTGGTTATATGCAGGGACATGTACAAATGAAAAGAGCTGAAGTAGGATGGGCAGGCAGGTGTGAGGCTCTGAGAGGCCTTGCACAGCAGGCTAAAGAGTCAAGGGTTTATAATAAAGGTGATAGAGCATCACTGAAAGTCTTAAGCAAGGAAGTTGCACAATCAATATTGTTTTACAGCAGTCTTCTGAGAGCTGAGAAGTAGAACACCTTCAGAGATGGGGATGCGGCAGGATGATACTCCTGATCTGTATGGCAGATAATGAAAATGTTATTAGTTACTCTTCTACAGATGATGAAATCGAGACTCCAGTTAGTTTACTTGATCAAATTTTCATGGCTCCACATTGGAATTTCTTGAGGGCAAGGACCCATGTTTCTTATTTGGGCGTGCTTTCCTTTGTCTAGATAATTGCCTGGTGCATAGCAGGTACTCTCAAAATGTGTGCTGAATCTATGGCAAATTGAGTTCAAGGAACTGGGTTTTCAGTGCTCTGAACCTGAGCTTTTTCTACAGCCACACACTGCTTCCCGAGGAGAGTTTAATTTTGGAAATGATTAAAGGCTGGGGTAGCAGTTATATATAGTACAGCAGTCCCCCCATATCTAAACCCCCAGCGGATGCCTGAAACCATGGATAGTACTGAACTCTATATATACTATGTTTTTTCCTATACATATATACCTATAATGAAGTTTAATTTATATATTAGGCACAGTGAGATTAATACCAATAACTAATAATAAAATAATTATAACAATACACTGTAAAATAATTATGTGAATGTGGGCTCTCTCTCTCACTCTCTGTCTCTGTCTCTCACTCTCTCTCCTTCTCCTCCTCCTCTTCCTTTATATCTCTCTCTTTCAAAATACTTTAATATGTTGTACTCACCCTTCATCTAATTATATGTTGATGACAGTTAACTAAAACCATGGAAAGCAAAACTGTAAATAAGGTGGGACTACTGTATACCCTGGCACTATTAGGCCCTTTGTGAATACTGAGCCAAGCAGGCTAGTCTGAGCAGAAGGAGCTCTAGGGAGGTAAAAGAGGAAGCAGCCCCTTCAAGCTCCAGGGGGTTGTTAGAGTGTGACTTGTGCCTTTAGATTGCTGAAGAGGGGGACTTGGTGCAACTCAGAGTCAGAAAAAGGTCACTGAGCTGCTGGGGTGGAAAAAGGGATGGAAGTAGAGAAGAGAAGTTTCTAAGAGGTGGGAGAGACTCAGGAAGGAGATGAGAGAAGCTCCACTTTGACACTGGTTGCTGTTGTTCCCCTTCTCCACTCCTCCACCCAAAGATTAAGTGAGAAGCTTTTGAACTATTGTCCTTCATCAGGTCAGTTCACTGTGCCACTAGCCACCTAACAGGTGCTGCCCACTCAGAGAGTAAAAGTGAGGCGTGAGAATGTGTGGGTGCTTGTACAGCAAAGTGGCTGCATGGGCTTCGGCGTCTGAGCTCTGAGATCTTTTGGCTTCAGTTTCCTCATCTATAAAATGGAAACTTCATAAAGTTGCTCTGAGGATTTAACAGATGATGATGTTTGTAAAGAGTTTAGCACAGTGTCTGACACAAGGTTAAGTACTGAAAAGATTAAGCTTGATTATTTTCAGGAGCTAGGCAGGCGGTAAGGTCAATAATTAGTTGTCCCGAAGGTGCACCTAACTCTCAACTACATTAGTCGGCCACCGATGGCTCTTCCCACTGTGACCTGTACAGACCCCTGGGACAGTGTGCAAAGGAAGACCCTGGTGAAGAGTGGGTGTGTGGATGGATCAACACGAGGCTACTCAGGGAGACCTGGGGTGGCTACCCATGAAAGCAAGAACAGCAGCTTGAGGGAATACTCAGAAATTTGTCTGCATAATTATTTTTAAAAAGTCCCAGATTAACTAAAATTGAAGGGAGAAGGGGAGAAATACAGTCATTTCTTCGAATGCAGCCGATCAAGAGCACCAACCCTAACTTTTGACCGAGGAATGTCTGAGGAGTTGAAATGCAAAGGAGGCTGTTGCTTTTAATCATTCTATTTATTTTCATGGGCACAAGGTAAATAAGTAAAGCATTAGAAAAGCATTAGAAAAAAATAAGCACATTTTAAAATAACTCTTAACATCCCAAAGAATCTTTATTCAAATGAGGAAAATATAGCATTTGATTTCACCAGAAAATCTTTTGATTGCAATATTTATTATAAACGTTTTCACGGATACATTTCCTCAGTTACTATAAACCTTGGTATTTCTTATAGACACTAAACCAGCAGAGAGACCAGTAGAGAGAATATATAATAAAGTATGAAATGCTATTTAAGTTATATCTAAAAAAATTAAAACAGAACTAAAAATTTATATGTTCTTCAAAAAAAAATTTATTTCTACTTAAGAATCTAGCCTAAGCCAATGAACAGAAATTAATCCAATGAATTATGTACAAAGACATTTATTACAGAATTATTATAATGGCAATAATTGAAAATAAATTGCATGTTCAACAACAGGGGGCCTGCTAAATCCACACAATGGCATAGTATGCCATCATTATAAATGATATATGTTAACATTTTAAAGATGGGAAATATGCTCAAGATGTAACATTAAATAAAAAAGAATACAGAACTTCAAATGAAGTGTAATATCAAATATATATAGTAACAAGACTGAAAGGAAATGTACTAACAATGGTTATCTTTGGGAAGTAAGATTATGGATACTTTTTTTATTTTCTTTTCTGTTATAATATTTTCTAATGTTATAAGCTATGTGCATGTAACACTTTTATAATTGGTTTAAAAAAACACACAATAAAATTATCCTGCATATATAGTTGTTTTAGGCCTTATAAAAGAAATTAATCATTTCTGTCTGTAACAAAGTCCACTTAACTCTATCATGGGAAGACTTGAAACTAATTCTAAAACATGAGTTTTAAACACTTTCTGCTACCACTTCCAGATCTCCCAGTACCATGCCAATTTTAGGTCAGAGTTTCTGATTTCTGGGCCTATTCATAGATTGCATCCCCCACCTCCAATTGTTTTCTTTTTCTGCCACTGATGAGTTTCTATCTTATACCTACCTTAGTCTTTCTTGTATTAATGAGAAAAAAAAAATAAAGATAATATATAGTAACATTGAGCAAGAAGGTATATGTGCCTTGTTTTGAGTAAAAAATAGTACATAAAACCAAATATATGGTAAAAACAAAGTAATATGATAAACTTGCCTTTAGAATCTACTGTAATGCACTTCAAATACAATTTAATTGTCAAAAGTATGAGTTCCCCCAACTCCTCAGGACCCAGCCTGACCCATATTGGTGTCTCCATGTTTCTTCAGTGTCCAGGTCCTGAGGCACTTAGTCTGACCCTGAGGTATGAAGAGGCACAGGCAAGGCTGCAGGAAGCAGCATGGAAGAGATTCTTTAAACTAAGATTAGCCTAAGGCTAGCAAGGCAATAGCTTCAGGCACAATATTTAAAAGGGGAAACAAAAACACTTGTAATCAAAATAAATACTATTTTAATGCAATATTTTTAAAAATCAAAAATTAATGCAAAAAAACCCAAGATGAAGAGAATGTCAAAATTTTGAAAAGACCAGTACCATGCCAAGCCACATTGGAACCTGAGGGGAAAGGAAAAAAATGTGTGCTGCTATAAATATGTTCTTGTGTATTTTTTAATGATTCATTATTTTCCAAAACATTTTAGTAATATTGAAACATTGAAAAGCTGGTGCATGTTCATTCCTTCAGAAATGAACTCACATATGAATCACTCCTTAGATTCTGTCGTTTCCTTAAAACCAGCCGTGATGAAAAGGCCCAAAGCTGTGGCTCAAATGTTGAATGAACATGGGCATCTCAGGTCCACTTAATTGTGGGTTAAAGTTCCTATTCTAGGATAGGCACCGAGGGCTTGGGTTCTAGGAGTGGATATCATACATCTATAACATTCAGTCACAAATATTCACTGAACACACTGTATGCAACTCATTTTCTAAACACTGATGCTGCACTGGTGCAAAACAGACCAGCGCCTAAATCAGCCTGGTGCCATTATCATGGAACTCACTTTTTACTGTGCCCTTAATGAATTCGTTTTGCTGGTTTATATATTTGCTTTTAATGAGTGTTTATTTTTCATCAAGTTTTTATTTTTCAAGCTGCTGTAAATTTACTCTCTGTTTACCTATATCATTTTTTGGGTTATTGAAAAGGGCTGTCTTGCTGTAACTCTTGCATTTTGCACTGGACATCTACACTTCTGGTGGTGGTTTATTTTCACATGTATAAGTCTTCTCTCCCATACTGACTTTGCTATTGCTGTTTTCTGCTTTGCTGAGGGCAGTGGCTTTGCATGTAGTAGATGTCACCAAATATTTGAGAATCACTTGATTGTTGAATCAATGAATGGCTAAAAGAATTAAGGAAGGAACAAATGAATCAAAGTACCTGGTCTCTAGAGAGATGGGAGGGAGGGAGGCAGAATCATCAGGTGTCACCTCACTGTTTTTGTATGTTTGATATATGAATATGTTACCATGTATGGGCTGTTCATGTGTTTTGTGGAGCATTCATAGATTGGGTAGGAACACCAGGATAAGTCCTCAGTTGTGGTATTTCAGAAAGAACACTGGCCTGGGAGATGTGTTGAGTTCTTCCTTCTCATTGAAAGGGTCTCTTTTTCCTCATCTATAAAATACGGAAGCTGAATTGTGAAGTCTAAAGTACCTTTCAGCTTTAACACTGGTTAAATATACTCCATCCAATGCTATATGTACTAGTCAGTGTGGGTGCCAGTGAGTATTACCTGGGATTCTTTTGGGCTTTTGGTGTTCTTACAAAAGAAATGCCCTCTAATTCTACAATATAAACATCAGTCTGGAGAAGGGGCAATTGTGGTGTTTCTTCTTGATGAGGATTTCAGGAAATAACTGTGTGATTCCAGGATGTTTGTCTGGCAATCAGTTATTTTAAAGTTAAAATAAGGAAAACTCAAAGAATCACCTCACGTCCCTTCTAGGACATAATCTCTCTGATGTAGCATGTTCTACTTTGAGATTTTTTGTGCTCCTGTATGGTATGGGGGGGAGGGGATTATTTTGTTTTTCATTTAACCCTTGAGAGAATGGGTAAATTAAATGCCAGTTCCTGAATACTATTAACAGTAACTAATATTTATAGAGTTTTTTACAGTTTACCCAGGTATTTTCATATTTATATTCCCATTTAATCTTCATGATAGTCCTGTGGTTTGGGAATTTCTTATTATAATCCTCTTTTTATGTATGAGGAAAATGAGCTGAGCCTATGATATTCATCTTTGAACCCCAAACCTGTCTGTCTTCAGATTATTTGTTTGAATCTCAAGGAAGAAGGGCTCCAAATGGAACAGATATCCAGCAGAGCCTGTGCCATCTTCTCTCAGAGATTAAGGGAAAGCTTCCTGCTTTAGAAAACAGGGTGGAATAAATCAGGGTTCCCCCAAACCTGGCTTCAGCCTAGACTTGGGAATGAGAATCTTCAGGAAGTGATTTAAATTTCAATTATGAAAAAATTTCAGAATTTCATAACTTTTTTGTACTAAAAATCTCCCATGCAATTTTAATAAATATTTACTCAGTGACTGTTATGTGTCCATTTGCTTTTATTTCTCTAGTTGACAAAAGAAAAAGCTGCTCCACTATATTTGTTTCCCCCCAGTTTTAGTTGCGTGTGTGTGCATACCTGGAGGTCTATGAATTTCTCAAAAATTTTTTGGACTGTGAAATTCAGAAGTCTAGAAAACAGTGATGAACACCCAGTACATTTATGTTAATTGCCTATACAGAAATCTCTAATGGTCCTTTATTACTATCAGATTATACACTAATTCCTAAGTCTAACTTGATTACAAACTGTTCGTTTGATCTCAACTGCTCTAGGTCTTCATTTTTAAGCTATAAAATGAGTTTTTTTGACTGAATAGTCTCTAAAATAATTCTCAGCCTTTAAATTCTATGGATTTGTGAGTGTCACAAGTACGAGTCCTATGGCATTCAAAGAGCAGTAATCAAAGCTTTCTCAGGAAAAGCTTTTCGTGAGAACAGAGCAAGTCTGGCCAGGGGAACCCACACCTTCCCTGAGTGGTGTTGGTCTAGTGAGTGTGGTTTGGGTGTCAACTCTCAGAAGCAAGAGCTCCACCCATTTCCAGCAAGGTAGCTAAATATGGCATTCTTCCACTGAATTCAGCTCTAATGAATATTTATCAAAATATCATAATTAAATAGAACATAATATAGTAAAAGGTAAAAATTAATGATTCAATATGGACTGCCCAGATGACAATTTAATGTTAACTTTCCCTCGTATATCACATTTAGGTCTTTTAAGATTTTTGTTTTATTTATGTTAAGAACCTATTTTAGTTTTGAGTGAACTAATTAATTTCTCCTCCCTCCCATCCTACCCTCTCCCTCCTTCCTTTTCTTCCTTCATTCCTTCCTTCTCTACTTCTTTTCCTTTTTTCTTTCTTATTCCATTGGTGCTGTTAACAAAAAAATTAACATCTCCATGTGTTATTTTAGTCCAGATCTCATCACATGCATGGAAAGAAGTAAATCAGAACAGTAAATGTGTGTAATGAAAATGGATAATAAAGTGGTGATAGATGACTATTATTGTGGTTGTTATGATATTGTCAAATTAAATTCATGTACAATATGTCCATTCAAAAATCCAGGAAAACATAAAAACTAATTTTTTTTGCCTTTTTTAAAGCTTTGTTTTAAAAAGACACCTTCCTGTCACTGGTGCTTGTAAGTGAATAAAGTGAAATTGATGCCTAGCAGGGGAAAAAAGGAAAATACTTCTTTACTTTGTATTAAGAATACGTGACATCTTTGCTGTCAATGATAGTGACATGAAATACACACCAAATATGTCTTGACATAACTTGACAAGAATGTATGTCTTCTTTTCTCTCATTTATTTTTGTGATAAGAATATGTGATTTTGCTGCCAAGGAAGCTTGTAATATTGTAGAGAAATGGAAATGAAATTGTGTTGGGTATGTCCAATTTCCCCTGACAGAGTGGCATTAGCTCTAGCATGCATGCAGCCTTGGGAAGTTAACAACGGGCCTCAGCCAGCAAGACCCAGGCGTTGACATTTGTCAAAACAACTTTCCTCAACACATCAAAATGTTCCTTTCCCTTTTGTCTTATTCAGATGTGTTCGGGTAACCGCATTTTAGAAAGTCGTGACTGTCAGAATCATTGCCTTCCACATGTGAACGATATCAAGAGAAAATATCTTTTCTGCTCAAGTATGAGCCTATTCCATTTTGATTGTTCTTAATCCACGAGTGTCCTTTAAAACCAGTCAAAATCTAATATAACTAAAAGCATTGTCTTTTTGTTTTGTGTTTTTTCTCCCGTAACCTGACAAAAGTAAATGACACGAATCAGTTCTTCTTTTCAAAGCATTACACAGATAGATGTGTGTTGGTGTGAATTTTGTCTATTGTTCCTGAGTTCATTGCCTTTTCTAATTGATACCTTTCTTAGAGAAGAATTCAAATTATTTGGGTACCATTGGCCCTTTAGAAAGTGTTCTATTCTTCATTGCTTACTCTATTGTTATGGAGCAGTGGATGTTAAGTGGGGTGGATAATAAGAACAACAAAATAATATTTTAAGTACACCCCAATTCTGTCTTTTGGGAGCTCTTTTAAGGATACACACTCAGTTTCTAGGACCCTAGCAACAATTTCTACAATAACTGGTGTTTGAAGCAAGAATCCCTTACCTAGGGCAGACAGAAAGAGAATCAGCCCAGCAGTGTAATCATTGCTCTGCTGTTTGAAGGAATATTGAGCTCAGATGCCTCCAGAAAGCCCACCAGGCCCAGAGGCACTGGACAATAAAAAGGGAAAAATAATAGACGCCAATGCTTTATTAAGTATATTTTTTCTCACTTAGGTGCCCATTCCCTGGTCAGACAATTAGTTGAAGTTTTTTCCAGAGAAAGTGTTACCCACCAAGAAAAACTCTTTTAACCTTTCAAAATAACAAATATCTTTAATGACTTTTATCCCCTTTCCATTGACATCACAGATACAATGTGGCCTGTCTTGAAGTCAAGCCCAAATTGAAATCACTGCTGGCAGGGAAAGGAAAAATAGAACATTTGACAATAAGAGTGACAGATGAAGCTTTGGGGATCTTGAAAGGGAGAATAACTCAAGCTATGACCTGGGACAGAAATATTGCACCTTAGTAAAATACCTGCCCAATCTGTAAGTTAATAGGCAGGTACATTTGCACATGATAACGGGCTAAATCCAACGCTTGATAGAAGTTGGTATTATTTTTCAGGTACACGTTTAAAAGGAAAGCTGAACATACTTTCTAGCAAGAACCTTTTGATTATAGACCAACTGTTCATCACTACACTCCCTGGGGAAAACATTTTTATTTGGTCGTATAAAAGGATAACATTTACTAGAAATATTTCTGAAGATAGGACTTTCTAAATTTGTTTAATTCTGCTACAAATGATTATTAAGCACTTAACAGTGTATAAATATACATACATTTTATATACTAGTATTATTATATTTTTCCCGAAAGATAAAGGCAATTTCTTATAATATCCCTTGATTTATTTGTAAGAAGGAGAAATTTTATATTTCATGACTTATAAAGTCTATTAGTTACATCCCAACTTTCATTTCATTTTTATTATTTTTATCACGCTACATTTCTAAATGATTACTTGAATGAGGGCAGGAGGGTGGAGGGAATTTAGTAGGATCTATCAATTTCTAGTGATTTCTGTCATTGATTCCTACTTACCTATGCTTCCTTTGCTGTTTACCTTTGATTCCTTTAAAGCATGGTTTGTTTAAGGCTCATTCACTCTTAGTTGGTTTGGTGATTGGTAGTAATGTTATCACCCATTGCAGTGAGAATTTTCCCAAGTAATGGTCATTGTAGGTCTTTTATATCAGGTATATTTTACTTCTAGAGCTGTGAGAGGAGAATTTAATCCCAGGAATTAATTATTTGAGCTAAATTTCCCAAGGAGTCCTCAGTTTAGACTTTAGAAGCACTGCCTTCTATTCAAACAATATGAAACCTTTTAGGTCATATGGATAATTAAGTTTGTGTCATTGCGAAATAAACACATAAGCTTACATTTCCATTGAAGTTTATGAGTTTATGGTTGAGAAGCAAATAGAGCAAATATGTGTTTCTCTCTGTGGCTAATAATGGCATAAAGTCATAATGTTAATTTGCCTTTGATATAAACTTAAATCAAATAAGGATGGTTCAAATTGACACAGGGAAAATCTGGTTGTATGCCTGGGTCCATCAGCATATTAACTTGCTTTTCAAATGTTCTGGGGCTTTGCAAAACCTGAAACATATTTTACCCCGCCCCTTTTCTCTTATTTTATAAACCAATGTAATTTTAAAGGAAAACTTAATCCATATGTTTTTGATTAATTATTACTACACTCATCAAAATGGTGTTTTGTAAGAGTGATTTGGCATCCAAAAAGCCTTTTGAATCTCTCTGTAACAGGCCTTCTTAATGCCATTTCTCTTTGAAGCAGGTAGTTATGTTTTGCCAACAGTAAAGAAATTCAAACCCCCAAAGGGTTGAAATCAGTTTAAAACTTCAAGCCGAGGGCTCTGTGGGGTTTTTTACCCTTGGCAAATAGGCTACTTTTCTTCTGACTTTGCAATTCGTTATTTTCTTCCCACAAGAAATGTTCTATTTATTGTTTTGCTAAAATATGCGCTTAAAACTATCTTCAGATTCGTTGATAAAATAAGAGTGTATGAAATAGAAAGCAAAGTATAATGTTTAATTTACTTTTAAGCAATTTCATTTAATTGTCCATTTGGATTCTTCTTTAGTTCCCCTCTTTCCTGAGCCACACACCTTTGTAATTTGTGTTTACCCAGAGATTTATCAGAAAAGGTGACGCTGAAGATCTCACAACCTGGAAATAAGTGTTGGGCAATCACTGGCTTTTTTCTCACATTGCCCAATAAAGACATATTTCTTGATGTACTAAGCTAACATCTTATGCTATATTTTGTACTCTTATTTATATTGACAACCAAAAATTCAAAGCAGAAAATTTCCAAAAATGTGCTCTATGTCACGAGGTGAACCATAATTCACAGGTGTAGACGTTTGCTAGTTTTTCAATGCAGTTCATTTCTATTCATATGTTTAAAGGGAGACCTGTATAATTTCACTTTGTTTTTTATACAATGGGTGAGAAAAAGGAGGAGAGAGAGTGAGAAAGAAAACAAAATAGTAGGTACAATGAGTTAAGCATCCAGACCACTGTGGTCCTTTGTCCTTGCTACCTCCTGGCCATGAAGTGGGAGTGCCCTCTAGTGAAACTTTAAAATCACTGGAAGATATTGGGTATAACGTGGTTAAGAGTTCCTCCTAAACTCTGTTTGAAAAATCTGTGTACATTAACAATTTGCATAAGTTTTGAATGATACTTAGAGGAAAAACACAAAATACTATCAAGTAAAACTTCTTTAGGAAACAAATAAAAATGAATATATTACCGCCAATACCAAAAAGTCTATATTTATAGTTCTCTTTTTGGCATCCAACTGTCTGTCTGTCTTCTGTCTCTCTCTCTGTCTCTCTCTCTGTTTCTGCCTCTGTCTGTCTGTCTGTCTGTCTCTCTCTCTCTCTCATCCATCCATCCATCCATTCATCCATCCATCCCAAGGATACATAAGTAGCACATAACTAGAAGCTTTTATCTAAACGAAACATATAAAAACATAATTACCTGCCTCTCAAGACGATAGATAGTAAATTACTTTGAAATGTGAAAGTAAAGTAGTATAGCAATACACATGAATAAACAAGAAGCAACAAAAATTTTATTGTCTATATTATTCCAAAGCTCTTTGTAGAAAGCAGTATATGCTTATTGTGGTGAAATTCGATATGTTCTGGGAAAAAGTACAAGACTGGAAGTCCATGTTCTTACCCTGGACTTCACTTACCAGCTGTGCCTGGTTGGGTAAAACACTTAACTTCTCTGAGTCTCAGGGTCATTATCTACAAAACAGGCTTATAAATACCTGCCCTGCCACCTTACAGGGTAGCACTGGATGAAATAAAGTGTGGGGAAAGGGCTTTGAAGGTAAAGTGCTATATTATGAAGGTATTATTTTTCTGACTTTTTTCTTCTGTCTTCCTATGGGGGAGATTTCAAACAAGTCACCTTTCAGGATGAAGAGGGAGAGAAAGAAGATCCTTTTAAGAATCCCACAGAATCAGGAATAATTTAGAAAACAGTTTTCTTTCCAATCAAGAAGGTCACAGAGAAAGAAACAGGTGGCATGGCACTGAGGAAGAATGCTGAGTCAAGCTTGACTACAGTGGACCCACAGGCTCTCCTGGGCCAAGCTCAGCCCATGCGGGCAGCCTATGTTGCAGCAGCAGCTGCTGGAGCACCAGGAAACACGTCTTCCTGGGTTTGCAGCAGCAAGTGTAAGTGAGTCTAATCTCCACCTTGCAGAGAGAAGCCCAACAGCATGGATGCTCCGTGTGTGTGTTTTCAATCCCTGTGTTGATTACCATCCACACAACATGGTACCCAGTTTTTGTTTTCTTTTTAAAATTGAAAATATTTTAGCCTTGTTTATGCCAACAGTAATAAACTCTTCATTTGAGCAAACAATCTGGTTCTTCCTTTTAGTTGCAGTTAGTTTAATTTTAGGTTTGTACTTTTAAAATTCTTTACTCTTCCTGTATAAAGCTTGTTTTTAGAGGGATATTATGTCTCACTAGTTATGTCTGCTTTAAAGGAAGCTTTTTAAATTTTTCTAAATCAACTTATATAGGTACTTGCAACCCATATATTTCAAATTCCAGATATCTCAATACTTCTTTCCAGCAACACAGATATCTTCTATGTTCTTACTGCCTGGATTTTCACCATTTATCTTCTGGATGTATGTCTTCTTTCTTTTGTCCAGAGTGAGAAACTGTTTCTACTTTCTTTATTCAGAGGCACTTCACCTTGTCAGATATGCACAATCAATCTTGTCCTTAAACCTTTGTGAGGAAACACAACAGACGGGTAATGGGAACATGGTTGCCATTTGGGCTCAGTCGATTCACGAGCTGCCTCCGCAGCCGTGACTCTGGTAGCGAAGGAGGAGAACCATAAAGTTAATCTCTAAAGTTCTCTGACGGGCTCCATGTCGGCTGTTTATGTCTCCCCTCCCATCTGATCTAAACAGTTGTCATGGGGTGAACGGGTGTCACTTCTTCCTTAGAATAAAATTAAACGAGACATTCAGTAGGTCTTCAGCTGCTCAGAGATTTAATCCAAATTAAGTAACCAGTGCCAGTTGAACGACTGGGGCTTCCATGTCACAAAATAGCTCTTTACTGAACCTAGAGTTCACTTTGTCTAGACCACATGCTCACACATTAGTGGAACACCACGACTCCTCATTGAAACTTTGGGTTCCTTCTCTATTAGAACCTTCTCTGACCTCTGCTGAACACCACAAAGAAACCAAATGCTAACCTCTGTTTGTCTCAAATTTTCCCCTATTACTGCTTGGTCCAAGTCTACATTTCCAGCCAGTCTTTCATTTAAAAACACAATCTCATTCAAAACCTGCGTGGTAACTTTATCACTGGGGTAACTGTTACCTATGATGCAGGGCTGACCTGGGTCCTTGTAGCACTTGACATCATCTTTTGGACGGGTTACAGAGCCTTTTGAGGGAGTTGTTAGAAGCAGGCTCACCCTGCAATGCAGAACCGGTCACAGAAGAAAATTAGTGCATTTATCTGTCAGCATTAGACTAGATTTTCAATCCAGTTCACTAGTCACAGGGTCTGGTTTTCTCTTCCTCTGGGAGATGAAACTGATATGCTGGTAGGTAGTAAAGGTGTCAGTTATAAATTGGACCGTTGGAGTGCACACACACGAAAAATAGACGAGAAGACTTTAAGGCCATAAATTTAGTTCAAGGCAAAGAATTTCCCTAAAAATAGTCCAGCTTGTTAAAACACTATAGGAAGAATGTATGTCAGGTAACTGTTGGTGTTATCAAAACCAGTTCACATATTCTTTTATAGGAACCGGTTTGCAATTCCCTTCCCAATGTGTTATTTGTTTTAACTGCTTGAGGAGAAAAAAGGACCTTGTTGACTTTGATACTAAATAAATAAATAAATAGTAAGTAAATAGGTAAATAAATAAATAGATTGGTTTCCTCTTCACTGTCTCATACATGTGTGAGGTTGCAGCAATCTGAGCTGCAAAGAGAAGGGACAAGTTTGGCAGACACCATCAAGCTTCTCCTTGTGTCCCACTTACTGTTTACCTACCACTTAACTAAATGGGGCTCCAACTCTGACTCAAAAGAAGCATGTAGCCTTTTTCTCAACTCAGTGAGTGATCCTATACTAAACTGGTTATTTCCTAACTCCAATCTTATAACAAAATAATCCAAGTGGAAACCCTGAAGACCAACCTAATGTTAATGAGCCATTACTGAAACAGTGCAAGCCAGAAGTTAAGCAAACATACTTAGAGTGTCCTATGGTTCCCATACTTGCTACCAATAGGACCCACCCATGTGCCCACTCAGTTCAATAAATATTGAGTGTCTAGTGACTCTGAAGCATTGATTTGAGCTATGTGGGTTTATAGATCGGAGAGCTTATAATTTAGATTGAGAGATGATATCCAACCACTCATCATAGAATTAACCAGAGTTGAATAAGAATTGGATGGGAGCAAGCATCAGTACTATATCATGGGAGGCACAAAGGAAGGAATGCATAATATGCCATATAGGTAGTAGTTTAATTCATTATTTAAACCTTCATATCTGTCACCTACTATGTGTCAGGTACAATGCTAGACATTGGAGATTTTTTTAATCTTGCCTTCATGGAGCAATATTCTCTCTAGGGAAGCAGAAGTAAATAACTATAATATATCTTTATATCCAACCTATTCTCCTGTCACTATAATATAGTCTTCTAAGAGGATAGGCTCATTTTATTCATCTTTATAACTCCATGTCCATAGAAAAGTACCTGGAACAGAGCAGGTGCTCGATACATGTATTTAAAAAGAAATGATGAATATTAAAATGTGATCAAATGTGTGATAGCTTTTCTAAAAGGCTTCTTTTTTCTTGATTGATGGGGGAAAAGTATTAAAAATGGAGATGTATAAAATGGCTCCTAAGTTTTTAATTGATCACATGGTGGACAGGGATACTATAAACAGAGACCGAAAGGACTACTTGAGGAAAGGGAAAGGTGATGATGCTAAACCGGATTTGGGACAAATTGCATTGGAGGCACCAGCTGCAGGATGTTCAGTTGGAGATGTCTAGCAGATGGTTTAAGGAGTTGGAGGGAGCTCAAAAGGGAACTTGGAGCTAACTCATTAGTAAATTGAGAACATGTAGATTATTAAGGGCATTAAAGACTGAATTAAATTTAATAAGAATTTATTGAGCATGTACTATATTTGAATTTCTATGGGTATTACACATGAGATTAAGGGAATAATTCTTAGACTCAAAATACTTAAAATCTAGTAGAAGGCACAGGTTTATTAATACCTAAGTATGTTGGAGACTAGTATGAATGGCTAGATGGAGAATGAAGGACCAATGTAAAGCAGTGGTATAGCAAAACAGCTAAGCATGGGGGCTCTGGAATCAGACTGGGCTTGAATACTTGACTAGCTACTTATGATCTGTATGGCTGTAAGTAAATTACTTTATTTCCCTAGATTATCTTTTAAGTGTAAAATGATAGTATCTCCTATTAGGATCTTACGAGTACTAAATAAAATAACATGTAAAAAATAGTTACTTAGTAGAGATTAATGCTCAACTATTAGTTATTAGGGGAAACAACACTGTTAGTCAGTGAATAAATTTTCACTCAGTTTCACATCTCTTTGGCTAAGATTAAGACTTGCTTTCCACATTATTCAGAGAGATAAAGAGATAGTGGTGTCATAACTAAAGCATTAATACCAGATGTGTCAGAGAAATTTATCATATCAGCCTTATTTCTCTAACTCAATTCTAATTTCTGATTAAAAATTTAGTAAACAAAAATATTCAATTCAATTCAAAAGTTGGGATGGAAGCACTGGATTCCCAAACCATAAACAATTGGATAAAAGGAGAAAAATAGCACAAAGCACCTTCATAACTGCAATCTTTTTGCTATGAAATAAACAGCTCTGATGCTCTCTCACACAAAGTAATACAAACATTAAAACACATAGTTTTAACTGGATAATAAGCGTGTGTGCTACCTCATAACCTTTGTGTTTTGTGTCACTGTCTGCCTTGAATTTTGGTAGTTTATTTGTCCTGAACTTCATTCCCTATTATGTGTAAGTTCAATATTTATTAAACAAACCAAATAAAAACAATGGAGTCAATAACAAGATTTCCTTGGAGACTATTTCTCCTGCTAGGGATGGGGTGAGGAGCCTTGAAAAGTCTTTGGCACAAAGGACAAGGGCTGGAATGCTTATAGGTGCATGTGTATGTGCAAAATGATGAACTTGGCCAAAGTCTCCTCATTTCAGTGGGGGTACCATACACAGGAAAGGGAAAGTATACACATTTGTTAGCAAGTACATTCTCCTTGTTACAAAGAGCTTTTAAAACAAGATTAAGATCTAACAAAAGACCATCCAGTTCTGATGAGTCTTCCTGAGAATTCTACTGTCACTTCAAATTATGCCGAAACAATCTTACCTCTTAGTAGGAGCCACCAAGGCCTCCAGAGCCACTTCCCTGTTATGTACAAGCTGGCATGCAAGCTAATGGGAGCACTCTGCTTTGTAAATCAGCCAAATTGCCCAAATTGGTTCCGAGTGTAGATACAGGTAAGATATGGCATACAAAGAAAAAGTGTGAAATATACACACATCTGTTGAAGAAGAGGAGATGTTTCTTAAGAGTGTGAATCAAAATGCTTCAGGAGGAGGTAAGGGAAAAGGGATCATGGGATTTGAGACCACTGAGAAGTCCTCGAACTCCAGATTATGAGGATTTTTGAGGAAACAGTTTGCCTTTTGCTTATTTCAATTAAAGTTTTCATGCAAATGGGTTTCTGAACCAGGAGGACAGAGTTAAATGAGGTGGACAATCCTTGAGAGAAATTCTTTCTGACATTTTTTTCAGGAGTCAGACTACAGTACCCTTCTTCCTCTCGCATCTGATTGATAGAGGCCAAAGAATTACTTCGTTGGTAAACTAATCTACAAACTAAACTTTCCACCACATGTCTGACTAGGTACAACAAAATAGAGTGAGCTTTTCACAAATCTTATTAATAATAAAACTTTATTAATTTTTTTAGTATAGATTTTAAGAATCTCTATTCCTCCTTTAAAAATGAGTGTTAGGGACATTCTTGCTTTTCCTTGCTCCAGCAATTTAGAGTTTAGATTGTGTTTGTCCATGGAGGCTCACCAGGAGGGACATAATGGTTAAGCTCCTTTTTTTCTTTTCAATGTAGTTGCCTCTTCCATGAAATCTTTCAGGGTATTTTAGATATTTTCCCTTTGACAATATAGTTCCAACTAATTATGTACTTATCCTGTTATCTCACGTGATTTACCCAATCATTTAACTACCATCTAGTATGTCTCAACTCTATGACAAGTGCTAGTGGTACGAGGCAAGGTAAGAGTTCAGATCAGTCCTCAAGAGGCTGGAAAAATAAGCAGACACCATTTGCTGCTTCTCCTCCCAGTTCAGAAAGTCATCCAGACTCAAATTTGCCATGAAAAATAAAATCCCTAACAGATACTAAGATGCTCTCAATTACATAGTATAACTAGCTTATTATTGATTCATTTGGCTTAATGTTATTTTTTTTGTTTGTAATATGTATCTACTTTTGTGGAATTGCATTAGACTATTAACTTATAGAACAAAAATGAGTTTTAGGAGATTTTCAATGTCTGTTTGGACAGGTTTCTAGCCTGCCCCCACAGGCAATTTGTTTCTTAATAAATAATTCATGGTGATTATAAAAATGCAGATGAGATGCTGCTTCTTGGGAAGGTCCTGGTATAATATTCTTGCTTATATCTTTTTGGTAGAATTTGAGATCACTTAAGAGTGAAATCACTCTTAAGGGAACAAGTTACTACTACAGAATGAGAATCATGTTTCTCTACATTATTTCCAATTAAACATCTACAGGTCCAAGATCACTGGCTTTAGGAGAACATCAGAATGTTACTCTTTTGCTTCTAGTGAATTATATCAGTTTTCCCAGATTTTTTTTCCTATTCCCTTTGCTCAGAAAATCTCATTATTGTTTCTTTCCATTTTGTGTTTCCCTGCAAGTATAAAATACACTGTACTTAAAGAAAAAAAATTGAGATTGAGATTAATTCTCAGTCACATCACATACTAGCTATATGCACTTAAGAAGCCATTCACTACTCTGTGACTCAGTTTCCAGTTTCCTAACCTATGAAATGAGAAGAATGTATCAGTGCTGCCTATCTCCCGTGGCTGCCAAGAGCGAACCACAGAATATAACATGTACAATGCCACCTCCTCCTCCTCTCCTCCTTCTTCATCTTCTTTGTCTTCCTCTTCCTCTTCCTCTTATTATTACTGAAGCTAACCTTTAAATATTATTTTTTAAGGAATACGTTATGTAAAGAAGTAGACAATACAGTAGTCCTCCCTTATCTACAGGGGAAACATCCCAAGACCCCCAGTGCATGCCTGAAACAGCAGTTATACTGAATCTCATATATACCATGTTTTTTCCTATATATACATACCTTTTCACTTAGAGAAAGCACTTTAAGGCTTCTCTTTGGCATAACCAAATTACCAACGTCACTACTCTTGCACTTTGGGGCTATTATTAAGTAAAACAAAGTTTACTTGAACACCACACTGCAGTACCACAATAGTTGACCAGATAACTGAGATGGCAGGGAGCATATACAGCCCAGATACACTGGACAAAGGGATGATTCTTGACCCAGGTGGGATGGCACAGGACAGTGCGAGATTTCATCATGCTATTCAGAATGGCTCAATGATTTAAAAATGTATCCATTATTTATTTATAGTAGTTTCCATTTAATATTTTTGGACTGCAGTTGACCATGGGTAATTAAAACTGTGGAAAGCAAAACCTCAGGTAAGGGGGACTATTCTACACTGAATGAAAAGCAGCATACTCAACCGCCCCTTTAAACTATTTATGCTTCTACATGTAAAATACCAACTGTATAATTTGGAATTGCAGAAGTAATGATAAACAGTAGCAATCACTTTTGGAGCTTTTATTGTGAGGGAGACACAGTACCCAGTTTTTTGTATGGATTATCTCATTCAAGTTTTTCCTCAGTGCCGACTTCATAGTATTATTATTATTTGTATTTTTCAGAGGTGAAAACCATGACCTGGAGAGGTTGCATACTTTATTTGTGGGCACACAATGGCTGTCAGTGTGCAGTCTGACTTCAGAGTCTATAGTCTTAATCACATTTTTAGGTAGTTAGGAGGCTGTAAAGCAAAGTTCTATCCTGAATCCAAAGTTGAGTCTGTCAACTCTTGGTTAAATGTACAGCATTGAGATCCTAAGGTCAGAGTCAGAGTTCACATCTTCAGGTCTCATTTAATTAATTGTCAGTACCAAAGAGCACACGGAAAGGGCATCAAGATAATGGGTGCTCAGGCCAGCAGGAACATCCGAGAGGACATGTGACAATGGCCAAAGACAGAAAGAACTTGTCAGTTAAATCCTGGCATCAGACCTACCAACCATGTTCCAATATAATGAAGAGAAAAATCCAGTAACCAGCTAGTCATGGTACCTAAATGGGTAAGAGTGAAGCAAGCCACTCTGAAAGAAACTATTTAAAGAAACTACATATTTTAGAGAACAATATACTAAAGCTCAAGACCTTTAGCAATAATCTTTGCTATCCTTTGAAAGGTCAAATATAGTGCATGGAATGAGAAGGATGATCACTGTTTTGAGCCACATGTTGGAGTGAGATAATTTATTTCTCCTCACTGGGCCTTCTCCATGCACAGGCCCTTGACCGGCCTGCATCTTCTCACTACTGGGCTCCACTATGCCCTGACCCCCCAGGGGGGTAGCTTGAGGGTCTTTTTAGTCACAGTGTGGACTCACTCCCTTTCTCTACTCCTGTACTGAACACAACAAAATTCACTTTTGAATATGAGCATATTTCTCTCTTGAGAGCAACATCCAGGGGATCCTTGGTTTTCTTAGAACCAATACAGCTTCAAACACAAGTGCACTAGATCTGGCCAGGTACTCCCTTTCCTTCAGCACCAAAGGCTCAGCCTCTGAACCTCCTCACTTCCGCACAGGATTAAGACTCAGCGCTGAGTTCAGGCTGGCACTAATGAGCCTGCAAACATCCTCAGAGCAGAACGGAGGAAGACACAGGTGAAACAAATCAAACAGAACAATCAGGGGTGAATTTTCAGTGTGGCCCAGTGTGGAGATTTCCTGGCAGGATTTCCATTAACGTGAATGGGAGTTGTACCACTAAATCCCCACACACTGTGCGGAAAATGTGCCTCTAAGTGCTCGGCAGCATTATGCCTGATGGAACAAAAACACAAACTACCCAAACCAGGCGAAGTGCTCCTGGGACCGAGGTACCAAGATGCACGGTGAAAGGTGTCTCAAGTTCTAGCCGTCCTGGGTGAGACAAAATGGACCCCCGCTCAGCTTGACACAGTGCACTGGAAATAGGAGGGCTCTCCACAACCTGCCCGGCAAGGTTCCTTGCTCTCTCTCCTTGACACTGACTTTGATTGTGAGTTGATCTAGTGTTCCACACAAATGGCCTGTGTTTGCTAAAATGATTTCCCTCCCGCTCTGATTACCTGAAATTTCAGTAAACTTTAGCATTGCATCAGGCCCACTGGAACCAGAAACTTAGGGGATGATAGTGCATAATTCGTTCTGATGTGGTTTTATGGTCTCTGCAAAGTAAATGTTGCAAAGGACTCTTACCTTAGGATCAAAGAAAATAGTCAAGAAATCACTTAGCCTGCTTGCTTTCACAGAGCAATTTCCTTTCCATATCATCTATAGGGTGGCTCTGAAGCACAAGTCTGGTCATGTTGCTTTCCTCCTTAAAAATCTTCACTGGTTCCCCTTTTCTTCTAAAATAAATGTTTCAGGCTCTCCATAAATTATTTTTCTCTCTCATCTGCCACTACATCTCTTCATGTATTCTGTCTTCCTGGTGTATTTTTTTAAATTTGCCATTCCTCTAAACAACGTCACCTCTGATTGACCTTACTTACACACCCAGAATAGCTCCCTGCCAGTGATCCCTGTCCTCTGTCTACTTATTCTTCAAACTTAAGATCATATATGCCATCTTCTCTATTAAACATTTCTCATACTGACTTAACCAGTTGCCCTGCCATGCTCTTTTTGAACCTGCACCGTAGAATTCATCGAATTCTGCTCTTGGGCACCTTAATTTCTATTACTCTTTGTTCTTTAGCTTTCTGTTCCACTACATTGAAAGTGTTACCAAAGAGTTCTCAAATCTTTGTATTTCCCCTAATGCTTTGCTCATAGTAGGCTACTGAAAAATATCTGTTAGATGACATAAATAAGTTAGTGATAAGGTCCCACCACTTTGTCTTGCCTCAATACAAATTTTTCATCTCCCATAGGCCATGGTGAAATGAAGAGAGCAAATAAAACAAAGCCATCACCAACATTCGTCTAACGGTGAATGGAATACCTCACACGTGTCAGGACACTGTAACAGCAGCTCAGATATGAGCAGGACCCAGTCCTTGCCCTGGAGCAGCTCACAGTCTAGATGGCAATGGAATGAGAGTCAAATGTTAAGGAGCATCACTTTGAGAGATAAAATCTGTTGCAATCATGTCCATCTGTTTAGAAAGGCTGTGATGAGGAGAACAGGACACCTGGGGGGGTTCTCTCCTGACTGGCCACATACCTAAGAAGCTAAGTTGCAGCATTAGGCAGCAACATGGGGCCAGGTGTGATTATGAATGAGGCAAAGTGTGCCTGTGATATTACGCCACCTTCCCTCTTCCCCTCCACCCAGTTCTCTAAAACCCACCACCTGCCTCTCTTCCTCTGTCTTTCTCCAATTTGCTAGGTGGTTAGTCTGTTAATCTCGGATAAATTTATCAAGTAGAGGTACAACTGGCTTAAGTTTCCTCTGGAAGAGGTTAAAAGAGGAAGCACGGTTCCATAAAAAGAGGACAGGTTTTTGACATCCCTCAACTTCAGGTTTTAGTTCTTCTTATCTGCGTGACCTGGAACAAATGATTTAAATTCTCTGAGCTTCATTTTCCTCCTTGGGCAAGTTCCTTGAACTCTAATGGCCCTCAGTTGCTTCTTTTGTAAAATTCAGATATTAAGACTTACCTGGCAGGGTTATTTTAAGGATTAGAAATATTGTATAAAAAATGCTTAGGCAACACATAGTAGACACTCAAAGCATGGTAGTTATTAATAGCTTCTTTAAAGGGGTTCTTGCAGAGATATAATAAGTTGTTCAAACACTTGTCTTGCTAGTGGTGGAAATTCAAGGCATGCTAACAAGCAAATAGTGGAAATGTTTGAAGGCTGAGAGCCATGAGCTCTCAGAGTGTCCCGCCAGCACCCGTGAGGTGGCCATCCATCCAACCCACAGGTCATGGGATAAATGGGGCATTGTGAGTTCCCAGCTCTGCCAACGGCATTAGCATGGGAATCTGGGTAAGTTGTTAATCTTCTTGCCTTAATTTCCTCCTGCTTAATATGTATCCCGAGATCACCTCCCCTGACAGGGCAATTTTGACTGATGTACAATTGAGCTTCGAGTTCCTTGGTTATAGGGGACCTATAAAAGCCAGAGGTATTACTATTCATTTCAAGGCTCCTGTATCTGCTGTGAGACTCAAAGAAGTAGAATTCCTTCCCCCACTCTCCTTGTAATATTTAGTTTCTTTGAGTTGCTTCATCAGAAGAAATACTGAGTTCTCCATTTCCCTGGCTCACTTTCCCGCTGACGATGGTGATGTTAACACTGAATCCTCAATCGCAGCTAGATCAATATTATAGCAGCTGTGAGAGAAGGGCACTAGCCCTAGGACACAAACACACTTTCTTTTCCAAGAAAGACTGCAGTTCCCTGAGTGTTAACTTCCCGTTGTTCCCCTCGATGCCTCCCCCACCCCTCCTCCCCTGCTGCCACCAGCACGACCCAGATCACATTAGAGTCCCAGAGCACAGGGAACAGTTCTCGTCTATCCATCACCAAGGAGGCAGACGGGACAGGGGGAACAACAAGTCATTTGTACCCGATGAGGAGGACACTCCTGGGAAACAAACAGATGAGCCACCCCATGAATCTGAGCCATTCTCCGAGGTAAACAGAACTGCATGAGAAACCACCAATTATCTCCAGCATCGCCCTTACCTCTCTCACTGCCCTTCTGGCAGCCGGGCGGGGGACATGAAACTGTAGCTTGGACCAATATCTGATTCTGAGAAAGTTAACCCTCGCAAAGGTGATTTTCTTTTCCCTCAGTCTCTTGGAGTTGAATAACCACCCATTTCTATTACTTTTCTGTCAATTATATTTTTCTTGCAGAAGTATATTTTTGTAGGGAAGTGACAAAAATAACTTTCAGAGTTTGACCTAGTGTTCAGACAGAGGGTGTCAACTTTTAACTAACCAAATTAGTGCATAGTGAAGCCAAAGTAGAATATATACTTCAAAAAATCTTTAGGATACTTTTCTTATAAAAAAGCAAAACAAAATAATAGCTGCTTCCAAGGCAGTTAGAATATAGACTCCATCCTCCAAAACCATTCTAGGACACCCAGTGGATACCTAGTGGGGAATTTGACTATGTTACCACAAACCAGTTTGTTGTGAATACTATTATTATCGCCTAATTCCACTAATTGTAGTGATGAATATTAAAAAATACTAGCGATGGCTGAAGTTTTGGATCTGCAGGCCAGGCAGCCTGCTCTGGTGTTTAGAAGACTCATTGGGCAATGTTGTTTTATAGAAAAATGACATCTGCGATACCAATAAAACAAAAAGTCAAAAAGTAAGTGAATGGTAGGTGAAGATTCATAGATAGACTTTTAAGAAAGGTAAACTTGGCATGCCAATCTGGTAAAAGCCCCATTTCTACAGTTTTAAAATATATATTCTTTTTAAAAATATGAAATCCATGCTTAAATTTTGCAGAATTTGAGCAACCATAACACAATTCAAAGGACTGTTTTACTCTGTATTTCACTAGTGTTCAACCAAAACATGCCACTGGAAAATCTTACATGATAAAGTTTCTTTTATTCAATGTGAACCTAAATTATTTGCTTAAAAATTACTGACATACACCAAGAGTGTAACGCAGAGGACCCGTTTCTCTTTGGTAGGAACTGTCATCTGGTTTTCCCTGCCTTGTAATGAAGGACATATGAGACCAATTATTACAAAACAGAGCAGATCCCTTAGGACAACCACAGGAAGAAATCAAAAAGGAGACATCAGCCAGCAACTTCTTACGGAAGAAGATGAGCTGCTCCTGTGTTAGTTTTTGAAAGACCATTAATAATTACATTGTACCTCTGATTACCTATCCGATATTAACATCAGATATTAACAAGACCAGGAGAAAGGGAGGGAGAATGAACTAACAATTATCAGGCATGTACTTTATGTGAGGTCCTAGGCTTTGCATATATCTTTTTAATTTGTATAACATTTAAGTGAGGCATTATTTTAGACAAAAAAACTGAGGCACAGTTAATAACTTGTCCTCTTAGGGTTCTGTATGTTTAAAATTTTACAAAACTCAGAAAGCTTGAAACACTAACTAAAAGGTATCATTTAGGGTTTTTGCATTCCCTGATGATTTTTATAACTAATGATTTGAAAGCTCATCTCATGGTTCTTCAGAGAATGGAATGTAGGTTCTACAAGCTCTGAAAATGCTGAGTGTCGGGAGTTGTAAAGAGGGTTCACCAGGTTGGAGCATTTTCACTGTGCGCGGAGCTGGGTTACATGAGAGTGAATCATCGACAGTCGTACCTGCTCATTCACGTTCTTCGGTGAATTCTGTCAGGAGGAGAGAGATTCGGGAGAGTGAATGCAGCAAACACTTTTATAAGGTTCCGCCCATAGAGACACTGCAGAAAAGAGTGAAAGCAAAATAGCCAATGAAGGAAATGTAACTGTCAGAGGACATATAAGAACTGATGCCAGAGGAAAAAACCACAGACCTGGAGTGAGAAAACTCGGGTTCAAGCTCATTTTGTCCATTAACTTGTTGTGTGATTTCAGGCAAATCACTCCACTTCTTGAGCCTCAGTTTTCTTATCTATGAAAAAGGGAATTGGGCCCTGGAATGTCACTGCCACGGTCCCTTCCAATTCCAACATGCCCTCTGGAGAAGAAAAAGCCGTTTCCTGCCCTCAACTCTTTATGTCATGATGGTTTAGGGCAGCAGTTCTCAAACTTGAGGGATATCAGAATCACCTGGAGGATATGTTCAAATTTAGAAAACTGGGCCTTACCCTCAGAGTTCCTGAAAAAAATAGGTCTGGGTGGGGCCCTTGAATTTATATTTTTAGGTTCTCAGGTGGTGTTGATGCTACTAAACCAGGGACCACACTTTGAGGACCATTGGTTTAGGACTTCAAGGCTTTTCAGTGGACTACAGATAAATATAAACACCTATGAAGGTCAATTCTCTAGAGCCAGCTACAAACGGCACTTTTAGGTTAATCTACAATTCTCTAAAACATAGCAGACTGGATGCAAGAGCTGGGGGAGGCTCCTCTGATTGGGAAGGAACATATTCCTATACCCCAGAAAGGTATCCTGTAACAGCTGGGTGGCTATCTTTCCCTTGTATGTATCTTTTCGGACATATTCTACCAGACATGTTTGAGATTGATAAAAATGGACACAATAATCACATTTGTGTGAAGGTGGGATGGGCATATTCAGGCCCTTGACCTGGTCAGACTTCCTTACTTGGGGAGACACAAGCCAAATCTTTCCTTTTCTAGGCTCTGATCTATACCAATAACCTACAAAAGTCACATTCCTGAAGTCAATATAACACAGTGGAGTCAGACTACCTGGTTTTTCTTTCTTAATACTTAGTAGCTGTTCAACTTTTAGCTTTCCATGACATGACTCTTTATGTCATCTCTGAAAATGAGAATGACAGCCTCATAGCATTGGCACGAAGATTAAATGAGATAATAAGTGTAAGGTACATAGAATGTCTGGCACATAGTAAGTGCACGATAAAAGTTGAGTTGTTATTTCACTTCTTGCCAGAAAATATAACCTAAAACTCTCTACTCTCCATCTCTGGACAAATACACATTGTGAAATATAATACTCAAAGAAGACAACTTGAAGGATATGCTGCCCATACATTTCTCTAAATCAAGCCATTGTTACAAAGGCTACCTGCTTAGACACTTTGTTTTGAGGGGGTTGGGAGTTCTCTGGACAACTGCTTTTACTAAATTTAACTTTGGCCTTAGCCATGTACTGAGGAGCATCATGAGAAATAATGAACTAAAACCCAATAACCGAGGTAGAGATGGGAGGTGTCTTTTTCATTGCGCCTTGCCCTCTTCATGAGGATCCACTGAAGGAATTTATGAGCAAGGTTTTTTTGTTATTCCTGAGCCCAGTAAAATCATGGCTAAATTTGTGCCTACCTCTAATTAGTGCTGGAAAGGACATAATGACATGTGTTAACTTTTGCCCTGGTTTCATTTCCATATCATATCTTCTTTTTCTCTTGATTTGTCCATATTTTTATTTTATCTTTTGGAATTGTATGTATTTTGTAACCCTCTGAAGAGTCAGGGTATAAATGAATAAATAAATACATTAAATGATTCAAATCATAGGAGGCTATAGAGAATTATCATACTCAATAATATAGTTTCTGTTGAGACGATATTATTTTAACTTAAATTATAGTTTAATGTTAGGCTAGAGTGTGTGTTCATTCAATAAATGTTTTAAAAATTATTCTTCCATAGCTTTCCTTACAGAGACTTTTGGAATATTATAGAATTAAGGCTCTTGAATACTTAATAGAAAAAAGACTTCATAAATTAGTGCACACATCGCAAAGAAAACATAAATCCCAGTCTGGAAGTGTGTGTATGCCTTGGTGATGCAAGGCCTATGTTCTTTCTAGCTGAGAGACAGTGAAAGAGATAGATTGTCAGTTCTGTGACCAAGGTGGGAAGGGGGATGATATAAGGAAACCTGTGGTAAACCATTTTTTGAAGGTAAAACAGCCTTTTGCAGGTGAATGTGAACACTTCCCCACACCACGGCAGCCCAGCCTACCGTGTGAAAACAGTTTTTAAAGTCTAGGATTTTGCACCTCAGGTTTTTCTCAATGTAAGATCCACCATAATAAATAAGTCATATTCAGAAAGTCTCAGCCCTCTCTAGGTGATGTCAAAATTTCTTTCTGTATGGGTGTTGTTACATTACACGGTAAGATGAAATCGCTGTCAATGAAGCATCGTCCCTCTGGGAATGACGAGGACAAAACCCTTTAGTGAGCTTCCATTCTCAGATCTAAGCAGGAGACACACAGGCCCCTAGCCCAAGAAGTGTCGAGTGCTACGCAGCTGCTGGAACTGGGCAATGCTGTCCCCGCTTTAGGTTCAGTTCCCTGCTCAGGGGCCCAGGGTGTGACAGGTCTGATTGGCCACCAGGCGGGGGACTGCAGAGGGCCCTGCACTGCAAAATCTTTCTTTCGGGGCCAAACAGGAGAGGCACTGCTTATCACAGCATATTCCCACCAATCTGGCTCCTGATTCCTCCTCTCTTCTAAGAATACACTTTATGGTCTTATGATTTTGTGTGCAGGAGGGTCCCTGGGAACTTTTTTTCCTCATTCTTTCCTAAATTCTCATCTTTTTAAATCAGCATCTCCTTACTCCATACTTTTATATGGAACTTTCTTTCCAGTTCATCCATTCCTACCACATTGCCCTCTTTCTCACAGAAGAGTGAAACAGCCCTTTCATTTTTCAGAGGGCTCAGTTTAATTTTGAGGAAACACATGAGACCATCTCCAAAAGGTGTCTATGGTCTTGGCAGTCCCAGCAAGCTCTAACGCAGATTTTTCTCAAAATTGAAAAGTATAACTTTAAAATTTTTATGTTTTTAGTGATCGATCTCAGTGTCACTAATAGTAGGACAACTATGTGCCTCCTGAGAAATGCACTATGAAGTATGCCGCAGAGTCACCTATTTTTCCTCCATTAGAATGGTATTAGTTATATACTATAAAACTCAAGGTCGCGCAATGAGTTTTGTAAAAGCTGTGCACCCATGCTAACCAATCCCAAATTAAGACGTAGAACTTTTCCATCATTCTGGAAAGTTTTCTCCTTCTTCTTTATAATCAGTCAGTTTCCCCTGTGCTCAAAGTCCACCACTACTTTGATTACTAACATCATAGATTAGTTCTACAAGTTCTGGAATTTCAAATAGATGAGATTATATAGTATGTACACTTTTGTGAATAACTTATTTCACTCAGTATAATGCTTTTTAAGATTTATCCATATTGATATGTGTATCACTAGTTAATTTTTTTTTAAGTAGCATTCCATTAAACGAATATTTTACATTTTGTTTATCCACTCTCCTGTTGGTGGATATTTGGGCTGTTTCTGATTTGGAGTGATTGTAAACAAAGTTATTACAAACATTCTTGTAACAAAATTTTTTTGTGACCATTTGCTTTCATTTTTTTTGGTTATATATTTAGGATTAGAACTATTAGGTCTTCTATGCAATGTTCCTGCCAAAACAGGTTTAACTTGAGTCTAATCAGACCTATAGGCATAACTTACAGTTTCAGGAAACATGAGAAATAGAAGAAAAACTTAGACTATCACTGGAATATAATATGACATTCTACAGGACAACTGGCCTATAGTCGTGTAAAAAAGTCAGTGTTATATAAAAAAGACAATTGTTTGTTGTTGGGGTGAGGGGTGGATGAGTGAGTGATATTGGTTTGGATTACTAGAAATTTAAAAGTTATAACAGCCAAATACAATGTGTGGTCTTAACTGACCCTGGTCTAAACAAATCCAGTTATAAAATATATATTGGTTGAATATGAATTAGGTTTTAGGCAATATTAGAAAATATCTGTTAGTTATATTAGTTAGATACTGGTATTGTGGTTATACTGAAAATATTTATATTTTTTATAGATGCATATTAAAGTGTTTAGAAGAGAAATGCTATATTATCTGCAATTGACTTTGACTTTCCCAGAAACAAATATGGCAAATGTTCAAAACGATTAGATCTAAGAGATAGGTATATGAGAGTGTTTAATATAGAATTCTCTCTTATTTTATGACGTTTGAAAATCTTAATAACAAAAGAACAAAAATAATTTTTGGTGAGCACTAGTAATTTAATTTTTTATTTCTAGCTTATTTTAATTCATAGAAAATGGACCCTTTTATTTCTTCACTATATTCCTCCAAGCTTAAATCAGTGGATGGCAAAACAGAGAGCCAGTGGGATTGCAGTAAAATCTTAAAATAAGCTGCATTTAAGATATGCACAATTTATAATATTATAAACATAATCGGCAATTCCTTAGCCTAGATCATTATCCAATGAACTATAGCTAGTCGTGAAACAGAGACAGGATGATAGATTTAGATTTCAATTCAGCTGCAGGAAATTCAACCCAGAATTTTCAAGCCATCTCTACCTGTCTCTCTGATATGTTGCAACACAACAGAAAGTTTATTTTACCTGAGCAATTTCTGTTCACAATTTTCTAATTAAGATTATCAAATGGAGTTTCACCTTCCACCACCCCAGTGATTCATAGCGTTCTTGTCGGCTAAGTTAAACTTTGTTTTGTCTGGTTAAATGATTTGAAATTTTGCACAAACAGATCACAATTGCTTTCTTCCCCATTCATAAAGGAAGTCTCCTTTGTGCCTCTCAGAGTGGTATTAATGTAGGTCAGACCTACTGCTCCCTTCACCAGCTGGTCTGCTCTCAAATCTATTGTCACTGTTTTACTGCATACTGCTATTTTAAAGTTAGAGAGCCCCATGGTCAAAGACAGTATGACTCTTTTCCATAGAATACCTTCCTAACGTTCATTGAAGGAAGGTGCTTACTAGTGAGTAAAACAATAGGGATATGGAGGAAGAGCATGGTTTAAGATATGCATTTATTAGGGCTCAGACCTCATGTTTAGATCTCTGATGGGTATGGCAAAGTATGGAACAGAGAGTGTATTAGAAAGTTACATCATATCAAAGGATGTGGGCATTTTCATTAGCGGCTTTGTGAATTTGGGCAACTCATTTAACATTTCTGAGCCTCAGTTACCTCAACTGCTCAGTGAGATCACATAAGTTCCAATATTTAATATTTAATGACTCAAAAACAAGGTCTGTTGGATTTCTCTGAACAGCCAAAGGTCCATTAACAATTTGAGGAATTTAATCAGCAAGGAAGACCATACAAAGTCAAATGTATTTTTGCAGAAGCCCAAATGGTAAAATGGGATGGATCAAATTCACATTCAGATGTATCATCACAGCTGCGGTGGCATTCCCTCCATAGGGCTGCTTTTATCTCTCATCTATTTGTATTCATTAATACTCTCTCATTGTCCTTAATTTCCCCCCCAATTATTATTTTTTTAACTAGAAACAGACACAACAGATTAAGGATGTAAAGTTGAATAGCACAGAACATTAGTCAAAACAGACTTTTGAAATGGCACACAATAGTCCCCTGAGGTGGTTTGTTTTATCCCCTTTCAGAGCTGGGCTTCTCCCTCACTCCACCTTTCCTGCCTTAGTCAGGTTTCGTACCAACCAACTCCCCTCAGCTTAGACCTTAAGGTCAGCTGGAGGTGAAGCCCTAGTGAGGTGAGGGGAAAGGAAGGGTGCCGCCTAGTTACGTGACGGGGCTCTCTCGTGGTTTCATTTAGAGGTCATGGTTTTCACCGCAGCAGATTTTCATAGGTTCCTTCATTAAAAATTAAGATTCGACTACATTACAAAACAGATTGGCAGGCTGCTGGAAATTGCTATAAATAATTTATCAGCTCGTCCATTCCGATTTCTTCCAAATACTATCTTTGTTATTTTTAGCACAAAAGAAATCATATCTAACTATTGAGCTCAGTGGAGATGGAAGAAAAATGCCACCAAGTATTCCATTTAACCAAATCAAGGGAAAACATGTTATTTAATTACATTGATGAATAAAACAATATATGATTGAATTTAGTGGTGTGAGACATGTACATGTACTTAACAGGAAAATGTCATTTGAATTAGGAGAACGCAGACTACTGATGCCCTGAGAAAAAGTTTTTCCTATCTCAAAGCTGTATTGGATAATATATATGATCCTTAAATTATATGACTTAATCATGAAGTGAGTTTGTCTTATGGAGTATAATACGAGTCAAGGTCTTCTCCATATATACCTCTTAGTCTGGCAGATATTGCTGAAGAAATCAGTTACATAGTCCCATGTAACTTAATAATAAAGTTTCAATCACAACAACTTAACCTATGTGCAGCTCATCTAGAATTCTGAGAGATATTTGGATGCTACACACTATGAAAAACTTTGTTTCCATAGAAAAGGGGTTTCTTTGTTTCAATTCAGGACAAAAGGACACTTCCTGTTGGGGTCGTTCTACCTCCTTTCCTGGCACAAGTATGAAAATGGAAGAACAGTAGTAGAAACGAGAGCTAAAGAGGAGGGAGAAAAATGAGGTGGCATGCATTCATGGTAATCCTGATGGCAAAGTTAACTAAGTGAGGTTGGATAATGGAGAGGAGTCAATCATTTAGACTGACTGTGTAGGTCTAACCCAAGCCCTGAAGAAAGGTTCGAAAGGGTTACATGAATAAAAACAAGAAAACATTTGTCTGGCTTAGTCCCTCCCCACAGAATAGTGATGACTCCCACTCTTTCTCAAAATCAGGGTGTCTTTACAATATGTCTCAGATGTATTCTAGAATATAGATCCCTCAGCCTTACATGGGCTCGAAGTCGACTGGCTATGTCCCAAGACAACAGGTCAACTCCTATACCACTGTGGTCCTCTTCTGCTTCTAATACTAGCCGCATGGGTCCCAGGTCACACCAAGGAAATCATTAGTTCCTTCTGATGGTAGCAAAACTTCTAATCCTTGCTTTAATTTGGCTTTTAGTGGTCTCTGGGCTACAGAGGAAAAGATTCTGAGCCCTCTCTTCCCTCCAATAAACTCTATTAGTGGGCTCACAAAGCAGTTCTGACTTGCATTTCTTAGCATTTTTCTGCAGTAATTTGCTATCTTAATATACTTCTCTTTCAGAGTGGCAGTACAGGGCCTAAGCCTGAGAATTATCTGAGTAGGACTTAGAATAATGTACCATTGTTGTTAGGCCCAGTCTGTGAAATCCATTCCCTTGGCTAGCAAAGTTTCTTCCCCTGAGATTCCTCACTCTCTCTTACTAAGAGACCTACAGTGGCCTATCCTGCCAACCTTCTAGACCCTGTCTGAACCTGTACTGATATACATACAGATGAAGTCCTTGTTCTAAGACCCTTGTTAAAAATGGACTGTTCACGAATTGGTGTTTATAAGTTAGGGGCTTTCTTCATACAGATATTTCATATAAGAATAACAATGTTTAGAATATAAATTGAATTAGACATTTTTAATGTAGTAAACATATAGTCATGTTATACAACTTTATGAAGGTATTCCAGTTTTTCTATTCTTCCAACTCTTCCTCTAAGCCTTACTAGAGAAGATGGTTGGGTAATTTGGAGGACTGTTGGGAAAAATGGAAAGATAAATAATGCTTCTAGAATGTCACAAAGTATGACAAGGAGTAAGAAAGGAGTGCCAAGCTAAAACTGCCTTAGAATCATACCACCTACAACCAACTGACACCAAGAACAACTCTCATGGTTGTGTACATAGAGTTGCTTTAGCATCAACCATCATAATAACTAATATTTCTATGGTGCTTACAGCTAATAAAATACTAGCGCATTTATTCTCTCATTTAATCCTCACAACAGCCCGGTGAAGTGACTTAGTATTATTCTCAGTTGACAGATGAAAAATTGAGGCTTAGAAAGACTAAGCAATTTGTCTCAGATTTTCCCAAGTAGGAAAGAAAGCTAAGACCCAAACCCAGGTTTTCTGTTTAAATCCCATTCCTACGTACTAGTACAACATTCATTCATGGACAATCACTCTACAGCTCTTGTCAAGAGCTTACTGCTTAATGCCAGTCACTGTTCTGGATCCTTAGGTGAATGTATAAAGATGAACACCCTCAGGGAACTTTTTTTTTTTAACTTAACTGTTTATTTTGAAGGAATTACAGATTTACAGGAAGTTACAGGAAAAAAATCATCCAGGGAACTTTTGATCTAAAGGGAAAATAAAACTTATCCATAGGTGTCTACAATGCAATGCGAAATGTGTTCTTATTCTACGTTAACCGAGTGACTCTGGGAGATTTGGGCAGGAGAGATCACATCTGGGTAAATGGAAAAGGCTTCTTGGAAGAAGTAGCATTGGATTGACCTAGAAAAGATAGTGTGATTTCTATATGCGGACAAAACAGGGGTGGGAAGGAAAAGCATTCTAGAGGCAGACACCAAGTTGGACAAAGATATAGAGATAGCAAAGTATAGGGCAAGTTTGGGAAAACAACTAATGTCCAAGGAGGAGAAAAAATGTGTACTTTTTAATAAGCTATTCCCTATGGTGCATCTGTTTAAAGGTCACCACGAATGGAAAATGATGGACTCGGCTCCTTTTCTTGAATATCCACAGTGTGGGCCCAGAACTGGCAGGACTAAGAGAGCCACAGCTTTGTATTTCTCTGCTATAGTAATCCAACAGCAATTTTATTTTCAAAGGTTTTCTTAGAAAATTAATACAGTAAGACCAAACTGACACTTGGAAAACCAAGTAAAAATGGGGCTCCAGAAGGCTGGCCATCCACTTCCTAATTCAATCAGGTGTATTTTCTACCTCTCCACTTATTTCAACCTTATTGCAAAGAAATTTAAGGTTCTTACAATAATGCATACAATTCAGCAAGATTCTTTAAATTAAAAATAAGAAAATAAGGTTAAAGATATTTCTCATAAAGACGTTGTGCCAGTCATTGTTCTGGATCCTTAGGGGAGGAGTGCATTTTTTCTATTGTTCAAAATCTTTCCTAAGAGCAGCTATGGAATATATTTCTCTCTAGTCTGAATATCCATAGTTTTGTTCTTCATTTGAGACATTGGTTTGTTTTTGCTCTCATGTGTACACTGGGTCTTGTAATTGGCAGTACTTCCCTCTTTTCATTGGCTGCTAGAAATCACAGAGCCAAATTTGTGCCTCACCTTTTGGAAATACATAAGATTTCACAGCTTGAATTTTGTGTATCAACTTCACGTCGGGCTCTGTAACCATGAAAAACATTTCCCCCCGATCAATCTAAAGTTAAAAAATATAGAAATAATTCTAACTTACCTTTGAAGATTTTTCCTTAAGAAAATTTGCAAGAGTGTTTTCAAGCAGGACAAATATAATTTCCCTAAGAAAACAGAATTCGAGTATTTTCACTATGAAAAGCTATACATGAGTCAGAAAATGGCAAATCCATTGTGTCCCTTTTTAAAAAGAATCAATCTCTTTGAATACTCTCCAACAATTCCCACCCACACCTCAACTCCGCCCCAAATAGTCTTCAAATGAGCCCTGGGAAACAAGTGTTAATAATAAAACCAGTCTCTTCAGGCACCCTTATACATGCAGCACCATTGTCAAGTCGAGGGTCCTTAATAAAATATACTGAATATGTACATTATATAGCATTGACTCTGTTGAGGGCCAAAACAATACCTTTGCTCAGAGGAGGTACTCAATAAATATGTTAATTGTATTTAATATGTGTGTCTATTACATTAGAGTCCCCCAAAGAAAAGATTTTTGTATTGCAGACAAATTTCAAATATTTATAGTCACTCTTAAGGTCATCCTCATCTCTAATATGGCTATAAGTGAATCTGGTTACGAGGCAAGCAAAAACTTTCTTTTAGTCCAGGTGCATTATAGCTTTAATAAGTTTCAGTTTATCCTGCCTGCTACATGTTTACTGCAACCATTGCCATGTCTATGGGCTCCTGGTAATAAAGTATTTATGGGTCTTCATCAGGTAAAAGAGCACAGAGCCAGAGATGCAGCTCTCTTGGTTGCTCCACCACCCTACCTGTTTCAGGATGTGGAGGAGAGGAAGCTAGGACCCACAAAAGGTTTCAGTCCCAGCCGCTCCCATTCACCTGTTCAGCAGGTGGGCCCCAGGTGAGCACAAGACTCCTGGGTTCAGCAGAGACACTCTGCTCCTTTGTTTGATCACCGGTTGCTTTCTCTGCCTGTTTGCTTTTCTGGTTTGGTTTCCTGTCTTGTTCATTAGTCACTTAGTTCTTCCTTGTTTGTTCTGTGTCTCTTGTGTGTTTCTGCAGGTTACCTCGTTCCTCAGCACCAGAAACCTAATGTCCTTTGTTCCTTGTAATTTGCTTTATGGTGGGGCAGAGAGCTGTTAGACACATGTCTACAGTTTGTAGTAAAGGGAGGTTATAGGTTCACCTGGTGAGTACGATCGATTTGTAGAAATGGCCAAATCTTTGGGTTAAGGAGCTATTCTCACCTTCCTCCTTGACCCTAAGTCTTCAAAGGGACTTCTAAAGAGAAATCTTGGGGATGAGAGGTTGACTCTCTCAAGTGCTAGCTTAGTTATGTTACACTTTGTTTTTCTTTCTGATTTTCAATTGTTCATGCACATTCTCCTTACCAGATAAATATACGCCTGTGATGTTTAGAAAGTCACACACGACAACAATGTTCTGAAAAACATTTCCTATAACCACCTGCAAAAGGAGTGAGAGAGATTTTTGTGGTCCCAGTTGACACAAATAGAATCATTTGTCATTGGTTAAGACTCATCACTTAATTTGTGACCAATTATAAAGAGCTAGGAGGAAAGTAGAATGAAATGTTTTTTAAGTTTCACTGTCTCTTTTTTAGCTTTTGTTTAAATTTAATTTGAACAGACCCAGGGGGCTCCAATAAGAAAATTTGTCTCTCAAAAGAATCCTGATAATTATGGACCCCCACTAATTTGGAATTTTTCAGTATTTGAATCATTTTGATGCACTAAGCTAGAATGTACTTTATATAATCTGGGACGAAAAAAGCAAATTCATAATTTTGAATATAAAATGTGGCTATCAAAGTGCTTAGGTAAAACTGCTTTCGAGTCACATGAATAGTACCCCAAACCTCCTGAGTAATAGAAAAATCACCTGAAAAAAATGTAAAAATCTCTGATCCTCGAGATTCTAATGTAGTAGGTCTGAGGTGGGAACAGGAGAGCTAGGTTTTTAGCAGATGATTCTCACTCAGATAAATTTTAGAAACCCTGCTCTAGAAGCATTAACTGGTAATTTCTATAAAAATTACAAACCTGTAGCCTCTGTTGAAAAACCAATTTCCCTCTACCCCAACTTTCACACATTAGGAAATATTGAGGACCTTATTATAGTTATTGATTATACCTGAAAGTAACAATTCAATCCTCATAGCATGCTTTTTTTTAATACCTCAGTGTGTAATAGATTGCCCTAGGCATTGAGGATAATAAATAACTCAGATATTGTTCTCATCCTTGAAGAGTCAATAATCTAATAATAAAATTACATTTATTAATTCAGTAATTTTGAAGAATCTTGAATAAAATTTTACTGACTTATCTATTCATTAAACCAATATACCAAGAAGTTCTATTCAGTGCTAGACACTGGGTGAGGTGCTAGCATTGTGTGTAAATTAAAACACCTCTCTGTACTCAAAAAGCAAGTGTGGAGTCAAGTAAGGTGACAAGTGACAGTATAAACTTCACCTGCTATGACAGAGGCAAGTCCAGAGTGCTGTGAAAACATTGAGAAAATGTCCCTGACCTAGCCAAAGAGGGGTGTGTGTGTGTGTGTGTGTGTGTGTGTGTGTGCTGGGGTGCTTATCAGGGCCTAGTGGATAAATTGATATTACAGAGGTAAGAGAGGCAGGGAAGAGTGCTTCTAACAATGAGGCATGACATGAGCAAAAAGCATGGATGGCAGTAAGAGACCTGTGCATTGGGTGGTGCCAAGTAGATGAATAAGACCAGAGCCATAATATTCCTCCTACTTAGGAATACTGACATACACCTTCATTCTAGTATTCACATATTACAGCCTACTGGGGAGGGTCTCAAAACAAACCAAATTTTATTTCATCAAAAAAAAATTATCTGTGCACTTGGATGCTAGTGTTCAATTCCATGGTAAAATTTTGTTGTAAAGATGTTGTGTGAATAAGAAGGTAGATCTAGTATATAATCAAATAAATTCAGAAGTGAGGGGCAGACAGGGAGAGAGAGTGTGAGCAAGTCATGCATTTTCTCATCTCCAGAATTCAAATCATTTTACTACTTCCATGATTTCAATATAGTACTGTTTTCCCCACAATCAGTAATATTATAAAATTATATTTCTACACCTGCCTATTAGTCTTCGCTAAACAAAATTGTTTTCTTTTCTTTTGTATTTAACAGTTCCAATGTAAATCTGTTTTACTAATAAAACCGGTGTCATTTTAGTTTTATCCATGGCCACCCTTTCTATTTTTCCCCTTTAAATCATCCATGGTTTCAGTTGTACCAAAAGAAAATAAACAAATGTTTGGGTTGGAAATGACTCTAATACAATGTCAACCTACAATCCAAAAGATTGTAAAAGAATCCAATTTTATTATAATTATTTCACAATTTATTGAGATGATGTAGTTTTTCAATATTGAGGTAAAAGTGTTTATGAATCAAATTTTTTAACATATTAAGGCTTTGGAATTTTGTTTGTAATTATTAATCACAATTCATAGCTATAAAATGTATCTAAGGATATCTGTCCAGAGTTCTCATTAGCTATACATAATATACCATAAATCACCCTTAAGACATTAGAGTCAGATATTCGGGTTTCTCCCAAAAAGCTGCCTCAGGGAAGCCATTAGAAGAATGATGGACTTTTATTTCAATATCAATCAATCCCTGCTGCAGACAACATCATGTTACTTCCTTTATATAAATCAGACAGAATTCCCACTGCAAAGAATTTCTAACAGAAAATAATAGTAATACATCACTTTGGTTTTTCTTCAACCTGGGAATCAATCAAACATTTATTGAAATACTGCAATCAAGAAACAAGATCAACAAATATTTATTGATCTTACCATTGAGTACCTACTTAGCTCTGCAATCAACACATTGGGAAGTTTAGAAGACATGTAAGATAGTCCTATTTTTTAAATGCAAATAATCTGGTTGAAAAGATCAAACCAATACACAGGAAACTATTGTGAAAAAAATAAGCTGGCCATTGTGTTGCTTTGGTATGCTCTGGAGTGGACTATTGCTATTGGTGAGTTATAAAAAATTAGGCTAGAAACACAGGATGTGGAGCTGGATTATAGACTATCTTGAAAGTTACAAAAATATACTTATTAGCAGTAGGGAGCCACTGCGGGCTCCTGAGTAGGGAATGACACAGTGAAAGGGCACTTTAGGAAGATTTTTAGGTCTCTTAATTATTTCCTCCCACCTCTCACTCATTTGAGAGCTGAGTATAAATTAAGTACCTCAAAAGTTGTCATCTGATCTACTTAGTGGACTGTGAAATGTAAAACACAGTCCTTGCTCCCTGCCATTAAGTAGTGTAGGATTTTAAACCTTAGACTCGTTTACAGATGGTGAAACCAATGGCTCATGGGTTTAAAGTCTAAATAAAGAGGTCTGAGATGATTTTTAGACCTCAGACAGATAAACTTTAATCTACTGAAGACGGCTGCAATTAGTAATAGTAGCCAAAAATAAGAAACTCACTTGTTTCTGTAATCAACTTGCTCTTTAAAAAAGGTTAATAAATATATAAATGTGTGCCAATCCTCCCTAACTCTCATTCCCTTGGGAGGCATCACTAATTGATCACAGAGCTTTTTCTTGCTGTGTTCTGATAAGCCTTGTAATATTTCTCAAAAGCTCTATAGGAAGTTACTACCAGTTGGCTGCAGTTGGCCCTAGAGATAAAAACTGTTTGCTACCCTATGCTAGCAGGTGTCTTTGTTTAAGATAATGTTAATGAATTCACCCGATTAGCTGTGTCCACTTACAACAACATAATAATTTAAAAGCCACTATATCTTTATGTCCTTTGTTTTATAGTTTAGTACTAGAAGACTGGGTGGTTCTCAAAATCCTCTCATGTTTAAAAGCCATCTAATGTATTGAAAGAGTGATTTGTGATACTCATATAGTGCATAATTCAAATAAACAAGCACAAGAGATCTAAAACTCTAGAATGGAGTCTGAGTGAAATGTGGACCACAGCCAAGACTCATCTTCTCCTGTCCTTCCAGGGATGCTGAATGGAAATTAAAGAAGCATAAAATGCCTCCATGATCAACAGAATGTTCCATGCTGAAGATGATGATGATACTCCAGAATTACCATGTGCTAGATACTTACCTAAAAGCCTTCCCAACATTGTCTCATGTAATCTTCACTATGGCTTTATGCATAGCTATTATATCTCTCTATGTTCTGTATCTGTGCTATCCAATATAATGGCACTATCACATCATGACTCTTGCATACTTGAAATGTGACTAATCCAACTGGATAACTAAATTTTAATTTCATTAAATTTACGTTTAAATATAATTAGCTACATATGGCCAGTGGTTACCATATTGTATAACACAATACTAGATTATGAACTCCATGAGGGCAGATACCACACATATTTTACTAATGACTATACCTTCAACATTTAGCACAAGTAACCTAGTATATATTAGACACAAAATAATAATTTAAAATGAACAAATATGTTTAAAATATGTGCAAATAATTCATGTAGAAATTGTGTCCCTGAAACACCAACCCACTAGAAAACTCACTCGCTTTCTTCATGTTTTGAGACTCACTGTCACCACCGGAATAATATAGGATAATAATATTATTATTTACTTATCTCAGTATGTAAGGAAAAAATAATGAAAATAAACCAACTTTGTGAATAAATTTTTACCTATAAATCATTCATTAGCCAGAGGGAAAAAAACCCTCATTCTTCTTTTCATCTCTCTCAGGAGGAGAAAATAAATTTTTACTTGATATAAAGAAGCCAAGTAAAATTAGAAATTACTTGCCTTTTTTCCAAAATGTAGTGGAGAACCATCAGTAAATGTTTATAAGTATGGCAATATCCATCAGTGGATCCAAAAGGAAGTTAAGATGAGGTTTAAGAGTATGTAGATAATTCAAAAAGCATCCCTTAAAAAGACAAAAATGTAATGCATATTTTTTTTGCCTGCTTGATGCCAAAGGGCCAGACTTTTCCACCCCATAAAACTATATTATATAACTCGTTTCATAGAGAGCTCTAATAAAAGATTTTTATATTTTACTAAGATAAAATAAGGTCCATATTAATGTGAGATGTTACTAAGATGGCAGCTATTGGTAGCTATTTTTGTCCAAAACAGTTTGCAAAGGTACTGTAAGAAATGATATCAGATCTTCCAAAGGCAAGAAAACAGTCTCCTGATACTTTTACCTTTGAGCAAGTTTCTATGAAATTACCACACTTTAATGAGCATAAAAACCACCCAGGAAGCTGGCTAAAAATGTATATTTCCATTTGCCACTCATGGAGATTATAATTCAGAAGGTCTTGGGAAGTACCAAGGAGACTACTTTTAATCAATCCTTATAATTTGGTTTGTGAACTACACTTTGAGAAATACTGTAAATCCTTCTAAAATAACTATTAAGGAAGTCAAACATTTACCCGATGGAATGTCTCCTTTCTCAGGAACCATGAAGAATTGATATGCTTGCTTCATGGCACACATTGTGAACTGCCTTGCCACATCTGTTCCATCACTCTTTTCTCCACCACCATCATTTTGCAGTTTGAGGGTCATTGATCCGTTACCCCCACTTTCAGATGTGAGTACTGAATTGATAATCAGTTTGAGCCCATTGCCAAAACAAACACAACCTAAACTAGTTCTGTCAGATTTTTGGTTGGGTAAAAGACATATATTCTCATTCTCATTCTTTCTCTCTCTCTCTCTCTCTCTCTCTCTCTCTCTCTCTCTCTCTGTCAATGCAGTCCCAGGGGCTATTGGTGGCCATCTTGAAACCATGTGTAAAATCAGGCTCAGAATCAAACTGAAGCCATAAACAAAAGACAGAGCAAAGAAAGAGTCCTTAGGGACATTACTGAGCTAGATCAAAACAATCTTGAAGGTTGCCCTACCTCTGGACTTCCCAGGTCTTTAAGTCAATCAATTCTCCCACTGTCTTAAACAGTTTTGGTTTTTTTATTTGGAACATTAAAAGACATAATTGATACAGGCTGCTGTTTTCGATTTTATAGACACAATTTTCTTTCTTAGCTTTGTTCTCTTTGTCTCTAACATGTTTTGCATTCCTTCTCCAATACTGCTGTAAGCATTATGTAAGGCCTAACTGAGTGTCTAAATTCTCACTACTCATTCACCCCCACTATACAATTGCTACTAATGCCCTTGCTATTTCTCTTCTTCCCCTGTCACTTCCTCTTCTCACTATAACTGAGCCATCAGATACACAAGTACTTATATCTCCTGGCAAAAGAGAACTATTAAAGACCCTTTGACTGATTTAATGAAGTCCATATCTTTACAAGAAACTGTCTTTCCAAAGACTTGATGAATACACTAGCTCCCTCTCAGAATCCTCTGTGCACTTTTATTCTGGCTGCTCTAGGATTTTAGGTGCATTTCAAAAGCATTTAGATATCCTTCACTCTTTGGTTCTTTTATGCAATATCTTTTCATATTTTGTCTCATCACAGTAGAAAAAGATGAAGATGTAGAGGAAACCATGGTGGATGTCCAACAGAAATCAGAAGGCCCCTTGCAGGGGCCTCAGGCAGTTAAACAGATGAGCCCACCAAAGAAAAACCCTGGGCTGTCAATCCATCTGTGCAAGAAGTAGGAACTGTGGGGTTCTCTGCTCTGAAGACAGAAAGCAGAAAAATCCACCCTCTTTTTTCCCTTTCACTTAAGGAGATGAGAAGATATGAAATTAAAAAATCAATAATGGAAACTGAATCCAGGAAGTTTGCAAGGCAGCAAAACAAACAAACAAACAAACAAACAAAGTTATTTTTTTTTTTCATGGTTTTGAGAATATAGATGGGGGAACCTTTACTAAAAACCTCCTTCTAATTACTTATGGGCCAATGAGGCATTGAAACAACTAAGGCCTACAGAATACTTTCATTAATCTCTTGTTTCTAAAGGAAAGACCAAATAAATCAAGTGTTCATGTAGAGAAATGTTATCACCAAACTTATTTGTTTGTCTATTTATTTAGTTGTTGCTGTCTGCTTATCACTTATATAATGTTAACATTCTTTTAAAATGGGCAGATGGACCTCATTCAAGTTCTGACAGTAACTCTTTGTTATTGGTACAAATGGCTTCAGAGGTATTTAATTACCATTAGTAGTCATCCGTTTGCTCCTAGCTGGTGACATTTGGAATAGTAAGCAGGCAGAATTCTTTTTGTCCAGTGAGTTCATAGAAAGTTAAACCTACTTTTGACAACAGACTCAAGCTTAGCTACGATTAACCCCTCTTCAGTTACTGGATGATGTGTTTAAACAGTATGAATGATTAATGAAGGCTAAATAGTCCAGTTCCTACCTTAAAAACTTTTTGTTAACTGCCAGATAGATGAGTGACTGGCAAGGTGTGTTATGCTCAAGTAAGTATTCTTGCAATCCATTGCTTGTACTCTAAAACAAACAAACAAACAAACAAACATTCATTTGTCTACTATTTGTTTACAAGAGATGTAAAAAATTAGAAACTCTCATCCTTATGCTTTATCCTGTCATACACTAATACCAGGAACCATGAATTTTTGCCAACTTGGCATCAGAAAGCAAACTTTGCTTGTATGTCTAAGTGCATGATCATTTCCTCTCAAGAAAACCAAGATAAAATGTTATGAACTGGTAGCAACCCATTACAAAGCACCTAAACGTAACCTGTTAATTTTCCTGCAGCCAATTCTAGGATTGTTCTTAGGGAAAGGGTAACATATCATCCATTAAATTGAGAAAACCACTTATGTCTGGCAGCTTTTAGAGGTAGGCAGATGTGTAAAGATGCTCAGGGCACTGGCTGGTTGATCTGTGAGAGGCATCCCTATATCTTTTGCAAAAGAGATTATAGAACAAGCCAGGCAAAGCTGGAAGCCAAAATACATGCAGAGGACCAAAAAGGTGAAGATGGCCACTGACTCCAAGAAAGGGAATCACACAAGACAAGGAAGCAGGATTTATAAGGAAATACACATGATAACAGTCTGGGAACACAGTTAACAGGTATCTTTATATACATTTTCAGAGATTTCTTTGGCTATGCCTTAACTTTCCTCTTCACCTTTAGAACTTTATAGCATTCAGGGCATCACTTATGACATAACCAAATACCCAAATAGTCCGAACTTGAGATCCATGGCAAGTGGCACAGACATACTTATCCAACAATCCTTGCTAAAACCAGCCAATAAACAAATCCCTGCTATTTCTTGTTTGATGGTCTATTTGGCAAGTATCCGAAATAGTTTAGAAACTATTCATTTCCAAAGGAAGCATCTTGAGATATTTTTAAATTAATTATTCTATACCACTTATTTTGTAATATGCTTTATCATTTTCATCAATTATGTATTGATACAGCCCAGGTATTTCCTTCCAAAGAGAAGAAAGTGAAGTGAGATCAGAACTAGTGTCTTCTAAAGAGCATTTACAGGTCTACCTCAGTCAGTTATTGATTCAACATACATTTTATTGGGCACTTAATGATGTACCAGACAATGTACTAAGTACTAGGGATACAAAATGTTTAATATCAAGCCTTTGCTCAAAAGGATCTTTGCTATCTATTTGGAGAGAAAGACAAGTCAGGGTAACAGCAGCGCAGAGTGTGCTGTGGGAGAGCAAAGGAGGGTTTTTGTTTGTTTGTTTTTGTTTTTGTTTTTTAAAGCCAACCTGGTATGGGGACTGTGGTTTGGAGAAGGCTTTCCAAAGAAAGCAATATTGACTTGGTTATGCAGTGTGACCTACCCCTTGGTTTCAGGAAGTCCCTGGGCTGCATTCATTTACCTAGGAATCAGCCCTACCTAGCGGATCCTGCTCTGTAGCTGACACAGGGATGGGTTGTCAGAGAAAATCAGGACCCATAGTGATGCCCAGGGCTCAAAGAAACCCTATTCTGATGTTAGATTATCTTTAAATACCAAGTGTGACACCAGTGGAAACTAGTAACTATTGCATGAGCAGGATAAACAAAATGCAAAAGAGAAAGTCAGGAAGGAAGGGAGGGAGGGAGGGAGGGATGGAGGGAAGGGAGGAAAGAGAAAAAGAGGAGAGAGGGAAGAGGAGAGGGAGAGGGGAAGGGAGTGAAGGGAGGAGGGGGACAGAGGGAAAGATAGAGAATGAAATAAAAAATATCAATCTGGAAGGAGTGAAGCAAAAGGGAAAACTATACCACCCAGTTGATCTAAAACATCAGTCTTGAGCAAAGCTCGTAGATGTTAATAATGCTTGACACAGCTCAGGGCATGCAGACAGTGTCCAGGAACAGCACATTGTAAATGTGTGGTCAGTTAGAAAGAGGATTTTGCAGAACCAGCAAATCATATAAATTCTGATGAAGGCCTGATTAGCCTTCAGTGTGGGAATCTCCACCCGAGTGGATTTGTGGCTCACTGGGACAGCTCATAAGGTAAGCTGGAGGGAAGGAATTCCCTGGGGCCAATCCTCTTAAACCTGACAGCCCTAACTGGAGATGGAGACAGGAGGGAAAGGAAAAGATGGGCTGAGTCTGCGAAGAGGCAGGGAGGGTTTGTGGGCCACCCAGAAAGTAAAAAAAGGCACACCCATCTTAGCACACTGATGACCTGTAATTGGACAGTTTTGCTCTTGGCAGAGGCCTTTGTCTCAGTGGCTTCTCTATTAGAGGTTTCGACATTAGCTCTTACAATAACTAAGGATCTCACCAAAAAGAAGAAACCCCTTTAAAATCAAAGGAGGATTAAATTTAGATGCAAAAGTTTACCTAGTACTATTAATTGTAGTTTGGGCTTGCATTATGAAAAGGAAAAAAATTCTGGCAGGAACAAGTGAGTGGCTTATGACTGGAATGGGCCAGTGCTCAGAAATCCCACAAGTGAGGCAGGGGCAAACCTCAGAAAAGAAAGGTTCCCCTGAATGGGTCACACAGGGAGAGCCTAAGCTGGGTAGAATGCCCAGCTCCGTGTCTTCAGTATCTGATCAGTGCCTGGTTTGCTGGAGTCAGTGACCCTGCATTTAACTCCTCTTCCCATCTCACTGGCTTTCAGAAAATTATTTGTCCTTTTCTAGACCTCAATTTCTGCATCTGCAAAATAGGCAAAGGAAGAAATTATCTACCTCATAAGGTTGTGAGATTTAACTGAGATATCCACTTTGAATGTTAGGGCAGTAAGTATGGTATAAGTATTCAGGAAGTAAGCTAATGATCTCTTCAAACTTTAGAACACTCTTGCAACATTGGTACTGTGACCTCCAACAAACAGATGAGGAAACCGAAAGTGAAATGGTCTGGATAAATGATCAAAGGTCACAGAGCTATACAATGGCGGAGTAAGTATTTGCACCCTCATAAAATGGCTATGTCTCTCTGTTCTTTTCCGTGAATTCCACGCAACACACAATGATTTTTTTTTCAGTTGGCCTTCCTGCTTTGTTTATATATAAATGTGGTATGTTTATATATACTCTTATTTCCCAGAAATTCTTCTTTGGTTTGCAACTACAAAGATCTAGAATACGAAGCAACTCTTTTTTTCCCTATGAACATGCCCAGAGTACCTGGTAGTACGTTACGTACCCACTTTACTTAAGAGAGCTGCAATAACCTGGGCCAGTCTTGCCAAGCATCAGGAACCCACAAAACTGGTTTTCAAGGAACCAATTCTAAATAATGGTAATTTTATTTACTCTATGATGTGGGCAATGCACACAGACCATGGAATGTGCAGACAGGAAGGGGTGGCAAGACATGTTTCCGGCTTGGCCAATTTTTACTCTTTTCTGCAAGGTCGGACCCATTCCAAAAGGCTGCTATCTTCTGTGAGGAGAACTAAAGGACCAACGAGAATACATTCATCAGAACCTACCCAAAACAAAGGGCTCTCTCTGCCTTAAGTCCCTTAAGCCTCTCAGAGGAAAGGTGTCATTAGAGGTGAAACATGCAGTTGGTATTAAGCCTGCGGCCAAGATCATCACTTTCCTATTGAACCATCCTTCACTGTTTCTTTTAAGATACTTGTTTCCTCACGTGCCTTGAATAATTTCAGCTTGACTATAAACCCTCTCAGGCAGCAGTGTTTTGATTTGTTTCTAATTCAATCTCAGTTTTGTTGAAAGGACACGAAAGTTGCATCTGGGAAGATGTTTTGGGACACAAAACTAAAAGTAGCCTAAGCAAAAAGGAAAATGCATGATTTCACATAACAAGAAGCCTGGAGCTGGTGCAGTCCTAGGCCAGTGAATTCAGCAATTTAAATGCATCATCATAGACCCAGGTACTTTCCAACTTTCCTCCCTCTTAATGCCAGCAGGTCACTTATATCTCTCCTCATTACAGGCGGCAACAGTATCCAAAGGCCAAAGAGTGTCTCTCTTCCATGGGCCTATTTTTAAGAAAAAAAAGAATCTTCTCAGAGTATCCAGAGCAGACTGCCCTTCATGTTTCATTGGCCAGGTTTGGATCACTGCCACCTTTAAATCAATCATTGGCAAGAGGTCACTAAACTAGTCAAGATTGACTGCCTGGGGCTGGTAGGAAGACCAGGTGTCACTGAAACACAAAGCTCTTCAACACCTTTGTCCTGTGAACATAAAAGAGTAGCAATGGATGTCGACCAGGACACCAACAACATCCACCTTGATATTTGAAGTCATACAAACCTAGGTTTGAATCCAGGCTCACCATTTATAAACCTAGACAATTTTACGTCTTGAAATTTTAATATCCTCACTTTGAAAATAGGGTTAAAAATATCAACTCCAAAGGTACTGGAGAGGATTAAATGTGGTTTATTTGTGAAAGGTACAGCACAGTGCATGGCACAAAACAGTTACTTAATGCCTCTTGGTCTCTTCTGCTTTCCTTTTTGCCTCCCTTTAAAAGCTTTCAGTGTACGTGCTTCCATAAGAACTGGGGGACTTTCTCTTCCCATCTGTACAGTCTGTCACTCATTCTCCTTCTTCTTCTCGTGATTTCTGGTTTCACAACACTATTAGCAATGCTTTTCAGAATGTGATTATTACTTGTTATTAATACTGCTATTGGAGTAATTGATAAATGTATAGTATAAAATTATATTCACCCGGGGTTCATATCTGTCATCGTATTTGACCCTGATAATGTGGTCAATCGGGGATGCTCCAATTAAAGGTAATGAACCAATTTATTTTCTTGTAATTTGTTATGTTTAATAAGTAAAAGCCTTCCATGCACTTTGTCCAGTAATATACACACACATTAATCTTGATCAACTGCTGGCAAGTGTTTAATGAGGCCTTTGTTGGCATGGTTAAAGATGCTCCTTTGCTCTATTTACCATTTGTGGAGAAACTTAAGAAGGAAAAATTCATATATTGTGTCACTAGATAAGTTTTCCTGCTGCCCTGAAAAAGAGACAAGCATTCTGTTTGCATAACAGAACACAAAAAGGGCTAATGAGGATGACTGGTTTAGATTATTATTAAAGACACATTTATTTTTTTTCAAATTGAAGATAATCTCTAACATGTATGAGTTATAACTCTCTTAGGTAAATGCTACAAAAAATATTTATTCTGCATTATAACAGAATCGACGGTCTTTCTTTAAACTTCCCTTATTATTTCTAAACAGTTTTTTGATATCCAAAGAGAAAATTCATTAGCTCTTAATCAGTTGATCATTTATTGTGCCACACCATGCTACACGAAGCGGAGGACATGAAAGTCAAAGAAGAGCTGGTCCCGATTCTTGAGTATGATAGTCCAGTTAGAGAGAGAAGACACATATAATCAGCTTGAACAATGCAGAACAGTAATGTGCAGTGGAAAGAGAATTGGAACAGCTTCTGTAACGGTCACAGCTAGCTGGTGGCCTTGGGCAAACTACTTATCTCTATAGGCATCCATTCCTTCCTTTGTAAAATCAGTGATTTGAGCCAGAGAATGCCTAACAATGGTCAAATTTAAACTTCTGTGGTTCTCAAAAAGGTCCAAAAATCACTAAAAGCTGGAGTAGTCAGCAAAGATTTGCCAACATGAGCTAGCCTTGAGGTAGTTTTGAAGGATGGAGAAGATGGAACTGTGTGGAGGGAATCTGAGAGAGAGGAGAACATGTTCAGGACAGCAAGCAATTAAAAGAAACAAGCAATGATTCTGGGTCATGAGTGTCATTCTAGCTGGAGTAAGGGAACATGTTGGCCCATAAGAGATCCAACTGGACAATAAGTGTGGAGACAGATAACAATGCTGAGTGAGTTAACTTTGATATTGCCAGCGTATAGGAGGCTTCACCCTCTTATCTACTTTTTTATTTTTATCCATTTTTCTCTTCCTCCTCTTCTTTCTTTCCTACCCTTTTCCTTCTTCCTCTTTCTTATCTTGATATTTTTCCTGTTCTTCTCTTTATCTTCTCCATGTTTCCTTCTATTATAATGGTGTTCATAGTTTATAATGGACGTTTCCTTATATGATGCTTTTCAATAAGAAAATAATGCGTACCATTCTCAGACTTCTCAGAATTCAGAATCTGGAGCTAGAGAACCAGGGTTTGAGTCCCTGGTTATGCCATTTTACTGATTGTCTGGCCTTAGACAAGTTCTATTCCCTGTACCTTAATGTTCTTTCCTGAAAAACAAGAATAATAATTATACCCACCTCACAGAGTTATAAGAATTAAATGAATAACTAAAGCACTTACAATAGTATAAGGCACTTGGTAGATTCTGGGTGTGTTAACTATTATTTGGAAAAGACCTATCAGGTCATTCTGTTCTGTCTATGTGGGTTATAACATGCAAGTTTTCTAAGTTTTTGTGCCCAGCATCCACAGTTGGTGACCTACTGACAACTTTTACTCGAGCGAGTTGGAGCACCATCTGAGTTAATCATTTAAATGTGTTAACCAAAATTTCAAGAACATTTTAAAGTCTGAGCAAGGCCATGGCCTGAAGTTACAGCTGTTTAATTAGTTTCACCTTCTCTGCTCCATGATCCAGAAATCTCTAATTGCACCGTGGCAGCCTCCTGCTCCCTGTCACAGAGCTGACTTTACCTGCTACTATTTAAATTTTATGAATCATTCTCCCTCTGTTTGAACTCCTGAAACCCCTGAAACCAAATGAATAATTATCAAGATGCAGTTGTCACGGTTTGTAAAAGATGCTGTAGAAAGATTTTTTTTCTTTTTCTATGAACCCGTTTTTCCCAGTTGTCTTCAATCTGCAGCCATGCACATGAAGAAAATGTCAGCTATTCCTCCAATGAAAAGAGAAGATACTTAGAATCAAGAAGCCTGACAGTTGTTAAGCAACACCCTCTTTCAAAAGCGGGTGGGATTGTGCCATAGCATCTCCTGAGTACTAATTTTAAGGCTCGCCTTAGTACTCGCCCCCAAACATTGCCTCAGGGGGAGTCCCTGGCATGGATGTCAATGAGAAAACAGCTAGTGCTGGAAGTCCACAGTGACACAGGGAGGCTGTTCCTCAATGTCAAAACATTATGCTCCTAGCGATGACCTCTTTGCGTTAATATCCTGGGCATATTCTGATTCTTCTCACTTGGGCAAATATTAAGTCTCATTCTACAGGCTATAGAACCATTAGACTTGATAGATTTTTAAAAATATTGAGAAAACATGGAAATAGGAGCAGATCAGTCTTACTCATTTGTTGTTTTCTCTCCTATTTTACTTGCCATTGCATTTTTAAATTTCAAAGAGGAATGATCCACTCCTTACTTTCAAAATTCTTTCTTCTCTTAATGTCTGCAAGTCCTAATTTCTTCGTTAATTCATTCATTCATTCAAATACATAAAAAGTGCCTGAAAAATAAGCTGATTATGCTCTCCTTTGCCAAAAACAACATGTAGTCCCTCAGAATCACACACAGTGAGGGCAAGACAGTTTCTTAGAGAGTAGTAATATAATTTTATAAAGGGTAAAAATGATGCTGGAAAGGCCAAAGGAGCAGATTGTCACCACATCTTGGAGTTTTTTTACATGTGTAAGCAGCAACTCTGTACACTTCTAAATGTAAAGTTATTTAATTTTTTAAAGTTAGGCATTAAATATTAGCCAAAAAATTATATAAATAAAAGCAAGAAAAAGACTTCCATGTTAGAAAGCCTTTTTTATTTTTGCTTTTCTTTTTAGAGATTGTACATTTGAATTCATGCCTTTGTTTTAGAAGACCTCAAACAGAAGTGTCAAAATGAAGAGAATTTCTCTTGAATGTTCTTTGCCCCATCAGAAATGAAGCAGACTCAGAAATTTCACCAAAGGCCTTGATCCTTCAGAATTTTGGGCTTCTTTTCATCTGTGGCATGTCGTTGGAAATATCTGAAATCTGAGCTTCTTCATAGTTCCCCATCAAACTTGGCGAGTTAAAAATCTCATCTTCAAATGCATTTTCTCAGCTTAACTCTCTCATGCTACATGCTTGGCGACCCTTCCATTTGTCTATTTTTTGGCAGAACAATACATGATCTATTTGCCAAAACAATTTTTTTGAAGACCCAGGTTATTGCTATTCCAAAGGCAAGGGGTCCCTGGATCAAAATAGAACCACAAGTTCCATTTGGCACCACTCAATCAACCTTATCAGCAGAGGCCAGGGATGGTTTTCTCTGAAATCAGGGCTTTTTCATCAAGACCAGATTGCACAAGTGAATCCTGCAATCTGCATTTGCAACATTTATGACCTGGAAACCAGCCCCAGGTAGGCAGGAAGACTGACCCTTTTCACTACTCCCAAACCCACTGCTTGATAACTTCCTAATCTCCCATGACATGTCTTGAAAATGGATTACATTTACTGTTCTTTAATTATTCATGCTTAAATTACATGTTCCAAATTAGTCCCCAAGTTACTTTAGGGCAGGAACGTACAATGTCTTTCCGTGTCCTGTGCAGTGTTCATGGATCCTCAAAAAATTCTTATTGGATAACTTAGATCTTTTCACATCCTTTCAATTCTGTCAACCCACATTAAACAACCTAAAGGGGAAACTGGGTAGGAGGGCATATTTAGTCTATGTTCTTTATTCTAGGACCCTTGAATGTAGCTGACATGGTTCCAGATCAAAAGGTACACTGGACAGTTCTTTGGAGCTCTGTCATGGCATTAGAATGTTTTTACTTTGAGATCTTGACCTCATAATAGTAATAGAGCTTGGGTGGTCGCCTAATTGCTAAAAAGATAGCCCTCTGAAATAATGAGTAAATGACAACCAAAGATGGCTGCAATGTCTGCATAACCGGTATCTACCCTAATTATTCTCATGAAAAGTGAGTTGTCTTTATTCAATGTCTAAAATATAGCTCAAGGTACAGTAGTTAGCCACTGGCTGGTCAACTGTGTAGATCTATAAAGTATATTTGGCTATATTTCAATGAGTCAATAAAAGGCAGTATTTATTTTCCAACTTATTATTAATTATATCTTATCAGTCCCTTTTTCAAGAAGATATTAATAAGATTCTTCAGTTTAGACATCATAACTTTGGTTCACTTTATGTCAAATTGGACATTTTTAATATATAAGCTTTTGGAAATAATTAGAATTCACACATGGCTTCTTTTTGTAATCAGAATTTTTAAATTGCACTATATAATTACAATGTATTATAAGAAACTGTCGAGTGGATAACCTTGTTGCACTAAAATGTTTTTGCTGTAAACAAGTCTATCCTTTAATGGAATATTTGTCAGTGCATGTATTCAAAGAAGCACTCTCAAGGCATGTGCTCAGAAGTTAGGAAATAATTATATTTTCAAACATAATCTTTTCTAATCATCCCATTTTGTTTTACTTAAAAATAACCTGGGGGTTTCTAAGACAGGTACAATTATCTTTGATCTCAGCTATGAGGTATCATCCTTCCAGAAAATTATTTGGGGGAGGGGGAACAAATAGACTCAAAGGTCAACTTTTCTTTTTCTTTCCCTGAAAATCTTCATTCTAATTACAAATAAATACACTGGCAAGAAACAGTTTAAATTTAGCCTCTAGCTTTTAAAAGAAGATGGAAAGCACTGAATTCATAATAGTATTAGATACCTCATCCATGCAGTTTTAATACATAGTGATGTTTACCAGTATAGAGATAAGGCTCAATTCAGTTAAACAAACTTTTATTGAGCACCTAAGTTATGACAAGATCTCTGCTGAGTTTGAGGTGCATCAAGGTAAAGATTACAAGCTTACTATTTCGGGAGACAAAAAGCAAATATGCAATTCCAATACAATGACATAGTTATGCCCAAGATGACATGGGAACGCAGAGAAGTGGTGGTGCTGATGGAGTTCTTCCATACACAGTGTTGGGCTGACCCTTGGAAAAGTAAGTGTTTCATAGGTAGGAACGGTGATGGGCAAAAGGAGCAACAAAGCCAGTCAGTCTCATGGTGTAAGGAACAGTCTGATGGTTCTGCAACAACATCTCTTAGACTGGAGTGGGACAGGGAATAAGGCCAGCAGGTGTCAGTTCCCAAGGATAAATAAGAATCTTGTTCTGCTTTAACTAAGAACAAGTCTCTGGCCAAGCCCTGGTGTTCCAGGATGTTACAGCTATGGGGCCAATCCCAAGCTGAACTACTGAGTGTTTCTTGAAAATTCCTTTGTAATGCCTTATCTGGTACTCAGAATTCTATTCTACCCCACATGTAAAATCCCCAGGCTATTATTGAAACTGTGGGTGACTCTTGTCACCATCCCATTTAAGGGAAGACTACTGAACACCTGCCACATTTCAGTGACTGCAGACACACATGATAAACAATCAGACCCTGGCCTCAAGGAACTCACAAGCAAGTATTTATCCTGGGTCCCATCTCCTCAGGACTCCAAGGGCACTACAAAGTGGCAATTAGCCAAGATGCCAAACAAAGTCACATAGTGTTAAGGGGAGAAGACTATTTTCTCAGTCCTCTTTCCCTTTCTACGTAACATATATATATTGTGCTATCATCCCTCCTAAAGACAGTGCCCTTGTCTTCAGTCTAATCAAGAGAAATGCAATTTTTGAATGATCTAGAAATGTTTTCATATTAGTTTTTTTCTTTAGAAGATTTCAGAGTGTTTTAACATGTAAAAAATCTTCACATTGATTTATTTTATCCTAAGGTATGATAAGAGAGATGTACAAAATATGTAAGCTTTTTGTGAAAAGAAGAATGCCTTTCTATAGGTATTTTATACCAGCTGGAAGGGGATAATGACATTGGCACCAGAAAGTGGGGGCATAGTTTGTTCAAAAAAATTAACATCATCAATTAACAATTCCTGAGCATTTTCCAGGTGCAAGATGCTGGGGATACAAAGGAATCTGATACATGGTGTGTGCCTTCAGTGGGCTGACCTCTCACTGGGAGACAGGTAAGCCTTGAGGGTAGGAGCATAAAAGGTGACATAGAGAAGTGAAAGCACAGAGCTGGAGGTAGGAGAAGGCTTAGCTGACAAGAGGGTTCGTATCTAGAACAGTGAGCAGCAAAAGCAAGCCTGAGAGATATAGTGGGATGAAGAGGATAATGTGTCACCCAGAGAAGGAGATCCACCTACCCTGTTGGCTAGTGTGAAACCCAAGACCTGGCAGGAACCAGTCATGGCCAAGAAAGTGTGAGTCTTCAGGATGAAGAAATTCTTCCTGCTCTGGCAAGAGTCGTCTACTCTCTGAAGGGCTTCTTCTGCTGTGAGAAGAGGCTTCTGGCTCGACTCTTAGTGGGCACTTCCTTATGGGGAGACTGTGGCCTGGAGCCAGTCCACTGAGGTTAGCCTATAAAGCTCTGGATAGTTTGAGGCCTGGCCTCCAGGCCCTGAGGCCCTCTTGTGATTCAGCTCAAGTTTTGCAAAGTCACATTAGCTATAGTTAAGGTGATCATAAAATATACTGATCTAAACGAGGACTTTCCCATCTTGGGATGCAGAGTCATCCTAGCTATTAACCTTGAACACCTAATGCATGGCTGTGCATGATGCCTGTTGCTGTTTTAGTGTATTTCTGTCAAACACCCTCTAATAATTAGAAGAATCTGAGAGGTTTAAGGGAATGGCAAGTAAACCCTGAGATAGGGAAGCCACATTTTGTGACTAGAGACAACCCAGAGTGTTGTTGATAAAGTAATTCAAGATATTATAGAATCATTAACTATTTTTAAGTAAATAAAACCCAGCTTCAGTTCACTACAACACACACAACTGTACACGTGAGAAGTTCAACTACAGTCGTACTTGTTCCTTTGTGACTTCTGGATTGGGGCTCCTACAGGCTACCTGCCCTGTTTTCTTTGTCCTCTGTGTTTCCTCTCTCCTTGGCCTCTGCCAGCTGGTGGTCACATAGGCTTTTCCTTTCCCCAGTTTCGATTAATCCACATAATCACTGCCTATATATTTTGTCTCTCCCCACTCAGGAAATTTCATGTATACCATTAGCCTGTGAATCAAGTCAGATAATCCCAAACGCATTCTTTAAATTTGGTAAAAATCTTCCTAGCCGTTTTTATCTGATGGGATCAGCAATGAACAGACTGAAATTATATAATTAATAGAGATTATTGGGAAGTAAAAAAAGATTCTTTCCCTGAGAACACCGATTTGTGAAGAAAATGTTTGTTTGGGAGAAAGAGTATAAGTATTAAAAAATTAAAACTTTACATAAAACCCAGGCAGCCTTTTTATTTGAGAGGTGACCTAGTGTGATAGAAATACTTAGATTTTGAAGTCTGACAGATTTGAATTTGGTCTAGCTACATAACCTTAGAAATATTTTTATTTATTGAAGGGACCAAAATATACTATGGGAAGAGAGGTGATAGTCTCTACTTATTTATTTTATAATTACCCAAAAGAAGGTCCTTATAGAAAAATTTCACTTGAAGGCACACAATTTAAATTTATGACATTGCTTTAACTTGCAAAAGTTTCTTCAAATGAGCTAATCAGAGCACTAGCAAACCATCTTCACTGCGACCTAAGTGACCACAACCTTCCTCTTGTTATGGAGTTAGAAACTGGTGTTACCCAACTGAACAAAAATAAGGAATATTCTTAAACTCACTGTGCCATGTCACTTCCTGCATGGTAGAAGCCATTCACAGACCAGGCAGATACAATGAGGACTGTTAGAGCAACAGATTGATGAAAGGCATACATTGTTTTCCCAAGTCTATGGCAGCTACTGAATAATGGCGTTTTCTTATGGATAGGAACAGGTTTGCTTTCAGAGCACTTCTCTGTATTTTCCTTGGATCCAGGACTTGTCAGAGAGGACACAGTAAAACCCAAGGATGAGACGCAGTCAGCAATAACTCAACACTCATAGGAAGGGTGGTTTTCAAAGACAATTAGGAAGCTGTTTGTAATCTGAGCTTCTGAAACCACTTAGGGAAGTTCACCAAGTTGAAGAAAAGCATAGTGTCTCCTTTTGTGACCGGGTTGCATAACGCTATGTAAGGCCCCACGGGGGAGCGCCTCATCCCTGTTACTTTATATTTGGTCTTTATGTTTCAGGTCCAGCATGGTTTCAATGAAAAGGACCCTAGAGAAGGTTTGTAGTTTAAAGGATTAGTCCTCACAGAATAAGTGTTTACACATGTGGAATGATTTCAGAACAACCCTCTAGTCTTCCCCCAAAGCCTCCCTCATGGTTTGGTTCCTCCAAATTCCTAAGAGGGTCAATGCCTTCCACTTGATTATAAGTAGTAAAGTTTATTACGACATGTCTTGAGTTTTTACAATTTTAATCATACAAAATTTTATATAAATATTTCAAAGTTAACATAGGCTTCTCACTAATAGCATTTGTTAGTCATGATAACCCTAAGAAATGATAGATAGAAAGGTATTTTTATTATCGATATTCTCATATAAAATAATTGCTGTAGATTATTTAGATTAGCACTTTTGACAGGGGGATACAGAGATCAATAATGGAACTGGACACATGGAAAAGATTCAAAGTAAAAATAAATATGTCCTTCAAACCAGCAACTATACTTCTGGGAATGTACCCTACATGAGTGCTTACCCAGATGGATAAGGATATGCATATATCAATGCTTACTGCTGTAGTGTTTTGGATCACAAAAACTGGAAACAAACCAAGAGTCAATTTAAAAAAAATTGTGGATCGACCACAAAAAGAGATAGTATACAACAGTTAAAAAAGAATAGCAACTGTGAACTGTGGGCTAATGTGTAAAGATGTTAAAAATAAATTATGTATCAGCATATTTAGTATAACCTCATTTGTGATTATAAAAAATGGGGAACTAGCCACCTAACTAGACCCTTAGATACACCGGGAGAATTTTCAGAAAGATGTTCTCTGGTTACCTGAGGAATAGGAGTAGAAGTCTGGAAGCAGAGTGGGAGGTAGAGTTACATTGTCCATTATGATCACACCAGTACATACATTTGAAATGTTTATATGCAGTAAAAACTTTACTCTTCTTAAAAAAATAAAAAAGAAGCCATTGTTTGAAGTTTTACACGAAAGGAAAAAGGAGAAGGAAAAGTAGTCATAGAGTGCTTATATGGACCAGATACCCAACTCTGCATGTGTTATCTCATCTGCTCTTTATGACACCTCCTTAAGCTAGGATTTTTCGTCATTTTGTGAGTGAGAAATGGAGGCCCCAAGAGGGGCCTGATTCATTACCCTCACAAGCTGCATGATTAGATTCAATCCAATTTTCTGAGACTCTCAAATTCCCACATATGTATTTCCATAGGCCACATTGATGTGATTGTGTATAAAGGTAATAAGGACATCAAGCAAAAGCAAAACTATTCTAACTTCTGGAATTGGAACTTAAAACATAAGACTTGTCCAACAAGGCCAGCCCATGAGTGTGTAAGGCCACACATTGATCTCTAGCACTATCAAATAATAATTACAGTGGTACATTTGTCCTTCTTAATTGCTTTGCAAATATGCTTCTAGGGTTGTTGCATGAAAAAAATAAAAAAATAAAGGCAAATCAAAATGGAGTAGATCCAAAGAACAAAGTGGGGAAAAGGATTAAAGAGGCAACAATGAACACTAGCTTTACCATGTTTCAAATATCTTCTGTAGTTCCACTCAGCATTCTAAAATGAAAGCAAATATTTTTTTTTTCAAGGCTAAATGGTAAAATGGAAAACTAATTTAATTTTGCCTTTGTAATACCTTCAAAATAAAATTAAAGTCATGTTTTTATAGAAATGGCTCTCCTTACCAAGGTTAAGAAATAATCGAACAAAATCCTATGAAATTCCTTTCTCAGTGATTTTTTCCTCTTTTGTTCTACTGTTCAGAAAGCTTATTGACTTGTAAGTGACTCTTCATGCTAATATGCACAATATTTATACATCTATAAGTAATACCCACTTGCCCAGTGGTATTCCACACAGAAAAAATAGAATTTTATGTATCATTAAGCAGTTTCCAAGGTGTCAGCAATTTCATGCAAAGCATCAGTATAATGACTAGTAGCACTACTTGCTAAACAGCAAAGTATTTGGAAATTTTTAAACCACTGCACTGAATACACCTGGACTCCCTGATTGAACTAAACTCTCCCTCCCCTATCTACATTGGTTCTGCAAATATGAGCAGCCCCCAGCCCCTTTACAATGGTTTCTCTCTAGGGAAGTGGGCCTGGGGAGTGGGGAGTGGAGGTCAGAAGCTCCAGCAGTTCTAGTGGCTGTCAGCAGAGAGACCCAGTGACCAGGGCCACTGCATATTTGTAGGACCCAGCACCAAATGAAAATTTAGGGCCACTTGCTTAGAAAGCAAGAAAATATGTGCCTTTAAGGTATCAAAACAAAGCTCTTTTCATGTTTCTGTAGCCTCTCTCAACTTGTCAGGGTGTTTTTTTATTTGCTCTTCAATGTCTTTCTAAGAAAAAAACAAAATTAAAAATTTAAATTATTAGCACAAATTTTACAATTCATCTTTATATTATGCAATGCCAGTTTTACAAAAAGCATTTAACTGAAATGCAAAATCATTGAAATTACATAATTTGTTTTCCATAGTTCATATGTGCATATGTATTTTGTTCTTATCAAAACAGTGAAAACTTTACACAAAACTAACCCAATAGTTTTTATTTCATTTCTTGATACATCCACATCCTACCAACATTTCTACTTTTGGTTTATTGATGAGTAAAGAAAGACTGAACTAGGCGTTGCCCTATCTTTCCCTTCTCTTCTATGTCATCACTTAAGTGTTAGCAGAGGGTTAATACCAGGAAGTTACATGAGTAAGAAATGATTTGATGGATTCCTTGGTCTTTCATGGTTCTTAGAATGCTATTGCTTTGTTTCTGCATTAGAAGCAAGTTCTATACTCAATATGAGTCTCAGGAAAGTTCTGCACATCGTGGGTGCACCAGAATTCTGTGCTTATAGGACATCATGAATCCCATACGCAAATAAGGAGGAAAGGAATGGTGACACTCATATTGTGTACCTTTCTTTTGCTTAAGTTCATGCTCCATTGCTCCACTGAACTTAACTTAGAAAACACGAGCTCAAACATAAAGTTATTAAGAATTTAAAGATAATAAACAGGAATGCATTAAACCATGCATTGGCCTTTCTAAGTGGGAGGCCCTGAGTCACATGTTCATAAACCTAACCCTGCCTTTGAATCACCAAAGGCAAGACTATGCCCTTTCCCATGACACAGCAATATTCAGGGGTGGTAGCTCTGTGAGGGGAGCAGGAGCGGGGCAGAATGAGTGAAGAGAAAAGCCCCCCCCCCATTCAGGAAGAACTAGATAGTGTTACTGCCCCCCAAAATCATTCTCATCTAATCTCAGCCTAGACAAATTAATTTAGTCCAATATTCTACCAGAACATTCAAATGCTTTCTGGTCCTTCACAGAATAATAGTTTGTTGTCAATTCTATTTCCAGGCAATATATATTTGAATACATTTTCAAGCACAGGAAAATGTTCCTATGTATTATAATAAAATCAGTGGCAACAATTCTCTTCTATCCTGGGATGACAGTTACACTATGCTAAAATGCTTAATGTGTATGTGAGACTCTCAGCCTTTATGAGAGATACCACCTCCTCTACCCCCCAAGTGTCTAATAATCCCAGACTAGAGAAAATGGAAATGTTTTTTCATTTCCTGGATGCCTCATAAATTGCTTTCTGTGCATATCTTCATATCACAAATGTATTGCCTTTTCAATTGTCACTAAATCTATTTCTCATTCACTGGGTGTTGTTGGACAAATAAAATTTATTTTTAATTCTTAAGAGTTACTACGTTAAATAATGAATAGAAAAAAAAAAAAAAACACAAAAATGATTCACTTTCACAACCTAGATGCCCCAGCTCATGCTATTAAATTTTATGCCTCAGAAAAATTACAAAATTCTACATACCCTAGGCTGACTAACTAAAATGGCAAGTGTTATATCTTCAGACACCCGGAACATGCCCTCTATACTTCTATGTCCCTCAGACCTAAAATGTATAGTAACTCTTTCTGAGGAGCTCACAAAAAGTAAAGAATGTTTGCTACTGATAGGACTTCAGGCTTTTTAAAAATGTATTTCTCAATTATAGTTGACATGCAATATTGTATTAGTTTCAGGTGTACAACATAGTGATTAGATATTTATATACCTTATAAAGTGATCACTCTGATAAGTCTGGTACCTATCTGTTAACATACCTAGCTATTACAACAGGCTTTTATAGTGATTTTTCTAAAACCTACATTCTTTTCAGGCATGAGACCTTTGATTCCCTGAGAATACTTACTGATGCTTATAAACAATTTTTTTTTAATGTTGGTACTACTAACTTTTAATTAAGGTGGAAAAAAGTACCATAAGAAAGCTATCAGGAAAGTCACTAAGTTATGAACACTGAATATCACAGAGATACTCTTTATTCATTCATTTATTCTTTCATTGAGCAACTATTTTCTTGGCATTTTGAGAGGTGAGAGAGATGCAACAATGAATAAGAGATTGTAGCATCTGCTTTAAGGAGTTTAGGGATTGGCAGGGATGATAAACATTAATAACAATGTATTACTGGTATAAGTAATTTCCTACGTGTGCCTGGTCATGTGCATATGTATATCACATAAGTGAGATATGAGAGGTAAAATTAACAGGTGTGAGTGGTGTTGGAGAAGGTCCCCAGGGAAGGTCTAGAGGAAAGGGAAGGAATTACAAAGATGAGTAGGAAATGGGGAGTTGGAGATTTTTCCAGGTCACCGTAGCAGTATGTGTGAAGTGATAGGCATAGGGCTTTATAAGCCACTCTGAGAATATTGGACTTCATTCATCCCAGGCAGTGGAGACTCAAAAAGGCACCTCAGAGGAGGTGATACCACTGACACATTGAGTCTTGCAAAATGGTTGCATAACAAGTATATTGTAGTTCAACATAATGAACTGAACCAATGCTCACAAAGCCTGGGATGTGTCCTAGAAGAGCTTCCACAGTCTGTGTCTCTTGGCTTCTCTCTTTCTAAAATGGAGTAAATATCAACTGCTTGTTCCTTCTTAAGAGAGCACCTTGTGCCACACATAACTTTCATTCCTGAGAGCTATAAACCTGCCTACACTGAAAGAAAACCACTTTATTGGAATGTATTACTAATATGAGTTATAAGCTACTGATGTAAAGTCAAACAGCAATGATCTTGGTTAATATTCTCCCAGACACACATTAAAGTTCACTGAACAAATGCCAAGCAATGAGCCACAATTCTTAAGGCCTTACTTCTTAGGAGAGGGCTGCACTGGGAATAAGATTTGGTATCTGTCATAGAAGATTCACTGTGATGTAAAATTTGTCTGCCTCTTGGATTTTTGGAGTGTAATAACATCTTTTGTCGAATTTCTTGAGTTCTTTCAATATATAGTCTTTTTCAGTATACCTATTTCCAGTAGCCATTATCACCATGGTTCTGACAAATGCAAATGGAAAAAAGGTGGACACCTGATATCTCAATTAGGATCTTTCAGTTATAATATATAGTCAGCACCACTGTTCGTTTAGCACCTAATTAGCCTCTAAATGCTCTGTTAGTGTTGCTTTTGACTTCTTAACCAGAAAATTCTCATAACTGCTTTAGGCCTAAAAGCCTTTAGGCGTGATCCCCAGAATGACATCTGTAGATTAATTTCAAGAGACCCTGCCCAGACCACTGCAGCCATTTCTTGATAGTGTAGTTTGCTCACAGGTGCTTCCTGGTCACATGACCATGGAAGGCAAGCAGGACTGAATCAGATTCAGTATTTCCAGACCCAGGTGAAACTGTGAAAAGTAAAGTATTGTAGTGACCGCAACTGTGGGTCTGCAGAAATCATCTCTGGCAACAAACTTGTACAGGTTTTAGTTAAATTTCATTGTTGAAAAATAAATCCTTTTTTAAGATTCCAACAAAGTAATTGACTATTTAACAATAGATTGTGATACAAAATTATGAATTGAGTGAATTCTATATTTCGTGACACAATGATAAGCAGTCATCATTGTGCTAAGATTAGAGCAGGAAATATGTCTTAATAGTGTCTTTCTGACGATCAATTTGAAAAAGACACTCAAGCCTTTGCTAATCATTCTTCCTTGCTACGGTCTTTGGTCTTTATGACAGAGTCAGAAGAAAAGCCTACTCACATTATTACTATGATTTCCACTGAAATTTCTTGCAAACTATGCCCTTTCACAACTATTTTTCCATGAAAAATAGTTTCATGGAAAAAAAGTTCCATGGTCCGATAAGTTAGGGGAAGGCTACAAATTATGTCACTCTTTGGATAGTCACAATAGACATTAACATACTAAAACCACTGAAAAGTTCTGCAGTGAAGAAACTTATGTAATTTCATTTCCCCATAGAGGTCCCAAACTATCTGAACACAAAACCCTGTTTTCAAAAACCACCTGTTAACATCCTATGGAACAGCAGTCCATGGAATGTCCTTCTGAAATAATGCATTAGAACAAGGAGACATCTGACAAAGCCAAGGTATTTTCTAAGCCTCAACTTAATAAATAAATGCCACACTTCAATTGCACCCATTTGATTACCTAAATATTGATTCATTTTAAAAGTACACATTCTTAATATTCACTGTTACACTACGGTTCTAGTCACTGAGTATAAAAGCTGTATCAATACAGTATCTAACCTTAGGCGCTTCTAGTATTCTTGGAAAGAAGAGATATATCTCTTTAAGGGAAGTCACGCAGGAAGCTTACATGTTATTATGTAAAAATTAGTGGGACAGAAATACATACTATGGAAGTCGAAAAGAGGAAGGCTACTGAATGACCATTATCCACTTTTAGAGACAATGGCAAAATATGCACATCTTGTCCCTTTCTGCCTGTCATGTTTTTCTTCCTTTCCCAAAGATACTTGGAATAAAAAATGTGTTATTTGTTCTGTGCCCACAGCTTTGGCATGTTAGAATCCCTATACTGTTAAGCCAAAAGACGTTCAACATTAGAGTTTACTGTCAGGAAGTCATAGAACTTAGAGCCAGTTTGGAAGGAAACCGTCACCCTCATCTAAGCTACCAGGATCCTTTGACTGTTTCCACTTAGAATAAAACCCAAATTCTTTATCACAGGCCACAAAACTGGTGATCTAGCCTGGCTACTTCTCCCACTGTGCCTCCTAATGCTCTCCTGGCTCCCTGAGCTCCAGCCCCACTAGTCATATCCGTGTCACTCTCTCCTCAGGGCCTGTGCACTTGCTGTTTCCTTCCCCTGTGGCATTTCCCCTCATTTCATCAGGTCTCTGCTTATCTGCTATTTCTTCAGAGAAGCTTCCCTCAGACACCCACCTATCTAAAGTTATCTACCACCTCACTCCGACTGCATCTTTCATTCCACTTGCTCCCTTACTTTTCTTCAACAGGCTTACTTGCTATTTTTTTTAAAAAAATATTTATAGATATACTTGTTTACCTATGTGAAGGCAGAGGCATTATTCTGTATTTCTGATTTTTCTGCAGTCTGTAGGCCTGGCACATTTTAGGCACTCCATGAATGTTTGTTGAATAAGCAAGTCAGTCAATGAATAATTGAATGACAAATTTTCATTAGAATAAACCTGTACATCAAACTGGATATATGTCAGAGAATAGCTCAATGAATTAGGAAATATATACCTTCTCATCAAAAACCCAGCAGGTGACAAACTTTGGTGGTAGCACAGAAATTTCAAGAACTTGTTCTAGAGAGAGTCTGTTCCTTAGCATTGGATGGGCTTGAATAAGCTACTCAAATTCTGTGTGTCTCAGACTCTTATCTGTAAAAAGGAAACAAAAATAACTACCTCACATAGTTACAGCGAGGACTAGATGAGATAATGGATATAGAGTCTGTGCCTTCTACATTGGATGGTAACTATTATCAATTCTCAAAAACCTCTTTTATAGAATTTTCTCAAAGAAAAAAGTACCTTTGATTAATAATTCTAAGTGGAGGTCCTTTGGCATACTAATACATGAGAAAGATAATCAACTATACACAAAACATATGGTAAGTACCAAGCAAAGAAGTTTATTAGATTACTGTTTTGAACTATCTAGACAAAAAATTCTCAGCATTTTAAGGATATAGATACATGATAATTCACCTTTCCATGAATGGATTTTTTGACCTGGAAACTTCTTAGCTTTCTGGGAAAAAGCTATATGAAGAGTTGTTTATATTTTTTAATGACTTTAATTTTTAAATAGTTTAAGACTCTGAAAAAGTTGCAAAAACAGTACAGTTTCTATGTAGCCTTTACCTAGCTTCTAGCAATGTCTGTATTAGACATAACCATAGTATAATCTCAAAACCAAGAAATTCAACAGTAGTGCAATTCTATTAACACACATGCAGACTTTCTTTGAATTATATAAAGATTTTTTTTTTAATCTTAGGGTTAGGAACTAATTAGGATCATATCTTGGCTCCATTAATCAGGCAAATGAGACATACATATTAGTGTATAAAAACTTTAAATTGTACAATTCCTTTCATTTTCAAAGAATTTTAGCATTTAAAAAGCTATTAGTTTCAACCTACCTAGAAGTCTGATCTACCTGTTCTGTAAAAGCAAAACATAAAGCCCTTCACAGTTTCAAAGGGAGATAGACAAGAGAATCCCTGATTTTAATCTCTAAGGTCAAAGCCCTTCTCTCTCTGCAAAACGAATTCCTCCTTTTCTATTAGTTCTGGAGATTGCTGTGCATTAGTATTGGAAGGGAAATAAAGTGGAGAGCTGCACCAAATTTTGAGAAGCATTTCACCTCCTGCTAGGTGGGTATTAGGGCAGAGATGTAGGGGAGATCGAGGCACAGGCGGAAGGAAGCCATCCCTAGGGCCTAGCGAGGGCTGCGCACGTCCTGCTGGAGGCACAGTCACACTCCTGCCTCGGCCCGTGCAGGTGCAGAAGTCACACACAAGGGAGAACATCCCAGCTGTCCCTCACCCAGACTGCACTCCCTTTGCCCCACAATTTCCCCTCCTGCCACCTTTGGGAGGAACACTTTAGAGCAAGGAGACATCTCCCAGCTCTGAATTAGTGTCAAGTTAAATTGGTTCATTTGATGGAGCAAGAAAAGGTACAAAAATGTTCTTTAAAGGAAAAATAAGCTGAAAGTGCAAACACAGAATCAGATTCAGGTGATTAACTGACAGTTTTTTCTTTTTCTTTTTTGTTTTGTTTTGTTTTTTAACTACATGCTTTCTGCTTTTGTTTTGTTTTGTTTTGTTTTGTTTTTTAACTACATGCTCTCTGCATAATCCCACCGCATACGGTAGTCTACTTGGGACAATAAAATGTGGCTTTAAATATGCCAGGTTTGAGATGACCTACTCTTTGTAATTAGAATGTCCTGGCCCTGAGAATATAGCTTTTCATTTCAGGTCTATCCTGGTTGAATATCTAGTTCTTTATAAGATCTTTCCAAAGTATGACAATCTTGTTCCAGAGAATAAAATAAATTGAGCATGGAAAATGTCAAGATACCCTCTTCTTTTACATGGAGTAGAGAAACACAGAATTTGGAACCAGAGGACATGAGTCTAAGTTTAGATCCATGATTTACCAAATGTGTATATTGAGAAAAATCTTACTTTCAATTTCCTCATCCATTAAATGGGTAATATAACAACAACAATATCAACAACAACAACAATAACTTCCTGAGGGATTTGTTTAGAGAACCAAAGAAGATTATAAATGTGAAAGTCCTTTCAAATGAAAGAGTTCTACAGGTATAAGACATTGCTACATCACCTGGAAGAAATACATGGTCAAAAACTCTATTTAAATCCATTGGAACATTTTCATAACAGAACCTTAGATGCCATTCTAATGAAATGATTTAACAGATAAACTTTTCCTTTCCTTTCTTCTTTTCGTCATTTCAACTGTGGAGTAAAAAGAATGTATAGAGAATGGATGGAAAGTATTTTTCTTCAGAAAGTTCTTCATGAAGAAATCTTCAAAAAGTTTTTCTTCACAAAGTTTATAAGGTTTATGAGGTCTGTAGTGCTATTTTTCTCTTCATGAATATTCTCTACAAAATTGTTCCCCGGGTCTTGCCTTTACGGAAAATGTGGAGGGAAAATCTAAAGCTTGTCTGCGAGAGAGTTTTCATAAGTCTTCATGGTAATGAGAAAAATAACTGCAAGTTGGTAAGCTAAATTAATTAAATTTACGTGACTGTCATTTATCCTGAGATTATGTCCTTCCTACATTATTTAGTGTAAAAATCCCCTTTCTCTTATGAAGTGATGATGATAGTGGATGGCAACTGTTTTGTTTTTTTTCAATGTCCTTACTCTGCAAAACAAAAAGTTGGCTACCCCATGTCAGGCTCCAATTCTTTTTTGAAATTGGATGGACCCCCGACATGCCAGCCTCTGGGAACCCTTGGCCTAGAAGGTTAATTGGAGATGGCAGGGATGGCGGTAGGGAAGCCAGTTCAGCTGCCTGTGTTTTGCTCCCTTCCCCAGAGACCCCAGGGCCCACTGCCCCACATCCGGGCTGTCGCCAGTCAGTGGCTGCGTATCTGCGCCACAGACCCCCTGGCTCCTCATCCCTGTCCATTTCACTCTCTCAGCCTCTCCTCACTGGCGTCATCCTTCCAGACACAGCTTCCTAAGTTTGCCATGTGCAGTGACCCTGTGTTGACCCTGAGCCATGATACAAACTATGGGATTGTAATGAATCTCTAATTACCCACAGTACCTCCAGGAGTTGTCAGCCCTGCTGCTCAGCTATATTCCTCACCAATTTGGTCATCACCAAGCATTCAGAATGCAGCCAAACTCTGTGCCCGGGAGCTGGGAGCCCCCAGTCTCTGCCAAATGAGGCTGGCTCTGCAGGCTTCTGGGAACAGCAGGCTGATTTCTTCCCTCGTATGAATCAGAGAGGGCGTTTGCACATGACTCATTCAGCTCTGCGTGGGGACCTTGTCCTGACTTTTCTATATTCCAGCAGGTCAGGCTGAGTAGATGCTCAGGAATCAGGGGATTGCCCTTGGGCAAAGGGCTTAGCATTTTTAATTTTATTTGATAATTTGGAAATCCCACATCTTCTTCTCAAGCCAAAAAGAGATATTGCTTCAATTTAATAAAATGATGAGCAGTCAGTCTTGATTTCTCAGTAGAAAATGTTATATCTTACCAGAGGGGAAAATAGCTTCATAATGAAAATAATAGCTCTCTCATGTGCCAGGCATTGTGCTAGAGGTTTTATGCACATTCTGTCTGATACTAACTAAAACAACAACAACAACAAACAACAACAACTACAACACATTTAACAGAGAAGAAAACTGAGGGTTAAGTGGTTAAGTACTGGTTAAGTTTCCAACTTACACAGCTGGAAAGCAGCAATTTGCCTTGCTTCAAAGCACAAGTTCTTTAGGAGTATTCGACAGTTGGAACTGGAGAAAAATCACTGGTCTCAAGAGGAGATGGACTTTTAATTCACTATCATATCCCAGGTGAAGAACCGGTCTTAGTTTTCAAAATAACGCATAAAATTTTATTTTTTCAAAGATTAAATGAGATAATCAGCATGAAAATATTGACTTGAGAAAAACTCATAAAACACTTGAGAAAGTACTCTGCTAACTCAAAAAATAATTCAATTTAAAAATCCTTGGTATAAATATTAAATATTCTCTTCAATATTTAAACATCCTCTTGCCTGTTAAAGATGCTGAGGAAATAAAGATGACTAAGAGAGTCCCTGACTTCAGGAAGCTTAGAGACCATTATCGCTGTTGTTCTTATTTCCCACGTAACATAGTATTAACAGTTAGATTTATAAAGTACCATATTTGAAATTTTTAGAGTAGATTACTAATACTTCTCTGGACTTTTAAATGCCAAGCTTCTTATTATATGAATGATATCACACTGTTCAACTTGAGTGGGTGGAGAATGCTTATTGTTACTTGATACCCAGGTGATACCTATGCAGTGTGAAAAACATTTTCAAGGAATAAATATATGTGTTCAGTGGTTGTGTCTTAAAATAGAAATGGAGCAGTCATAGGAAATGGTCCTATACTGCGATTCTGAAGCCAGTCTGTTTTCCTAGCTTCAGATATTTTTAGTCCATAGGTGTCTAACAATCCAATTAATTCCTCTAATTTGCAGGTAACTTGTACTTTTGTTATACAACAAACTTTGTGGTTAAGATAGTAATACTCTGTTTTTGAGACTTAACAGAGTCTCTCCTACCTCCTAGAACAAATACTAGAAAGTAAGTTGCTTCTTAGGGAACAATTTCATAATTGAAATCCTAAACCCAGAATGTTTGAATCATGTCATCCCTCACCTCATCAATAAACTAATAGGGAGTTTGAGTTAGAAAAGAATTTGGAGATGCAATAACACCCTCATCTTACAGATGAAAAAAATAATACACAGAAAAGTGAAGTGACCTCAAAGACACATTGGCACACAAGATGCTAATGGTATATAAAAACATTCTATTTGGGGTAAGAAGTTTGAATTATCTTGTTTTTAAAGGTTTGTTCCTGCTGGGATATTTGCAATATGTCTCTGCAAACATGATGACAGCCTTGTCTATCTAAAGAACTATTTCCTAGGAAGTCTGTTAACATTTTGGAAATATTGGCCCAAGCAAAAAGATAATTTAGGACATGTCTGCGTAAATTGAATATAATGTAGAGTTCCTAATACCTTTTGAGCATTACAGCTAATAGTTATAGCTACTATTTACTGTATCTTTTATATGTCATGTGTCACTCATTTTTATAGCAATCCAGAATGTATTGTGAATCTCATTTTACAAAATAAATAAGTAACATGCTAAGAGTCATAAAGCTTGTAAGTAAAATCAGGTTCCATCTGCCTCTAAAGCTCAGGTTCTCCCCACCCCCATATGTGAACCCAAATGCCAAAATGAGAAGAGGAAGAGTAGTCCCACCCCATTTCAAAGCATGATAAAATGTCTGTATCATGAATTTAAGGCTGGGAGGAAGTTTATACAAATCATCTTTAATTAAGTCTCTACCTGCAAGGGCTTCACCCTGGATCATGGTTTCCTCTGGCTCATCACTGAGTCAACAGAAGTATTTCTCTTCAGCTCAAGAAGGATGAGAGACAAGAGTTAGTGCTCCAATTCCACTTCCAGATTAGCCTTAAAGGAATAAGGAATAAGCATTGATTAGCAGTATCTCTCCAGGCAAGTATTTGCCTTTAGTATTATTCTCTTGCCTGCTGTTATGTTTCTACTTGACAGTTGGAGCCCAACTTCAGAAAGTACTTATTAAAATTCACACATACATCAGAGAGTTAAAAGGATTGGCTGTTTCATTTTTAGTCCCTCTGGCACTCACCTGCAGCTGGAGAAAAGAGACAATGGGTCTCCCTACAACCTTGCTAGAAAAACAGAGCATAACTACATTGTCAAAGAAGCCAGGTAAGTGTCTAAAACAAATAAGCAGACAGGAGCAAGCCGAGAGAATAGATGTGGGTGAATTTTGTCCCAGTCACACAGTTGTGTGCAATATTTTATAAGGCTTTTATGAATTTTCCTGCATAGTCCAGTACCTTATGTTCATTCTTTAACAACTTTTAAAAAAGAAATGGATGTTTCCATCTGTGAGGAAGGTCTATATAACCAAAATTTACATAAGATTTGTATGCTTAAAAGCTTTCCTAGACAATATGGTGGTGTGCTTAAGCTTCTGGGTTCTGGAGCCAGACTGCCAAATCTTACAAGGAAGCTCCAGGCTCTACTGAAAAACTAATTGCCTGGAGATACACCGTTTATATTCACTTTTATGGGACTACCACCACATTCCTTTTTTTGTTGTTATTGATTGGTCTCCAAATCAAATTGAGTCCAGTCAGCTCTGCAGTTTCTTGGCAGTACATGTTATGGAATTGAAGGTTTCAAATTATTTTTAAAAGCTTTATTTATCATTATATAAATGTTAAATCATGTTTAACATCTTTGAAGATAAATGGGAGGTTAATCATTGTTCATAAACTGAAGCTGGTAACTCAAGGACTTAGGAATGCTCAGAACATCAGGCAACATGTAGTTGATATCCCAGAGACAATGGTGTATGATCACCAAATCTTATTTTATTTTCCTTCTTTCTGTCCTTTACACTTTCCAGTCCACTTGAGGATAAGTAGGTCTGTGTGCTTTCTAATGGTCTGTGTAATGTGTGTAGAAGTGATGTGAGTCACTTCAGATCTGAAGCAGTGAAATACCCTGTGTGGTCTTCTCTCTTCTGTTCTTTTGCTTTAGCAAATGCCCAAGTCATGAGCTGAGATGGCAAAACCTATATCAGCCTGGGTCTTTAGGTGATTCCACAGAATAGAATTCCTTACTAACTTACTCAAGATAGGTAGTATAAACAAGAAATAACATGTAAAGCATTCAGACTTAATTTATTATTGCAACATTACTAACCTAACCTGACTAATAGTACACATAACAAATTGAGATATTGTAACCCAATTCTATTAAGGTACAGAAAAGAAAAGTCCTAAAAACTTGGACAGAGACAGGGTCCTAGGATGGCTAGAACATAAGAATATACACAGATATATATACAACAAAGAAGATATACAGATTTCTAATAAGCATATGAAAATATGTTCCACGTTATGTCATCAGGGAAATGCAAACTAAAATGACAATGACATACCACTATACTCCTACACAATGGAGAAAATCCAAAATGCTGACAACAATAAATGCTGACAAGATGTGGAGCAATGCAAACTTTCATTTATTATTAGTGGAAATGCAAAATAGTACAGTCCCTTTGTAAGACAGTTTAGCGGTCTCTTACAAAATTAAACATACTTTTACCATACAATCCAGCAATCATGCTCCTTGGTATTTACTGAAACAGAATAAAACTTCTTATCTACACAAAACTTGGAAACAACCAAGATAGCTTTCAGTAGGTGAATGTATAAATAAACTGTGGTACATACAGACAAGGGAATATTATTCCGTGCTAAAAAGAAATGATCTATCAAGCCATAAAAAGCATGGAAGAACCTTAAATACATATTACTATGGAAAAAAGCCAATTTAAAAAGGCTACATACTATATGATTCTAACTGCATGACATTCTGAAAAGGGCTAAACTATGTAGACAATACAAAGTTCAATAGTGAGGGGGAATAGGGAGAAAAGATGAACAAACAAAAGATTTTTGGGGCAGTGAATTATTCTGTATGATACCATCATGGCTGATACATGTCATAATACATTTGTCAAAATCCATAGAATGTTCAACACCAAGAATGTCCTGTACTATAAACTGTGGACTTTGGGTTAAAATGATGTATCAATGCAGATCCAACAATTAAAACAAAGGTATCATGTGGTATGGGATGTTAGTAATGAGAGTACTGTGAGTGTATAGGAAAAGGGAGTATATGAGAACTCTGTGTGTTCAACTCAATTTTACTGTGAACCAAAACCTGCTATAAAAATGTGAAGTGTACTTAAAAGGAGAAAAGTATCAACAGGACTGAAAATTGGTTCTTTGAAAAAAGTAATAAAATTAATAAACCAATGGCACAGCTGATCAAGACAGAGAAAAGGCACAAATAAAGAATGTAGAAATAATATATATAATTAGAGACAGAGCACAAATGAAAGGTTAAAATTTAATTTGAAATAAAAAATAGAGATACAAATACATTAAAATCATTAGTATGTTTTTTTTATGTTAAAAATGTGAAAATTGGGTTAACCTCTAAACATTAAGCATCTAAATAACCATGAGAAAAGTAGAAATTCAAAGAAATTTTAAAATATTTTCAACTAAATGATAATTAAAACAAAAAATAACAAAAGTTGTGGGATGCAGCTACAGCAGTGCTTAGAGGAAAACTTATACCTTACATTAAAAAATAAAATCTGTGATCTAAATTTTCACCTTAAGAAATGAGAAAAAAAAATTTAATCTAAATAACAAAGAGGAAAATAATAACAATGAGAATAGAAGAAAATGAAATAAAAAAAAAAAACAAATAATAAATACTGACAAAAGCAAAAGCTGATTTTCTATAAAGATTAGTAAAATTGATAAACCTATAGCAATACTAAGAAAAAGATCATATAAAAAGAGGACATGGATTTAGATTATATCCTATAGACATTAGAAAAGCAATAAAGAAATGCTAAGAACAATTTTATGCCAATAAATTCAACAATTTAGATGAAATGAACCATTTTTTGAGAGACAAATTACCAAAACAGGCATAAGAAAAAACAGAAAACCTGAACAACACTTTATCTGTTTGAAAATTGAATTTGAAATTTAAAAAATTTTTCTCACAAAGAAAACTCCAGACTCAGAATTTATTCCTATGGAAGAAATAATATTAATTTTATGCAAATTCTTTTAAGAAATGGAGGAGGCTATGTGTCCCATTTCATTTTACAAAATTAACATAACCATGATAAAATGCGACAAGGACATCACACACACACACACACACACACACACACACACACACACATTACAGGCAAATATCCCCCATGAATAAAGGAGCAAAAAATCCCCAATAAAATAGTAGCAAAACAAACCCAGTAATATATAAAAGGAATGATACATTATAATGAAGTGAAATTTAGGCTAGAAATGCAAGGTAGATTTAATAATTAAAATCTACCAATATCCTACATTAACAGAATTTTAAAAATCATATGAGCATTCCAAATAGATGCAAAAAGAAGTATCTGATACAATTTAACACTCATTCATAATGCAGACTCTCAGTAAACTAGAAATATAATGTAACTTCCTCAATCTAATAAAAGGCATCTATGAAAAAAAACCTCAGCTAATACCATACTTAAGGTAACATTTTGGAGGCTATTTCCTAAAATCAAGAACAAAGCAAGGATATCCACTCTCACCATTTACATTAAAAACATTGAAGTGGAGATCTTGGAATTCTAGTAAGGCTAGGAGGAATAAAAGGCAAAAGAAGGAAAAGCAAAGAAAGAAAGAATTAAATATGACTTTATTTGCATACTGCATGATTTTGTATGTAGAAAATCCAAATAAAAAAGAAATGACTGGAACTAAGTGAATTTAAGCAAAGTTATAGAATACAAGTCAATGGAAAGCATTGTACTTTTATGCTCTAGCAACAAACAGTTGGAAATATTATTTGCTATAACATCAAAATTTTAACATATTTTAGGAAAGTGTTTATGTTGAATGTATTTTAACATATTTAGAAACAAATACAGCAAGATGTATAAGACCTTTACATTGGAAACTATAAAATTTTGCTGAGACAAGTAACCTTAATAGTGAAGATACCATGTTCGAGGATTACAAGCCCAGTATTGCCAGATGAAAACAGCAATTGTAATCCCACTAGTTTTAAATAGAAACATTAAAAGCCTAGTATATCCATGACAATAATAAAAACAGAACAACAAAGTCTGAAGACTTACTATGATGGTAAGTGATTAAGAGAGTGTGGTATCAGCATCAGGATAGACATCTATAGAATAGAATGGAAAGTTCAAAAATAGATCTCTATTAAATGTGGTCAATTGATTTTCGCCAAAGACAGCAAGGTAACTCAATAGGGAAAGGAAAGTGTTTTAAACAAACAGTGCTAGAACAACATAACATACATATGGGGGAAAAAAATGACATTTTGATCCTTTGTCTCACACTATGAAAAAAATTAATTCAAGATGAGTCACAAATCTAAATGTAAAAGCCAAAATTATAAATCTGATAGAACACATAGGAAAATATCCTGACAATCTTGGAGTAGGTATAAAGATTTCTTTGCTAGGACCAAAAAGCACTAATTCCAAAAATTTGATAAATTATACATCAAAAGACACAATTAAGAAAATAAAAAATAAGCAACAGACTGGGAGAATATATTTGTCATTCATATTTAGAAAATATAAAAAACTGCAAATCAATAGAAAAAAAAGACAGCGATGTTAAAAAATAGGCAACAAAGCTTTGACACTTCATACATGAAGATATATGAATGACAAATATGCATATGAAAAGGTATTTAAAATCATTAATTAGGAGAGGCTCTGTTCATCCTTCTGGCAACCAAATCAAAGTTGTGACGGAAACGACGAGCAGCAGCAAGGAAAAATCGCCTGGGATCTAGAGAAATTACAACTAGGGATAAATCCAAGAAAGCACCCTGCAATAGAAGGTAGGACAGAGAGAGGGCGCAGGGCTGCCCAGTACTGAGCAACTGAGTGAGACGAAGGCAGTGGCAGCAGCAGCAGTGATGCCTCTTAAAGGGGCCATGTCCACGAGCAGATTTTGTGGTGACACACCTGCTCGCTCTGAGCACCAGTGCCAATACAACTGCACACAGGAGGCACCAAGGACTTACAGGGAGACACTGTCAGAGTGAGGGCCGAGGTGAGACTTGCTTGGTACAGAAGTGCTGGCGGTATCCATTGTTCCCTATTGAGCCCTCCCCCGCTACCAGTGCACCAGACACAGCACCATCACCACAGTAACATCATCGAACTGGGTAACAGAGGTCACTCTACCCAGAGGATTCCCTGAAACCCTGCCTCCCCCAACTCAGGGCCCCACCCAAGCCACATCCAGGTGTATCCCCAGAGAGTTAGGTGCTCCTTGCTGAGGCTCAAATTAGAGGCAGTTGCCCTCGGTTTCTGGTGTGGCCTTTTGAGGCAACTATAAGCACAGCATCTGTGCATTGTTTGCCAAATCTTAATAGGTGGCCCCAGATGGGTAGAGGCTTGGGCTAAGTTTGGCCTGCAGCTGAATCCCTCTCAGGACTGTGCCAATGAACACCTACTTCACAAATCCACACTAATAAGACTGGGAGACTTAGGAGCTTTGCTTAGTACATAGAAACAGACACAGAAAGGCAGCCAAAATGGGAAGACAAAGAAGTAGAAACCACATGAGAGAACAGAAGAGAGATCCAGAAATAATGGAGTCAAGTAATCTAACAGATGCAGAGTTCAAAATACTGGTTATAAAGATGTTCAATGAACTTTTGGAACATGTAGATAAATTCAGTGAGAACTTCAACAAAGAGATAAAAAACATAAAAATGGAAATGGAAATTATAAAAAGAAACTATTCTGAAATGAACACATTACATTTTCTGAGATAAGAAGTATATTAAATGGAATAAACAAAGTGAATAAAAAAGAGGATCAAATGCCCTATCTAGAGGGCAGGAAAGCGAATCAGGACACTCAATCAGAATGGCAAGAAAAAAGATGCTGACTATAAAAATAATTTAAGGAGAATATGGGACACTAATAAGGCTCCAAATATTTGTCTGATTGGCGTAACTGATGAAAATAAGATGTTGATCAGCTGTTTGAAGAAATAATGATGGAAAACTTTCCTAATCTGGTGAAGGAAATGCACATAAAATCCCAGGAAGCTCACAGGGATCCCAAAATCAGGGATCCAAAGAGGTCTAGACCAAGATACATCATAATTAAAATGCCAAAGTTTAAATACAAAGAAAGAATATTAAAAGCAGCAAAAGAAAAACAAATAATTACTTATAAGAGAACACCCATAAGACTGGCAGCTGATTTCTCAAAAGAAACTATGCAGGACAGAAGGGCTTGGCACAAAATATTCAATAGGATGAAGATCCAGGATCTACAACCAAGGGTACTTTATCCAGCAAAGCTATCATTTAGAGTTGAAGGACAGATAAAGAGTTTCCCAGACAAAAATAAGCTAAAGGAATTTATCACCGCCAAGCCAGTATCACAGGAAATGTTGGAGGGACTTCTTTAATAAGAAAAAACATGTATCAAAAATAGGAATAAAGAATGGTAACAACTACATTCCTATCAATAAGTATCTTAAATGGAAAAGAATTAAGTGCTCCAACCAAAAGAGTGGCTGAAAGGATAAGAAAACAAGACCCCTACATATGGAAATGGAGAAGATGGAAAAAGATACTGCTTTGATGGACCTAGAAGGTATTTAAGTCAGAGAAAGATAAACGTATATGAAGAATCTAAGGAATAAAAAGAACAAACTAATCAAAAATAAACTCACAAATACAGTGGACAATTTTGGTGTCAGACAGAGGGTAGGGGGATTGGCAGGGCTGGGAAAATGGGGTGTAGGGCTAAAGAAGTACAAATTAGTAGTTGATAGTTTGTCACAGGGATGGGGAGCACGGTATAGGGAATGCAGTTAGCATTAATACGTTGGCTAAGTGGAGGGTCAGAGGAGGGAAGGAGTGATTGAGGGGATTGTTTTATGAGCTCTATAGATGTCTAACCAATGTACTGTATACTTGAAACTAAATTTTAAAAAATGGAAAAAAATCATTAATTATTAAGGAGATATAAGTTAGAACCACAATGATATGTGGTTTTAAAAACTACACACCCACTTGAATGGCTAAATTGAAAACCTAACAATAAGAAATATTGGCAAAAGGTGATGCACCAGAAGTCTCCTATATTGCTGGTCAAATGTAAAACACTAAAACCACTTTGGAAAATGATGTGGCAGTTTCTTATCAATTTTTTCATTCATCTATCCCATGACCAAGCATTCTATTCTCAGCTATTTACACCCCCAAAATGAAAACAGATGTGCACAAACACACTTGCACAAGATTGTTTAGAGCAACTCTATTTGTTTTTTTTTTTTTTTAATTTCTTTTTCAATTACAGTTGACATACAATACTATATTGGTTTCAGGTACATAATATACCTTATGAAGTGATAACCCTTACAAGTCTCTCTTTGTAATAGCCAAAGTGGAAACAGTGGAAATTAAGAGAATGAACGAACTGTGGAACATTTATACAATGGAATATCACTCGGCAATAAAAAAAAATAACCATTGATACATGCACCAATAGGAAAGAATCTCAAAAAATTTTTGAAAAAATTCATACTCAAAAGAGTACATTTTATATAATTCCATTTATATAAAATTCAGGAACCAGATAAATCTATGATAGAAATCAGAACAGAAAATGTTTCTTAGAAGTAGAGGGCAGGATTTCCTGGAAAGTAGCATGAAAAAACTTTTTGCAGTCATGAAAACATTCTACATCTTTATGGGTGTTTTTTCAACTGTCTGTGTATTTACTACATAAAACGTACACTTCACTAAGAAAATTAAAAATTTTTAAATCAAGCAAAAATGACAAATTCCTAGGAAAAAGTAAATGATCAAAACCAACCCAAAAGTTACTAAAAACTTGAATGGTTCTAAAATAATGGTAAAAATGAAACAGTAGTTCAAAATCTACTCAAAAACAAATTACCATGCTCTTTCAGAATAAAGACTGGGCTGAGATTAGTGACACTGTGACAAGGACAGATCAGACAGGACAATAAGAAAAAGTTAAATTACAGTTAAATTACAAGCTCCCTGGTGAACTTAAATGTAAAAACCCTAAAATAGAATATTATTAAGCCAATCTAACAATTTTTTAAAAGATATTATCTCAAAGCATGTTGAATGCAATGTGAGTTAAAAGAAAAAATCTTCTTGTAATTTTCTGTATTAACTGGTTAAAGGAGAATCCATGTGGTAATTTCAATAGATGCAGATTAGAAGCATGGCCAAGGAACAAATGTAAAGATGTGCAATTTTACTAATAACAGGGAAATATAAGTTTAAATGAGAATAAGATATGATTTACGAACATTGATTTACCAAAAATTAAAAATATCAAGTATTGGCTAGGATGTGGAGCAAAGAGAAGGTATGCACTGATGATAGAATGTAAACTGAAACACTCATTTTAGAAAAAAATTTGACATTACCTACCAAAATGGTCTCATCATCTGACCCAGCAATTCCATTTCTAAGTAAATACTAAGAAACAAAAGAATGAATGTGACAATTAGAAGTGGATGTGTGTTATTAAAATGGATGGGAACAGTAGGGTGTTTCAAGCAATGTTAGAGAAAAGAGACCCCTAGAAATAAACGTTGGTAGTGTCTACCCATGCACTATTATTGGAAGAGGAAGTCTTAACTATAGGGTTGGAAATATTTCTGGTGCCTGTTCTGGAGATAAATCAAAGGTCAAAGCAATTAGCAAAATTATTGCTTGTATTGGATAGATATCTCAAGCTGTTTTTGTCTGGTTCTTTAAACATTTCATTAATATAAAACCCTGTGTTCAGACTCTATGTTCATCAAGCAATCTCCTGTTTCCCGAGTGGCTCTGCCTATAGGAAATATACCATTCAACTAAGTTTTAGCTATTTCTGATTCCTGAAGATAATTTCTGGATAAACCCCAAAGCTGGACTCTGATTATGATTTGGCTTCTCATATGCTTTGACTATAGGAAGAGAATTTTATGCAAACCTGAATATCTGGTTACATTTCTCATTGAATTCATAAAATAGGCATTCTGATTTGTATGACTCTGATGTGCCCTTGACTTATTTTTGAGTTCCTCCAGGGCTGATTATCCTGCGGCTGATGCACAAGCGTGATTTCTAGGTCTTCAACAGAGACCAGATCCAGCTGAACTCATGTTAAGTGACATGGTTATCTCACATCCATTTTCCAACCATTTTTATTGAGTCCTGTACTGATTACATTAGTCTCAACTAGTAATGAAAAGCAAAGGTTACACATTAAAACTATAATATACAGTCATTCCTGAAATCCCACAAATTTTGAAAAATCAATTAACTTGTTCTACTTTATTAGTATATTCAAAAATTGTTGTGAAAAATTGCTGAACAAAAACAAGCACATGTACACATAACACTTGTATTTTGAAGTCACTTCTATGAGAAAGTTATGATTTTTTGGAGAGTTTTAAAACCTAACGAAAATAGGCATATCATGACTGAGCACTGACCAGTGGGTGGAATTAACTACATACAAATTTACCTAATGATAATTTTGTTATGAGACGATACATAGCAACATAAATAGCCACACAAAACCAGCTGAACCGGTTACTACTTGAATATGATAAGCATATTTCTCAACAACCACACTTTACACCCCTTTTGGTTGACCTTTTTTTTCATCTGACATTTTATTACCTGTCAACAAATAATGTCTACTCAGTGCTACCTCTGGTCCATTAATTCTGCTTGGCTCTCTTTGAAATTTTGGACAACATGCTTCTCAGGTGATTGCAATATGAGTCAAGTAGAAAAAGAGGTTGTCAACAGTACTGGTAAGGTCCTAAGCCTTGGCAGTGGGTTTCATGCAAGCCTGGTGCTGTCAGTACATCAATCAGGCCTGGAGCACACTGTTATTATCACAACCAGTCATTCCCACTGCCATCACAACAGCAGAGAGGAAAGCCTTCTCTTTGCAACTGACTGCAAGCAGCTTGATCCCTGTAACCTTGAGAAATACCGGAATGTCACAGGTAGGAGTTTCCTTGTGGCTCCTCTACAGATCCTCTCCTCCCTGCACTGCCCCCTCCCTCTCCCAAGTCTTCATTCTTCTCAGACTGGAAGATAGGCATGAATGAGACTGTCTGAGCACAAGGATTTGGCTACGAGCCAAAAGGACAAACTAAAAGTACCACAGAGGTGAAGGAAAGGTATAATTTTGGACTGCTGAGGAAAAGAATGCAAAATTTGGAGGCGGAGGCTTTGTCTCTGGGAGCACTTGACAGTGCTCTTTGTAAATGAAAACTGATCACTAGCTTCAACGAGTGATCCTAGCAGGGCCCATTTCTGGGCCAAATAATGAAGAAAGTAAAGTTTATCATCTTTGCCATTTCTATTTCCTGCCCTATTCCCTATCTTCTAATAAGGCTCTTTTCTCTCCTGGTAATTAAACTGGCCCTTGATTTTTTTGCTGTTAGAAGGAATCATCCATATTATAATTCACACAAATGATTAGGGACTGCTATACTTTACTGTGATGCTTTTTCTGGAGGATTTGGATATGAATGGGGATAATATGTCAATTCAGAGAAATAAGGCTTGATTAGTGAATGTTTGCTCCTCTCAATTCAGACTCATTTGCTGCTTAGTCAGTCTAGAACTAGATGTCATTTTCTCATGTGTTGGTGAGAACAGCGTATGGACTAAGCTTATTTAAAGCTAATAACAATCACGGCCACAGCTGCTATGTATTAAGTGCCTACCTATTCCACTTACCAGATGTTTTACATAAGTTACCTCATTCAGTCTTCACAAACCAATATTTTACAGATAAGGAAACCAACGTAAGTAATCCATCTAAGCAATTAAATGTTACAGCTAGTGAAGGGCAGAGCTGGACCTTGAAAATCCCTGACCTCTCTCCACTATACAATAACATCTCAGGAAGTACAAATTTCAATTAAATTTTAAAATTAAAACATTTAAACTGGATTTCCAAAGTAGCAATATAATACAATTATGACACTGAAAGAGGTGATTATAGCATATTTACCTGCTCTATCCACCTACCTCAAAGGAATATTGTAATGTTTAAAGAGCTTCTCCAAAAAATCTGGGCTTACTTCTAAGATGAAACTATTAGAATAAATCTGTCTTATCCTTTAATATATATAATATATGTATAATTTTTTCCTTATACCTGCATTCTAAGAAGAAATAATACAAACAACATTCTCTAACTAAAATAAAATAAAACTAAAATTAACAACAATATCAAAAACTAAAAAGTTTTAATTTACTTAGAAATTAAAAATATGTTGTTAAATCACAAGTCAAAAACATTGAGTGGAAGAAGCCAGACACTAAAAGTACATACTGCGTGATTTATTCATGTGAGGTTAACAAACAAAACTAATCCATGATGATAAAGATTAGAATAATGGTTACCTCTGAGTAACTGTTGCTGAGAATGGACACAAAAGAACTTGTGGATGGAGATAATCTAAATCTCGATCTAAAAGGTAGTTCTTTGGACATGCAAAAATTCATCAAGCTGTACATTTAAAATTTGTACATTTTAATGTACGTAAATTATACCTCAATTCAAATAAAATAAATCAATGTAATTCACCATTTTAAAAATTAGAATAAAAGTTATATTATCACTCCATAGTTACAGAAAAAGAATTGGATAAAATTCATCAACTATTCATTTAAATAAATAAATAAATAAATAAATAAATAAATAAATAAATAAAACAGAAACTAGGAATAGAAAACTAGGAATAGTAGGAAACTTCCTTAACCTGATAAAAAAATGTCTTAAAAAATCCTATTGCAAATCTAATAGTTAATGCTGAAGTACTAAAACTTTCCTCTAAAACAAGCAAAGATACACATTATCACCACTTTTATTCAGCAAGGTACTAGAGGTCCTGACCAGAGCAATAAGCACTGTCATTTGTAAATGGCACGACTGTACATGGAAACATCCTAAATAATTTAGAGATAAATTATTATACATAGTAATTGAATTTAGCAAGGTCTCAATATCTGACTGATTTACAAAAATCAATCGTATATTTATAAATAAACAAAATTATTAGAAAAGTAACATTTACAATACGTTGACTTTAAATACATTATAATAAATCTAATAAAATATGCACAAACTTCAACACAGAGGACTTTAAAATATTATTGAAAGAAATTGTAAAATCCATAAATAAATAAAGGGATATACTTTGTTCATAAATTAGAAGGTTCAGTGTTATAAACATGTCAGTTCTCCCAAAATCAGTTGCCAATAATCAAAATCCAAGCAAGGTTTTTTGGAGGTTGAAATTGACAAGTTTATAAAATTTATTTTAAAAACTGCAAAGAATAGAGAATAGACATGGTAGATTTAAAGATTACATCTGGAGAACATATACCACTGGATATCAAGCTACATTAATGAAGACAGTGTCATACCAGTTCAAGCTTAGGCAAATGAACCAATGAAACACAAGAAAGAAGCAAGAAATGGACCCTGACACAGACACTTGATTTATGGTGGTCACATTACAGAGTCACAAGTAGAGCAGAACTGTCAACAAATTATGGTGGGTCAACTGGATATCCATAGAGAAAAAATTAAACTTGGTTCCCACATTATACCATGTAAAAATTCAATCCTAGAGGGACTGTAGGCACTAAAAGTAGATACTGTATGACTTATTTCTATGAGGTTAGAAATCATCATGCAAAAATCAATATCTTTTATGAATAAAAATAAAACAGTTAGAATATATAATAGAAGCCCCCTTATATAATGACCAAAAAAGAAAATAAATACCTAGGAATAAACTTGACAAGAAATGTCCAAAATCTATGTGAGGAAAACTGTATATATATATATAAAAAAGACCAACAAGTGGAGAGACATACTGTGTTTTTGGATTGTAAAATTCAATATCTTAAGATGCCAATTATCTCTCAATGAATATTTAAATGCAATGCAATCTTAACAAAAATGCCATCAGGCCTTTTTCTGAAACTAGACAAAAATATAAATTTCATATAGAAGGACAATAACAAAGAAAACCCTGAAAAAGAAGAGCACTGGGGTGGGGGAGAGGGGAGTATGGGTCAGGGGACAACCTTGAGTCAACAGGTTGACCAATGAAACAGAGAGGAAAATTCAGAAATAGATCAAACAAATTTGGAAATGTATATGAGAATGGTAGCACCTCAAATCAATAGAGGAAGGATGCGCTTTCTAATAAAAGGTATTGGGATAACTAGACAGCCTTATGGGAAAATATAAAATTGGATCCATTTTCACAGCACATACAAAAATAAACTCAAATGTAGCAGAATTAAATGTTAAAGTCTAATGAAGCTATACAAGCTCTAGAAATATGACTTGGAAAAACAATAATTTCTCTTAAATCTGGGAATGGAGCTCCTTTTCAAATTCTTACTCAAGATCCAGAAGAAAAAAAGATAAAAGTGATACATACAACAATGCATACATTTTTTAAATTGAATAGCAAAAATAAATATGATAAAAGCAAAGTAAAAAGTGAAAAGGAAAACTGGATACAACAGTTACAACTTATATCACAAAGAGTTACTAGCCCAATATATAAAATGCTTTTTAAAACTGAGGAAGAAAATTCTATAGGAAAATGGGTAGAGATAAGGGTAGACACTTCAGTAAAAAAAAAAAAAAAATACAAATGACACTTAATCACATGAAAAAAATGTTTAACCTCCATCATAATAAGAGAAATCCCAATTAAATCTACTCTGAGATGTTTGACATCATAATCTTTGGTTGGGGCTCTATTAAGGCCCTTTCATACTTTACTCAAGGAAATGAAAAATGGTACAAACTCAATAAAAAGGGGCTTGACAATAAATATTCTATTACATTTACTCTTTGACACAAAAATCCTACTTACAAAATTTTATCACAAATATATACTGGCAAGTATGAAAAGACACTCAAGTACATCAAATGCACAAAAGCATTCATTAAAACACTATTTGTGAAAGCAAAATACTATAAATAACCCAAATCAATAGAGAAGAGCTAAATAAATTTTGGCACATCCACACAATGGAGTACTATATTGCTATAAAAAGGAATGTATAGTATCTCTATTCACTACTATGCTATGCTAGGAGAAAAAAGGCAAAGTGGAAAAAAGGGTTCATGGCAATATAATTGTGTATATATATGTAATAGTAGCTCTATACCTGGAAAGATCCCAGGTAACTTTAAAATCCAGTATTTTGAATATTCATCCATAGTGGAACATAGAACTCAAGAATTACAAACACAACTTAAACTGTTTTTCATAATTATACTGCTGGTGGTAGTCTTAATATAATTCTGATTCTATTATATATTTATTGTAGGATAAAGTAAATAAATAATTATTTCAGTACCACAATCAGGAATATCAACATGGAACAAAAGAATGCAGGTATAAGAAGAGTTTAAGAAAAAATCTTATAGTCATGAGTTCATAAGGATACTTTTAAAAATGTATTGATTACTTTTGGAAAATGTCAAGAGATTGAACTCATTGTTTTGAAAATTGGTTAATACAGAGAAAGACTTAAACATTTATTCTATCTTTATCTTTGAACTTTAATGTACTTTAAGGTAAATAAATAGTTAATAAAGAATACTTCTTTAGCAAAGTTTTCCAACTAGTAAATGAAGAAGGAATTTGGCAGCAATTAATAAATTAATGGATCTAGGCAATGATCTTTAATAGCTGTTAACATCTCAAAAAGAGAGACACAACCAGACATTATATGCCTCATGATGGATGTACAGAACATGAAATATTCTTGCTAAAAAAAGTTAAAACTGAATCTGATCAAACCTCTTTACAAGTTACCAATTTATGGGAAAGAAAGGGATAAGAAAACATTCTAAGCAATATAAAGGGGATATGAATAGCAAAATGCACAACTGAAAAACTACAGGACAAACAACCTCAAAAGATAATCTTTAAGAAGAAAAAAGATGAAAGAGAACATATAGCTTAAATGAGCCACAAGAGATATATTAATCAGTTGCAATGTTTGGACCATACTTGGATTTTTATTTAAACAAACTGTGTAAGTGCCAAACAGCCAAGAAATCTTTAACTGACTAGATATCAAGATATTATTAACATTTGGTACGACATTTGATTGTTTTAAAAAAGTCCTTATTCTTTAGAGATACATGTTAAAATATTTACAGATGAAATTATATGACATCAGAATTTTCTTTCAAAGAACCAAGCAAGGAGATAAAAAATGGGGAGATGAAAAAGATTGGCCATAAATTGATAACTGTTGAATCTGGGTGATGGCTCCATGGGAGTTCATTGTACTATTCTCTCAACTTGCTCATGTTTGAAATTTCTACAATAAAATTCAAAAGTTTAAAACATCATTGTTTATTTTCATTCATTCACCCGTTCATCCAAAGTTTATTGAGCAACCACTAAAGATTTGAAAGGAGCAACACAAAAATTTTGAATTTACTTAATTCTGGAGGAAAAGTTAGGTGTAATAACATGAAATAGAAAAGATAAAGGCAGGAATTTTTTCAATAAAGATGTTCTCCTCTTCTCTATCCAGGTGACATTAAAAACATTCTATTTCATCAAAGTCAAGATAAACCCCTTTGGAATTGCTACTTGCTCCCTCCTCATTTAAAAAAATAAAATAAAATAACTCTCAGATGAATCTCTAGAAGGTGAACCCCACTCCATCCCTGGGTAAATTAAGTAAGTGAGCTGGTTTTCATTAGTTTCAGAATAACTCTTTCAGGGTCTTTTTTTTCTTAACCTTCATGCTGATGCCTTTCAGACCTACCACAGTCTTAACTCTCATTTGGTAAACTTGCCTGTCAGTGGAATGTGTTACCGTTATAGGATTATTTGATTAAGGCACACAATGCACTATATTAAATGTCTCGTTAAGTATTCAAGATATGTATTTTGAAATACACATAGCTATGTGATTTCTATGCAAAATACCAATTACTATAATTTTTAAAATAAGATGCACTCTGACCAACATTTCAATTAATTCGGTTATGCTTTATCTTTCATAATATAGTCTAAAAAAAAAGTTACTTCTCTCCAAAGAACCCATCTTGAATTGATCATTTACATAAAATCTCACTTTTTATGTTGTTATTATTATTATTTTTTTAACTAAACACTAGTTCAGAAAAGCAAGGTACATACTGAAGAAGACAGATTTAAAATGTACTTTTTAGACATTTTAGATAAAGAAAATGATGAGATCTAGGTCAAATTTCAAAAGAAGATGACTAGATAATTCTTTTATGAACAAAAAAATCAAATTATACACTTATGTAAGGTGGACTGGTCAGCTTTACATGGCAGAAAAGGTCTGTAGAATATTGGACACCATACATGAAAGTGTCAAGTGCAGAAATAATTAAGTTAAAAAGAAAGCAAAATGTATATTGTATATATATCAATATATAAATAGATATGTATATGTGTAAATAGATCATGGAGAATATTTGGAATTGCTCTGATTACTTAGTATTGGGGGTTAAAGAGGTCAATGAGCATATGATCCAAATCCATTGGGTGGTCCGTGGGCCAATGTGCAGCGGGAATGACAATGCAATCCAGCTAAAACACAAATAAGAGACCAGTGTGTACAAAGCAGAAGGACAGATCCTCAGCATATGTTTAAGATGCATGAGTGATAGTTTTATGGTAAATTATGAAATATTTATTGCAGTTGTTCCCAGACTTTCGGGTCTCAGAGACATGTAAGAAAATGTTTTAAGCAATGACATTGGCATAGAGTTACCAACTTTCTCTTTATCCAAGTAAATAGATTTTAAATTACCATCTGCTATCTTTGTCATTGTATTCAAAATGATATTTTAATGAAAAAGTAGGGAAGACATAATTTTGAAAAGAAAAAGAAAATAGTCCCTCTCAAATCACATAGACCTATTAATGACATGTATCAGTCTGAATATCATTTTAACAGAGCTAGGTTTTCTTTTATTACATTCTTTTAAAAACTCAAATTATATAAATAACATATATGCACAACACAGAAAACTTGAAAAAGCACATACAATCACTTAAAAAAAGTCTTAACCTCTCCATCTAAAGATAACCACAATTTAGAATGCATGTACTTTGCATTTTTGTAGGTAATTGATAATTTTCATTAACCAAAAGCTATTTTTCTTTTATACATTTCTTTTTTGCTTAGCACTATATCACATTTCTCAAGAAAACATATATTCTTCCACAACATGATTTTAAATAACTATGCAATATTATATTTGTATGAGCACAGAATAAGTCACTTAACTAATCCTCTAATGGTTGAACATTTGTTACTAGTTTTTTGTCTTAATTTTTCTTCTATTATAAGCAACACTTGAATGTCCTCAGTTCCCTTTATCCAGTGAGTACAGCTGGGGTCTACTTAATAGTAGTAATATACCAGTCCCCATCTTGTTCTCCACCCCCATTCATTCAGAATCTCAGCCTGGAACATTTACAAGAGTCCCCAGGGTTAGAAGCTTCGTATGAGTTTCCTAACAATTTGGCTTCTGTCGGGGTAATGGCTCTTCTTGTAAATATTCTCTGAGCACATTGGTATCCTCTGGAAACCACTGGTGTGCTTTAAATGATCCACATTCTGTTTCATATTTGGGGAATATTTGGTCCACGTTCTGTTTCATATTTGGGGAACTCTTATTATCATTGTGTTATTTTGTGTTAGAGAGATTCAGACCACACATTGCTGCTTAACCCACAAGGCTCTCCCTTGAAACAGTTCCTTCAGCTTCTGCCTGCAGGCCATCTCACTACAGACTTCAGATACTAATGCCTGGATTTGTCAGAGGACAGACAAAAGTGGTCCTGAGGGTCCCTACTTCCTCAGGCTCATGCAGACATATGTTTGAACGCCTTTCGGGCACAGGCAGAACTCTTTCTATGAGCAACACTTTGAGTGTCTCTCTCTTTCCCTGGAATAAATTCCTAGCACTGAATTCCTATGTGTGTTTTTAAGGCTTTTAATATTGGTATGAGTTAAATTGTGTCCCTTCAAAAATCATGTGTTGAATCCCTAACCTCCAGTACTTCAGACTGTGGCTGTATTTGGAGACAGGGCCTTTAAAGAGGTGATTAAGTTAAAATGAGACCTTTAAGGTGGGCCCTAATCCAATCCTGCTGGTGTCCTTATGAGAGGTGGAAATTTATACACAAAAGGAGATACCAGGTAAGTAAACAGAGAAAAGACCATGTGAGGACACAGCGAAAAGGCGGCCATCTGCAAGCCAGAGAGAGAGAGACTTCAGGAGAAACCAAACCTGCTGATACCCTGAGCTCAGACTTCAAACCTTCACAACCTGTGAGAAATAAACTTCTCTGCTATTTAAGTCAGTCTGCGGTAACTTGTTATGGCAGCCCTAGCAAACTAATACGAATGCATACTCTCAAATTGGCCAAATCCCTTTCCACTTCTCGTATTATTTCCTTCTTTTTCCGTTGCCATGAAATGGCAGAATGTCAAGTTAGGAAGGGCTTGAATATCCATCCATGAGCACTGACAACAAGCACTTCTTACTGAGATGGATCTCAGAACTCTGCTGAAGCCCCACCCAGACTGCTGAATTATTCTCCAGAAATGGGACCCAAATCTGTATATTTACAAAACCCTTCCTCAGTACTTACAGATCCTTCCAATTAAAAAGACCACTGACGGCTCTCACGCAATATTAATAGAGGAGAAAAGGTATCATCCCTAATTAATGGCTGAGCAGGCAGTAGAACACAGGCCTGTGGAGGGCTCTTTCCAAGACACAGCACCATCTCCTTCTCTAAGTGACGTGGAGTGGCAGTTCCTGCCTCCAGTTCCCATCAGTAAGGATTTTTCATCAATCGTTATTAAGATGTTGCTTGCCCTGAAGTGGCAATTACAACAATGATGTTGATAATGATTATACTAGGTCCTAGCATTTATTGAGCACTTTCATGCTAAGCACTCTGAAAAGTTTACACAAATTAATTCATTTAATCCTTATTACAACCTGGAGAGATACGTTATTATCCCTATTTTTCAGATGAGGAAATGAAGACCCAGACTTAGGTTTATGACATAATATCAAAAAGAGATAGATTCAAAAGAGAAGCTTAATCTAAGGGATTCTCAAGAGAAGAGGTTCATATTTCAAAACGTAGGTGGGCATGTCTGTTCTCCTCATAGAATGGGGCAGACTATGGGAGACCAGGAACAGATAGAGACCCACCCATTGGAGAGGAAGGGTACTGAGTGTGGGCCTTGAGAGGCAGCAAGCACATAAGGCACCCATGGTACCCAAAGTGCTTGACAGCAGATGAAAGATGGTGGTAGTCCTTGCAACCTATAACACCAAGAGTAATAAGGAGCTTTTACAAGTCAAGGAGAACTAAAGCAATGCAGACTCTCATTCTGGAAAAACCATAGGACAAACAGATTGCTGGCACTGGGATTTCTTGCAGAGAAAAACATAGAGGTCAACATGCCATGGCCAAGGGACAAGGTAAAACAACACTGGCTGCAAGAATGGCTTGTCCCAGTGTCATTAAATGCTTGGATTAGGACTGTTTAAAAGACTCTCCTTAGGTAGCCTATAATAGAGAGAGGGAGAGAGAGAGAGAGGAGGGAGGAGCTGAGACTGTATACTGTATAGAAAAAAAAAAAGGACAGAATGTGACCCATAAAATCTATATTCTACCATTTCTAATTGCAGCATATTTAGCTACAGGAGTTCAGTGATTAAGCAATCCCGGGATCATTGCACTGGGGCCAAGAACACTTCCTTTGTAATTAGACAAAACCAAGTGTGAATTTTAGCTCTTCACTTACAAGCTTTGGGACTCACAAGTTGTTTAACATATCTGAACCTAGGATTTATAGGATTCTATAAAGTTTCATATTGGGCTTTCATCAACACACACACATTTTTTCTTCCTAGTTGAAAATATTCATAGTTGTATTGGTGGAATTTCCCTTCTGTAAGCTTCTCACTAGTGAAAGTGCACCTGTGATATGATGGAAACTCAAGATTGTACCGAAATGGACAAATAAGTCAATGCATGATTAGGTGAATGTAGCATCAAACACTCTTCACATATGGCTCTCAGACCTATTTTGGGGTGGGGGGAGGAGTCATAGTTATGTCTTATTTGAACATTTTGAAATTTAGCTCTCTAAACTGTAGATTTTATTTGTCATTCATTTCCTTGACTAGTAGGAATACACTCTACCCATTCCTCCCAACGTTCTTGTCACTTCCACCAACTCTTTCTTTCTTGGTTCTTTCATCTTTTCATGTCAATTAAGAAGATAGTTGGCCTGGAGAAGTTTTGGAATAAGTTCCACTTCTTATAAGGAAAAAACAAATAATTTTACTGACTTTTAAAAGATATATTAGAGAAAATATTATTATTATTGAAATTAAATGAGCATGTTGCCTATTTCTGGCACAGAGTTAGAGAAATTCTCAGTTTGGAAATAAAATAGAGCTCGTCACAGGAAAGGCACTCAGAGTGTTGTACTTCTTCCATAGCTAGTAAGTCCTACTCTAATCCCAACTTTCTCATATCTCTCCAACAAATTTCTTGTCATCACAGGCAGTCTTTTATGCAATTCATGTTTCTGTATATCATGCACTAGAATGAAACAAAGACCAGCCAAATGCCATAAACCACCCAGAAGCCTCTTTGCTCCTTTAAGGAGACCAACAAATCTATTCTTATTGGTATTCCTGTTAAACCCTTGTAAATAGTGGTTAGTCTTCCACGGCCATTTAAGAGACTTTTATATGGTTTTTGAAATGCTCTCCAGCCATATTGCTTTTATCTTTTTTTTTTCTTTATTGATTTTTCTCCTTAAGACTTTAATTCATTCTTCTGAGGTTGCTGCAGTCAAGAGAGAAATTCTGCAGATCACATAGCGATAACATTCTAACCCAGACTGGGTCACATGCATCTCACATAAGAATACCAGCTTCCTGCAGATAACTGGTCCTTTCCTGGGTTTCAAGCCCTTTCGGTCTCTTTTCATTTTTTTCTGTCCCTTAGTATTTGAGACTTAATCTTTCTTCAGTCTTATTCTTCATGCTGAGCTCATCTGAAATGTACCAATAATTGCTACCAGCTAAATCTGGTTTCATCATTCTGAAAATTCCTCATTGAAACCAGCCCCGTAGAATAAGAATCTGACCATTTTTGCAGGTTAAAGTGACATTTGGGATGTAGCTTTGCCAATATACTTTAGTGTAAGCTTACATAATTCCTGGGTGAATTTGATAATATTTCTAAGAGGTACAGGCATATAGCATTTAGCTAACTGCTTTAACAAAACGCCATTTAATTTGATTAAAGCATCATCTAAGTGAAAATATTTTTAATCATGTGGTGACTAAACCTGTATAAAATTTAATACTCTGCTAAAAAAATATCCTTAGTTTTGATTATTGGATAGACCAAGTCCTGGATGCACTAAAAGAATGACAGCTTAATCCATTTTATTTTCTAGATGTTGTATCTATTAAATTCAACAAACATTTCCTGAGGTCCTACGATGTGCTAGGCATTCTGTGAGGTATTAAATATAAAGTTTAAAATATTATCAAGTCATTGTAAATATGGATATATTACAAATAAAACAAATAAATGATATTGTGAGAAATATATATTTGAAGTATATCCTATGGTTGAGTCCATCTGCAGAGTCAGGGAAGGCTTCCTGAGGGAGGCGCCATTTGATTTTTTAGATTCAAATATCTTTGAAGAAAACCATTAATTTATTCCTTTACATGTTCTGCCTTTATCCCTTAGGCTGAGGTCATCATCATTATTAATATCACATTAAATCGATTATAATCCTGTCATTCATGAGGTACTGGCAACATTTTACAACTTATTCCAATTGTCCTCCCAATATCTCTAAATATTAGAGGTAAGAGGGGTACAGGGCTTGTCTGTAAAACAAGTTAAGTTGGTTTGAAGTCTTATTTTACTTCCTCCTGGTATCCTATTTCTTCCTCTAGCCCACTAGTATCGACTCTGTGTCTTAATCTGGTTAAACTTTGTTAAAATGCTAATTGCCAAGTAAAGGGCTGATTTCTATCCTTCCATATGTTTGCATTTTAATTGAGCAACAAAAAGACTAAAATGCCTGGGAATGCAAAACAGTAAAGCTATAATGGAGGAATGGCTGGCAGTCAGGTTGACATTTGGAGAGTAGAGTGCCATTGGGGCCACTTCTACAGTTTAAATAATTTAGAAAGCCATGGCACAGTATACTCACAAAATTAGTGATCGGATAAACATCTCTACTCTAGTTTAATTGGTACATTCATTTTCTTCAAGATTATAGAACAAAAAATGCAGCTGGCAGAAATCTAAGCCTCTTAACTTCTCTGTTCCTAGTTTTTCCTATTAGATCATCTCATATTATCTCTTAGTATTTATTAATTAATTTTATTAATTTATATAGTTCATTCAGTTAATAATGATATCCACTGTGTAGTGATTTGTAATTTACACTCTTGTTCTCATGCTGTCTCATTTAATCCCCAAAACAACCAAGTGAGGAAGCTTAGGGGGTTAAGAGGCTTGCCCAAGATTATGTAGCTGGTGGCAGAGTTGGTACTGGTCTTGTATGTGAAGGCCCGGGGTCTATGTCACTGTCACCTCTTCTCTGCCAAGGTGGATACTGCTGATCTATTCAACCTCAACATAATCCTACCACTGTCCACTGTGTGGCCAACTGAAAAAACCAATCTTCTATACAGAGGCAGCTCTTCTGTGGTCAAGGATATAAAAATAGCTGTGTTCTGAAGCCAAAACTTACCCCCAAATCCTCTTAAGGTCCATTCCGAGAACATGGCATTTCTGAAGCCCAGGTACTCTAACTTTTATTACTTTTGCATTCATTTTTTGTTTATAGAAAGAGAACAGAACATGTTGCATATTTATGACACCAAAATAGAAAGCATACAATGTCCACTCCAACCTATAAGTCACAAAGGCCCCAGGATCCCTGGAGACAACAAATCCTCACCCTGCTCTCCCTTCTCAAGTGGTATTAAGTGGACTTCCTGTGTGATTCTGACGTGGAGTCAGCTGAAGTCGTAAGAGCTGGCAACTGGCTCCCCTCCATAGATGGCATTCATTTAGGAAGCACGACTGAAGGCTTCATATGATTGGAGAGAAAAGGGGGAGGGGGAGCCAAAGAGAGGAGGAGGAGCCCTCGGCAGAATTCCAAGTTCTATGGCACTGGCCCCACGGAACTTTGGAAACAAGAATCAGGCTTGGGCTGCACAGGTTCCAAGTCACAGGGCTTCCATGGCTGGCAAGCGTTGAGCCGGAAATTCAGTTGAATAGAGCCCTAAATGTTTTTTTGTTTGACATTCATGCTTAACAGAAAATGATGAATCCATTAGCAACTCCTTCCGTTGCCAAAAGAAACAGACTTGCACTTGTAGATTGCTTTCATTCTGCACTATCAAGCCACTGCATGTGCTGCTTTCACAAAGCTGACAGTCATCTATCATTTTTAAATGGGTTTAGAGGTACAGTCGTCTTTGTCTGAAGTGTGTGGATGTGTCAGCGTGAATGCGACTCATTAAAACAGACTGATCCAAACAGTTTAAATAGGATTCACAGTAGGGGGAAAATGTTTTATTTGAGGTTTGTTTGGAATTATTTTGAAGTTTGTCACTAATTTTGAAAAACAATGGGCTCATTTTCCCAACTTCTTTTTCTTCCCTGAGATGTGTTCAAGAGAACAAATAGCTATATTATACACTGTCTCAAAAACATGCTCTTTTGGAAATGAGGAAAGATTCTATGATTATGAAATTTCAGGAGTTCCCTTGTGCTCTAGAACATTTCACATACTTATATGATTTCATGAAACTCCTCTAAGTTTCTCTATCTCTCCTCAACCCCTGACCCTCAACCCATAAATGACATCTTTGAACATAATCTTTAGACTCGTTTTTCATCATTTCAATTAGCCTCTCAAGAAATACCCTTTGAAGTCAATGATTTAACATATGGATTAAATCTTCCATAAAATGGGTTCAAATATTAGGAGGAAAGCACCTGGCTATATGCATCTGGCTTCCATAGGACACTGTTTTGTTTTAAATGCTTCAAGATGTTCAATAAAATTGAACATGGCAAATTCATCCTCTGGTATGAGCTTTGAGCCTTCAGCTTGCTTCCCAGTGGCTCTCTCTTCTCTCTTCTCTCATCTCACACTGATATTAAGTTCCTAAAGCAATAATAGAAGGGCAAGTTGCAGAAATTAAGATAAAAGAATATCTGCACATATTAATGAAGACAAAAGTAATTTGTCAAGAGTTTCAATGCAACTAATATAGTTGATCTTTTGAGTTTTATATGTGGTTAAAGAGAGATATTCAAAATACTTAACACTTGTAAGTCCTGGGCACAGACAATCAGAAGAGTCACCAGGGCAGGATCCTGGAAGCCTCTGGCTAGGGCAAACTGTAAACCCTTAGGTTGCTGGATTCAGGAGATTCAAGGAGTCCTAATGTTGACATCAATAACACTGGAGCATTGAGTAGGGGTAGGTGGGGGCTGAGGGTAGTTGCTATTTATAAACCAGTAGAAAAGTATTTCAACATTTTAATGCATATCAGTGTGTATTGGTTGAATTCCAGCTCTTTTTACCATCCCTTATTCATCATTGCATAGATTACTTGGATAGGGGTGGGGGGATAAGGAAATATAAGGAAAAATGCATAAGGAAATACCTCCACTATGTTTGGGCACTGTTCTATAGTCTACCACCTCTTTCTGTGCAACATAAACTCAACCAGGCACCTGCTAAGTCATCAAGTGCTGTTCAAACTGCCCCCACAGGTACAAATGGTTGTTGGAAAGTGAGGGATGAGGAGTAAACCACAAGAAAAGGGTGAAATGGTAATTATGGTATTATAAAAACATTTTAAAATAAGAATAATTTCTTAGTCTTCACCCCCTTTTACCCAAAATACTTCTAGATTTGTAGCACCATCAGGCCCATTCATAAAATAAAATACATAGAATACGTATTTCACTTTTGTCACATATTTCCTTTAAAGAGCTAAAATAAATTGCATTAATTAACTAATTTAGTTATTCCCAACACCACCACTCCCCAGAAGAAATAAATTCAAGGCAAATATTATGATACTCATTTTTCAGGTGAAGAAATTAAAGCAATTTTCAAGACCCTAAGGCTCAAACCAACCAAGGACCAGCTGAAGCTCTCTCTTGCATCTAAGACTACTTTGGTGAAGTTGCCAAGTCATCTGACAACAAGAAACATTCATGAAGGAAGATGAAGGGAAAATGTGACAATTATGAGACCTCATTCTTTAGGGAAATATAATTGGATACCCCTAGTGTAAGTAAAGACACTTCAGAGCTTGGAATACATGTCAAATATAAGAAGGAAAAAGAGGAATGTATTGTTTTTATAGGAAAAGCACTGACAAAAGAAGAACAGTTTCTATTTACATGTACACAAATATAATTAAAGGCATTCAATAGAGAAAGAAAGCACAGAAAGACCAAAAGAGAGGGATGAAAAGTTACATTCCTTTGAAAGTCGCTGAGAGCTAGAATGCGGCCATTACATCTAATTTTCCCCAGGCAACATGCACTATAGCAGGAGATGGCATCTCTGATCAAAATCTCAAGACTCAAGTCTAAAATATTTTTATTTAAACTATCAATCTGTACACTATTTACAATCATAAACTCAATAATGGTTATGCAAATAAATATATATTTTATAAAGATTCAAAAGGGCTAAAACTATAACAACCTCATGCATTTTATTTAATAATACAAAATTAAAGACAGTTTATGGAGTCAGATTGCCCAAGTTTGTAATCTAGCATTATTACTTTGTGAATGCATAACTTTGGACACATTATTCTCTCTGGCCCAGCTTATAAAATGGGGATTTTACTACCACTTGGTGAGGTGGTGAATATTAAATGAGATATGTTCGTGAAGTTCCAACAGAATGATTGGTGGAGAATCAATATTTAGGTGCCTCCCTCTACTGCCAAATCCTCTTTGTTTCAGTGAACATTTCTCATTAATAATCAGACATTAATGATTGAATTACAGGTCTTTCTGCTGTGAGGCTGGAATTTCCACAAAAATAATGCAGCTTCAAAAATACATGTCTCCTCCTCCTGGTCCTGACCACCCAAGTCTTTTTCTGTCCTGAACTGTCTGCCTAGTTCCCACTGTCATAGTTTTTGATACACCCAGCACTTGGGTCACACTGCTGCCGCCTCACTGATCACTTAGGCTCTCTTTCAGATGGAATAGATAGATATACACAGGCCCTCTACAAAAGCAGGTGTAGGATACCAAACTCTCCCCCTTTATTTATGTCTCATAAGAAAGCACACCTCTTCTTTAGAGTTTATAGTGAGCAACCACAAGAAAAGACAAGGAAGGAAATTGTCAAATCAGAGAAAATTTCATAAATTATTTATAAAATCCCATTCTTCAAGAGTCAATTCTGCTTGTGACTGAATGACAAATGAAACAAAAGTCTTTCTTGGTTCTCATATATTTTTGTTTACTAGTTAAGGCTCTCATCATCTCTGACTTTATTAACTTATTCAGTATATAGGTATTGAATACCTACTACACACCAGAAGCGAAGTAATTTAGATACAGTTCCTTAGTCTGAGATATGATGAGCCTAGTCTCAGGTCTCCAGACTACTTGTTCTCAAACTTCAGCAAAATAGAATCACCTAGAGGAATTGTTAAACCTACTAGTTACTGGGTTACTTCCTCAGGTTCTGATTCAGGAAGTCTGAGTTAGGGGCCTGAGAATGTGCATTTCTAACTTGTAGGTGCTGGTCTAGGAAACGCTTCAAGATCACTGCTCTAGGCTATGCCTCTAATCTGTTGTCTTCGCCATGACCTTTGTAAACTTTCTAAAATATAATCAATCACTCTATAGAGCAAAACCCCTATTTGTTTCTCAAATAGAACCAAACCTTCAAACTTCAAGATCTGCCATTCAAAGCTGCTACTTTTCTAGCCTCTTTTGTGATGATTAAGCATGAGGAAGTACTCTTCACTCTAACTTCCTTAGTTAAGTTTAATTCTATCCCTATCAAACATTGTATAGGTCCTTCTGAATAATTAGTTTCTTTGGAAACTAAAAGTCTTGGACTTTTCCATTTATTTAAAAGGGAAGGAGAAATGGTTTTCCTTTTGTGAGTATTTTGGCTCATTGGTCACACAAAGCAAGCCTTTAGGAGCAGAAGGTAGTAATGGTACTGTGGAACAGAACCCCATCAGGAAGGCACAAACATTGAAAAAATTTTAAAAATATGAGTTTGAATTGAAGAAAAATCTGATGACATCAATCTCTTTAAAATACTCATTAATAGACTCTTTTCGTGCTACAATTATGGTTCTGAAAATAACAGGAAAAGCGACATCATCATGTAAACATTAATATGGCAAACAACTGCATCATAGAGAAACAGGGAACACTAGTTTTCACTTTCATTCAGTGAGATTAACTTAAAATAACTTACTGGTGCTTTTGTTTGAATTCACCAGACAAAGTTTCAGTATGTGATAATTCTTAGGAAGCAACATTAAAAATATTACACCTCTTTTTATTAGGGAATAAACTTTCTATATTGATATGCTCCATGAGAAATATTGTTTGGGTTATAAATACACACCAAAATAAAGCATTTCTGAACAACTTATATAAATATCATAAAAATATGGATTGTGCTATTGGATTGCTAAAATTATCTGATTTGAGGAATTGAAAGTGAGGGAGGGGGGTGGGAGAGAAGAGGTGGGGGACAGAGAGAATAGACAGCTGAGACCATGTATAATAATTACCATTTTCTTCTTGTTTCTGAAAACTATTATGTTCATAGCTGTTATTTTGTAAAACATCTTGGCTGTGGACAAGCTTCTAACTTAACCCTGTAGAGAGTTTTTAAAAAAGTATATCAATAATGAAGACACACTTAGTAAAAGTGCCCTGGAGTGTATGTGTTTGAGTATAGGAGGCTGGGGTGGCGGTGAGGGGGGCAACAATCCTGAGCTACGCCTATTCACATTTGGGGGTCTGATGTGGTACCTGTTGTTTTGTTTTTACTTATTGTGTCTTTACATTTGTAACTAAAGAATCGAGGGTAGTTTTGCAATTCTGCCTACTGTGTCAGCCAGTAAACTGGTCATACTGTCTATCCATGCTTGCTGAGGTCTTTCTTGTATAGGCTGTGGAAGGGAAGGGGGGCTCTAAAAAGATTTGTGGCCAACGGCAATCAAATGACGCATTTGTAGGATTAGTGAACAAAACCCACTGAATGACATTTGATGGCCACTATGTCTTCAAACCATTGTAAAGACAGCTTAAAAAGACAAGTCTGGAATTAAGCTTTTTATCAGTATTTATATTAAACACATACATACAAAACAGCAACAGAAACCAAAGGTCTTTTAGTAGTAGCCTGGTGTATGCAAAGAATACTGGATTTGAATCATGTACACATGGGTGCGAATCCTGGCCTCAGAACTGTGACCTTAGTCTTGTTCCCCGATTCTGTTCACTGTAAAATAAAAATAAAGTTTTGTTGTGAGTGATTAAGTGTGCTATAAAATACAAAGCATATAGAACAGTGCCTGGCACAAAGTAGGTACACAATAAATAGGAGTAGTGGTAGAACAAAAATGAGTAACTTGAACTTTTATATACAGTTCTCTGTGAAGGGCAGGCCAAGGGCAAGCCTAAACCTCCAGCTCCTCAAACTTTTTTTTTAACTGAGGCTGCTCAGTGTATTTGTGCTACATAAAAGAATAAATAAATAAATGTTACAGATAATCATATTCCTTAAAGATTATCAATTGACAGAATGAAAGATTTCTCAACAGCTGCCATGCTAGACATATTAGTAAATATTTTTCAAACACCTATTAGGTGCAAGGCACTGTTCTTAAATTAGAGCAGGATAAATAAGGATGATCTTAACCTTCTAAAGACAGCAGCTTAAGCTTCTCAATTGTGGGTGCAGGTAGAATCACCCATAATCTTGATGCTTAGGCTGTACCTCATATTAACCAAATCAGAATCTGTGGGGGTGAGATGAACACATCAATATGTTTATATCCCCACTGGTGATTCCAATGCAAAGCAAAGATTAAGAAGCAATGGTCTAGGTGATAGGTGGGGAGACAATGTGAATGTAGGTATATAACAACAATGTGATAGTGATAAAGGAATATTAGTGGGGAAAAAGGAACATAGGGGGAATTGGAAAGCATCTAGCAGGAGAGCTATATGCACAGAAGTTTCAGAGAGGAGGCAGTGTTTGTGCAAAATCTTCAACATGTTTTAGCAAAATCTTCAAAGATCATTCATACAGGTGAAGCAGACAGGCATAAGGCCCATAGTGAAGGGATAGAAATATGTCATGTGAAAGACAGGAGATTCATGTGGTGTTTTGTGTACATAAAGAATAATGATGCACTAGCCTTTTTTTTTCCTCATAAATTTCAACACAACAAACCTGCCCCATTTGACTTTGGTTTTACAACTATTTGCACAATCCTGATGGCCCAAATTTCTAAATTCATCTTTAGACCTTAAGGTCAAAACACATAAGAAATTTATTTTATGTAGAAATTTGATCCTTCATAGTCCCACAAAGGATATGAGGTGACTTACAATTTTATAGCACTGTAAGCTAGCAATTTTTTGAGGCAGAACAGAAATCACCTAGGAAAAAACTATATAATTGTACCAGGAAGCTAGAATGACATTGTTTCTGAAATTAAGTACTAAATATAGCCCTGAGATTCCTGGCAGTCAGTGCAATAAGGGAAATCTGAAATCTTATTGTCTGATAAAAGTATGTAGTTTATTTGAAAAGCAAATGCTATCCTGTTGCTAACATCTGGGAAAAATATATTACATACAGAAAGCACACTGCATAACATAATGAGAATACTTTTAATTCATTTGTTAATCTACAACTTTGTCCTTGACTACCTGGAGAACTTTGCTGATTTCAACTCACTCAGACTAAGTTCTCCCTATCCATTTTTAATTTACCTCTGTTTGCTAAGATTAATCAGACTGAATTGATGTACCTATTCTATTTAGAGAAATGCATTCTCTCTCTAATCACTCAACACGAGAGAAAATACTTGCACTGATCTTTTTGCTTTCTAGTTTTCTTGAAGTATTAGCATATGCAATCTGTAAACCTTATATTTTAATTCTTCTTTTGTGTCAAATGTAATGCTTAAAGAATCATTTGCCCACCTATATTATTCCAAATGCATCACATTCTTAAGAGAAAACATGGGTAGTAAAACCCTCTTAAAATTTAAGGCATTTGAAGGAGTTATATTCTTAAGGCATTAAGTCACTATATTAAGGTATATAAGCAAATTCTTATAAGCTTTCACATGCCCAATTTGGCAAGGGATCATCTATATAAATAGTCCTTTGTTTTCATTCCCAAGATATGTACAGGCTTTTACAGAACTCAAATTGATTCTAGCAATTATTTAAAATTCCTCAGAAATGCCTTAAATCTCATATCTTCATTTCTGAGTAGGGACAATGCCAAAATGCCAACAGCTGAGTACTTTTAGATTAAAGGCGACATCACTTTTGACAGCCTTTCACACAGACACAGGCAAACAACAATTCATATAACTCACACACATCTAGCGTTTCACTTTATGTATTTTGATGGGGGAATCCTGTGGTTGACTAATCTAAGACGTGAACCTGGGCCATAATTTCTTGATTTAAAGCCAGTCTAACTCAAAACCATGCTACTCTCAACAGGTCATGTTTTAAATGGAGGGTTGTACATTTAGGTTTATTATTGTATTGCCTTGCAAGATCACACATCAACTCCTTTGTCATTTTCAATTACAGCTATAGCAGCAAATTATCTCATACCAATCTAAATGTCTACATTTTTAAAGCACTGCCCTTTATTTGAGGGATGCTGATGACAAATGTAACTGAGTTATTTTCTAAGACCTACTCCACGCTGAACCATGCTCTCTTATTCTCTCTTTCTTCAGACTAACAGCTTGTCACAATAGCTGGATGTGTTCAAGGTTTAGTCAGTGACTGTGAACAGAAAACTATGGAAACAGTTTCAAGTGAAAATGCAGGTCAGAATCAACTTCTCATTGAATTTTCTAGAATAGGAATGGCAAATACAGTAAAACACACTCTCCTTTATAGAAAGGTGAACACTGACTAATTGATCACAAATGTTTCTCCTGAAGAACTTGGATATGGGTTAGAATTCTTTTCAACCAAACACACTCTGTAGACTTTATTAATTGATCAAAGGGGCACTTTGATGAAACTTATTTGCCATCCATTTTCTAGGACTTCAAATTGGCAGAAACCTTGAAGAAAACTCAATCCAACACCTAGTGTTTAAATCCTCTCTCAAACATCTCCAGCAGATGACCATTCAACTTTTTCTTGAACACTTTCATCAATGGGCTGAATAAACCAGCCACATACAAAAGGGCCCACAAATTATGTGAAGAAAGACTGAACAATTAACTGATTCATAAATAAGTAATAACAGCTAAGGAGTTCATGATCAGTCTTCCAGGTAGTCTTCGATTGCTGTGGCTTACTATTTACTCTTGCCACAGCTTTTTGAAAATAAAGGGGACATTTTTTCTTTTGTACTTTATTTCCTAAGAAGGGCATTTCATGTTCAGGAGTGAACTCTCAACTCCCTGGCAATAGAAAACTTTGCATTCTAAGGAAGAGGCTGTAGAGCTCTCCAAGAATAGTATGGTCTGAAAATTCTCACAAGAGATGAATTGGGGCAGGGCCAAGAATAGAAGAGTATGGGGAACCGGTAGGAGTCTGATCCCTTGGAGCCCAGATCTCACCACCACTGTGCTTGACCATTTGCTACCCCTACCAGATTTCCATGCAGTCAGAATCTCTACTTCTTCCCATTCAAAATACTCAACCTAATTGAGCTAGTTAAAGAAATTTATACTAAAGCATAACCAGTCCTTTCGGAAAACATTTGAATCCAAAAAAAAAAAAAGACTTGCTAGCGCAAATAAATCTCTAATTTTTAAAGCTACTTATAATTATCTCTTATTTCCCCCACCTAAAGTGATTAAAGTCCCATAAAATAAAATCCATGGTATTTGTCATCATTTCATAAATTGCAGCCAAATGATGAACTTTTTTCAAACTTTTTAAATTACTCTACTTTCCAGCATTCTGGTATTCAAAACTATCTGAACACCTTTGAAGTGCTTATATCAAAATATTCTACCTAAGGAACTATAAACTCCAACAAATCATTAGCATTGGGGGAAAAACAAGTTACACAGCAACTTGCTATGTAAGGTTTCTAACCATTTTTCTTTCACTGTAGATCCTGACCAAAGGTTAGGCGTTAATGGCAACATGTACACGTACAGAAGCAAACACACACACAAAGGGAACAATGTACTTCTAAGACCTTAAATAACACCACAGAGTTCATTCTAATTATATAGTGTGAGCCAAAAAAGACCACAATGACTATTCTAGTGTCCAATGTGAACTTTATTGGCTGAATCACACTTTTTCTGGCCAGCGTATATTTAGAATTGTTGTCATGAAGATAGATATACTAAAGGTTTTCATAAATATGGAACATACACTGTCTCATCTGGTAGTTGTTTCAGATATTTATAACGGCACCCCTTTCTTTAAGTGATTCAGTGAGGCATAATCATTGATGTTCTTTAAGACTAATATAAAGCAGGCTAAATAGAACAAAAGTTAAATTGTACACCCAATATTAAATCTAGAGTTGATCTGTTTTATGCCTAGGATTTCATTCAACTCCTTAGATTGATAATAATAATTAATGACATGTATCAAAAGATTAGAAAACAGCTCACCTGCATCTCAGATAAGCCAAGTCTTATAGAAGTACAAAGTATGAACAGGTAATTTTCATCATGAAAACATTCATATATTTCTTTTTGCACAAATGTAAAATTATCATGTCTCATGTTGAGTTGATTAGAACATATCAATCTCTGATCAGCCGGTACTTTAAAAGCAGATTCTAGAGGACTCGTACATTCAACAAGTTTGTATGCATGTTATAATTTATAACTTTATTTTTCCCCTGAACCCTGGGGCAAACTGTCACCTTCTGCTACTATGCTAATTCAAAAATAAGAGGTGGATAGTTGTCCCTATGGTAACAGAGGCTCATTTTACCCTTTGCCCATTTCCAATCTGTTACTAAATTACTAAACACTAAAGTGATGCATCAAAGAGTACAGGGAGGTGCTGTTAACACAATGAAACCAAACACCATCCACTTAAAACATGTTGCGTCAGCTTGGAAATAAGGCTGGATAAGCCCCTTTACTTTCTACTCTCACCATTATAGCTAACCACCTAGCAACTGTTACATTTTCTAAGTTACAAATAGGACCTCACTCTACACAACAAAAATTACTTCCTAGAGGCTGAACTTTCTAGAGCTCTTGGGGTTTGGGCATAGGAATATTTTTTATTATGCTCAAAACACATATTTTGACTCTTTCACTTCTCTAGTATTCTATATTAATGATCAACGACTAGATATATTTTCTCTGGAGGCAATTGTTAAGTCTCTATTATCTGCAAAAAGCAATTACATTTCTTTAGAGCATCTATGAGTCCAGGAGGCCAAGAACGATATTTTTCCCTCAGTCGAGGTTTTCAAAGGGTCAGCCAAGAGAATTGGGACAGGCTGTATTCCTTACTAATGGTGCACCACGACACTCTAATATCCTGCCGAGAAGAATCTTTTACTTTGAAATTTAAAGTCTCATCTGACAGAACCCATGCCTGCAGGAGCCTCAATTTATCTGCTCCAGAGGAAGAACATTGAAATCTAATCTGAGGGAATCCAAACCTTTGTTTCCATGGTGCAGCTTCCAAAAAGCTACTGAACATTCAATTCTGTCCACTCTAGTTAGAGGGTGTGGGTATATTTAAGAATCTACCTTAAGTTAGCACAAAGGCACACAAAACATCAGTCATTTCTGCAACTAGGAGCCAGGTCATTGTGGGAAGACATTGTAGGTATTTACCTTGAAAGGTATAGGGACTGTGTGCCCCTGTCAAGTTAACTTGTCTGAAAAACGAAGGGGTTGAATTTGATGATCTCTTGGGTCCATTTTAGGTCTATGCTTTAACTCAGAGGTTAGCTAACTCTGTGACCTTAATCAAGTCACTCAGCTTCACTAATGTGTGAGTTTCCTTCCAGTTCTAAAATAAGTCCATGATTTCCTATATAATTTCAGAGATTATGTTTTCCCTTAGAATTAACAGATAATTTTAGAAATAAGATTAGTATATTACACACCATCTGAGATTAAGAGGAGAGGTGAAGAGTAGGGACTACATTTTTGTCCTAGGAATCAATTCTATTGGGCAATCATATAGGCAAATAATTAACCAAAAGAGGTGCTTAACTAAAAAGTGTATAAGAATGTAAAGTTATGATAATGAATCAAAGAATAACAATCGATGAAGAGCAATATATCCCACCGAAATTAATGTCAGTAGGTAGGTCTTCACCTATTTGTCTTTTTCATGTCAAAAGTCTCTTCCTTACCAGTCTCAAGTTCTTCAACAATATACAGTAGGCTTTTTCAAGAGCCCTTCCTTGTAATGGCTCCTCTACTAAGTTTAGTTAGACTTGAATCCAGGATGAGATTTCTCTGTCAACTTGGAGATATATTAACTGACCTAACGCCCCTACAACAGAACAAAATTCCTGAAGGCAAGGTAGTATGATATGATAAAAAGAATATGGGATTTGGGCTTAGAGGACCTAAGAAAAATGAACTTTATATCCCATCGTTATCCTTTTTAATGGCGAGGCTGGACAACGTTTTTTAATATCTCTGGACTTCAGTTCCATCATATGTAAAATCATGATAATAATATCTTCTTTAAATAATTGTCATAAGGATTAAATGAAATGATGCGGGGGGGGGAGTGGTAAAACCTCAATAAATGCTTGAACTACTTGTTGAATTTATTCAACTTTAACTTAATAATCATTTACTGATGGCCTAAGTGCCAGACACTGCACAAGGTGCTATAGATTAAATGAAGGAAAAAATTATCTCTACTCTGTTGATACATTTTAAATAGAAATGATCCAACATGGCTACTGGATCCTGAAGAACTAACTTGCCTTGAGATTAGAGTTAGTAAGTGGTGCTGTTAACCTTTTCCACAGCAAAATTCTACAGAAGAAACTGGTGTTTAAACTAATTAGTCATATTTTTTTCAGAAGCATGATATTCTTATTTGCTCAAGAAATATTAATTGATCAACTGCTCTGTGTGGAACACAAAAGTCTTAGCTATAGTTTCTGCTAAACTGTTTTTAAAATTTCCAAGGAGAGAAGACATAAAACTATGGCAAGTTAAATGTCAAGACAAAGAAGTAATTAAATTTAGAAAGTACTCACTACGGACTCAGAATCCTGCTAGAACTTCTATAGGAGAGAGAAGTTGAAAATACATATGACTCTTGACCTCAAAGTAGTCACAGTCTGTTGTGAGGAAGAACACTAAGGAACATAAATTCTTAGTATAATGTAGTACATGATGATATGGCAACTAAATCAACTGTAATCTTCAGGCAGTTCTATCTACTCTGCAGGAACTGGGAGTTAGTTGCTCTCTTCAAGGAATGGTTGAAAGAGAAGGTGGGGTTCAGCTTAACTTTGAAGAATGGGTAGGGTTTAAATACATAGATATGAGACGAGGAAAGTCTAGACTATGAGAACTTGTATTTGCAAGTCATAGTGTTAAAAGAACAATGAGCACAACACATTCAAGAGTCAAGGAGCAATATGAGATTAAGATGGAAAGATCGGGCACCACACAGTGGTAGAGCATCGTAGTCTTCCTTTGGTCTGATAGCAGATGGCAAAGAGACATGTTCCTTACTTTTTATCCCTGTCAATTATACTCTTAGATCATGAATGACGAGTTCTAAAAAATGCTTAGTCCATTAAAAAAGCACTATTACATGGCACAACTTTCATTTGATAAAGTAGGGGTATATTCAGAAGAGGCTCAGAGTGGAAATTTGATAGGATGCAAGGAATCTGGGTTCTAGAAGTGAGGTTATTATTACATTATTATTTCCTTTTTCAAAGCAAGAAATAGAGAAGAGTATTGGAGCCAGGGGGAAGGAAAGAGAGCAAAAGTAGACTTGGAAATATGGGTGCTTCTTCTGAATTCTCCAGCCTTAGTCCAGCAAATAGTCAACTCCTTTCAAGACCCTGTCTTTAGAGATTGCCATCTTCCCAATATATGCCTTTACAAGTAACTTCTAAATATATATTAATTGAAGACAAGTGTAACTTTAAAAAAAAAATCAGTGATATATGTATAAACGGATGAATCGAGTTTGGACTATAGATAGATGTATGCATTTATTGACCTCTTATTGAGTCAGTGAGGACCTTCAAGTTCTTCTAAAGTGGTAGCAAAGGCCCAAGACTCTTCTACTAACTACACCACCTCAATGACCTGGAAATATCAGAGATGTAGATATGGACAATATATAGAAAAATAGAAAACTTGAATGTAAATAATACAACTTTTCCCCCTCTCTTTCAATATCTAATTTCAGCACCTTAACTTTATTGACACTGTCACTAATATGATGCAGTTTAGGCTCAATTTGACTTAGGAAGTAAATTCTATTAAGTCTATCTATCCTAGAATCTTCAAGCTAAATATTGCCAAAAAGTATAAATAAAACAAAACTTTGATTTATCTGTTTGTAAGATGAGAAAAATTTATTGTAATTTGAAGACTCCTCTAGGTCTTTTTCTCCAACCCAGTTACCTAAAAGTACCAAGAGAGGACTAAAAAGAAAATAGTTTTAGCAAGTTTAGTTTCTTGCTACAACTGAAATCCAGAGTTTAGCTTTTAAATGGAATATAGTTTTCTCTCACCTCTGCCCCCTAACTGGCTTTGTTGTTTCTAAACAAGTCCTTCGGTTGATATTTTTAATGTAATCTTACAGGCTCCTGGCCTATAATTGCAATTAATTTGAGCTAGTTTTTTGGGACTGTCATTTTAAAGGTGAAAATGTTTTACCATTTTGTTATTGGTACTGTCAAAAGATTGGGGGGAGGGAGGAAGAGCACATGCACTGTATTACAAAGAAAGAACATATCACCCATAATTTCTATATTAGATGCCTAGATCAGAAAGCTGAGCATATGTCCCAGATGCAGGCTATAGAGTGCAGATCCAATGTTATATTATGTGACTTATTAAAGGGTTTTAAATTATATCACTGGAATTCAAAATTATGATATACCTCTCTTGGATTAAAAAGTGCTGCTATGTTAGTAATAAATAATAATATTGAAAACTGCTTACCCTCAACACAGCAATTCCAGTCCTTGGTATATTTCCAGAGAAACTTTCATACCTATGCACAAAGAAACATAAAAGATTTTAAACTAGTATAAACAATGCTGTGACAAACAATTAGAAATGACATAAATGCTCATCATTAACAGAGGCATAGACATATCATGTCATATGTATACAACTGATGAAGTAAAATGTATTAACTAGAGCTATCAACATAGAAAAAACTCACGAAAACAATTTGCAGCAAAAGAAATAACATTTGCACAAGGATATATTCAATATATTATCATGTGTGTATATAAACTTTAAAATCATGCATAACATTAATATCTAATGATTACTAATACAAACACACAAAGTAAAAACAAAATCATTATAGTGTAGTAAACACAATAGCAGAAGGATACACAATGGACCTCTCCTGTATCTGTGAAAGTGTATTTCTTACAAAATAATTCAAAGCCAATATCGTAAAATGTTTAGAAGGCTAAACAGTGAGTGCTTGGATATTATTGATATAGTACTTTTCTATAGGGTTGTAATATTTCATTTAAAAAGGAAATTGAACAAAAACAATAAAAGCCTACCTGCTTCCATTGAATGATTTACTTTTTAAGGTTTTGAGAAATTACATGTACCACATTACTTTCTTTCTCTTCTATTTGGGTATTGACTTCTCCACAAGGTATGTGGGAGTTTTAGAAAAAGATTTTGTAACAATTCTTCAAAGAAACTGTTAAGTAGTGAAGCACAAACTGAAGGATCTTCTTAATTCTAGCCCACTTATTTTTCTTTGCACTGAATTTTTTAAATGAGAGTTCACTAATCACAAATGTTGGAGTTGGAGAATTTTCAGTCTCCCCCAAATATTAGATGCCAGAATCCTTTGAGACCGGTCCAAGCATTTGAGAATAGGTGTCATCTATTTGCTCCTCAATTGTCCCTAGGACTCATATTCTTGAGCTTGGCTAAACCCATTCCAGTACTGCATCTCACATCGACATAATATTCTCTTGTGGTCACATGTATACTGTTCATTTTTATCTGCATTCACTCTTGATAACTTTTAATAAGTGATCTTGGGGCTACAAGGTAAAGTTTTCCATTCTTATATGAATGGAAGCTTATCTCTTTATACCTTTAGAGTAAACAGAATCCAAGTAAAACAACTTACAAATGGCTGGTCTGAACCCCCATCCCCATCCCCACCCCACAACCACTACTACAAACACCCAGCATGAAGTTTCCATTTGCAGATAAATATTTTCTACCTAATCAATATTAACTTTAGAAATAATCAAAGCAAGCAAGTCATCAGTTTAGAGATTCGTCTTAGTAAATATATTTTTTTACATGGTTATATTCCTCCGTTCTCTTATTTTTATTTCTGAGGAGTTCAAGGTCATATAATCTCTAACAAAACTGAAAATTCTCCAACCAGCAATAATCCAGGAAGACATCAAAAACACCCAGACAGAACAAGGCTAATATTTCCTCACCAGGTGTCTAGCCTCTTAATCTAGTGATAATATCACATTCCAAAGGAAAAGGCACTGAGACTCTCCCAACCAGTGCTCTAAGCACTTACTTCTCCACCTAGGATTAGCAGCTTGTTGAGCAGCAAACATTCTCACCTGCATCAGAGGTGGGGGCTGATCTCCAGTTGCTGAGAACAGCAGCATTTGAGGAGTAAATAAGAGCTCAGGCAAAACTTTTCTTTAGAAACCAAAACCCAGCAGCAAATTTTCTGGTTTCAGGTGCAGGTGTCAAATTATCTGAGGTTTCATTTATGCTTCCTGAGACTGTGGCCTTTCTTTGGAATTTGAAATTTAAAAGGTAGTCTTCTTTAGAAGGGCTTACTTTTAGGAGGCTGTGTTGTATACGTATGTTTCAGGTTCTGTGATGAAGAGGGAATGGGCCATCTTCCTTGTCAAAGGATAAATCTGGAGACTCCTCTATGAAAAATTTGACCTTAAATTCTGAGCAAGATCAAAGGTCTTACCTGACAGAATGCTTGATGATGAGAAGTGCAGGAAGAGACATAAAGCAAAAGGCATTTTTTGGGATCTGATTAATCACCTTGTTGCCATGAACTCACCTTAGAAAATTCAATTTTCCCTCTAAAAAACAGAGCATGACTATTAGATCCTTCGTAGTGTTGTGGAGTGATTACACAGAGACTATAAGGAAACATGGATTCTAATAGCAATTCAACCACTAAAACCCTGTCTATGGCATCCTTATCAATACCCTTAGAAGAAGAAGGGCCTGAGCCAGGGTCCTACTCCACTTTGGAATGACTTGAGAAGTTAAAAAACAATAACAACAATGCCCCACCTGGCCTTTCCCAGGACCAACAGAATTAGAAATTCTGGGAGTTGGGGCCTTGCACCAATAATATTTGTACAAATCTCCAAGATGATTTTTAATGTAAAGCCAGATAGTACTAGAGTAGTGTTGCTCATAGTTTAATGTACAAGCAAGTCACGTGAGAACATACTAAAATGCAGATTCTGATTCAGTGATAAGGGCTGAGGCATTTCTGACAAGCTCTCTGGTGATGAAATGCTGCTGGTCCACAGGGCACAACTGAGTAGCAAGAAACTAATGATTTCCAAGCACCCTTCCAGCGCCGTGACTGTGTGAATCCATGTTACCTTTCACTTTCAACAGAGTTCCCAAATAATTTTCCACCTAAGAACACCCAATTCAGAGAGAAATGTCTTTTACAACCCCATGTGCTATGCTAGGCTCTGTGAAATAATTAAATGGTCTTTAAAAGTTAGGAGATAACTTCAGAATCTTACTTAGACTATCTGATGCAACACCATGGACATTATCACTGAATGATATGATAGATATAAAAACTACAGAAGATTTGTGGGGGATTCACATGAATTAAGAGGAACCACGAAACAGAAAACTGAGTATTACGAAGGGATGTGTACAGGAATATCCTATTCAGGAATGTGTGCACATGTGCGTGCCTGGGTAGGAGTGCAGGCTGGAGTCTGGAGTGTTTAAGGGGAAGCTTCTGGGGAGGGGGGTAAACTACTCTAAAGCTGATGTCTAAAGATGAGTAAGATTTGGGAGTTGAGAGGCATGTCCAGACAGAGGGAATTGTGATATAAATACCTACATGTGTGTGAAAGAGAAGCTGAGATAATCGGAGAAATAATAGTAGCTTCATTGGGCTAGAGCATAAAAAACCATGAGAAATAAGCTGAGGCCAGAGACAGGATTTCACAAACTGTAGCAAGGAGTTGTGTCATTATTCTGAAGCAAGAGAAAGTCTTTAAAGCATTTTAAGCAGAAAAGCAACATGATTTACATTTTCAGAAATAACTTTCTGTGTGCTGTGTGGGCAATGGATCACAGAGGGAGGCATATCTGTTAGGGGGCTGTTTCAGTATGCTAATGTTAGCTGAGAGTGAATGAGGCCAGCTATTCCACTTCCGAGAAATTCTTCTACAGATATTCATACACACAGATATTTGGGCAAGTATATTCATTGCACTATTGCTTATAATAACAAAACCTTATCAGCATAAATGATGTCTATTAACTGGACACTATTTGTATAGTTACTGCCATTTTCATGCTGTGAAATACTATATCGCCATTAAAAAGGATATAGTAGATCTATATGTATTAACATGTAAAGATATCTAAGACATATTGTAAACGGGGTCGCCAGACAATTTCTCACCTAGTTTTCACACTGTGAAAAAAGCAAGTCACAAAATAATTTATATAGTATGGACCCTATTATATAAAAATAAAAGTATACTATTATCTGAATAGTATATACATATATACATATATATATATATATATATATATATATATATATATATATAAATTAATAAAAAAAGACTGAGAGAATTCATACTGATGACAGTGGCTTCCTTTAAGAAAAAAAAAGGAATACAGGAGCAACCTTCACTCTACATGCTTCTGTTTTAAGATATTTTCAAAGAGAAAGTTGTTTGTGTAACTTGTGTGATAGAAGAAAAAGGAACGACTTGCTACATTGCATATCTTTTTTATACATCAGTAGCATGAGTTTTGCCTTCATCCAATCGAACAATCCCTACAATTTTAAATCCAAAAATTCTTCTTAAAAAAATTAAAGCTCAAAAAAAATCTTTTAAGAATTTCAAATTCTAAAAATTTCTCTCCTCTCCCTTCTCCACTCAAGACTGTGCCCTAAGATCACCTCCCTACCCCCCAATAATAGCCCTATTTCCTCTAGTTCTCATTATGCAGCTACCCAAAACTTAAATAACTCTAGACACAATATAAACTTCTAATGGTTGAAAATCATTAAGAAGATTAAGGGACAAGCAGAAATCAACAGGGTTTGAAAAAAAAGTTTTTCTCTTTACCCTTCTGGGTACTGAGAATGTTCAGTGCTGCCATAATTTTCTAGAAAGATCTTCTGATGACCTCTGAAAACAATCTAGGACCCCCCACAGCTGCTCTTGGATCCCAGTATAACCAATTCAGCTGTGCTCTAAAGGGAAAGTTATAAATTGCTTAGAGAAGGAGGTTACAAAAGGGAGCGACCAGCCTGGCTTTTGTTAGGGTAAATCTGGGCTCCCCAACCTGTTAAGATGCTTTGAAAGAGGTAACAAAATGATCTATAAAGGCGAACCAGTGGGTGTCATTTCTTTAGATAATCAAAAACCTTTTGATTGGGGAATACACAAAAGGCTGAGGGAGGTTAGTAACCCTGGGATAAAAGAAAAATTTCCTTCATCAATTAAAAAACAGTTATGGAAAAATGGGGACTAGAACTCCAATTTCCCAAATGGAGGAAGATTAAAAAGTTGGCATCAGTCAACATTTATTATATTCAATGTACAACTGAAGATTTCCTATAAGAAATCAATGATCTAAAATTGATTTAAAATGCTATAAATAAAAACAAAATATAAAAACATACTTTTATAATTAATAAAAGTAACAAATATTTTATTTCTATTCTAGTGCGTGATTTTTGGCATAGTACCCTAAGAAGCACTCATCAGCACTGATACAGTGTCACATTCTAATGCTGTTTTTCCTTTCTCACCAATCCCTAATTTTTCATTTCAGTCTTATTTTAAATAGTGTGGAGACTTTTTTCTGGTACTTAACCTGGTGATTTTTGCTGTTTTACCTAATTCAAAGTCACTAAGCATTAGTCCAATCTAAACAAAGCCAACACAAAACAACGGCAACACTAAGCCTATTGTAACAATGTTTGTAGCTTTTCTCTAGAGAAATTAAAAATTTTTTAAAGAGACTTGCCATTTAATAATCATTATATATAAATGACGTACTGACATTATATGCATTTAAAAGAGAATAACAAAATCTGCATCATACCAACTTAATCCTACAGTCTGTAGGAAACCTCCAAGTTGATGAAGCATCTAGTCATAGTGGGATTGTATTTGCATTGGAAACTTACAATTATTTGGTTGGCAAAGAAGAGTAGAGCAAGGAAATGCCAACCATATATAAAAGCAGAGTTGACATAGTGACAGTAGAGCAGCATGTCTGTCTCTTCAGCCTGCTCCAAAAATACAAAGGTAATGCAATGAAGCCAGTTTCTTGAAGGCCAAGGACTTTACTTCGATGGTTTACATTCTTGTACAGCAGTAAAGATGGAAAAAACCCCATTCATCTCCAGGGCTTAATGATAGTAATTCATGGACAAGGGTGCCCCAAACAGATCAGGTACAGTAAAGCACCCATGGAGGAGAGGATGTTACACTAACCAGGGCAATGATGACAAGGGCTGGCACTTTGCAGCTTGCTAAGAACTTGCAGAGGATTCTGGCAATCTGGGCCTGATTAGTTAAGCAGCTGACTTTGCATGCACTGAGTTCCTCCTAGTGAGTCTAACACAGTTCCAGCCACAACTCAACACTGAACACCAGCCTCTGCTCAACGTCTGTGTCCCTGTCTTCACTGCAAAATCTAAAAAATATGAGCAATGAAGTGAGGTTTTTTAAAAAACAAAATTACATTTCTTCTTTTTTATTTTTAATACTCTTACCTTTATGAAATGATGGTTATAAGAGATATGGAGATGTAGTAGCAATATTTGTTTAATTGCTAAAATAAAATGTGGGTAATTCTGTGTGGGGTTTTTTTTTCCATTAAAAAATCATTACTTTATTAAATCTAAAAATATGGAAAATTCTGGTGCAATAGTTAAAAATTCTGGCTGAAATAAAATGGACTTGGTTTCAGTCTTAGCTCTGCCAGTTACTGGCTATGTGACCTCCTCTAAGCCTCAGTTTCCTCATTTGCTGAACAGAAATAACAATAGTGCCTACTTAGGAGGTTGTCACGGAGATTATGAAGATAATGCAGGAGAGGCTTAACACAGAGCATGGCACATGGTAACATTTGAGTGTTGACATTTTAAAAAGAGTCATAAGAAAGGTTACTCATCACCTCTGGCCCTCAGTTTGCTTATCTCTCAAATGAGGCATTGAACCTCAGAGACTTCTACACCCCTTCTAATTGCAACATCCTATATGCTATCCCATAATTCTAGTCCTCCTACTACTTCTAGGCTATTCAAATACACAAGTGTTCACAGATTCAAGTTAAACAAATTATGCTCCATCCATATAATGAACTACCATCCAGCCATGGAATGACATCCATATATATTATTGAATGGAAGAAACATAGTTACAAACCAGTTATTAACAGCATTATTCCATTTTAAAAATACAATAAATATATACAAATATATACATGCAGTAATTTCCAACCCATCCACTGAAACACCCCAATTACTCTAGGCCAGAAAAATAATATGAGACATGTGGAATATTAAATATTCCATTAGCCACATTAAGAGAAAAAGAAGAAATTTGTTTTAATGATATATTTTATTTAATCCAATTTTATAAAAAAATTCTCACTTCTACTTTTTTTTTTTTTTTTTAGGCAAGGCAACCTTTGATTGACCTCACAGATTGCAAGGACCTTATCAGTTTACAATCCCTTTTATTTTTTTTTAATGCCTATAGCACCTGGTCTTCCTACGTGGTCTCCCATTCAACTACTAACCAGGCCTGACCCTATTTAGCTTCCGAGATCGGATGGGATCGGGCTTGTTCAGGGTAGCATGGCTGTAGACAGCCACATCTAATCATTACAAAAATTATTAATGTGATACTGTACTTTTCTTGTATTAAGTCTTTGAAATCCAGTGCGTATTTTACATGTACAGTACATCTTAATGTGGACTAACTGCATTTCAAGTGTTCAGTAGCTACAAATGACTTATGGCTACCGTATCAGACAGTGCAACTCTAGGCAGTTAGTTCTCCTCCTCACATTGAATTAGAATTATCAGACTGAAAGGAAACTCATCTTACTTATCTTATATGCCCATTACCTAAAACAATTTCTGATACCTATTGGATACTCAATTAATGTTAGTGTGAATGAATATATTTAATTCAAAGTATTCTTAGGGGACTTTGTACTTTTAAGTGCCATATGAATCACGGAATAAAAGGCATGGCACCACTCCCAAAGAAAGAACACAGGAATCTTGGAAAGCATCTCCTGAAAATCACACCTCATAAGCAGCTTCCTCCTTTCTTTAGGGGCAAAGCCAGCCAAACAGAAATGTAAGATACCCCCATGAATTAACTAAAAAATAGTTATAGAACTAAAACTAATGCCAAAATGTATATTATACACAAACAAACGTTAAAAGTTAGCAGGACTGAGAAAAATGGATAATAAAAACTTTATTAAGTATCTGCTATGTCTAAATTCTTACGTCATCTATAATCTTCACTAAAACTCTATAAGGTGGAGGAATAACAACGCAGAGGAAAAAAATATATTAACTGTGAAATCATTAAAACAAACAAACATAAACACAAAACTGTTAGATTTGAATCCTAATTTTGCCAATTTCTAGCTCTATGACCTAAGGTGAGTTTCTTAACCTCTCTCTCTAGGCTCAGTTTTCTCATCTGTAAAACGGGCATTAAAGTAACTACCCTTGGTTATCATGAGGATTAGATTGATACATGAATGCTCAATAAATGACACCTAGTATTATTATAGTAAGGCTCAGTTAAAATACAAATAATAATTTTTATCACCCTTGGTTTACAGAAGGGAAGATCAAGGTTCAGCCTCGATGTCATGTAGCAAATAAATAGACGAGCCAGGATTCAAACCCAGGTCTGTCCAACTTAGTGAGCCTCTGCACTCTGCACCCTATCTCACCTGGAAAGACCTCTTGGCAGGGGCCACAGTCTTTGGGCACAGGGAAGACATTTGGCAAGGGTACCCACATGGCACTGGATGCAGAAGAACACTATTTGAAGAGAAAGGCAGCTCACTTAACTGGATCAGATCAAAGTAGAGAACTGGAGGAGCTCAGGTTGAGTCAGTATAGGGAGTTAGGCTTATGGAAGGCCTGAGCCAGTCGGAGGAGTTGAGACTTGATTACCACCTAAATCCCATCATAAATCTATGAAACAGTTGATCAGTCTCCATGCAATTATGAAGCTCTTCTTTTTAAACTTAATTCTTTAGGCTGATAGGAACATTCCTTTACTCAAGTAAAGGCTGAACATATGCTTTTCTACACTCTTCAAATCCTACCTTAAATTTGTCTTAATCCTTTGAGTCGACATGAGTGGCGTTCACCTTCCCATATATTTAACAGGGCTGTGAAAGAAAATCCAACCAAATTCTTATCTGTGGTTAGAGCATTGCAACAACTTTACTCAAGTTAGATCCTCTAGTGGGCACATTAAACTAACACAGCTGCTCACCATTAGTTACCCCCTCTTATTTGGCTGTTTGCCTGAACCACCTCATCAATGAGCTATGAGCCACCTGGCATTCTCATGTTTGAACCGAGTCATTTGAAGAACGTTATCAAAAACATTTTTTAAATGAACAAAGTGTATGTATGTGCATTAGAATCTGTATATAAATATGCATGTTCATATATACATAAGATTAACATGTGTTCAAGAAACATATGCAACTAGACATTCTCTCCAGTTAGAGATGAAAACAGCAGATTGTTTACACAAAAATTTCCCTTATTTTGTTTTTCTAAAGACCGTACTAGCTTTAAAAAACATGTATTCTTTTTCTCAAATTTACCTTGGCATTTATTATTTACTCCATACATGATGTGAAACAGAAAATATATTAGCAAAAATGACTGGTAAAAGGATAGAGAATGAAGTTTTAGGGAAATTGTCATTCCCTATGATAAGTTCATAGGCAATTATTTCCCATACTTTTCTAAAACAGAAAAACATATATACACTTAACAATTTGAAAGAAATTGTATAGAAGATTAAAATTGGCATCTTTTAGAAGTTTTCAGTCTTCTCAGCAAGAAAACAAACCAGAAATTACTGATAAACTGAATCATCAATTGAAAACTGAAAGTGTTATAATTACTCAAGACATGTTCTCCTTCCCTGGCCTGTGAGAGTCCTCGTGGTTTCATTATACAACACTTTTCAGCACTTTTAGCTGGTGTGTGGCACAACCTTCCCAAAGAAATATGAAGAGTAATTTTCAAAAGGAAGCTTTATTTTTAATATGGATTGATTTTTTTAAAGGCAGCTCCAAGCAGCCTAGTATATCAAACAGGAACCATCGCACCAACCCCAACACATCAAGGAGCAGTTTGAGCACGTGAGGTTTGTTGTTTCTAGCAGGTATCCATGTAGCCAGAGAGGTCACCACTCAGCAAGGTGCTTTCTTTCTGGTGTATAAGAAAAGAAATCACCAGGAATGAGGGGGAAAATGGGCTTGGGAAACAGGAGGGGACCTTGTCAATCTCCAAGATGCTAGAAAATGATTGTGGAAGTCTTTTGTTAGGGAATCCTATAATGGTATTGCTGCTCCTCTCTTATGGACACGAACAGCAACTAGCCTAAGATGGTGAGGGCGACAGAGGATTAGACATATCGTGAAAAGGCCCTGGAAAGGACATTACTAGTGTTTAGAATCATAAAGGCCAAAATTGTATCATTATTTACCTTCAACAGCAGTGTCCTTATAAACAGGATTTCTTGAGGAAAAAAAAAAACCTGAAGGCATATGTGAAATGTTTATTATGAGTGAATGTGTATAAATTATTTTACAAATGGGGAAAGAAAAAGGCCCTACAGAACTATCTTTATATATTCTATGGGTCACACAATGATTTTTTAATGTAGATTTTTTTTTTAAAGAATTTGCACTACTTCCAAGAGAAGACATTAAGCTTGGTCACAATCCTTTTTATTTTAAATGAATCAGTAAGAAGGTTAGCATCGTGCTGGAAATGATTTCAATGCATATAACAAAGCTGTAAAAAACAACAGGAGGAGATGGATCGATCAGTTGTGAGGTTTCAAGATAGCTAGGAGGATTGTAAGATCACATGGCAGGATCCCTGGCATTATCCACTAGGCAAGATAACAGAATATTTCTGAATCTTGGATTTTAGGAAACTAAAAAGAGACAGTTTTTAAACACATGAGCCAATCTCAGTGCATATCTTTGTCACTCTTTCCATAGACACTTTAATAAAAATGACTCTTTTATCAATGTTTATAAAGGTGTTAGAATCCAGTTTTATTGTTTAATAAAGGCAAGTGTACTTTTAAGTAGGATCAAACAATATCTCATTAATTATATCCCTTTTCCCCTGATTATTTTCTCTAAATTGGTTATTATGGGCAATCAAAATTCATGACTTACCAGTAAGATAGACAGTTGTTTCTTCAGAAAATAACAGTGAAGGCAAAGCAATAATGGTTACAATGATAATCCTGAGTGTTTGTCTAATGCTGTAGTTAGTTACCTAGATATGCCAGGTACTTTACTTGGGGAGCTGGGACAGGGAGTGTTACAGAGATGAACTAGTCTCTGTCCTTACAGATTCCAGACTAGTGAGGGAGATGAAGATGGACATAAACGATTATGATACAATTTGATAAGCAGTCACAGAGTTAGTCATAAAGGCACAGAGTGACCAGGAATACTGCATGTGCAGGAAATGCTTAAGTGCTTATTGAATGAATGCAATGGACTTCTGCCTGCACTCGTCTGGCATTCCTTTCCTCCCTTAGTTGTACTCAACTTATAGTCCATTTGACCTGTGGCCCTGGGCAGACTTTTGGCCAGTCTCCCAGACCTAACCTATTCCAGCCACTAATACCCTGTTGTATCAAAGTATCCAGAATTATTTCTCTGAGGAGAGCCAAACCAAAACTGTCCTTAGTAGTAATGAAATATTTCAGAAATCACATTAACTCTTCCTCATTTTGGAAAGCAGTGCAGTCTTATTATTAAACAATTAGAAGAGCCCTGGGCTTGGATTAGGAGACCAAATCACGATGTGGCTACAGGCAAGCCATTTCACGAAAATCTGTCTGAGATTTATCTCACCACTGCACTTATCTGGGTTGACAAGGCTTTTTCTTCCCATGTATTTACGCTGCATTTAGGGTAAGAAGCCATAAAGTAGATTCCTGAGCCTTTTATAACTTCATTATCCAAACAGCTAGGCTTCTTCCTCCAGGTATAATTCACAAAGAAATATAGATTTTTCCCCCCATGAAAACAAGGTTTATTAAAACAGTTCAATGAAAATATTAAAAATATAGAAACTCTATTTCTAGAAAAAACACATGACATAGAGCAAGGCTTGGAGGAATATCACCACCAGATTTTTAGAGCTAAAACATCTTTCTTCTGATTCAAGCTCAGAAATGATGGCACAGAGTGGCTTAGTGGCTTCACCAAGGCTAGCCTCCTGATCCTGGGGAGAGCTGGGAGAGACAGCTAACTTGCACTCTCCTGTTAGGGTCCCCTCCCCTGAATGTATTCTGCACTTAACTCTTATTAGTGACTCTTTAAAATCTGCTACCAGTTCTTATACTTGAGTAGGACAGTAAGTGCTTCCTTAAGTTCACCTTGAATCTCTCCACTCTAAGTCTGTACACAACTTTGGGACTTTTCAGGACATCCCAAGCTCTTGCACAAAGACCTCAGGTTTTAACTCACAAGACAGCTTTAAGCCTCCTACTTATGATTCCCTCATAAACACCCTAGTTTCCTAAATGTGCTCCCTTCCATTGTCCTTGTTTGTGAAATAATGGCAAAGTAAAAAAGACAATTAAAAAAATAGGTAGAATAATATTTGTTCATACAACTATATTGTCTCAAGCTAATGTGGGACATTTTCTTTCTTTTCCACCTTAATTAACTCATCTTCGACTTCTCCATATCCTGGCTTTTTGCTACTTTCAAATATAAACAGATTGCTTACTTTTACTCATTAAGCTTTTGTTCCTGGAAGTGAAATTTTTCAAGCACCTACTATATGCGAAGCAGGGATAATAAGTAGGGAATATACAGTAAAATCACATCATGCTTACCCTCATGGAGTGGACAGTCTGACAGAACCACCAAATCACACCAACACGTATATCTATCTACCTTGTGTAAGTGATGAAGGAAAACAACAGGGGCAGTGAGAATGAATGTTGTGAAGATCAGATTTAAACTGGAGTGGGAGAAAAATGACAGCTTCCTTCCTGTGGTGTTCTAATTAGACTTTTGACAAAAATTGCACTTTTTAAAAGAAATGATATTTGTTTTCCAGGAACAAATCTGTCAGCAAGAGAAATAAAATCATTTCTCTCTATTGCCTCAACTTTCTCCTCTATAAAATAGATGATTATAATGATCTTCGCCCAACTTACTTTGTACAGGCACTTTGTGCATAAAATAAGACCGCAAATAAGAGATTGCCTTCAACATTCCACATTTTAGAACAACACTAATAGAGTTTATATTTAAACATTTTTTTTCCAAAAATGTAAGAATAACAGCAATACCTTTGGAAACATTTTAACAAACAAACTTCAACATCACTTCTCATCACACGTTTTGATGGTAATAAAAATATGCCAGCTTTCTAAAATTTAACAAAACAGGATTTCCAAGTGGATCAGCAAATATGCCCCTATTAGCTCGTGTGCCAGTATTATAAAAATCCACCTTTAATTTTGCTTAACAGTAATAAAAGCTTATCTTGCAGCCAAATCCCTACAGCAATGTTCTCAAAGGTTCTGCATGTGGAAGCCTGCTGCCTTTCAGCTTCCCCGTTAAACACCTGTTCTGGGCTTGGGCCATGCTTCTGGTTTCTCACTCAGGTGGAGAGTCTTGCTTAAGGGGACAGGCAGGTATTTTTGCTGTCACCAAAGACAGCTAATTTGGGAAGCCTAATCTTGCAAAGGGGCCAAGTTTCAGTTCTCAGAGTGTTGGGTTTAGTGTAGAAGGGACTCGGCCCAGAAATGCAACCTGAATACTTCCCCCTTTGCCCCTCTCTTGTCTTTGCTGAGAATCCCCTAAATAACTGACACGTTTCATAGACTTCAGGCAAGCAGGTCTACAGTGTGCAGCTCCCATTCTTTCCTGTCACCTGGCTAATTTAATACTTTCCTTCTCCCATGGATATAGCAACTCCTGACAAGTAGTTGCCTTGTGGTTTATTTGAGTTAATTCAAACACAATAATAAGGTGAGGAATTAGTTATGGGGATTGAAGGAAGGAGGAATTTTACAGGTGTGAATTCATAGCCATTTCTGATCCAAATATTTCCAAAAGAAGCATATGCTAAGCAAATGCCATCTCCCAACTCTCAAGGGCCCTGTCTCTCTTAATGGAAAAAGATGTATTTTACAGGCTATAATTTTGCAATTTCTTTTAACCCTAAGGATTAATCTTTGCTTGTCCTCTTTTCAAAAGCACTCCCCCGGACTAAAAAAACAATTTTCATTCAATAGTTGTTCTGATAATAAAGGGCTTGTGATGCCAGTCAGTGATTTCATTTCAAAACTGTGACTTAAAATGCACAGTGGTGCTGGTGGCTGCTGATCATCTCAACACTGGTCAAAAACAAAAGTAGCTACTCTCTGTCCCAGAAGGATTCTGATTTTAGAAAGGGAAATTCTACGCATAGAGCATTAGCTTGGCGGATTTTGTCGTTAAAGGTCTGAACAAAGAGCAAATAATTTCTGCTTACTTGATCATAATCACTGTTTCACAAATGAGGAAATGAAGGGTCAAGAGGTTACATGTGATTCTTAAAGTCCCAAAGAAATTCTGCTGAAGGATTAGCTCTGAGAACAATTACAATTGACAACCTGTTCAGACTCCTGGCTATTCATTTATTCAACCAATATTTATTGAACATCTACTATGTTCCAAGAACTCTGGATAATCAGAGAACAAAAGAAAGATCTTTGCCTTCATAGAGCCTACATTCTACTGGTTGTCAAGAATAATGTGCATATATTTTTGGTTAAGTTTGTCTCCAATAAATGCTTCGCTGTTGTTTTGGGTCTACTCTACTGGAAGATAAAAACCAACACACCCGAAACTAAAAGAAAATATTTACAGGAGCATGTTTATAAGAACTAGCATAAAATCAGGAGCAATGAGGGCCTCCTAAAATTAATTAGGAAAAGCCACTGGAGTTAGTGAGCCTTGAGCTTCCTTTAAAGAAGAGATAGTAAAATAGGAGGGAAAGAACAGAAAATATCCTCAGCAGGAAACACAAGAGGAAGGGCACACAGAACAAAAAGAGCACATGATTCTAGGAAACTAAAGAAACTACCGAAAAGGCCAGAATTCAGAACAACACATGGAACTTTCTTTATTTACTCTATTCCTTTTCTTTACAAGAAAGTTAATAAAAACAGTATGATATTATATATTATATTGGCATATTATAAAATGACACACAGAATTTTTATATAAGATATATATGTATGTATGTGTGCGTATATAAAATGACATATGTATACATAAAACGACATAGATGACTTTCTGAGAAAGAAATGTGCTTTGCAAAAGAGTAGCTATGGATGAAACCATAGGTTAAGGTGTATGTCATCAAGTCAACAGGCTTTTGTCAAACTAAAAATCTTTTTTAAAAAAGTTAACAAATCTCTAGCAATTAGAAGTTGACTTTTGATTATTTATCTCAGTTATTTATTAAGTTGAAAAAGATTTAATATGCAATATAAATGTTTAAGATGTGAAATACATTTGTTGTAAGGCCAATGCAGAGGTGTTTTGATAAAATATATTTAGGAGTAATGTCACCAACACCACTTTAGAAATGATGGCCTATCGAAGGTACATCTAGAGCCCATTATGGTTTATTTCAGTTGGCCCACTGGTCCTACTGATAACGTTTAAGGCAGTAGGTGTTTGAAAAAGTATCAGTGATTCCCAGTGTTTCTAATATGCAAATCCTTTTTAACACTAAAAAAAGCATTCCCCCAAATAGTAGTCATTCTTGTATCATTCACTATGCAGACAATACTTGGTGCTAGTGCATATCTCAGGGCCCCTACTTTTCTGATGATGGCTTCTCATCCATCCCACCTTTCTGGTTATCACAAGATTAGTGCAATGATGTAGCCAGCTTAAACTCTTTTGCATTTGTTCTGCTCACTTGCAACACTTGAGGTACTCAAAGTAAAGTTCACTGACTTATAGATTTGATTTCCTTAATCTCCCTCACCCCCAATTATATAAACATCTGTTTAATAAAACACAAGAGAATTTATTCCAGCCTCAGGTTCTGGCTTTAAAAATAGTGTTAAACAGAAACCTAGGTTGATAGTTCATTCATTCTAAAAAAATATGTGAAGAACATTTGTATGTCCTGTGTATATGTATTTCCAAATGGCTTTTACATGGTTATCTTGACTACAGAAAAAGTCAAATCTTTATATATTCTTCAGAAAGGTTTCAATGCCATCCAACCAGACTTTCAGTTGGTATTTCCAGTTACTTTCTAGAAGGCCAAACACCCCATGGAATATCTGTTAATGATTAAAAGAAAGTGAGTGTTTAATTCTGTAGCTCTGCCTCTCATTCTCTTCATTGTGGAAGATAGTGCCTAATGGAAGGGAAGGCAAGGACTATGATCTGACTCCCAGGGCTCACTCCGCTATTTACGTATTTAATGTTTCTGTTTCTCCCTCCTTCTCTCTCTCTCTCTCTCTCTCTCTCTCTCTCTCTCTCTCTCTCTCTCACACACACACACACACACACACACACACACAACCACTTATCAGCTTTAAAATGGAACCACAGTGAATTTGAAGCCCTCTCTAACCCTGCTGCACACAGCCTCAGTGTACGTTTCCCCCTGGCTGGTGGGATGAAGGCTGAGAATTTCTACCTCTAGCCACATCATTCCTGGCTCTCTGCCTAAAAGGCAGAAAAAAAAAACTCATCATAGTAGAAGGAAGGATTTACCTGTCTAATCTCTCCCTCACCAATACCTCCCTTGATAATTTGAAAGTAGAAAATCTAGTAGAATAAATTTGAAAAAATAAATAATATAAGCGATGACCCATCTTATCGGCATTTAATTATAAATACAAGCTAAGCTACATTGCACTGAATCCCCAAATCACTTTCATGGTTTTAACTTTGCTATTGTTACAGGTAAGTAACTCTGTTCACACCATGGAGTACCCCTGAGCCTCAGCTTTTGGGATCATGTGAATGTAAGGGGAACACATGATCACATGGGTTGGGCCATTTACAGTGGGAAACCTTTGTTGTCTCCCTATAATTACATTCTCTGACTTCACCACCTCAGCTCATTACAAAACTGTGTCAGCTGAAGAGAAAAGGGGTATCAGGTAGTACACCACGCCAAGTAAAGGGGTTATTCAAAACTTCTTCAAAATTCAAGAGAAGTTGAGTAAGGAGCATCATCTCCTTAAGAATGGAGAACTAGCTGCAGCCCCATTTCACAGGATTTGGTTTAGCTGAGTGTTTGGAAGCCACAGAACTCATGGGGAAATTATGAGTTTAAGACAATGCCCAGCCAAGTGCTCATTTTTATGTTAAGTTCAACTGTGAACATTTTTATAATACTGTTTGTCCTAATCCCTTCTATGCTCATAAAGAAAATTCACTGTGACCAAGTAAGGATCTGTGGTGCTGTTCAGATATCTTTTTAGAAAGATATCTGGGGGCTTCCGGTCAAGATGGTGGTATAGATAGATGTGCTTGCCTTTTCTCAGGACCACAGCATAATTAAAACTAAACTATAGAAAACTCATCATTTAAAATCCCCTGAAGTCTAGCTGAACAGAAGTCCTACAACTAGGGACATATAGAAGCCACCTCGAGACTAGCAGGAGGGGCAAGACACAAAATGTACTGGTCCCACACCATGTGTGATGGTTAAAAATTGGGAAGAGTATCTTGGATGCAGAGGTCTCCCTGGAGGAGCAAGGGCTCCCAATCCAATACTAGATTCCCCAGCCCAGAAAGAGAAGGCCCCACAAAATTTGAATGTGAAAATCAGTGGAGATTGAGAAAGAGGGCTGTGGGAGTTCCAGGCGTTCCTGTTAAAGGGCCAATACATTGACTTACCCACTGACAAATTTGCTCTGAGCTCCAACTTGCTGGAACAACAGCTCAAAAGATGACAGAAATGTATGGAGAGAAAGTGAATTGTCTGGCTTCAGGATGAGGGATTGAGGGGCAGCTTTCTCCCAGACAGAAGTGCTGCCACTGTTCCTTTGTTTAGCCCTACCCCCCACCAAGCCTGCAGATACAGGTGGCCACCATATCTAAGTCTCCATGAACCTGGCTAACACTGGTCACTCCACCTGGGGATTTTCTGAGACCCCAACCAATTTACAGGCCCGTCCAAGCCACTTCCATTGCATTTTCCATGCAAACAGCCTGTACTGGCTCATGCTGAGGACTCTCCTGAAACCTCTCAAAGATTCATAAAACCCAAACAAGCAGTATCTGGCCTTGGCAAGCCCCAAACCTCTTGCTGAGGAACCCTAAGTATGGCACTAGTAGCAGCTGGCCTAGGTTCTCAACTTGGCCTCTCAAGGCACATCTAAGCTCAGTGTGAGTGACAGCCATCTACAGATTGATTGGTGGCTCATGACAGATGACCCTGGGCAGGGTACAGGCTGCAGCTGAACTTTGTCTATGGTGGGGCCCCTCCCAGAAGGCACCAGATTACATGTCTGGTGGTTGGATTCCATTTGAGCTGGAGCACCACCTGAGACCACACCTAAGAATGACACAACCAAAGGACAGATTGAGAAGGCACCAGAGCCCTGCTAAAGTGAGTCCTTTCCATAGGATCAGCCTCTGCACAACAGCTCCTCCACTGTAGTCACAGCCAGTCCTCATAACCAATTAACCCAAGGGTCAATCTCTCCCATTGGCATGCAAATAGCAACCAAGGCTCAACCAAGGGCACACAAAACCCATACAAGGGACACACATGAAGCACGTGGCCCAGGTGACCAGAGAGACTGTGCCACTGGGCCCCACAGGACACTTACTACATAAGGCCACTCTACTAACACTGGGAGACATAGAAGCTCTACCTAACACAAGAAACAAACACAGGGAGGCAGCCAAAATGGGAAGACAAACAAACGTGTCCCAAATGAATGAACAGAAAAAAGCTCTAGTAAAAGAACTAAACAAAATGGAGACAAGCAATCTACCAGATGCAGAGTTCAAAACATTGGTTATAAGGATGCTCAATGAACTTAGGGGAAGAGTAGATGAATTTTGTGAGAACTTAAAGAAAAAGAAAATCTAAAAATGAGATAGAAAACATAAAAAGGAACCCCTCAGAAATGAGGAATACAATAATTAATATGAAAAATATCTTTGGAGGAATTAACAGTAGATTAGATGAAGCAGAGGACTGAATCGGTGATTCAGAAGACAAGGTAGCAGAAAATACCCCACCCAAACAGTAACCAAAACAATAATTAAAAAAAAATAAGGATAGTTTAAGGGGCCACTGGGACAACATCAAGTATACCAACATTTGCATCATAGGAGTACCAGAAGGGGAAGAGAGAGAGCAAGAAACTGAAAATATAGAAATAATGACAGAAAAATTTCCCTAACCTGGCAAAGGAAATAGACGTATGAGCCCAAAAAGCTCAAAGAGTCCCAAACAAGATGAATCCAAACAAGCCCCACCAAGACACATCATAATTGAAATGACAAAGGTTAAAGACAAAGAGAGACTCTTAAAAGCAGCAACAGAAGAGCAGTTAATTATTTACAAGGGAGCTCCCATAGACTGTCAACAGAAACTTTGCAAGTGAGAAGGAACTGCCATGAAATATTCAAATTGATGAAAAGCAAGGACCTACAACCAAGATTACCCTACCCAGCAAAGTTATCATTTAGAAGAGCTTCCCAGACAAGAAAACTAAACTAAATGAGTTTATCACCACCAAACCAGTATTAAAAGGAAATGTTGGAAAGATTTCTTTAAGAGGAAGAAAAGAGAAATAAAGATCAATAATATGAATAAGAAAATGGCAATAACTACATATCTAAATGGATTAGGTGTTCCAGTCAAAAAATAGGGTGGCTGAATGACTAACAAAACAAGACCCTTAAAAATGCTGCCTACAAGAGACTCACTTCAGATCAAAAGACACACACAGATTGAATGTAAAGGGATGAAAAAAGATATTTCATGAAAATGGAAACAAACAAAAAAGCTGGGGTAGCAATATTTATACCAGACAAAATAGACTTTAAAACAAAGGCTATAACAAAAAAAAACAAAGAAGGACCTAGTAATCCCACTTTTGGGTATTTATCCGAAGAAACCCAAAACACTACTTTAGAGGGACATGTGAATCCATATGTTCATTGCAGCATTATTTACAATAGCCAAGATATGGAGGCAACCTGGGTGTCCATCAATGGATGAATGCATAAAGAAGAACTGGTACCCTATATACAATGGAATATTAGCCATGAAAAATGAAATCTTGCCATCTGCAACAACATGGATCATTCTAGAGAGTACTGGGCTGAGTACAGTAAGTCAGAGAATGGCATATGACTTCACTTACATATGAAATCTAATGAACAAAATAAAACAGAAACAGACTCATAGATACAGAGGGCATTTTGATGGTTACCAGATGGGAGGGGGTAGAAGGGTGGGTAAAAAAAGGGGAAGAGATTAAATACAAATTGATAGTTACAAAATAATCATGGGGATGCAAAGTATAGCGTAAGGAATATAGTCAACAATATTGTGATAACTACAAATGGTGTCAGATGGGTACTAGATTTATTAGTGTGATTACTTTGTAAGTTATATAACTGTCAAATCACTATGTTTTACACCTGAAATTAATATAATAGTGTATGCCAACTGTAATTAAAAAATTAAAAATATATATTAAAAAAATAAAATGCACTAAAGATTAAAAAGATACTGGAAATTATAATTAATTACTCTTCCCTGCCTTCCACATATTTAATTAAGCCCTAATTTTTAGAAAGGCATATTCCTGACTTCCTCTTGCCCTGTACATCCTTGAAAGAAGTGGCTACGCCTCAGAAGAGGTTTCCCAACAAAGTTTTAAGCAATATTTTACTTTTTTCCTTTTAAAGCTCCTTAGGAATAGGTCCATTCGTTGGGACCCCTGGGATTTTCACACTGCCAAGGGACCTCAGCCTCACTCTGTAATCTGGAGAAGGACCCCCTCCTCCTATAACAGAACATCAGGTCATTGACAGCTACTGTGGCTGCCACAGGGTTTGTGCCACTAAACAGGGTGAAGAAAGAGACCACAGCCTCACGAAGTTTCTACATAATCTAATAAAGACCCACAGGCCAGGGGGGAGAGATTGGAGGCTGGAGAAAGGATATATCCTCTTACCCACTTGACAGTCCCAACCAGAATGCCTCAAACTATACATTCCATTCTCAGCCCAGATTTTCAGGCTGGTTTCTTTAGGCCTGTCTTAACCAAGACTTTCTACTTCTAACAATAAAAAAAAAAAAAAAGGATAAAAAATACCAAGGACACAACAAGGTCTTATAAAACAACTGTTTTTTTCTTAAGTGTAAATTAACTAATAGAAAATGTAGGTTGAATTGTCCTTAAAACACACAGGGGTTTTATAATTAAATTCTCCTGCAAAACAGATTTTTACATTTGGGGGTTTTGCTATGGTCCAAATATTTGCAACAGAGTAAAGGTCTCAAAACAGTTTAAAACTCTTAAGAAATTCAAGACTGGACTTGGTTCTGGCATCCTGGTATTAATAATCCTGCTACCACTCTTTACACCATGACATTGAAATGACATTCAAAAGAGTCTTGCTGTAATTCATTAAGTAATTGAATTCATTGATTCATTGTAAAGAACTTTCACTGATCACCTGCTGTGGTCCAGGTGCTGCGCTAAGATTTTCTTTCCAGATCTATTAGATGACATTGCATCTTAACAGTAGTTTGACATTGGAATTATCTCTGAAAAAAATAAATCCAAAAGATGTGCATTAAACACTGAACTAAATTACATAGTGGTGGAGGTTGTGTTGTTTTGAGAAACTTTTAGCACTTTTCATAAAAATCTGCCCAGTTAAATGTAAGGAAATAGCTAGCATGCATTTTTTGTTGTTATTTTTTAATTGTAATTACTTACACGAGCTATAACAAGTGAACAGTTAACTTTCTGTGGTAAATATGAAGATCAGACCCCTCTTCAAGAAAATGGTCAGTATCAGCTGCAGGGAATATGGGAAGCTAGCTGATAGCTTCCAGTTAAGGGGGCCCTTGGGACCAGTCTCAGTGTTGGAGCCAACGTCACATTTTATTACAGGGTCCCTTGGCCAATAATTGAGCAAGGTAGTGACAAAGGGCTTGGACTAGTGGGGCACAGAACAATATATGGCTCCTCTAATGGGAAATCTCTGTTCCAGAGTTCTCAGTTGGGTTCACAGAGACCCTGATGGGTCCCTTGCCCACTTCTGCCTCTGCCTTTTCTTTTCCCAGGTGTAACTCGGGGTTGGTGTCCTGGAGAATCCAACCTACAGCACTTCCTGACAACAAAGGGACTGATAGCTAAGGTCAAAATTCTAATGAAAGTCTTCATCAAGAAAATGTCAGTACACTGTATTACTTTTCTGTTGGAAAATGAACAATGGACATCCAGACATCCACCACCTGTTTGACGGGTTTCTTTTTCATTTCTGACATGGAAATTTCAGGACAGGTATTCCAAAAATTCAACACTAAAATAACCCAAAACAATGACCACATGGGCATCTTAATCAAGCATAAAAATCAGATAAACTTCTGTATTATTTTTCACATATTATGGTTTACAGATGAAAGAGAGAGACAGGAGGGAGAAGGTGAGGAGGAAGCATGGGAGGGAGAGAACACACAGGTGGCCAGGAATACAAACAATTTATATTTTTCTTTTTAATTCAACCACTAACTATGGTACTCAGACCAATTATTTTTCTTTTATTGTTGTAATTTCTTAAAAGCAAAAAATCTACACCCTAATTATAAAATGTAACAAGAAAGTTAAACTTTTCTGGCCTCCTTGGAACAGGTATTCTATACATATAAAAAATTTTTAATATTAAAAAAGAGATTAAGCCATTTTTAATTGTCCCTTAATGCCATCTTGAAGCCACAGAACATATCCTGATCACATTTATATAATTTTGTACTTTTTATGTGAATTCTTCAGGTATAGTAAGAGTTTGTGAAAGACCGTTTGGTTGACAGCATTGTGCATAATTCTTTACCCACATGCAAATGATTAAAAACAATAAGTAACCGACATCTCTTTCTTATTTCCCCTTCACTTTCCCTTATTTCAGTGATTTTTCTCAATCTTTGAACATTAAAATTACCATCAGGGAGGAGATGCATCTTAAAAAATATATAGGTTCCTTACAAAACACTTGAACAGACATTTCTCCAGAAAAGATATACAAATGGCCAATAAGCACATGAATAAATGCTCATTAGTCATTAGGGAAATGCAAATCAAAACCACAGTGAAGTACTACTACACAACTTTATATCCATAGGATGTCTGTAATTTTTTTTAAAAGGAAAATAACAAGTGTTGGCAAAGATGTGGAAAAATTAAAACTCTTGTACATTGCTGATAGAATGCAAAATGGTTCGATGCTGTGGAAAAGTTTTCAGGTTCCTCAAAAAATTAAGCATAGAATTACCATATGCAAAAGTAGCCAGATACAATGCCACAAATTGTATGTATCCATTTTACAAAATATCCAGAATAGGTAAATCTACAGAAACAGAACATATATTGATAGCTGCTAGGAGCAAGGGAGAAGAAGAGAATGGGAAGTACCTGTTAAATGGAAATGGGGTTTTCTTTTGGGGTGATGAAATGTTTTGGAACATTTGGAACAGAAGTGCTGGTTGCACAACATTGTGAATATACTAAATGTGCTGAATTGTTCACTTAAATGTGAATTTCATCTTAATTTTTAAAAAGGTAAAAATAAAGCATCTTGAGAATATCATGCTAAGCAAAATAAGTCAGATGGAAAAAGTTGAGAAACCATATGATTTTACTCATATGTGGGATATAAAACTGAAAGCAACAAACAAGACAAACAAATAAAAACTCGTAGACACAAACAACAGAATAGTGGTCACCAGAGGGAAAGGGGAGAGAGGGGAGGTAGAAAAGGGTGAAGGGGGTCTAATATATGGTGACAGAAGGAGATCTGACTTTGGGTGGTGAACACACAATGCAGTATACAGATGATGTATTATAGAATTGTACAGTTGAAACCTATATAATTTTATTAACCCATGTCCAATAAATTTAATTTTTTAAAAAGGTAATACATACATACATACATACATACATACATACATACATACATACATACTCTGGTTGATTCCATGGATTGAGTGAATCAAATCTCTTGGAGCCCAGGGTTTAGTAGTTTTAAAAAATTTTATTGTGTAGCAAAGGTTGAATTTGGGCTTGTATCTTTATTAAGATAATTAGTTAGACAGTAAAAGTCTCAATAATTTGGATGTAGAAAGTTACTTTTTTTGCTTATTTAGAAAATTAACAGAGCATCTACAATGTGCATTGCACTATCTGGTACTTTGCATGGATATTTCCAAAGAAAGGAGAGGAAGTCTATTTTTATTGAATGATCAAGCACAAGAGCTTTATCAAATATTATCTCAATGACTCCCACAGTTGCTCTGGGAGGTAGACGCCGGATTCTCTGTACCTACCAGGAAAAGGAGGCTCAATGAAATAACATGATTTCAATAGGTTAACCACGTGTTGAGAAGCAAAGCAGGGATTATGCTCAGTTCTTAAGTGTGTAACTGCCATCTAAGGTTCCTGACATGGAGGAGGTGTCAACCTCACTGGGGAGCTGAGCAAAACCACATGAACTGTGGGTGAAAGCAGAAGCTTTAGATCGAGGTAGACCTAGATTCAAATTCCAGCTTTGCCACGTCTGTACTGGCCTTATGAGAGGAGCTAGGCTAAATACAGGTTTCCTCATCAATACGAGACAGGTATTCCTACCTCCTATAGTTACTATAAGGATTACCATAGATAATGTATGCATTTTGGCATAGTATCTACCCAAAATAAGCAATTAATAAAGGATAACTCTTACTAATTTTATTTTTATTTTTTTACTAATACTGCTACTATTACTATCCAGGGAAGGATGAATTCTGACCCACTAGCCATCCCTTTTCATACTGGGCAGTAAATGTCACCAGTCCTGGAACTCCAACCATCCCATTTATTCTCCTACAGGCAGCCCGATACTATCGTTCTCTCCTATTGTTCTATCCAAATGCTAATTTTTGAAAGACTTAAAAAAATTTAAATAGCAGAACTTACTGGCACAAGTTGATCATAAATTCAACAGACATAGGAACTAAAGAAATGCATCTATTTTAGGGATAAATAAACTAATTCTAGTCTAATTTTGTTTATTTTTATAAGAACACTTTTTTGGGTAATGTGAACAGATAAATTTTACTATAGAAAAATTTTTTCTCATTAAAGTTTCTTTTTTTTCTTTTTCTTTCTTTCTTTTTTTTTTTTTTTGAGATGTACTAAAGGACACATTCTAAGAAGCAAGAGTGTAATTATAGATTGAGCTTCTCCTGTATGGCCTGACAGAAGTCTACCGTCACTTAAGAAGCCATTACAGCATATACTTAATGTCAGCTTGATAGAAAAAACACTTTCATAGGTTCTCTTTGATTGACACATTTGAAATGACATCAGTTTCCAGCTTTAAAACCTACTGTTATTAGGTCTCTGTTGCTATTTATGTTAGAAATATGTGCACGTGTGTCAAAACAATATATCAACTTTGCTGATTGGCTGCATCTAGATTCTGTTGCCAAGGGTAACAGAACAATTGCTTTTAATCTTTCCTAAATTGCTTCTTGTTTTTTTTTTCTCCTAAATACTTGGGGTTTTCAGAGATTTTTTTCATTCCAGAGCAAAAATAAAAAATTTAATGGAGGGAGAAAACAAATACATATTGTCTGTATGTGTTAAAAGGAAAATTAAATTCAAAAGACATCGTTGGTATATGTTAACTTGTATTGCCATCTATCATAGATACTGTTATAGTACTGATTCTTAAGGCTGAGTTGATTAGGAAAAGACCATCTCCACTCCCAAATAATGCAGGACTTTGTTCTTCAAGATCAAGGTCTTCCCTCTTTTGGGGAAAAGCCACCTTCACAGATTCTTCATCAAGAGACAGGAACATATAAGAGAAAATACTGTGTCTTTAGAGCTCTGCACAATCTTTCCTATCTCAATGGCTGAGCAAAGGGTCATGAGCAAGTCCTTATTAATTATGAACCCCAACTCCAGCCTCTGAACTTTCAGAAGATTGAGAAAACTGATCTACATGCTCACATATGTACATGGCATGTCTATAATTTAACCAGTTTCCTTTGTGTAATCTGTCTGATTTGGTTGTGTTAACAGCTCTCAAACTTCATTAGGGTTCTTGTTAGAAAGGTCCTGGACAGCATCTTCAGAGAGTTTGGTTCCTTAGGCCTGGGGTGGGGTCCAGGAATTTGCCATTTAAATGGTGATTCTGAGGCAGGTAGTCTAAGGTGTACATATTAAGAAACATTGCTTTGTATGTACTTTTCAAATACCACATTCTTCACTAAAACAGTTAAGCAAAGGCTCCTGTTATGGACAGTCTTGTGCATGGATGAAATATAGCACCTACATACTAAGATTCTCCTGGAAGGTACCATGTCCCCTAGCACTTAAACTTCCCCACAAAATTAATTACTCATTCAATTAATTATAAACTAAATATCCCAAAATGTACCCCACTTGATATCCTCTTCTATCAGTTTTATTAAAATTAAGACTATAAGAGAAGCATTTTTAGGAGGTGTGATTTATCACCTCTCTTGAATGTACTGGTGGTTATGGTGTGATGAGGAAGGAAGAGAAAAAAATAAGAAAACCAGATATCTGATGCTATGGGTTGAATTGTGCGCTACCAATCCATATGTTGAAGTTCTAATCCCAGTACCTCAGAATGTCACCTATGTGAAAATAGTATCACTGTAGATGTAATAATTAAGGTGAATTCATTAGGGTGTACCCTAATCCAATATAACTGGTGATCTTATAAAAAGGAGAAAGACACGTAAGATGAGAAGATGGTGTGAAGACACAGGAGGAATACCATCTATAAGCCCAGGAGAGAGACCTGGAGCAGACGCTTCTCTCCCAACCCTCAGAAGAAAGCAACCCTGCCAACACCTTGATTTTGGACTTCTAGCCTCCAGAAATATGAACCAATAAATTTCTGTTGTTTAAGCCACCCAGTTTGCGGTACTTTCTTACAAGAGCCCTAGAAAACCAACACAGCTGAGCTAAAGAGTCAGCAGAGCAAGAATATGGCCAAAGTTTAGTATCTCCAAAAACAAACTCTTCCTATTTATGCTTTTGCCTCTGTCTGTAGCTATCTCGCTTAATAGAGTAAAACAAAATTAGTATTCCTAGTTAAATTGGATCCTCCAATCCTAGAAATGAGGAGGGCCATTATTATCGAGATACAATCCAAAAATCATAACTTCTCTAAGTTACACATGTTCTAGAGGCTGATCACTGCATGGCAATACCACCCAAAGCAGTGTTCTGAGAATTGGTAGTAAGAATTTCATACAAAAATTTTAAAAGTTGCTTAAAATTTGGCGAAGGGATGTATTTTGCAAAAAAAGAAAACAACTGTATCCACTAGCTGTGGGAACCAGCTTCTCATGGTAAACATTTCATTTCAGCAAACAGTGAAAGAAATCATTTGGCACTTTCCAGGGCAGTGCAACAGGAATCAAATGTCTTTGAAGTTGTCGCTGGCCTTGCCAAGTCTGTCTTTAATGTTGTCTCACCACTGCTTCTACTTTCTACCCAAAGATGTCTGTTATGGTACAACACTTGGTCAAGAGCTGATATGATCTCAATCACCAAGCTCAAACTGCAATCTATCTGTATTAACCTGCAGACAGAGGATTTAAGGAAAAGTTTACTGGGCGGGGGCTAAGGAGTGGGGAGAAGAAACAAGAAAGTAGGTGACTGAGTTATAGACTTAAAAACAAGAGAGGTTTTTAAGTAAGGTAAGCTATCACGAATTTCACCAGTGAAATAATCAATGTGAAAAACCCCTTACCTATGACAAAACAAGGCAAAAACAAAAACAAAAACTACTGTGGTAGACATTAAGCAACTTAATAGAAAGAAGAAAATGATATAATCAGACCAACATGCAAAGAGCAACAATTAAAATTCTTTATTTTTTATGTGAAAAGTTGAATGGAACAGGGGACCAGTTCAGTAATATATTAAACAGAGTAGCAAAAAATGGGAAGCTTAGAGGAAAAAAAGAATTTAAGTCTCATATAAACAAGGAAGTGATGAAAGGTGAGAAATACACTGAAATATTTGTTTAATTTCATAACCTTAAAGTAGTTCACAGCCTTTTTATTATACTTCCAGATGTAATTTGGTGTTTGAGGGTCAGGAAAACAAGTTAGTTTCAATGCTCAACACATTTATACCATTGACTTCTATATGTTTATTCTGGCAAGAGAATGATGAAGCTCAGTATTTAATTTTTATGTCCACTACTAAAATGCAAACAAGTAAAAAGAATTTAACTCTTTCCCACTACAGAATTAATCCTAACCAATTAAATAGGAGTCTTTTCTTCCTTTCAGCAATTATGTTGAAAAATAAAAACAAAACAAAAAAAGAACACCTGGAGATACTTCCTGTTACAATCAATTTGATTTTGCTGCTCATTATGGCTTATTGTAGAACAAGATCTAAATTATATTTTGTTGAAAGAAGAAGCCAGCTTCAGTTTTTCAATTCTTTGACTTTATTCCCTTTCTCTACCTGTCGGTCTCTTTCTATCTGTCTCCCTTCTTCCTTCCCTCTCTCTCTGATTTATTTCCCTAATCCACTTTCAGATTTTAAAGCTACCCAAAGTACCAACATTATGAGGGACATTTTACTCAATCGCTGGACTTCACAGCACAATGTGATTATGAGGATCAAAGTAGATAAGCAGGTACAGCCTGCAGTATAATGATCTGTAGTAGTCAGCTCTCAAGAACTTTAGAGTTCTGCTCCTCCAATTTCTTTCTTCCAATTCTTGGGTTCATTCTCTCAGATCAAGGTTTTATTATGACTGCCTGAGGCTTGGGAAGGAAAGGGTTTCAAGTCAGTCGTATGTCCAGGGCAGACTGGGCTGAGTGATCAGAAATCTCAAACCCATAGAAAGGAGCAGTCAATCAAGAACAATTCAACTGTGTGTTTATGTTGGGGGCAGGAGGGTGAGGAAGAGGCCAACCAAAGATTTAGGCAGGCAGAAGTGGTAACTAGCTATGAAAGCATAAAACAAAACCTAAGGAAAAGTAAGAACAGGGGCAGGCGTGCAAGGGAGGAACTGACATCAGGACCCACTAATAAGCAAGAGACCACAAGAGCATCTGATTGGCTGGGACCTGGCCATTTGCTAGATGTGGAAGAGGTAAAGGAGGTAGCAACAAGGCTAAGTTCTGAGGTAAAGGTGGGAGTCTTTTTTAAAAGGGGAATTGTGCCAAAGTAGATTCATTACAAATGCCACCTTTAAAAAGGGTAACCTAGGGCTTCTTAGGGCCACCCGTCCTGGGCGCAGAGGTCTGTGCTCATCTTCACTACCTACTGGATGCCTGCTTCTGTGGTGGCAAGGGCTCACACATGTTCCAGACTAGATTTTTACAACTCTGCATTAAGAAGTAGCACTATTTCTGCAGGACAAAGCATAGACTCTACTGGAGACAGGTAAAGACCGGGGGTCCCAAGTCCATCACCCCCTTCCCCATACCCTGGGCCATAACCACTTTCCACATTAAATGCTCACAGTGTCTGTTCATGACTGACTCATGGTAGGTGTTTGATAACTGCTATTTTAATGTATGAAGGAATAAGCATTCATAAAGTCCATCACAATAATCCTTTCTGTCTTTTTCTTCTCCCTTCTTTTGACCGAAATCTAACACAACCTCCAAAACATTCTGAGCTTCAACTTGAGGAAAGATGAGCTTTTAGGGTCCCCATCTGAGTCCCTAAGAAGAATGTGGTGTGGGCAAGCAGAAGGATCAGACTCTTTGATGTTGGTCATCTGGGTTCAAATCCTAGTTCCACTTTTTGGAACTTCTCTGAACTCTGCACTTCTTCACGGACAAAAGAAATAGAAATAAGAACTTCCGTATGATCACTCTGAAGGTTAGATGAAATAGTTTAAATTCTTACTGAAGTCTCTGAAATATAGTAAATTCTCAGTAAATATAACTTTTATCCCTTAATAGCTCTGGTACTTAATCATTTTGCTAGCTCTCCAATATTAAGGATCACCCCCATTTTACAGATTAGAAATGTAAGAACAAAAGAGATTGAGTAAATTGTTCAAATGGACACATTTCATGATAGAGCCTGTGCTGAGGCTAATAAAATATGTTAGCCTGTGGAAGACCATGTCTTATTTTAGAAACAAATACATTTATTTAATCAAGAGAGAAGTAGGCTTGCACTAGAAAAACAGAGATAATATTACAAGGATAGTAAAACAAACAAAACAACAAGAGTAACCAAATAGGTTAGTTTAAAATATATCTAAAAACTGACCTTACATCTTTCATAAAAATTAACCTAAAATGAATCATAGACCTAGATATAAAATGTAAAAGTGTAACATTTCTAGAAGATAACATAGGAAAAGATCTAGGTGATTTGAGGTATAACAATGAGTTCTTAGGTACAACACAAAAAGCACAATAGATGAAAGAAAATGTTGGTAAGTTAGATTTCATTAAAATTTAAAACTTCTGCTCTGCAAATGACACTGTTAAGATAATGAGAAAACAAGCCAAAATCTGGGAGAAAATATTTGCAAAACACAGAGCTGATAAAGGCTTTAAACCCAAAGTACACAAAAAACTCTTAAAATTCAACAGTAAGAACACAATCCAATTAAAAATGGGCAAAAGACTTGAACAAACATGTCACCAAAAATATACAGATGGCAAGTAAGCATGTGAAAAGATACTCAACATCATGTCATTAGAGAACTGCAAATTAAAACACAAGATACTACTACATACCTATTAGGATGGTAAAAATCCAAAACAGTGTTATCATCTAATGCTGGCAAGGTTGTGGAACAACAGGTACAGCCACTTAAGGAAACAATTTTGCACTATCTGACAAAGCTAAACCTAGTCTTATATGATCCAGCAATAGCACTCCTAGGTATTTACCTAAATGAGTTGAAAACTTATATTCACACAAAAACCTGTACATGGGTATTTACAGCAGTTTTATTCATAATTGCTAAAACTTAAAAGCGGTATAAATGTCCTTTAATAGATAAACAAACCATGCAAACCATGGCTATTTCTATGAGAATATTATTCAGCAATAAAAAGAAATGAACTGTCAAACAATGAAAAGACACTGGAGAACCTTAAATGCACACTGCTAAGTGGAGGATGCCAATCTGAAAAAGTTACATACTGAATGATTCCAACTATATAACATTCTGGAAAAAGAAAACAATAGAGACAGTTTAAAAACAAAACAAAACAAAAAAACACACATAGTGGTTTCCAGGGTTTGAGAGAGAGGAGGTATGAGCAGGTGGAGCACAGGGGGTTTTTCAGGGCAGTGAAACTACTCTGTATGATACTGAAATGGTGGGTACATGACATTATGTTTTTGGCAAAATCCATAAAACTATACAACACAAAGAATGAATTCCATTGTAAACTATGCAACTTAGTTTAAAATAATGTATCAATATTGGTTCATAAGTTGTAACAAATGTACCACAACAATGAGACATTAATAATAGGGGAAACTGAAGGGGTGGAGAGGGAGTATGTGGGAACTCTCTGTACTTTTGGCTTACTTTTTCTGTAAGCCTAAAACTGCCCACAAAAATAAAGTCTATTAATGTAAAGAGGTGGGGTGGGGAGGGGGGAAGCGAGGAGAGGCAGAGAGAAAGAGAGAGAAAGAGAGAACCAACTGAGGCCTATCAAGTCTGTTTATCTGTTTTTGCATAATTTTGATTTTTTTTGCATAATTTTCCTCAGTCCTGAGTCCTCTGTGTTTCCCTTACACAACCTTCAACCTACACAAATGAGCCCCTCGCCCCTCTGTACCTCTATGTTGTTTTTTTTTACACTAATTTATTAAATAACTATGCCAAGCACTATGATAACCGCTGGAGGTATGGAAAGAGAAATAAGATCAGACCGGAGAATCTCACAGTCTAGTGACAGAGACATGTTAATTACAGTGGAACGAGATATTAAGTGTCATAAATAAAGGTAAGAAAAATCTCTTAGAACCATAACCTAGTATTTTAAACTCTATAAGGTATTATGAAATTATATGAAAGTCCACATTGCTTACTTTTTTAAGTACTTCCCTACCTTGCTTTTTGCCAGTGTCTCACACTTAAAATTTCTTTTAAAACTTTCCCAACTATTTGTATTCTTCAGCCTTTTGCTTCTTCCTCAAGATTGCTAACTCCTGCTGATTTTCCAAGTCAGTCAAACTACTAGACTAATAATATATGTCCATCCAACATGATTGATTCTTCTACCCGCAAAAAGGAGAAAGTAACTTTACTCAAGGTACAGAGTCATTAAGCAAGGAGGATTACCAACATGCAATCTCAAGGCCATATTCTTAAGGGAAGTGGTGCAGGCAGAAGTGAGATGATGATATGGAGTTTAGAGGAAAGAACTTGGCATTCCCTTCTCATCGTACCCCTCTGCATCAGGGACCAAGCTCTGAGGTGAAACAAGGAGGATGGTGGAGAGTTTTGAAAAGTAAGCAGCTAGTCATAAGCCCCCATGCCAGGTCTTCCCTCTGGCAGTGGACAAGAGGGAGAATCAAGTACCAACAGCTTCATATTTTCCACGTTGCCAAGGGCAGGCCACATGAAACACTCTTGTCTTGACCCTGGAGACAACCTATCACCAAGCACCTGCCACTAAACCGCTGCCTACTTCACTAGGTTCAGCTCCTGCAACTGTCCACACTCCCACTTTGCAATGTAGCGACACCATGTGAGGGGACTCTGCTCACAGCCACACTATGGTTTCCTGACTTTCTGCCTCAACTAGTGCTTTTCCTCCCTTCTGAAACTGTCTGCCTCAACTTCTACACAATCTTTATCTGGCCAGGCCCCTATCTCCAGAGATCTTTGCTCAGGCGATCTCAAACCCCATGTATCCTTCTTCTATATTCTCTTTTGTGCATTGAATTAACCTGTTTCCAATTCTTATCTCCACTAGACTGAGCAACTTAAAGTCAGAGGAATTACAGTGCCTAGAATTTTGTAAGCAATAATATGTATGCACCACTGTCTCCCTCCTTTATTGGGTAAATATACATTACGTAGCATATGGTTAAAAGTAAAAAAATTGGAGCTACCTCGCCTAGGTTTGAATCCTGATTGCCATTTACTAGCCAATTACCTTGAATTTGAGGGCTGTACTTAATGTTATTGTCCCTCAGTTCCTCAGATGTGAAATAGGGATAATACCTCACAGGTTTGTTGTGAGATTTGAGTGACTAGATAGATGATAGATGAGAGAGAGAGAGGGAGAGAGAGAGAGAGAGAGAGAGAGAGAGAGAGAGAGAGAGAGATGGATGCTAGATGTTTTTAATGATACCTGACACATTGCAAGTGCTGGTTAAGTGTTAACTATCATTATCATCGTCATCGTTGTTATCATCATCATCATATTTGTAGTCCCAATAGTAGATGCTTCCTTTCCTATAATGCCTCCCTCAGGATTATCATACTTGTTTGGATTCATCTGATTTCCAGATTATTCAGATTAAGTGGTTAATACTTACCCTTTGTGTTCAGGTCTAATAACAACAAACTCTAATCCAGTGAGAGTTCTGGTGATTTAAATAAATAGAACAACTGATCAACAGTATCTTCAACAAAACCCAAAAACTCTTCTCTCAAAGCATTTGTAATTTAAGAACTATTTATGGGGGGAAGGGTAGGAAACAAGAAATAAAGAGAAAAGAAGGAAAAAAAAAAACTGTGGTATTGGTAATGACCTTGGAAAGATAAAAATGTTTCTTAAAAGAAGAATTAGTAAGACTGTTAATTTTAGCAGATTGTGTACAGAATGCTGTATTTCTTTAGAATGACAAATTTGTTGAGAAGAAAAGTGCTAAGGGGAAGAAAAAAAAATTGGAAAAAAAAAAAAAAGCTAGCCAGGGAACTGCAAGAAACTCAAGCCAATATGTAGCTTGCATCTGCTGGCAATACCCTCATCAAAGGAGGAAATAAGATACAAAACTGAAATTGCTATTCAAAGAAACTCGATAAACAAAATAATCCATTCAATATAACAGATGGCTGTACAATAGTGTTTGCAATGACTAAAATATCTGACCCACCCACCTACCCACTGATAGTGCTACCAAAAATATCAATTTAAACTGGGCAACCTGAAATGTACAGAATAAAACTGACTATAACTACAACATCAGCAAAACATATTCATCCTGAAAAGAATGGAAATATTCAAAAGGCGTCATCTAAAAGTGTACTTCCTAAGTGTACTGCTATATTCTCTCTGCTTGGCCCAGGTACATATTCTGTTCTCGTGAGAGTTTTACCTCTATCAAGTTCAGTTAATCAGTTCTGTAATTCTAACAGTATAATAAAAGCTATGCTAAATCTAGTTCACCTCAAGAGATATTTCTGTTACCTTTACTGTATTCCAAGCCCTATGGTAGTTGCTGAAAATACTAAGGTCAATACGACATTGTCCCAGATCTTGAAGTTTGCTCTCCAGTACTTTTTATCTTAGCAGTAAACTGAAGCATCGCTTTGAATATATTTAAGTCTCTGCAAACCTGAAATTGCTAAATTAATGGCTCCTGTTGATTCATTTGATGAAATATTATGATCAGAACTTTCTAGCCTACATACTTCCATGCATACCACCTAAAGTTGCCATTATTGACTGGTCTAAAAGATGTGGTATAAGGCAAAAAAACTTTATCACTTTGCAACCCAAATCTGATCAAAGTGAGACCTTTAGGAGTCCCTTATTATTTCTTATTTACTTATTTTTTTTTAGTTACTCATTATTTTTAATGCTTTCATGTATAAAACTGAATGTTTAAGCAATGGCGTTTTGTACTCATAATGTCTCTCATGGATATTGTGAATTCTAACAGGGCAAAGCAATGTCATACTTGAGGAAATACAAAACCCGAAGTACAAATAAAAAAAGTCAAAAAAATTAATCACCATATTTCCCTGTTGCCTAATTTCTTGATTAACTTCTGATAGGCCTCTGAGGCAGTGAATTAAAATGCCCAAACAAAAAGAACTTTAAAAGGAGGTGAATTTTCATCATACAGTCTTTCTGACAGCCTGTTCCTGAGCAAAGCAACTGCTGTCCCCAGGGACTCATTCAACATTCATTGAATCATGGAGAAAGAGACCCAGTTTAGAAGATGTTTTTCTGGAGTACAGAGGGGGACTTTGATCTTAGCTCAGATAACAGCTGCCCTCCATGGGAGGGTTTTCTGGTCGCTCTATCCCTCAGGCCAGGTAAGTCTCAGGGGAGGTGTCTAGTTGACCTCAAAGCTCAGCCAAGCAACTGATACCTGAGGGAGGGTCTTTGAGTGGGCAAGGGAGCCTGGCATCGGGTGTTATCGTTCTGTCAGTCTCTCTCCTGGCTAGACACAGAGCACACAGGAAAGGGACTCCTAAAGGGAATCAAGTCTCACCTTGATTTTCCCCACATTGTAAAATTAAAGGAAGGCAGGAAGCCAAAATACCATGACAGATTTTAGTCTCTACCATTGTGTTTTCTCACTATTCTGGAATGGTAACAAAGTGTTTCCTTTGAAATTCCTGACCTCTGCCTTTTAAATACAAAAGCAAAGGTGAATATGGATGATTAATATCTTAGAAGAAAATAAAATGTGTCATATAGTTTATAAAGTAGGCGTAGAAGAATACAAGACAACATCACTTATTAGAGAACCATTTTTCTTTTAAAATGAGAGGAATTTGCAAATGAATTGAAGTATCCCCTTAAAAATTTAAGAGAGTAATCTACCACTAGAAACTATGTACATCAAACAGGCCAACAGACCTAGACATATACAGTTATTTGATACTTATCGATACATATATATCAATAAATATTGATATCTGATGGGTATATAGTCATCCCTCAGTATCTGCAAGGGACCAGTTCCAGGACCCGTGGACACCAGTCTGCAGATGCTCAAGTCCCTTATATAAGAAACCATAGCATTTGCATATACCTACCCACATCCTCTTGTATACTTTAAATCATCTCCAGATTACTTACAATACATAGTACAATGTAAATGCTATGTAAATAATTGTTATACTGTATTGTTTAGAAAACAATGACAAGAAAAAAGTACAGATGCAACTACATAGTACATGTCAGCAACAACATAACATTCTTTTTTTTAATGTTTTTCATCTGCAGTTGGTTGAATCTGAGGATGCAGAACCTTCAAAAAAAATGGCCATTTATATATATTTATTTATATAAGTACTAATATATGATATAAATATAATATACAATATATGTCATCACACACATATGTAAAAAATAGGCATAATCTTAAGCACTAGAGTACAAAATAAATTACACAGACATGGTACAAATGAATTATATTGCATCATAAAAATTCTGGTAGAGTATTACAGAATCACAAAGAAAGGAGTGATTCACCTTGACTGAGAAAAGAGAAGTGTGGGTAGGGAAAATTGAGAAGAAAAAAAAAATCAGAGAGTAGTTAGTTACTGAGTTAAAATTGGCAGTACAAGGAGTTTAGAACCATATCCAGGGGTGGCAACACATACCTCACAGGCCCATCTTCTGCTATAAAGACTTGGAGTTGAACTATTTGAAAAAGAAATTGCCTGAAATTCTACATATTTCTACCCTCTCTTCCCTTTCCTATTTCAAATATTTTTTAATACTATATGATTAGCTTTTAATATTAACTGAATGATTCTTGCTATTGGTTAGCTATATAATTTAACACTTTTTTACAACATATATACATTGTTTATCCAATTGGCACATTAATGCATACTGCATTAGGCACCCAGTTAGGCCACAAGTATCTAAACCTCAACATGTCTCAAACCGAGCTCGTTGTTCTTTAAAGTTTGTTCTCCTCTATTTCCCATCACAATAAAGGGCACCACTAGCCACCCAGTCACTCTAGCCATGAACCTGAGAGTCCTCCTTAACTCTTTATGACCTGAGGTTCTCTCACAAGTTCCATTTCCATTCAGCCTCTGAAATCTAATCCCTTATCAAGTCCTGTTGATTCCAACCTCCTAAATACCTCTCAAATCCACCCCATCCTCTTATTCCCACTTCCTGAGTTCAGGATTCACGATCCTTTCTCAAACCGTGACCATAGCTCCACTGTCTGTCATTCTGCTTCTACTCCTGCTTTCTTTCATTCCATCTACCATGCTACCATCAGAGGCATCTTTGGAAAATGCAAATCTCATCATCTTAGTCCCATAATTAAAGCCTTTCCAGGCTACCACTGCTTCAGAATAAAATGCAACTTCTAGGCACAGCATGTAAGGTCCTTCATTATAGATCTACCTAATTGTCTCATCTCCCTACTGCTGCATCCCCAACATACACGCCCTCCCTTCCAGCCATAGTAATTATTTGTATTTCTCTTTGCTATCCGAACAATGGTTCAAGCTACCACTTCAGTCTCTAAATACCTAGTGTAGACTGATCTGAGTCAAGAACAGCAACTCATCGTCCCCATGAAAACCTGTCTCTGCATCTGTGCTCCCCCTTCCTTGTGTCCCCTAGTGTAGATGGACCACTCTTGCCTTTATGCCCCCAATTATATTCTGAACATACTTATATACATAGTTCACACTACACTTTATTGTACTTATGGCTCTGCCATTCCTCTGTCCCCCCAACCCTGCCATCACTAGGCTGAATCGTTTTAGATGTAAAACATCAGTCATTCCTTTGGTATTTCCAACACATGTAGGAATACCATAATGAAAATGAACATTTTTCCAAATGATTTGAATATCAACCATAAATTTAGACACAATAAAAAACTGTACCCAAGCATAACTTAAATTTCTTTTCTTGACTTGTATTTTGTTAACTTTCTTTTGGTTGTTTGAATTATAAAAGTATTTAAATTTTTTATAAATTAGAATTTACTCTGTCTCTTTCCTAGGTGACATAATAACTAAATCATTATATAATAAACAATTTAGTGTTTCTGCAGAATAGCAGGTTTGCAAAGCCAATACATTTAGAGCATTTATAAACAAGCTCTCTGGCCCAAATTGATAACCACTGGCCAAATGAATAACAAAATGTCTCAAAATGCTTGCACTACAACACGTACATAGGAAAACCCATCCCTTAGAACTCTGCGTTCTCAACCTGTAACAGATTATAAACAGAAAATTAAAATGAGAGAAAGTGCTACAGGCAAACCTATAAACTAGAGCAAGAAATGAAAACTATTAGCCAGGGAGAAGACATAAAATTCAAAAAAGCAGATTTAAGACTACAAAAAGAAAAATCATTCAGGTCCAGTAAGAGGAGGGAAAAAACAGTAATCTGTACCTTAACTAGTCTGTGAACATTGCTGAATTACTTTATATAGGTAATATGTAGCATAGTGTACAGTTATTTTTTACATTGATAACCATACTTTTTCAATTAAAATTATGGTCCTTAGAATAAAAATAAAAGTAATGATATAGAATATTTTAGAATTTTTCAAAATTAATAATTTGTTGAAACAGTTTAAATCTTATTTATCCAAGATACCCAGAATAATCCACTCGTAAGTCTTTATTTGATTTTGAATAAATACTAATTAGAGTCATTGCTTATTCAATACCAAAATGCTGTACATTCTGCAAGCTACATTAGAACCTATAGGATAAGTATTATTATTCCCATTTAACAGATAAGAAAACCAAGGCCCTAAAAGATCAGGTAAATCACCCAAGGTCACACAGTGAGTAAGCAGCTAAGTAGAGATTTGATATGACATACCTTCATTCTTGTTATCACTGAAATTTGATTGAGAATTCATGATTATTTATTGATAGACAAATTGATCTGCAGAAGTTAAATTGAATGCTTGTCTTCAATTCACAAATCTGTACTATAATTGAGTTTCACAGTAAAAAAAAAAATAAAAACATTTAAAATAATTGTTCCACCAAGATAATCTTGGCAAAAGCAGAAATCACCCAGGATGAAACGTTTCTTATATAATAATGTCATACACATTTGCTAATAGAGGTCTAGGCATTTACGAAGTAAACTGTTAGGGAAAAGTACAATGATGTTATTGCTATTGCTCACAGGCAGTTAAGAGTTGAGTAGATTTTTAGTTAGGATCTAATAAGGTCATAATCATCCATAAACAACGATTCTTCTAAACGAAGACACGAAACACACCATTGGCAAGAACCTTAAAACTCAAAACAACTGCTAGACACAATATCTTAAGGAAAAAAATAAAAACAAGCAAAAATTTAGAGGCAATTTTAATTTTAAAAATAGATTGATATTAATCTTTTACATTGTTAAAACACTAGAATTGTCCCCAAGAGTTATCTATTTAAGGGCTTTGTTCTTGAAAGTCATTACATTATTCCAATAAAGATGAAAGAGGTTATTTTCTCTAAATTATTTAGGTGTAAGTGTTAGCCTTCAGCCAGGTGTTCTGTTTATGCAGATGGCAAAATAAATTATTCAGAAATAGAGACAGGTAAAACAGATGGAAAAGCAGAGTAAACCAAGAAAGCCAGGAGCAGCTGCTTAACAGGCCCCCAATAAAACACCCAGTTCTACATCATGGTCCAAGTTACCCAGGTGGGAAGAGTTCTAGATATATACACTGCTGTCCACTTCCCTAAAATACCTTTGGGACCTCACACTCACTTCAGTGATACTCTATTTAATATATGTCATCTAAAATTCTTTATGGAAACAAATATCTTAATCCAAATCGTGAAATATTCCTGAGAATAGTTTTTCTACCAGAGAGTGGATTGCATTTACAAATCACTTGAGGCTCTTTTCAAAAAGTGATTCTTATTTTTAATGCAACGAGAACTATATATATGCATAACTTTCCACAAATTGATGGAGTTGTCTATAAGACCTCCCTTGAACAGTTAAAATCTGTCTCTTATGTCACTGATTCACTGATTCACTGATTCGCTGATGCAACCCCTATAGGTAAGAATGTGAGAAAGACCTACTTTTTGGTAAATTCTGCATTAGAAGAGTATTCTAGTGCCAGGCTATCCTATAATGTGGTGGTCTGCTGTAGAAATTACGGTAAGTAACCTGCTTATAGAAATGGACCATTAAGGAAAAAAATGTTCAGAGGTCTACATATACCTGCCTTAGTTCGGTTCATTCGATAATGCAAACAAATTAAACACTCCCACTTGAGGGAGGAGGTCGATACAGGCACAGGAATTAGTTGGACAGAGCAGAAAGAATGCTCAAGGAATGAGCAGCAGCATTCCCTAGAGTGAAGCACACGAACCTGAGTGCCAGGAGGTCTGGCTTCCACTCTCAACTCTCCCTTAATCTTGCCTTAAGACCAGGGTATGTTAACCTCTCTCAGCTCTAGTGTTCTTATTGACCAAATGAGAAGGTCAGGCCAACTCAAGATCCTTTAAGCATTCATACTCTACAAATCTATATAAATTTGGAGAAGAGGAAAAGATGGCAATGAAAGCAAATGAAATCCAAGGCCATACATTCATAAATAAAAACATGTAAAAAAAAATCTTGTCTACATCTTATACTTTCATTTTTAATCTAATTTATAGAATTCAGAGCTATTATTTCAGAGGATAATCTTTTAGAGATCAAAAGAGGAAAGCTGTGACATAAGCTAAAGATCTGATCTATGATTTGGATGTTTGGTACTGTGAAAACTAACTAAATAATTGACTGATTTTTTTTTTACTTTTTACTGAAACCTTTTGATAGACAAAAGGTTTGACAATAGACATAGACACTGCCTTAAAAACTTATTTGAACCAGTTTCCAAAACACATGTCTAAATAGTCACTGAAGCATTTCACAGGCTGGATACTGAAGATGCTACCTTCATTGGCATTGCCATTTTATCTAAACATCATCCTAGCAATTACCATTAACCCAGGCCTGTATCCTAATACTAATAATTATAATTCAATGGGATGGACTATGATTGTTGTTCTGGCTTCTCAATGTTGGCCTTAGACCCATTTCACCTATACTGTCCTTTACTTAATATTCTTTCTTTAAATGAACTTGCTGTTATAACCTAAGATCTTTTTATATCCAAAGTATATTTTATATCATCTCTATGTGTGGAAGATTAGTAACAGACAGCAACTCAAAAACAAAACAAAACAAAACAAAACAAAACAAAACAAAACAAAACATGTATAACCACTAAAGTAAATATATTTATTAGTGATCTACCTAAAACCCCCCTTGCATATCATCAGTAAAATGCATTGTATAGAAGTGGTAGTTTTATTGGTCATAATAAGGACCTTGAGTCAAAGGATTCACTTTTACTTTCATTTAAGGAGTATATATTGAGCACCTATTATATGTCAGGCACTACTCTCTGATAGCAATAACAATTTAAGGACTTTAAATAGAACAATGACAGAAACAGTTTTGTACTTTGGCAAGTTTAGTTTTCAATTTGGTCTGGAAGATTAACTGAACGAGTATTGAGACTGTGAGAGTAGGGGTTAAGACCCAAATAATGACAGTAACAGTTAACAGAGAGATGGAGAGAATCACTTCAACGTATGTACAGGAGGTCAAGTCAAAAGGACTTGGGAATCATTTTGTTGTAGGGAGGAAGATGTCAAGGATTATTGCCAGCTTTCTGTCCTGGGTGACTTGAGTATAGTTAGGTATCATGTTCCTGGATTCATCTGTTACCTGGCATGTTTAGTGGATCATTAAAGGTCCTTATCTCCAACTTAGAGATTTACTGATGAGATATTATGGTATTAGTTTCGCTGTGCACTGCTATAAGGTTAAGTTTACCAAAACAACTGTATGAATATTGGCTTTTTGGGCAGAGATATAAATTGAACCAATTGATTTAAGACATGAAGTAGACCCCAAACTGCATTTTGCCTTTCTGAAAAATTGAATGCACTCAAAGACTTTGTACGGATGCAGTCTCAGATGGCCTCCAGGCTCAAGTGTAAGCTTACCTGAATGGCTAAAAAAAAAAATAAAAATCCTATCTGAAGAAATAATGTAGTCCCCAATCTGCTCGTTCCCCTTAAAAAAGAAAAATCAAAAACAAAAAACGAGAATTGTTGCAAATGATGATAAACAGATGGAAAAAATGGTTGAGACTCCAGATGATGTCACTGGAAACATGTCCCCATCCTTCAGGTGTGGCCTCCACTTGTGCTGCCCCAGTCAATAATATATGTTCCTGATGAAGCAAGCAAAGGTATAAAGATACCTAATTATTACTCAGAACAGAGATGTCAGTCAGCACAGTGAGAACAATCACATTGACCTTCTGTTAACAGGAAGGGGATCCTATTACAGTCACTCTTTGTTGCATGAATCAACAGGTTATTAAAGCCATTCTTCAGAGTAAAAGCAAGCAAGTCAAACATATATTTGCTTCAGTAAACTAGCATATAAATTATGGGATACCCTATGCATACTCTTAAGGTAATACTTTCAACATTATGAAACTATCATTTAGTCTTCTAGATAGGGAATACTGAAAGTTGGAGATTTATGAATGTGATTAATAGAGTAGATTGGAGAGTCAGAAACCCAAAAACACTAAGATTATTTAAATATTTAGGATCTTGGGCTTTTTAAAATACTTTTCTCTGTAGTGATGAGATCCAGAAAGAATAAATGACAGGCATAAGTAGAAAGTAGCAAGAGTGGGAAGGAAAACAGAGACTTGCTGATGTCCAATCCATTCCACACTCACAAGAAGCAGTTCTCCCAAGCATGTGTCCAGCTTTTAGCAATTAAATTCAAACATATATCTACTGTTTAGGAAGACCAGAGCCTATACACTAGTCCAGGCAGTCATCTTTCACATGTGGCTCTAATGGCACTGTTGAGAAAACAGCTCAAAGTGTCAAAGACATTGATTTGAAAGTCCAAAGCAGCATCTACCAACTTTATATATAGGAAGCACAATGCATTCGATTTTTTAAAATCTACTAATTTCTACAGTGAGTTCTTAGAATGTCACTGTAACAAAATAGACACTTCGCTGTTAATGAAAATGATTTTTGAGCAAATCTTTGATCCAGGAAAGAGCTAGTGTGCATATGTTTACAAAAACGAAGCTAACATCGAAATACTTCATCACAGAATCTCACTTGAGAAAGGGTGGCACATAATGGCTGATCAAAAAAAGTTTTCTCTCAGAATTGCTTTTTAAAGAAAGCTAAACACAGATCCCATCAACTTTTAGTGCTGATGTAATTTAGAAGCTTTTCTTCTTCAGGAGACTAGAAAGCTCTGTCTCTACGGTGCCCGGGCCGAGGAGCAGGTGCTGGGAAATGAAGTGTTGTTCAGATATCTCTATGAACAAGAAGAGAAACATCCTGAAGTACTTAACTGATTTTTTTTAATCCTTAAAAATACATATGGTATATAGAGCATAACCATACTATATTTAATTTCACAATGATATTCCTTGATTAGGTTAGACAACTATAAAAGCTGTGCTGGATTGTATCAGTTTGTTCTGTTTAATAAAAGTATAAGAGCCTACTATGTGCTACCCAGTGCTAAGAGAATGTGTGGAGGATGAAAAGATATAGAAATACAACAGAGTCACCAACTCACAAAGACAGATGTTAAAACAAAGAATAGGAAGAGATGCTGAACATTTGAATAAAAGTATTTACATTCTGACCTGGAACTGCATTAGTGAGTTCTATCTTGGTCTACATACAGTAAAGGAGGAAGTATTTTTAAACCCTCTCCATGAGCATTAATTCATTAATTCAATCACTTAATCATTCACTCAACAAATACTCATTGAGGATCAACTGCAGAACAAAACAAAATCCCTGGCCCAACAAAGCTTCTAAGGAGACAGACAATAAGCAAAACAAACAAATAAACAAACAAATAAATTTTTTTTCCCCAGTCGGTGATAGCACTATGGAAAAAAAGTTAATAAGCTACGGTTTGCAAGGGGCACAGGTGATAAGAAGGATGGAGGATTTTACTACTATATAAAGGGTGTAAGAGCAAACTTTGCTGATAAGACCTGAGCTGAAAAGAGAAAATATTGAGCGAGATGTGTGGGTACCTAGGGAAACAGTGTTCAAGGCAGAGATTGCAAAGCCAGAGACACACCAGGGAGGCCTGTGCAGCTGGAGCAGAGTGAACGGAGAGCATAGTGGTAGAAGTCAAAGAAGTAATTGAAAAAATGGAGGCAGGTGTAGAGCATCTTCTCTAGCAACAGTCACTAACTTAATATTAGGCCCTATTTTTATATGAATCCCCATTATGTCTAATGAGAAAACAGTAGGTGATAAAATCGCAGATGATATGATGAAAAAGTTTCACATAAAAAATAAATATATTAAAATTAATATTTAAGTCTGATGAGGTAGTCACACCATGTAGCAGAGTTAACTGAGGAACAATAATTAATAAAAATCAAAAGAAAAAATGAATAAAATGTAATGCCAACTTTCAAGAAACTCCAGTCCAGTGAGGATTTCTTTATCCTCACAAAACCCTAATGAAGTATTATTACCCCCAATCTATAGTCAAAGGAACTGATGTGTTCTAAATTACATACATGGTGGACAAGTCAGAATTTAATCCTGTATTTTTTATGTCTAAATTTTGTGCATTTTTACCTAAAAAATGCTGCCTGTTTAAAAATAGCATCTTTTCTCTTGGCCCTACCTTGGTAGAAACTGATTTAAGTTAATTCAATTTTAAAGAAAGCTATATAAAATGGAACTATTTTATAACTAACAGGCTACTTCTTTATAGAAGAGAGAGAACTAAAGGTAGAATGCTTTTAATTATGTCTTAAGGTCCTAAATATTTAGTTTGATATTGAAAAAAAAAAGTCCCTGTATTACCCTTTATTACATTCAAAAGCACCCATAATTTGTTTCAGAGAAGTCTACTTGACTTGTGATATATAAACAAAAGGTGAGAACTCTATCTAGCCATTCTCATTAATGGAGCAATTTATACAGAACAATCTCTTTTTTCAAAAGTTAAAAAGCAAACAAACAAACAAAAAACCTAGCAGAATCCCACTTTCCCTTTAGTTTTTAAAGCCTTCAAGAACTTTTTAAAAATAATAATTCTTTCCTAATAATCTGTGCTGTCCCACAGAGAATGTGGTTAGATTTCATTGGGAAAGCAAGTATATTAAAATTAATAATGAGCTAATTTCTTACAATTAATACTATTTCAAGACTAAAATATATGTAAGGTTAAAATTCACCTTCTCTGTGCATCTCCTTCTTTCACTCTGAAGGGGTGGGGTTGCCTCAGGGAAAAGATAATGAAAGAAAACAAAACCAAAAAAAAAAAAAAAATACCCTAGGATATGTCCATTCACAACTGATAAGTTACTAGCTCCTTCCTTGAAGAGCTGAAATTTCCCCTGCAGTTAAAAGATGTTCCCATCTTCTTTATCACCCTTTGTAATCAGATAAGTAAGGGAGATCACAAGTGTCATGTCCCAACCCTGCGGCAGTATCAGACTGAGCAAAAAGCAGCTTTCTTTGCTCTAGCTTGCCATATGCATTTTCACATTACCAGGTTCTTTGCTGCTTGAAAAATTAACACTTGTGAATCCCCTTAATTGGCCCTGACTGGTTGAACCTGGGAAAGGTGCCAATTATACAATCTTCCTGAATTCTAGGGTTTACAGAGTACACATTGTCTGAGAGACAGTCACATTTTATTTTCTGATTTACTTTTAAAGGTGTATACCACTAAGCAATAGAACTTCTCAGACTATTTTAATTAAGGGATGTTTGGTTTATTAAGCTGTTATGGTTCAGAATGAAAAAATATGAAAGACACATTAAGCAGAAATGGAAAATGTAGAAGAAATTCAGTCTGGAAAAGAGAGGCATCAATTTCTGATCGTCTCACTGCAAAATTGGTGATGGCGGTGATGATGACAAACAATTATCTATCAGCGTTCCTCCAGATTTAAGACTCCAAAAGATGTGCTAGCCACCGGGGAACTTTGTGCTCAGATACATGTCCAGGTGTGTCTTTCACCTATGGCTTTCTCATTAAGCAATTCTGAACTGGCTTACTGAATCCCTGTTCTAGAGTTTCTGGAGTATATTCCAATTAAGTGGCAGTGCCATTTGTCAGAGTAAATTGATATTATCTACCTAGAGATTTTTCTTTCATTGAAATGATTTCCTAAGATGAATATGTGCTTCCTCCTAACTTTGGGGAGGGGGATACATAAGAAGAATCCTATTATTTTAATGTTTTATTCCTCTAAAAGTAAATATAGACATATTTATGTTATCTTTTTAAATCTATTTTCATTTTTTCAAGTTTAATTTTAACATGCATTTGGCTGCAATGACTCCAGATATGATGAAGTTCTTAGTGCATTATTCTCTGACATTTCCCAAAAATTAGCCATATGGGAATACAGCCACAATACACCTTGTAGCCTTCAAAGTTTAGAGCCACAAGAAAGGTTTAAGTTTGCCAAGACTCCTTGAAACCACAGCTGTCTCAGACAAGCTTTCAATCCCCTTGACTTCACAGTGTACCAATTTAATGAAGTCAATCCTGCAATCCCAGTGAACTGTCAAGTTTTTGCTATTTTCTTTTAATTGATTTTGAAGAATAGTTTGTATGTTCTAAGTGGATAGGTATTTGGAGGGAGGGTTGTTTTCTTTCTCTCTTTTTTCTTTTTCTTTTTGCTATTCTTATTAGTTTTTCATTTTATTGCTTTGTACTCAGAAAATATGGTCTGTATGATTTCTGCTTTCTGCAATTAGTTGAGATTTTTTTATACACTAATTATATGGTTAGTTTTCTGTGCTATATGTGTTTGACAAGATAGTATATTCATTGTTTTTTGGATACAAAGTTAAGTATTAAACATGTTAATAGTGTTATTTAAAGCTCTAGATCATTTCTTGCTTTTGTCTAATTGTTCTGTTTATTTTCTAGGGAGCTGTTTCCTGCTGTGATTGGAGAGTGATAGTTTTTCCTTTGTACTTTTAACAGTTTTTGATTTTTATACTTTAAAGCTATGTTAGATACAATGTTCATGACTGTTATATATTATTGTGGATTTTTCCTTTTCACAGTATGAAATACTCTTTATTGTCTCTTGATGAATTTTTTTTCTTGGACTATATTTTGTCCTATGTTAATTTAATAATACTTAAACTTTATTTGAGTTAGCTTAATGTGACATTTTTTTCTTGTCTTTGATTTTAAATTTACCTAAGTAATTTATTTTGGCTACCTCTTAAAAGTAAAATATAGTTGGAGATTTTTTTTAACCCAAGCTGAGAGTCTTTTAGTAGTAGAATACATTGATTGTGATTACATATATACTAGGACTTCTTCTTGCCACCATAATTTAAATTTTGTGTTTATTTTGTTACTAATTGTATTTTTTCTTCATATGCTCCTTTTGTTCTATTGATTAAGGGTGAAGTAGAATTATTGTACTAATTAGGAATCGAAAATTTGTTCTATTGCTCTTCCTATGTGTTTTTTATTTATTTTTATTAAAATATAGCTAACATACAATCTTCCTATGTGATTTGAACGTTATATATTTATTTCAATTTTTCCAGTTTTTACCCTTATATTTCCAATACATATATTTATGGTGTATTTTCTATCCGTGGTAATATTTAATTAAAAACATAACTTTCATGATGTTATTCAACTCCTCTATTGGGTTTTTGATCATAATATCAATTTCGAAAAACTTTTTTTTTTCAATTGGTAATACACAGAAAAATATTGAAAAAGGACAAAGAGGAATACAGTCAAATATGTCCCTCTTCTATCCCTGTCTCCTAGCCTTCTAGTTCACTTTGCCAGAGACAACTGCTGATAACTTCTTGTGTGTCCTTCCAGAGAGAGTTTATTCATATGCAGTCTGAGTCAGACTTTTTTTCTTTTTTCAAACACAGTGGTATCATACTCCATACACTACTCTGCTTTTGTGTTTTATTTATTTATTTTGCTTTGGTTTTACTTAGCCATATATTTTGGATATCTTTCAATACAAATACATATGGAGCCATTTCATTTTTTTGTGATTTGTGTTGCTTTTCTTTTTAAAAAAAAATTTAAGAGAATATATTCATTGAAGAAGCAATATAGTCACATTGTTCAATTTTTAAATTAAGACATACTGTGAAAACTCTCTAGCTCTTATTCCCCTTCGTCCAGTTTCTAGCACCAAAACAGAAAACCACTATTTTAATTTTCTTGCAATGTTCCAGAGTTTTTCCTATACAAGCACAATACAAATGTATATATTTTCCTCCTCCTTATTCACAAAAGATAGCATTATGTATACTTATCTTCTCATTAATGATGTATCTGAAGACAACTTTCAGTATCTTACCTATAGAGTTTCTACATTCATTTTTACAATGGAATGGTACTTAATCACTTGAATATACCATACTTTATTTAATCAATTTGCAATTAATGAACATTTGGGTCATTTCTAACTTTTTGCAATTATAAAAAATGCTTCAATAGCCTTTCTCATATATTATTTCATTCACTTTGCAAGCATATCTGTGCAAGTACATCACTAATATGCAAGAATATATATAGGATAAATTCTGAAATGTAGAATTATACATGACTTTCCCTTTTACGTATTACTATTATCTATGTAACCAGTTTCCTATTGGTAGATATTTTAATTGTTTCCAATACTGTGCTAATCCAAAAAATTCTTCAGTTAACATCTTTATATTTTTACTTGTATATACATACAAGTAAAATTTCATTTGTGGATATGCACATTTGTAACGTAACTTCTTTGCAGTGCGATTGCTAGATCAAGAGCATTTTATTATTTGACATATATTGGCTAACTGTCCTAATTGCTCTTCATACAGATTATGCTTATCTTACTCTCAACCAGCTAAGTATGGGAGCTTATTTTATCATGCTTTAACCAAATCAGTGGGTTTTCAAAGCATTCAGACTTTCCTAATCTTATAGGTGAAAATGTTATCTAATATATTTATTTTTAGTTTGCATTTTTCTTATTGAATGGGGCTAAGCATATTGTCAAATATTTAATAAGCATTTATATCCTCACCTATTTCTGTCACTGCTGGGGTTTTTATTGATGTATATGAACTCTTCACATATTGAAGATATTAATTAGTCTTTTGTAACAAATATTTAATCTCCAAAATCTTCAGTTGTTTATTTTTAATGGATGCAATAATCTTTGAGAATTCTCTGATATTAATTGTACTTATTTTAAATTCTTCTTCTGTTTTTTTCTATTACTCCAAGAATGTGGGCTGATCTTTGAAAATCCCTGTACACCTGCTTGTTATGTTTACTCTAAGCCAGCTTCAGTGATTAGAGGGGAAGGATAGGATGTACTGCCAAGAGCCTACTGGTATCTTATTTTCTGAGTGTACAGGCTCTTCAGCCTTCCTGGGTGGAAAGAGGAGTAACTGCCTGGGGATAACTTCATGCCTTTCTGGTCCAGGGCCCTTTTGTTTTAGCCTGTGGGCCAGTTCAGCTGCTGCCCATGATCAGCACAGGTGGGAGGGAGAAGGGGAAGGAATTGCCCTGCAGCAACAGAGGGGGCTGCCAATAACTCACTCAAATGTATGCCCAGGGACCCATCTTTCTAGTAACTAAGGACTCTGAGCTTGCTTTTCCCCTGAATATTCCTACCTAGGTATAAGTAATCTTCTGTGCACATTTTGGGGCATATTTTCTGCAGACTATATCTCCCATGATCTGATCCTGCAACTGGATAAGACCTTGCAATGTTTGTTGATCGGTTGGTTGATTTTAATATTTAGGAATTCCTCAAGATTTCTGGTCTGCTATTAGCACTCTTCCTTGATTCTCAGCACGTTTACTAATTTTTCACTCAAAAATATCGTTTCTGTCATTTCATGGCAATTTGGGCAGCAAAAGAGGTATATGCTTAGGATACTTTCTTGATCTAATCTTCCCACATTACTTCGAAAACCTAAAAGGTACGAACAGTACCTACCTTTTCAACTGCATGGCTTTGCTTGTGGGCTTGTTAAAAGTCAAGAAGAATAAAATATGTGACTTGATACTTGCTTAGCATAGGATCTGGCTCATAAGTGGAATTCAATAAGTGTTTATGGTATGGTGAAAGGAAGAAGGAAGGAAGAAAAGAAGGAAAAGGGAATTTTTAAGAATTATTTCTATTAGGGCCAAATGTATGGTAATGGAAGGAGATTTGACTTTGGGTGGTAAACACACAATGCAATATACAGATGATGTATTACAGTAGTGTACATTTGAAATCTATATAATTTTATTAACAGTGTTATCCCAATAAATTTAATAAAGTAAAAAAAGTAGGGCAAATTTATCACATTTTCATTGAAGATGTTTTTATGTACCAGGAATCAAAAGGCACAAGTGTTAATAGAAATGAATAAAACACTCTCCTTGCCTTCCTCAAGCATGTGTGTGGGGACAAGGGAGCTAAAAAAGATTAGAAGCGTACTTCCCAAAGTGCAAGAGTTAATATCCTAACAGAAAAACCTAATAAAAATACATTGCAGCTCTAAAGCCTTGAGGGGAGAACAGAGAAGGTAATCACTTGGTAATCTAGACAAATAGAGAAGGCAATTTCAAGGTGACTGAAACTAGAAGGGGAGGAGGAGAAGATGCAAGTCTAAACCGCATTTTACTATATGCACAGAAAAGGTTTTGCTGATGAATCTCCAACTTTTCCATGTACTCACTGTCATAAAAACAAGCAACAACTGCATTTTTAAAAAGGTGCTGAAAGTAAGTTTTCTTGGAAATACAGGTGACAGATAAACTGTATGTAAAAATTAAATGTTAAAATAAATTATCTTTTGAATTTTGTTAAAGTAAATTTTGCTTTTATAATACATTAGGTTTGTGCTTGTAGGTACTGTACGGATACACTGAAGTTATGCTAGGTAACTGGCTCCGTATTAGCAAGAGAGAGGTTGGCGTCTCTGGTGGGTACTCCACTCTGAAAAATTGAATAGCTCATTTCTGCCATCCAGCATAAATACTTGAAATTTTCTAAATATATATATATATTTATTACAAAGAAAATAGAAAGATTTAGAGTATAAAAATAATTAAAGAAAAGGATTAAATGTCCTATAATTAAACCATTCGGTGATAGCCATTATTAATATTTTGACATATATCCCTCTGGTGTTTAGTCCATTCATCCATTACGCATATAGAATTAAAGTGGGATGATATGATAAATAACATTTTGCATTTTTTTCACTTAAAATGTAACATCTATCCGTGTCATTAACTGCCCTACAATAGCCTTTATAATGACTACATTATCATTTATTCCATTAAGCTCCTGGACATTTATGTTATTTTTCATGTTCTAAATACTGTTACAGCAACCATCCTTTCTATATATACTTGATTATTTCTTAGAATAAATTCCTAGAAGTAGAATTATTGCATCAAGAGTATGCATATTTTTAAAGCAATATGTTGCCAAATTGCTCTGCTGAAATGTTGTGCCAGCACGTATGTTAGCAGTTTACATTTGACACCCTTGCTATTAGCCATTATTTCATACTGCTGCCAATCTGATAGTTTAAAAGCGGTATTTTATTGCTATAGTTTACATTTATTTGATTACTAGTATGTTTGGCTATTTTTTCATAAGTATTTTGGCTTTTTAAATTGGCTTATATATTCAGTTCCACAGGGTGGGGTAAGGTAGGGTAGGGTAGGGTAGGGTAGAATAGGGAGGGTATGGAGGGCAGGGTAGAAAAGGTAGGATAAGCTAGGGTAGGGTAGGGTTAGGAGAGAGCTACCTGAAACCATGGCAAACAGTGGTATCCACAGAGTGCTAGACAGGTGTAGGCAGAGGCAAGAGAACCACCAGGCAGTGGGCCAGTCTAAAGTTGGACTGAGATGAGTTATGATTCCAGGATGCCCCTCTTCTTCCCTCTTAGACCTCTATCTGGGGCTAAAATAAGTGAAATAGGACCCATGGGGAAGATGCTAAAAGAGTTGAGCAGAGCAACAGCCCCCAGAAAGGGTCTCTTGATGGCGAAGGACTGACTCCAACAGAAAGAGAAACCCATGCTGACTGCATAGCTTAGTCCACACACCGGGGACGCGGGCAAAAGACTTCTGTGGTTTCAGGCTCACATATTACACCGAGTCAACGACAGCAAGCTCCTAAATCCCCCCTGTCCTCGTTAACAAAGGCTAAGGAAGTAAGTTAGTCCAAGGCTGAGGCTAAAAGGAGCTGGGTAAGCAATAGGCCAACTGAATACCAGCTGCTTCTAACAGCTTCTTATGCCACTAATCTCATTCTGCCCCTGAAACTCCAGGCAGAATCCTGGATGCAGTGGGGCCTACAAATATTTGCTGAATGAAGAAAAAATGAATAAATGAAAATATGAAATTTGCAAAACATAAAACAAATGAAACTAACAAATGGTCAGCATTCTTTGGAATTTGTAACTCTTCAAAATAAAGATTTTTTCAGTTAAAAATAATGGGAAAATAAAAATCTTTACTTCCATTTATGTCAATGGTCATTGCATGTATTTAAAGTTCCTACCAGGAATCTTAATAAATATTTAAGCCATTCTAATTTACCTTGCCAGTTGGTACTTAGGGGGAATTAAGCAGTGGATTACAAGAATGGTTTCTTTGGAAGCTTTGAAGTCTACTGTTTTAGGCTGTATGATCACAGGAATGTCTCATCCACTTCCCTTTCTCCTTTCTTTTCTAATCTTTTGTTAAAGAAAAGTGGCTATAAACATACCAACCTATGTTGTTATAATAATTTTCTTAGTTAACACTGTAGTTAAGGTTACATACAGAATTTTATTGTAATCCCCATCTTCACTAGTTGCCAAGGTTTTGAACATCCTTTCAGCCTAAATCTTTCCAGGCTTTGTTCCTTATTCAGAAAAACTTTAAAGTCAGTCTGTTCAGCTGTTTCTGAGAAGAGAGAAAACAAGCGGTGTAATGTTTTGCCCATGAGTGTTAGAAAGACTAACTTACAAAAGTTGACATTCATCATGGCTACTTGTTACCTGGGAAAAACGTCATCATCCAGGAATTATCAAGGAATCAAAAGACCAGGAGAGAATAATCAGTTAATGTCTAAAAGCCAGTTTGGCTCTTTTGACCAAACCTACTCATATCTTCACAACATCAAAAAGTCTGAAAAACAGCCTATTGATAGGTGGGTATCCCGCATATGAGAATTTTCTACCTAAAGAATGAATATTGTTAAATATGAGCTCTTTTATTTACTGAAGGGTAACGTTTATACACAGATAATGCTATTCAGTGGTTTACATTGGTTTAAAAATTAATATGCAATTCACCATGGTTACAAAATCACAACTTCCTTATGCTTTCAAATTCACCACACAAAACTTATAAGCCTAACGCATTTTAGCAAACATTTTTAAAGGCCTTAGATTAATCTTTGGTTCCCATTTACAGACTTAATTATCTCAAAATATTCTTTATTATATTTATAAATTGAGTATATTGGACAAGTATATTTCCTTTTAAGTCTAATTTTTGACTCAACAGACCCTTCCAAAATGTGTAAGTAAATCATGTAAATGTCATAAATTAAACTTTTAACTTAAAAATCTCAAGTTTAAACCAATTATTCAATTTCACATTTAAAATTTGAACCACAAGTCTGACATTTACTCTAAGAAGCCAAATTCTCTTAACGAATTACAAATGTTAAAATATTAAATATGCAAAAGTATTAGTATTAATATATTATTATAATATAATTAATATTAGTATCAATAGTATTATGGGTTTGATTTTCATAAACAGTATATATTTAATTCCATATTGAGGAGGAGTTAAAAGTTATTTATTCACTAATAAGTAATTATGTCATCCCCAGCAAATTTGGAGGGGCCCTCAAGACCCCTGACTGCTTCTATCATGCTAACAATTCTTTCTTGAGTCACTTTTTTCCATTTCTTTCTTCTTTTCTGAGTTCTAATGCCTGCTTGCTACCACCAGAAAATCTAGAAGTACTGTTAACTTCTGAATGTGAAGACATTTAACCATTCTGGCTGAACTTCTAACTGGGCCTTGTCTAAGATGGTCTTATCTGCCTTCTCCCAGAAGTCCTATCAAGCTTAATAACAACAAATCCAGTGGCGTTTGAGAGATCTGGTGTCTTAACTAATGCTCCTTCCTACTGTAGAATGCAGAATAGAATAATACTTTTTTTCCTAAATAGCATTTATTTTCCTTCTGGGTTAATTAAAGAGTTAAGCTTCCTCAGGCCAAGGATCAAAATTTTACTCTTTTTTTAACTCCACACTTACAGTGGTCTTCTAACAATGTTTCTGCTAGTTTGTGTGGACTCAGAAACCATGCTGGTTTCCTACATGATGTTGTCTTTTGAGAACAAGTCCAGTAAATTAAAGATAGTTACAAATTTTTTACTACTCATCTCATCAATAGGTAGATTCCATTTTCCTCTCCCTGAATCTGGACTGACATTATTCACTTATTTGACCAATGGAGTATGAATGATAGAGGTAGAGTTGGGCCAGATCCAAGCCTGCCCTTTAAGAGGACTGGTGGCTTCTGCCTTGCCCTGTGGGAGCCCTGAGCCACTAACTAAAAGTCTGACTTCCCTGAGGCTATAAAGAGAGGAAGCTCAAAGCTCATGAAAAGATTATATGTAGATACTCTGGCCAAGGTCACCATCACTACCAGACATTTGAAAGAATCCTCTAGGATATGTATAGTTTAGTCAGGACTTCAGATGACTCTAGCTAGTCTCTGACTACACAGTATGAAAGACCCCAAGCAAGAACCATCCAGCTGAGCACAGTCAACCCACAGAAATACAAGATAATAATAAAATACTTTTGTAAGCCACTGTAATGTGAAGTGATTTTTACTAGGCAGCAATAGGTAACTGGCATAGCATATAACAACTACAGTTTTAAATCTGAGCCTTTGGCTTTTTTTTTTTTTTTTTTTTTTCGAGCCAAAGCCAGTGCTTGGTTGTTGAAATACATTACAGTCTTGTAGTACTCACAAAGAAATTTTTGGCCCCTAATAGTATCTGGCACGCTCTGTACTTTGATTTATAGCATGCTGTTAGTTAAAGTTTCTTCTCTTTATTTTTTCTTTGTCTTTTTTTTTCTGTTTCTCTTCCTTTTTCTTCATTCTTTACTCTTTTAAATTTTTTTCTCTTTTCCCTTGTTCTTTTTTCTTCTAAATCTCATCCTTCTCTTTTCATTATTTAGTACTCTTTTACAGAGCCAATTCTAAGAAATATATTGTAAAAATAAGCAACATCAGCTCTGGCATTAACACTGTAGCTAGCAGGTATTGGGAACATACTAATGTTGTCATTATCTAATTTAATTCTCATTACAACTCCATGAAGTGAGTGGAATTAGCATTTCCATATTACAGAAAGAAATTGAAGCATAAACTATCACCTGGAATCCTTAAGTCCAAACATTCCACAGAGCCATGATGGCATCTTGGGTCCTCTGGTATGAATGACAGCTCGGGTTCTATATCCAACTGGCCTTGAAAGTTCTCAGTATTCTTTTTTCTTTCTTTTCTTTCTTTCTTTCTTTCTTTCTTTCTTTCTTTCTTTCTTTCTTTCTTTCTTTTTTTTTTTTTTTTTTTTTGATAGTGTGCATGCATTGCTCTTTTAAAGGAATTAACTGAAGAGCATTTCACAAAATGAATCCACCGGACCCAACTATATGCCTGTTGTCACTTCCCCAGTCCCTACATTTAGCAGCTGTTAGAACCCTTTTACTGTTTCCCAGACAAGTGCAGTAAGAGCTATTATGTTTTTTTTAAAAAAAAGGGTGAGGCCAAATGGAAGCTCCTGCAACTGCATCTCATCTCTTAGCTAAAATAATAAATTAAAAGCAATGTTACACCCATGGAGGAATTAAAGAGATTTGTGCTGCCATAAGGGACTTTTAGTAGGTGGGGTCAAGAGAATGAGAAAACAATTCACAGACTGGAAGAAAATATTGCAAAATACATTTCTGATAAGGTGCTGTTACCTAAAATATACAAAGAATTTCTAAAACGCAACAATTTAAAGAAACAAACAAACAAACAAACAACTCGATTAAAGCTTGGGCAAAGACCTGAAAAGACACCTTATCAAAGAAGATATACAGATGGCAAAAGAGCATATGAAAAGATGCTCGACATTATAATGCCATTAGGGAACTGAACATTAAAACAACGAGATATCACTATACACCTATTAGAATAGCAAAAATTCCAAACATTGACAACATCAAACGCTGGCAAGGATGTGGAGCAATAGGAATTAACATTCATTGTTAGTGGGGATGCAAATTGGTACAACTTTAGAAGACATTTTATCAATTTCTCACCACTCTGGTGGGGCTGTAGATAATGCGGTAGGCTGTGCATGTGTAGGGACAGGGGTGAAGGAGGGAGGTATATAGAAAATCTCTGTACTGTCTGCTTAATTTTTCTGTGAACCTAAAACTGCTCTAAAAAATAAATTCTATTCAATGATTTTTTAAAAGAAAGTCAGGGGAGGTGAGTCTCTTCATATCCCCAAGAAATTCACCTGTTTGACCCATGTAAAATGCACAAATGAGCTGTGAATGGCGACAGATTACTTAACATTAACCAAGTGGTAGCCACACCCTCCGATGCTTTGCTGGATGTAGTGTCTTTTCTGGAACAGGAAAAAACAGCCTCTGGTACTGAGTATTCATCTGGCCAGAGTGTTCTTTTCAATCCCTTCAGGAAGGATGATCACAAGTTGTTCATATTCATATGGAAAGAATAGCAGTACATATTCATAGTCTTGTAGCAGGGATCTATGTTAACCTTCCTCTTCTCTGTTACAAGATAGTCCAGAAGAACTTTAATCATCACAGTAGCTCATTCTCTTAGTGAGGTCATACTGATTGGGCTGGTGAGTTGAAAATGGCAAGTACTCTGGATGTTCTAGTTAGACACATGTGTATCACAGAATAGAAGAGAAACCCTATGAAGATTCAGGGGCATGACATATCAATAAAAATGTTTTATGATAAATAAAAAAATTTTTTCCAATGTTTTATTATGAAAATTTTCAAACATACAGAAAATGTTGTAAAATTGGAATAATTTTACAGCAAACCCCTGAAAATCCAACACCTAGATTCTATGATTAGCAACTCACTATACCTGTATTATTGTGTTTAATAGTTCAATAATCTGGGGTATGTTAGGATAACCCCTTTAAAAGAAAAGACAAACTTGCATCTTGTATCCCCTACCAATAAGAAAAAGACAGAGTGCTCAGTGACCCATTTTGAATTTTAAAGGCAACATATACTGTTCTTAGAAATACCAAATGCTGGCAATGAGGTGGGGCATCAAAAATTCTCCAATTTAGTTGTTAGATAACTTGGAAGGCTAGCAATTTCTAGTGGAGCCCAGAGCAAAAAGAAGGCTCAGCAGCAAATCCAGTCTGTACTGTAAGCTGCCCTACCCTCCAGACTATGCAACCCAACAGATCCAATGGCACTGGGGATTCAATAGTGAATACATGGATCCTTGATGAACACAGGTGTGAGATCTCTGGAAAATGATAACACAAAAGCTACAGTAAAGAGACACTTCAGATTTTGGAGTAAGACTCTTGTCTCCTGTGGCAGAAACTACATGCCGTTTGCAAAGCAGCCCCTGGCTGCTACTAAGCCCTAATAGAGACTAAATGCCTGACTGAATTTAAGTGTTGCAATAAATCACAAATTGGTTATTTTCAGATCTACCAAGATATGAGGTCATACAAGTACAGCAACAATTCATTATACTATGGAAATGGTACAAAATCTAGACCAACCAAAGTCAGAGGATACAAAAAGCATATATGAACATGACATTTGACTCCCACACACTTACTTCTGCTGCACCAACCACAACCCTCAATTCACACCTAACATCTAGTTGAGAGGATGGGAAGTATTCCTAAAGCCATTTGATGGAGGAGGAAAAATCTTGAGTGTGGATCACAGCTGGGTCAGAATAATATGTTGGTACAAACTGCAAGTGGACTGCTGCTGCATTATAGTCCTAGTGGGGATAGCACAAAATGTCACTTGTGAGGGATAATACTTCCAGTGGAAAGAGCTGAGAGCAATACATTTGATTTTTTATATTTTTATGCAGGAAGAAGTAGCTTGAGAAGAATACACATGGACTCCTGAATATTGGCAAATGTCTTAGCTGGTGGGTTAGGGTCTGGACGGAGCAAGTCTGAAAGACCAAAGAGGAAAAACAGTCTAATAAGAAAGTGTATAATGAACCCACTGGAGTAGATACAAAGTGGTCACAGATCTCATGCTACTGCCAACCAGAGAGCATTCAAATCAGGGGAGACACTCAACAATGAAGATGACTCATCCTTCTGTCAGCCAGCCTCCCTCCTCTGCTACTCCCATGCTTGCACATTTGCACAATGGGCCCAAGAATAGAGTTACCACGGTGGCAGGATTAGAAGCTATGCATAGGCCCAATGGTATGGACTCCCATTCACCAATGCTGATTTAGCTGCTGCTCCTGACCACCCAAACTGCCAAGGTGTTAACCTGATACAAAGCCCTTGATAAAGCAGCAAAGCTTGAGATCAACCAGACACTTGGTGCCAAGTTGATCATGCCAGACCCCTTGTACCCTGGAGGAGACAGTGATTCAGCATTAGAATTGAAACATGCTCCTATATGGCTTTGATTTCCCCACCTGCCATGTTTCTACCAGCATCACCATTCAAAGCCATATAGAATGCTTAGCTTACGGTCACGGGATTCCCACGTGATATCACTTCAAATCAAGGGAGCTATTTTACAGGCAAGGATGTGTAACAATCAGTACATGACCAAAAGATCCATTACTTCTACCATAAAGTACATCACCTGGAAGTAGTCACCTACTAGAACAACAGAATTGCTTACAAAAGATTCAATTAAGGGACTAAATCAAAACAAAGACCTCGATGTAATTGGGACATTGCCCATCAAAATAAAGTATGTGAACTAAACAAACAGCTGTGCTGTATCCCCAATAACTAGAGTAAACAAGTCTAGACAAGGGGTGGAAGTAGAATATGTCCCTTTCACTCTTATTCACAGTGGTCTACTTACCAAATGTGTGCTTCCTGTCCCCACACCTTTAGGTTTTACAGGATTAGAGGTCCTGGTTCTTAGGGGAGTACTGCTTCATTGATGAAAACAGTGAGAGTTCCATCAGACTGGAAGCTAACTACTGTCTGCAACTTTTGGTTCCTCAAACCAGTGACCTAGCAGGCAAAAAAAAGGAGTTATACTGGTTAGGGGAGGAGAGTAACTGAATGTGATTATCTTGAGGAGTAGGTTTTCTTGCTACACAATGAAGGAAGAGAGAGCATGTCTAGAATACAGAGGATTCACTAGGTGTCTCTGGGTACTTCTATGCAAGGTGATATTGGTAAATAGCCAATTATAGCAATCACAGGTCAACGAAGACAAGTAAATAAAGGGCTCATATCCCTCAAGGATGGAGATATTGGCACACCACCAAGCAAGCAATCTAGAAGACCTGATGTGCTGGGCAAGGGTGAGGAAAATCTAGCATGAGTATTGAAATAGTTAGATGATGAATACCAGTTATGACCTCAGGCCCAGTTGCAGCAGTGGGGGTTGTAGCTTGTTATACTAATCCTTTCTATTAAACAACTTTTTGGAGTGAATAAAGCTGCCAGCACTTTGAAGATACAGTGACAAATTAGTCTTAATGTGTGGGACAAGCAGGGGGTGGACTGTATCAGATGCCTCTGTGCCCTGCCTCTCCTCCTCTTGGTCTTACTCTTATTGCATTTGCAGTTATGGTTGTGGTGAACAGTTATGTGGAAAAAAATGAGGAATTCCAATACTGATCACATCTTGCCCCAAGCATGTCTTTGGCTTGCCATGGTGTTTTTCTGATACTGAAGGAGTGGGCTACCCACAGTTTACTGGACATGAATGCTGGCACAGCCCAAGTGCAGGAGAATTAACCCACAACCTTTAACCAGCAGGAGATGGGAACCAATGGATATGTGCTTCCACTTGTTGAATCCTGGGATCACTTCCTATAAACTACCTGAACACAAGTACTTTTCTTAGGTTCTGATCTCTACAGCAACCCTGACTAAGAAAGAAACCAATGAGTCAACAAAGCTCTCGCATTTAAGATATAAAATGCTACACAAAGACATTTCATTCTACAAATACATCGACTTAAAGGGCAACAGAAAATATCAGTTTTGACTTATTCTAGCCAATTCCTCCTTTCATTATAAGCCAAAAGGTAGGGCAAACATACTCTGCAAATTCTTCCTCAGCAAAAATTATAGAAAAGAGAATGTATTTGTATTTGTTTTCCATTGCCCCTGCAAATTACCACAAACTTTGTGGCTTAAAATAATACAAATGTATTCTCTTACAGTACTGTAGGCTAGAAGTTCAACACAGGTCTCACTGGGCTAAAATCAAGGTGTGAGCAGGGCTGAATTCTCTTCTGTATGCTCTAGGAAAGGATCAGTTTCTTTGTTTTTCCACCTTATAGAGGCTTCCAGCTTTCCTTGGATCACAGTCCCCTTTCTCCATCTTCAGAGCAAACAATGGTATATCAAGTACTTTTTACATCACATCACTCTGATTTCCTCTTAGCCTCTCTTCTACTGTTAAAGATCCTTGTGATTATACTGGGTCCAGCCAGATACTGCAGAATAATATATCATAAAACCACTGAATTAATAACCTTAATTCCATCTTCAAATTCCCCTTTGCTGTATAATGCAATATATTCATAGGTTTCAGGGACTGCAACATGGACATCCTTGGGGGTAGGATGGCAAGCATTATTCTGCCTACCACAGTATTAAAAAATTTAGAGTTTATAATTGTTTTTTAAAATTCTGCCCTCATATTTACTTTAGATCAAAACTCTCATTCGATTTAATTCAACTTCAATTTCTTGGTTATAATCACATTGATTTATAACATTTGTTTATATCAGGCCAGTGAGTCCATTTCATTTTATAGGGGAATACAATGAGATATGAAAAGTAAAATAAATTACCAAAAAAAAGTAAGAGGGCAAAAGGGAGGGAGGAAGGAAGGGAGATAGAGACTTCAATTTTATTTTCACATACCAAAAGTATGCTTAGCTCCTGAACCCTGAGGTCACTGGATTGGTGTGATGGTTAATTTCATACGTCAACTTGACTGGGCTAAGGAATGACTTGATTGCTAGTAAAACATTATTTCTGAGTATGTCTGTGAGAGTATTTCTAGAAGAAATTATCATTTGATTCATTGGACTCAGTAAAGAGATTCTGTCTCACCAATGTGGATAGATATCTAATCCATTGGGGGCCCAAAAGTAACAAAAAGGCAAAAGAAGGGCAAATTCTCTTTTCTTGAGCTATGACATGGGAGCTCCTGGTTCTTAGGCCTATGGACTTTGACTGAAACTACACTTCTGGCTTTCCTGGTTCTCCAGCTTGAAGGTGCCAGATTGTGGGACTTCTTGGCCTCCATAACCACATTAATCAATCCATATGAGAAACTGCCTCTTAAATATATCTCTATATATCTTAATGGTTCTGTTTCTCTTAAGAACTCTGACTAATATAGTTGGAGAAGTCTGTCTGAAGAGAAAACACCCATCTGCTTGAAGTTAATAATCTCATTCAAAGTTCTGATGAGAGATTCTGGCCATCAAAGCTAGTCAAAAATCTAGTTAGGTACAAAGTTTCTCTAGCATTATTTGTTTAAAATTATAACTTAAATTATTGGCACATGTCAGTTTTTCTAGCTCAAATTTTCTTGAAACAACTCATATTCTTCTTGATCCTGATAACATGTATAATACCGAAGAGGCAATGGCAGACCAAAGCATCCTTTAGAAAAACAAATGGGCATTAACCAATAAAATTTATCTTATAGGCATCTTCAGTAATTACTATTCATTGTTCTCATGTAAATTGTTCATATTTTAAAACCTCCCAAATCTGATCTGAAAGATTAAATGTGATGAAATGTTTCAATTGACAACATGTAGTATTTTATTTTACTATTGATCTCAATCCATGTGATTAAGGTTAATTCTGCGAGACATATTTCTTTTGAACTAGCAAATCCAACAAAAGTGATAAAGTAATGGCAGGGATGCAACATCCTGAATATGCATTTGGCACTTCAAAACAAATAGATTGTTAAAAAGTTATTTGAGATTAGTTGAGCATGAGTAGGTATTTATTGCTTTCTTCTTGGCCAGGGAATGGTTAGAGAAATAAGGCTAATGGTAGAAATATTTCCTCTTGTAAAGCATAATCATCTTTTCAATTATCTTGAGAAGATTGACTTTAAAATATCCTAGTGTTTTTAGATTTTGTGTTTTTTGGTTATGCCAAATATCAGTTTACTTGGGAAGCCAGTAATAGAAACTATAATGTATTTAGTACAGGGGATTAAAGAGAAAACTGGAACCAGAAAGATGTTTCAGGAAGGGAAGTCAGCACTTGTGTCTGTGTTTAACTATACCATTCCCTACCTAATTAGACACTTTGAATTCCTTTTGAGACTAAATTTCCACTCTGGAAAGCATCTATTGCTAGAGAAGCTTTTCCTCTGCCTAACTCTCAAGTTATTTCCTTTTTTGATTGACCTGGTCTCTCCTGGCAAAAGTATCTACTGATGTTCAAACAATATTATGGCAAAAGAATTATGGGCCATATTTACAGTAGATCATATTTGTAAATAGAAATAGAAGGAGATTTCCTGTAAGAAGAAGTATTTAAATCCTGTCATTTGTGTTTTTTATGACTTGAGGGTGAGGAAGGTCATCATTGGGAACCACGTGCTTGTATTGTAGAAGTGGGCTTGAAAGCCTACATTTACTAGTCCATCCTAAAAGAACATTCATTCCATCCTTAAGAACATTATTAAGTAAACTTTAAAAGCCAGCAGATCTACTCCTTATTTAGTCATGAGTTAAGTTCTTGAAGACTAGAAGATAATGAATTAAATCACAATTTTCTCCAAAAAAAAAAAAAAAAATGAAGGTAAAACAGGTTATGTATTCCAATATGTAGAAAATAACATAAGTGGTTCTTTCCTCCATATGTTCTTAATATAAACAGTAATTAAAAGGTTTCAGAGAAAATAAAGTGAACACATGAGAAAATTAATCCTAAATTACATTTTGAGAGTCACTGACAAGGTCTAGTTAATCTGCAGACATTAGCCTCTTTAGCTGTTTTATTTTTCATCATATCCATTAAGGAAATTCTGGCACATAAAGCCTTTGACATATATTTATTTACCAAATTCTAACAAGTAACCCTTGAAGGAAAAAAATTTAGGGCACAACAATTAGGACACTAAAATAAGGAAATTTATTTTACCCAGGAAGATGGCAACTTAAGTAAATTTCTTACATCTGTATGGTGCTCTGTCCATAGAACTCTGTTATCCACGATCTAATTTGACTTTCACAAATTCCCTATGAACTTGATAACTGCTAGGGAGGCACTGCCATCCATATTTACAGAAGAAAAAAGTAAACTCAAGAATTCTTAGTTACTCACCAAGTAAGTACACATTAATTAAACTGTTTTATCCAACTCACTAGATAACTGTTTGGAGCACCAAGCCCCACCATAGTTGAAAATCTACATACAACTATGGCTCCCCAAAAAACTTAACTACACCAGTTGTCCCTCAGTATCTGCAGAGGTTTGGTTCAGGACTCCATGGGTGCTCAATTCTCCTATATAAAGTGGCATAGATCAATACATGCAGTTAGCCCTCTGCATCCATGAACTCTCAACAGTGAATCAAAAACAAGAACAGGTATTTACTGAAAAAAATCCTCATATAAGTGGACTCGCATGGTTCAAACCTAGGTTGTTCAGGGTCAACTGGATAACAAACCTCTAATGGATTCTAATGTGTTGGTTTGTATGTAGCTATTTAGTTCTCCCTTCAACATAAAAATTTTTCATGAAATATTCTCCATATTACATAGCTTTGTCTGGTAAAAGCATTATATTCATATTATATCTAGAACAAGTTTCATCAGGAGAATTCCTTAGACATAAGTGACATATATACATTCTTTTGGTGATGAATGACAAAATTATACTACTGTACACTCTTGGTTTACTTACTTGAATTACTCATAGCTCATTACTAATACAAACATGAAGTATACCTTAATACCAGTACTGCTCTCTATCATGATATCTGCATTGTACATAGGGGTTTGTCTGTATGTAAAGATTTAATATATTCCCAATTCTACTAGAATTATCAGATTAGGTGGTTAGCTGATTTCCATTTCCAAATATCTCCATGTTAAAAAATATTTGTACATTATGATTGGTGCCCTTTGATGATTTTGAGAGTTTTAAATTCAGAATATCACTAAATCCCATCAAAACACTAAAAAATGAGCACTGCTCTCTAGAATTAATAGTAATAAATGTCATTTAATGAGTGTCTATCATGTATTCAGTGCATACAATAGTCAATTTACTTCATTTATCCTTACCTCCTCAAATAAACTCTATAAGTAGGTATTATTATCCCATTTCACAGATGAGAGATATAAGACTTAGAGAACATATGTAATTTGCCCAAGAATATACAGCTAATAAATGGGGAAGTTGGCAGTTGACCAGGAGCAGGTAATTCAAAATTACTGGGCTACTAGCTTAAATGGTAAAAGATATCATTATTTCAACAACCATCATAGAAGCTTTAATAAGAAAGAGTTTTATTTGCTACAATATTAAAATGTCATTGCTATAACAAACCCAGTTATACTGACTTTCTCTCCAAGTATCTTACACACATTGAAACTACCCTCTTTTCTTAAAAGATAGCCCGTTCTGTCAGTATTTTGCTTAAATGACAAAACACAAAAGAACTTTCAAACACTCTATTCAAAACTGTATAACAGAGAGAAGGAATATTTTGGCACACATATCGTGTACACAATATAGGCAGATAACATTAAACTACATCTTGTTGTAGTGAATCAGAGATACTAAACAAGATCATCAGCTGAAAAGACACAACTCTTCTTTCAAATCATGGTAGACCAATCAAATGACTGCATGAAATGCCATAGTGATTTACTATAAACAAGATAAAACATGGCTAGTGCACAGAACCATCAAATTAAATTTTTAAATTAAAATAATCTCAGCACACATTTGTAGAAGACACGGGCAGAATATATAGCTTAGCAGAATGAGCAATAGAAGTTTTCCCATCCAAAGTTGTTTGTTTGTTTGTTTGTTTGTTTGTTTCTTCAGATTTAGAAATAAAGAAATTAGTAATGGTTTTTCACTCACAGTAAATTGTGGACCCAATGTTGGGGCTGACAGGTGTCCCCGAGACAGGGCCATGTAGGTAGGACAGCCCCACCTACAGACAGCCATACTGCACCTGTACTTTCCTTCTGGTGAGTTCAAGTGTCTTCTCTCCTGCACAGTTCTGAAGGCAAGCTCTTAACTAGCCTTGCCTTCAGCTCTCTCCAGGAGGGAAGGCACCAAGGGCTCCCATGGATTGCACTCTGGACTAGTTTTAGGTGAAGATCCTGTGGTCAACGCTGGACCCCAGAGCAGTCTGAAATGGGTGAGGGGAAACACTGTTGGGACAGATGACCTAGGTTCAAATCCTGTTTCTGTACCTTACTTCTCCACATCTTCAGAAAAATTACCCACTCCTGGGAGTATGTTTGCTAATCTGCAAAATTGAGAGTGAAAAATAAAACTGTAGTGGCATTGTAAAGATTAGCTGATATAATGCCAAAAGCCTGGTACAGAGCCTTGACATAGTGGGTTCTCAATAACTTTTTCTCCCTTACCCTTTTGCCCCCTCTCTTCCTCTTGCCCTTCCTCCTTTCCTACATATCTGTGAATATATCCAGAGCTCCTCCTATCTCCTGGGTGAAAAGATCGGTAAGCTTTACAGAAAGCACATCTCTGTCATTTAAGGCTTGCACTCCTCAACTTCCTCATTTGGCTCCATGTCTATGTTTGCAGTTTCTCTTAAGAAGGGATTCTGAATGAAGAAGTATGAACCTGTCACCCTCCTGCTCAGTCTTTTTGCGGAGCCCTAGGGTCATTGTGAGCAGGCCTCAGGAGGCTTTTTCACTAATGCCAAACTAAATGATGCATTAAATTAGGTGAGGGCTGCCTTCAGGTGAAGATGAAAGGAACCTAGCTGCCCCAGGAGAGAACATTTCCTCCAGGATGTTTTCAGCTGCACTTTTCCATTCCACTTTAAATAGCTCAGGTGATAAGGACTTTATGTGTGTAACCCCATGAACCAGCCCAGCGGCCCTGTGTCACTTGCTGCTACAGAAAAGGAAAGAAGGGAAGGTTGTACAAGAAGAGATGCTTTAGCTTTCCTTTCAATTTTTTTACTTCCTCACTCCTCTTTCGAAGGAAATACAAGCACAAAGTAAGTGCCACTTATTTTACCAAAACATCAAAAGACACCAAATCTACATCTCCAGGTAAGTTTCTAGAGCATTCCAGTAACCTTTGATTATAGTTCCAATTAGGATAAGTTTTGCTAAAATGAGTTAGGTATTTCTCTGTGTCTGCCAAGGTCATATAATAGAACCAATCAGTCACTTATTATACAAGTCAGTAAGGACCAAGGGAAGACTTTTAAAAGGTGTGGGTCTCTATCTCTCCAAAGGGTCAAAGGACAAATATTTTCACAATAAAGGGCAGTGAGATTTGGACACCAAGGTTATGGGAGAAACCCTGTTATTAGATCAGAGTGCAGATTGCTCTAAGGTTTGGCTGTCAATCCCAGAAGAGTAAGTAGACTATTATATTTTACTGTCTATTTCATACACTAAATGAGAGCAGTTTATATACTTTTAATCACTTTCTTTGTACTTCCTGCTGTTAAAAAATGAATATGGCATATATCCAGTTTGATCATCAGAGCTTCAAACATAAAAAAAATTTGAGAAAATACTCTTAAGTAATTTTTTTAAATCTTCCCTGGTTACATAAGAGATAAAGCTGTTTTTTGAACCATGCAAATATAGAATACGGTAATTAGCCATAAAAATATGGATACTGCCTACCTACAGCTTATGTATTTCTACAAATAAATGGTAGAGCAAGGTTTAAATGTAGATCTGTCCAAACGCCTGCCTCATACAGCTGTTATGACAATTAGATGTAACAAACTCTAAAAACTAACTAAGAGCAGTACCTGTCATGTAATAAGCACTCAATAAACACCACACCTCAAACACACACACACACACACACACACACACACACACACACACAGACCTACACGCACTTCATGTTCACATTTATCCACAAGGTCTTCTTCACTCCACACTCCACAGCCAGCTGAGTGACACAGGAGCCCAATAACTGACTAACCATCTGCATTTAGACATGATAGAAAAATGCACAAAAATGAAGCTATAGAGAAAGAAAGAAATTTTTAAGGTGGAGGAACAAAAAGGCTCTATGACAGCATAGATGAGGATTAAAATAAAAGTGCTTGGAAAAGATACTTCCAGGTAAGGGAAATGGCACTGGCTTGGAGGCTGGCAAGTAAGGAAATTACAGGATGCAGCAGGCAACTAGCTCTGCCATATGCTAGAACTGGATAGGAGTCTCTGAGTCACCTTTTCTGTAAATGGAGGTCATAGGTGAAAAGTTGATACATCAAAACCCTGATTGGGTATCTGACAGAAATAGAAACAAGGTCTCCTCTTTGCTTGCCCTAGGATGTAGCTATATTTCCTTATGACCATGCACCCAGTCTGGCTTGCAGACTATATAATTTTCCTATTTTTTTCCTCAGAAATGACTCACAAATGCTATGTTATTTTACCCTACGCAAATTGCTTTCCATAAACTCAGAGGAAAAAAAGTGCTTGGAGTCATCATTATAAATACGACACATCTGTTTTAAATAACTGAAGAAGTATAATAAAACCTTTACTTTGAGAGAATATCCAGAGTTTCATCCTAAAGTAAAATTGTATCCATCTGGTTCCAAGAGAGTCGGTTTTTGCATTAAGTGATATTTGTTGGTTGGGTGATTGGAGAGTAGGAGTGAGGAAAAGAGGGAAGTTGTTAGATCCAACACTTATCGTTAAGTGGAGTTAGTTTCTAAAAATGTAGCATCCAGAAACTGGTGAGTAATCCTTCTTCGTAGTGCAATACTATGTCACCAGATCTGCTGATCCAATACACAATAAAATTAATCCTCCATTCTGCAATGCTAGTGATATGGCAATCACAGATGTGCTGAAACAGAAATATTCATGCCAAGCAGAGTTCACAAGCCACAGACCTAGCCAGTTGTTGAGTTTCCGGTCCACATTTGACTCCAAGTCTGCAATATTTAAAGAGAGGATGAGGTGGCTGAGGATTCACTAGACAGCCTTCCAATCCTTTCCATTTCCTCTCTTTCCCCAGAGTTGTAATTGCATATTATTTTAAATTTCCCGCCAATCAGGCAACGTAGTAATTATGAAGACAGTATACGGGGTGAGTGTAAAGAAATAGGTAAGGAAAAAGAACCAATATTTGTGGCTATGTGCACTAAATAGGCCCACTACATTTAAACCTCCCAACAACCCATGGAGATGGTGTTACATGTGTTACACAACTATCCAGTGACAAAGCATTATTTGGAACCCAAATCTATGCAGCTCCCAAGCTCTTTCCATTATACTATTCTGAGCCAAGCATCTATGGTCTATGCTTAAATTCTTCCTTTTTTAAACTGACATCTGCTGGTTGCTTTTTCACTTTAAAGACAGGACCAAGATCAAAAACTTATACTTTTCAAAAGAATCAAATAGCTATAATTCTCAAGTAGCTTCAATAAATCAAATATTATTCTTATGAGCACTAAGACTATACTGCAACAAAGTAAAATATAAATATCTGACTTTGTACTTAATTTGAAGTGTTGTCAGTGAAATCAATGATAGATGTTTACTCTGAAAGATGCTACTGTGAAGACTGCACACTCAAACACAGATAAAGATTCTTCAAAATTAAATTTATGGAATACCTAAAAAATAGGTTGAATTGGAACCTGAGGACAGTTTTATAGCATTCATTGGTGACAACTTTTTAAAGACATAGAGGCTATTGTCTTAATATAAATCAGGAGTTTAAAAATCATCTCTAGTGCTTCAAACTGTCCCATGGCCATAAACCAAAGACTCCCAAAATTTCAAATCATCAGATACTTTTTAGGCAACAATTATGTGTCAGTATTTTTAATGTTGTGTATATGAAATTATAGTTAAAAAGACAACTATAAACAAGATGTAGCCCCTCTAGATTTTCATGAACAGCACAATGCATTACAGTAAACCAAGTTTATATTCCACCAAGTGTGGTTCTCCAATTAGTTCACTTTGTGATGGGCCATTAAGAATATCTTCAAATCCAAGAGTCTCATCATTACCCCTCAAAATGTCCAGTGAAAGGTTTGAGCTTGGAAGAAATGAAAGATGCTGAACCTGCTGCGCTGCCTTGCACTTCATCTGCAGTTTTAGTGGAGCAAATAGACCCTGGATGTTCCTCGGTATGAAAAGATTCATTTTATCTTGGTTGAGCTGGAAATTTTTTTCTGATAATTCAAGAGGATGACTGGGCAAAAGTTCATTTTTCACACAAGAAAACCTTTTGGAAGAAGATCATGACTTTCAAAAGGTCCACTTGCTGACCGTTCGGTAACTGGAATACTGTCCTTTAGCTGAGATCCAAGTCCTCTGGCATTCATCTTCAACTTGCTCTGCAAACAGCCTCTCAGTCCCCTTACCGTCAGCTGGCCCCATAGCACACTTCCGTTTCCTTAAGTTTTTCTTCTTAATGATACCTACTGATTTCCCAAAAGAGGGTACCAGGTGAAGGGAATTTGAGGTCAATACAGTTTAATAACTCAGTCTTATCCATAGCAAGAGTTACTCATAGGTAACTAATGGGTCCAGTCCATTATGGCAGTTTGTGACCACTCTATGATATCAATGGTGGTCTTTCTTTTTTTTTTAATTGTTCACTTGCCCATTTGCCCATGGTATTAACACTCAGCCCTTCAAATATCCAGGGAAGAGCTTCGGACTGGTCAAGCTTGGGTCACATGCCCACTTTATGGATAGGGAAAGACAGGATTCCTTGACTTGATAGTCTACCAAGACCATATGCCAGGGAAATCAGGTGGCTGTTACCAAAAAGCCAAAATAAAAATACCCACCAGAATGGTAATGTAGAAACCTTCAATTACCTTGTCCATTATTTAAATTTTTATTATGTATCCCTCTCCAACTAGAATGTAAACTCCATGAGCATAGGGAAGTAGTCTGTCTTGTTCCATTCTGTAAGCAGAGAGCCTGATACACAGTAGGGGCTCAATAAATGTTTGTAACATGAGTGGGACAGGCAAGATTCACATATTGTCTGAAGCCTCATTATGAGATACTGCTGAAAAGAGCTTGGTGCTTATTTAAAACCCAGCAATTCGCAGAAAGAAAAAAGTAAAACTGTCATTATTTGCATGTGATATGATATATAGAGAACCCTAAAGATTTCACCAAAAAAAAAAAACTATTAGAACTAATAAATGAATTTAGTAAAGTAGCAGTACACAAAATTAATATTCAGAAATCAGTTGCATTTTTATACACTAATAACAAACTATCAGAAGGAGTAATTAAGAAAACAATACCATTTATTACTGCTTCAAAAAGAATAAAATACCTAGGAATAAATTTAACTGCAGAGGTAAAAGACCTGTACTCAGAAAACCTTAAAACACTGAAGAAAGAAATTCAAAGAAGATACAAATAAATTAAAGGATATACCATATGCTCATGAATAGAAAGAATTAATATCATTAAAACATCTATATTACCCAAAGCAATCTACAGATTCAATGCAACCCTTATCAAAATACCAATGGCATTTTTAAACAGAACTAGAACAAAGAATCCTAAAAGTTATATGGAACCACAAAAGACCCCAAATAACCACAGCAATCTTGAGAAAAAACATTAGATGTATCACTATACCTGATATCACACTATACTACAAGGCTATAGTAATCAAACAATTGTGGTACTGGCATAAAAACAGAAACACAGAACAATGGAACAGAATAGAGTCCAGAAATAAATCTATGCCTATGTGGTCAATTAATCTATGAAAGAAGGAAAGAATATACAATGGGGTAAAGACAGTCTCTTCAATAAATGGTTGGGAAAACTTGACAGATACGTGCAGAAGAATGAAACTGGATCACTTTCTTACACCATGTACAAGAATAAACTCAAAACAGATTAAAGACTTAAATCTAAGACCTGAAACCATAAAATTCCTAGAAGAAAACATAGGCAGTAAACTCTTGACACTGCTCTTAGGATTTTTTTTTTTTGATATGTTTCCTCAAGCAAGGGAAACAAAGGAAAAAACAAACAAACAAACAAATGGAACTACATCAAACTAAAAACATTTTGCAAGGTGAAGGAAACCATCAACAAAATGATAAGACGACCTACTGATTAAGAGAAGATACTTGCCAATGATACATCCAATAAGGGGTTAATAACCAAAATAAGTAACTTATACAACTTAACATGAAAAATAAACAAACAAATAATGATTCAGTTAAAAAATATGCAGAGGACCTGAATAGACATTTCTCCAAAGAATACATAGAGATGGCCAATAGACACATGAAAAAATGTTCAATGTCACTAATCATCAGGTAAATGCAAATTAAAACCACAATGAGATATCACCTCACACCTGTCAGACTGGCTATCATCAATAAGTCAACAAACAAGTAGTGTTGGTGAAGATGTGGAGAAAAGGAAACCTTCACACACTGTTGGTGTGACTGTAAACTGGTGCAAAAACTATGGAAAACAGTAAGGAGGTATCTCGAAAAATTAAAAATAGAATTACTAGTCGATTTCTTATCAAGATGGTGGAATAAGTGAATGCTGTGCTTGCCTCCTCTCACAACCACGTTAAAATTATAACTAAACTATAGAATAACAATCATTGAGAACTGCCTGAAGTCTAGCTAAAGAGAAGTCCTACTACTAAGGACATACAGAAGCATCCTCGAGACTGGTAGGAGGGTGGAGACATGGAATGGGCTGGTCCTACACCGAGTGTGGCACTTAAAAATCAGGAGGGATATCTTGACTGCAGATTTCCTACCGGAGTAGCAAGGGGCCCCAGCCCTACACCAGGTTCCCCAACCCAGGGTTCCAGTACCAAGAAGAGAAGTCCCCACCACTTCTGGCTATAAAAACCAGCAGAGAATGTGGCTGAGTGAGACAGAGAGCTGCTGGAGTCCCAGACACTCCTCTTAAAGGGCCCAAATGTAAATTTACTCACAGATGGACTCACTCCCTCTGAGCTCCAGCACTGGGGCAGCAGCTTGAAAGGCACCAGGAACATACAAAGAGGAACTGAATTGTCTGGCTTCAGGGTGAGGGTTGAAGGGGCAGCTTTCTCCCAGAAAGAAGTACTGGCAGAATCCACTGTTTTTATGTTGAGCCTTCCCCCTTCCCAGTGTGCATACACAGACTGTTGCCATATCTGAGTCTCCATCACCCTGGCCAACCCAGTTTGAACCTCCCCAGTGATTCCCTGAGATTCTGCCCCATCCAACTGTGGGCCTGCCCAAGCTGCTTCCAGTGGCTTTTCCGTACACATGGCCTGTCTTGGCTCATGCTGTGGACTTTCTTAAAATCTCTCAAAGGTTCACAAACCCCAAACAAGAACATCTTGTTGGGTTTGCCGAGCAACCCCAAGCTTGGCACTAGTGGCAGCCAGCCTCAATTTGTAGCTTGGTCACTCTGAGGCACCTGCAAGCCCAGGACAAGTGGAAGCCAACTACAGATTGCTTGGTAGCTCATGCTAGGTGGCCACAAGCAGGGCACAGGTGGTGGCTGAACTTGGCCTGCAGCAGGGTCCCTCTCAGGAGTCCCCAGGCCAGCCTGCCAGGTGGCCAGCTTCAGACCAAGCTGAAACACCACCCTAGCCTGCATCTGAGGATGGCACACCCAAAAGGCAGACTGGGAAGGCACTAGAGCCCTGCTAAGTCAAATCCTGCTCTGTAGGGACAGCCCCAACACAAGAGCTCTTCCACTATAGTCACAGCCAGTCCTCATAACCAACCAGCTCAAGTTTCAATCCCTCTGATTGACATGCAAAGAGCAACCAAGGCTCAACTGCAACAGAGGGTACACACAACCCATACAAGGGACCCATATGGAACACCCAGCTCAGGTGACCAGAGATATTGTGCCACTGGGCCCCACAGGACACCGACTATATAAAGCCACTCTACTGATACTGGGAGACATAGCAGCCAACTATATAGAAACAAGCACAGGGAAGCAGCCAAAATAGGGAAACAAAGAAACATGACTCAAAGGAAAGAACAGAACAAAGCTCCAGTAAAAAAAAAAAAAAAAAAAAAAAAAAACTAAACAAAATGAAGATAGAAAACATAAAAAAGAACCAGTAAGAATGAAGATTACAGTATCTGAAATGAAGACTGTATTAGAGGGAATCAACAGTAGATTAGATCAAACAGAGAACTAAATCAGCAATTTAGAAGATAAAGTAGCAAAAAACACCCAATCTGAACAGCAACAAGAAAAAAGAAATTTTAAAAAAATGAGCATAGTTTAAGGGGCCTCTGAAATAACATCAATCATACCAAAATTTGCAACATAGGCATACCAGAAAGAGAAGAGAGAGAGCAAGAAATTGAAATCCTATTTCAAGAAATAGTGATGGAAAAATATCCTTAACCTGGAAAATAAAATAGTCATACAAGCCCAGGAAGCTCAGAGAGTCCCAAACAAGATGAACCCAAACAGGCCCACACCGAGATACATCATAATTAAAATGCCAAAGGTTAAAGACAAAGAAAGACTCTTCAAAGCAGCAACAGAAGAGCAATTATTTACCTACAAGGGGGCTCCTATAGACTGTCAGCTGATTTCTCAACAGAAACTGCAGGCCAGAAGGGACTGTCATGAAATATTCAAAGTGATGAAAAGCAAGGACGTACAGCCAAGATTACTCTACCCAGCAAAGCTATCATTCAGAATCGAAGGACAAATAAAGAGCTTCCCAGACAAATAAAAGCTAAAGGAGTACATCACCACCAAGCCAGTATTAGAGGAAATGTTGGAGGGATTTCTTCATGAAGAAGAAGAGATAAAAGATCAATAATATGAATAAGAAAATGGCAATAACTGCATATTTATCAACAATTACTTTTAATGTAAATGGATTAGGTGCTCCAATCAAAAGATAGGGTGGCTGAATGAATAAGAAAACAAGATCCTTACATATGCTGCCTACAAGAGACTCACTTCAGATCAAAAGACACACACAGATTGAATGTAAAGGGATGGAAAAGATATTTCATTAAAATGGAAACAAACAAAAAAGTTGGGGTAGCAATACTTTACCAGACAAAATAGTCTTTAAAACAAAGGCTATAACAAAAGACAAAGAAAGACCCAGTAATCCCACTTCTGAGTATTTATCCAAAGAAACCCAAAACATTACCTCAAAGGGACATGTGTCCATATGTTCATTGCAGCATTATTTACCATAGCCAAGGTATGGAGGCAGCCTTGGTGTCCATCAATGGATGAATGGATAAAGAAGAGCTGGTACCTCTACACAATGGAATATTACTCAGCCATAAAAAATGAAATCTTGTCTACAGTCATGCCACCCTGAGCAAGCCCAATCCCATCTGATCTTGGAAGCTAAGCAGTCAGTCCTGGTTAGTACTTGAATGGGAGACCACCTAGGAAGACCAGGTGCTATAGGCATAAATAATAAAAAATAAGGGATTGTAAACTGACAAGATCCTTGTCATTTGTGAGGTCAACTAAAGTTTCCCTTGCCTAAAAAATTTTTTTAATTAAATTAAAATAAAATAAAATAAATAAAAATGAAATCTTGCCATCTGCAACAACATGGATCGTTCTAGAGGGTATTGTGCAAAGTAGGGTAAGTCAGAGAATGGCATATGACTTCACTGACATATGGAATCTAATGAACAAAATTAAACAAACAAAATAGAAACAAATTCATAGATATAGAGAGCATTTTGATGGTTGCCAGATGGGAGGGGGATTGGGAGGGTAAGTGAAAAGGCAGAAGGGATTAAAAAGTACACATTGGTAGTTACAAAATAGTCATGGGGATGTAAAGTATAGCATAAGGAACATAGTCAATAATATTGTAATAACTATGTATGATGTTAGATGGTACTACATTTATCAGGGTGACCTCTTTGTAAGTTATATAACTGTCTAATCACTTTGTTGTACACCTGAAACTAATATAATACTGTATGCCAACTATAATTAAAAAATTAAAAAGTTATTTAAAAAAAAACAGAACTCCTATATGATCCAGATATTCCACTTCTAGGAATTTATCTGAAGAAATATGAAACACTAATTCAAAAAGATATAATCACTCCTATATTCGTTGCAACGTTATTTACCATTGTCAATATATGGAAGCAACCTAAGTGTCCATCGATAGACGAATGGATAAAGAAAAAGTGGTACACATATACAATGGAATATTACTCAGCAATAAAAAAAGAATGAAATCATGCCATTTGCAACAACATCATTTGAGGGCATTTTGCTAAGTGAAATAAGTCAGAGAGAGAAAGACAAATGCCACATGATTTCACATATATATGGAACCTGAAAAACAGAATAAACAAACAATACAAAAACAGCTCATAGAGAACATATTGATGATTGCCAGGTGGAAGGAGTTTGGGGGGATGAGTGAAAAAGGTAAAGGGATTAAGAAATACAAATTGCCAGTTATGAAAATAGTCAAAGGGATGTAAAATACAGCAAAGGGAATTTAGTCAATAATACTGTAATAACTATGTATGGTATAAGCTGGGTACTAGCCTTATCAGGGGGACCACTTCATAAGTTATATAAATGTCTAGTCTCTATGCTGTACATCTGAAACTAATATGATAAGGCATGTCAACTATAACTGAAAAATAAAAATTTTAAACCCAGTGTTTCAGACAGCCCCCATTAAAGCTTATTCTTCTATCAGCTGAATCTCAAAATTGAATCCTCGCAGGCCTAACAGCGGCAAGGAGAAATCTGCCCAGCTGTGAGTTTAGCCCCTTCACAGAAAGAACACTCACCAATTCTTCGTGCCTGGACAGCTAGTCACCTCAGTCAGTTGAGCTATAGCAGTTCCCATTAAATATCTTTTCATTTTAATTAAACATTCTTTACTTTTAGAAAGCTCAAGTATCTTAAGTACCAAATTCAATGCTGCAATTCCATTTCATGAATTTATGACTGCTTTAGCTTGTGTCTCAATGCCATAAAAGAAAATCTTTTAATTAAGAGGTTGACACATTTTAAAAATGGAAATCAGAAATCAGGGATGTCTTCCACCTCGTTTTTACCAACACTCTACACCTTGAAATGATCATTTTTGTCTTTATCATTGCCCTTCTCTGAAGCTCTCTGTGTTCATACAGGATATCTATCTTATTTACTATTATATCCCTAATACCTAGGGTAGTTTGTGCCTGACACATGGTTGGTACTAAATAACTGTTACATTTATTGAATAAATACATCAATGTGCCTTTTCTTTAAATCGATTTCAATTAAATGCAACTAATGATTGAATGTTAACTCTATGATGGACAGCGTGCTATTGGGAACCCAGAGAAAACATAATCTTAATATTCTCATTAACTCATATAGTTATTTTTTTGCCTCAAAGATTCATTCTCATTAAGATCTACAGAAAACAATAGTAAGGAAGAATAGATTGTCTAATGAAATAATATAACTTGTTTAGCACTCCTCACCCAGTGCCATTGGTAAGTGGTCTCTTTGGGGCAGGACCATGTGAGGAGTTCCATGAACTTAGGCATTTTGTCATCATGGCTCCCTTCCTCCCTAAGGATAATTAAAAGTTATACTTTACAACTGCACTGGTGTAAAGATGAATATAAACCTGGTTAGATTCACTATTGTGTAGTCATCATTACTTTGTTCATTTTTTTCTTCATGTTTTAAATGAAATTAAAATGAAAACATTCTTGTGAGGCACTAAAAGTACCATGGGTCCCACAGGCATCGTGCCTAATGGATAAGCGGGCCTTGCTCTAAGGGCCACTTGTAGAAATCCTGTCCCCACCAGAGCAAGTTCTCTTCCTCCCTCCTTTCCTGATGAGATGCAGTTTCAAAGCAAGATGCTGGTCTAGGCTTTCTAGCTAGAATCCTAACTCAGGAGGCCTTTTCTTTTCTTATCTGACATAAGAATAAACTGAGACCTAAGGGGGACAATCCCTATCTGCATTAATCTTCCACTGGTTCTTAATCATGCTGACTCTTACCTTTTCTGTTGCTAAGCTGTGCGAAAATTATTTCTCCCCAACACTACAGAGCCCTCCTCTTGTTTATGCAAAGACCTCAATTAAGCTAGAAATAGAATTTAGCACTGCAAACATTGTTTAAAAAATGTTAAGACATCCAGTCCAGTGCTCCTGTTCATTATTCTCTGCTGAAACCTAATATTAGTAACAGCATGTACCGAGGACCTGGACCATGAATTAATAATGAAGCACTTGTACTGGAAAATATGTGAGCACCTAGTTACTTTCTTTGGCTGGCACCTGTGAGGATGAGTTTGCTCTGTCTTACACAGCACTTTCAGTGATAGGTTTGCAGGATAAAAGTAGTTATCAGTTATTTCGGAAGGATTACCTGCAGGGGGAAAGATAACTGAGCATTCAGCTATCATCGACCCTCTACCTCCCTGCTCTGCTGCCAAACCATTTTTTCTGTGAAACTTCCACTTTCAAGTGTTTAGTCCTGTCAGTGTTTTAACAGGTATAATTTCAACTGTTTTTTTCATCTGGCTTACTCCACCATGAGATTAAAAATGTCATTAAAACAAATAAAGAATTACACAGAAAGGCAATGTGGGAAAGTGGTTGAGGACAGAGGTCACAGATTAAATGAGACATAGGCTGGAATTCTGTTTTTCTGGACCACCACATAACATTTGTATCATGTTGAGCGAATCATTTAAATTTTCTGATCCTGTCTCTCATCCATAAACGGGGGATAATAATAATTACCTTTCTGGATTAATGTAAGGATTAGGATGAACGTAATGAAGCACCTAGTGCAATGTGGTATATAGTGGGCATTTCATGAATACTAATGGTTATCATCATCATTTTCATTTTCTCCATCATCTTCTTTGTATCCCTACCATTTAGCATAATCACTGGCACATTTTAATGTTTGTTGTACAAATCACGGAATATATTTTACATATAACCCTTTAATCTATGAAGAATGAAGGGGCGTTTGTTTTGTTTGGCTTGGTTTTTGACAAAATTAATTTTCACCTGAGTTTCCTCCTTCTTTATTGCTTCATCCCTGCCTCCTGGATAATGGAATCTTTGATACCTTGATAACAATGTATCAGGGATGTTTTCCAATGAATTCTCCATTTTTGATGGGTTTTAATTTCAAGAAAGTTTGGAAAAAATCCTCACCCAGAAATGATCACAGAACCTATTGTAGCAATCAAGAGAAATGTAAACCTGAACACAAAAACACATTTTTGTACAGCGGTGCCAAGTTTTTGGTTCTATATGTGTTAATACAACTTTAAGAATTATTTGGTTTATTTCTTGCAAGGCAACTCATTCACCTATCCCCCAAGACCAGGTTTTTTGTTGCTTCCTAAACATGTAAAAAAATGCCTTTCTACATCTGCAGAAAACAAGCAGTTGTTGTCATCACTATGCTTGCCCTGTGAAACCTTAGCAAGGTGATAGAGTTACACATTCCGTTCCTTTAAGAGGAGCACGGCATTTCAGCTCCACCGTCGTCAGGGCATTGCATCCAGCAGACATGATAAACTTGGCTTTTGAGTTGTATGGTTTTAGACATTAAATAATTTTTAAAAATAGGATAAAACCTAAACAAACAAAAAGAAAAAAGGAAAAGAAAAAAATTAGAATTCTCTCTGCTAATGAAAACTAATTCATGGGAGGAAGTTCAATTGTTGGGTTGTTTTTTTTTTTTAAGAGATTACATAACTGAGCATAGTATATGGTACAGGAAATAATTTTGCCATGCACCTGCACAGAAAAACCCACATCAACAAGTTTGCTTCGCCCGTCAATCTATGGGGCCAAGAACTAAGCCTGAAAGCAAAGGTGAAATAAAATACGAAAATTGCACAGCAGCCGCAGAGGAGTCAGCTATCCAGAGGCCCCTGCTGAAACCCCATCTTTAGGGTAGAGTTTCAGACACATTTTGATGTTTTGGTCACCTGACCCAAGCTCTGGAGCCCAATTGGCCTCTGAGTTTACAGGCTAAGTAATGATGTAACCAGAGTGTGTGGGAACCAGAAGGATGAGACAGATACAATTTTTCCCAGTCATTTATTAGACTTGGCTACTAATTCTGCTTGTTCCTCGGTTTGACTGCTGGTTATCAGGAAATTCGAACTACTTTAAGGACATAATGAGTTTATCTATACACAAGGTAGAATATAGTCACATTCATATAAAATTAAACCACAGATACAGAGAATAGTAACTTGGGAAATTCAGTTATATATATTTGAATTTGGTAGCAGATATATTTTAATGTATGTATATTTTGTTACACATTCTATTTTTTTACTAAACATCATCATTTAAAACATCATTTACAATATCATTCTGACCATGTCTAAAAAAATCCATCAAATAAATATGTTGGTTTATTTATGTTTTCTATTCCTTTTTGTAATTCACAGAGTTTTTTTCCAAACAGAATAATGTTTATACTCATGTAATTTGTCACTATGGCAACTTTTGGCCTTTAAAATGCTGACACTATATCAGAGACAACCAAGAGAAGAAATTACCGTGTTTGACAAGAATAAGCAGAACCAGTTTGGCAAACTTCAGGCATAAACAAACATAGCAGGGCAAGGATGCCTAAGGATAAAAAGCATTTGTTGTTCTACCCACTAGATTTCATATCAAGGAAAACTAGAGCATATTCAGGTTTCATGGCAAAAACGAGAGATTTAAACCTGATAGCAAAACTTAAAGAGAATTTTTCTTTCTCTAAATTTCTTATACCCATCCCCCCCCAAAGAAATCATTTAAGTAATTTCTAACATTCACACTTTATTATCTTTCTGATGTGTCAGTATGAGTTTGTGGAAAATTTTCTAACTCATAATTCTGAATCTCTTTAGGACAATCTTGCAGTTGTATCTCACAAGGTCTCATTACAACAGACTGAAAATGTCATAAGTCTCAAAACTAATAGCATGGCTGGACTTTATAATAAACTTTCTGCATGATTTTTTAAATTAGTTGATGTTATCCTTTTGGTAGCATTTATACTTATAAAAAAGTATTTCACCTCAAAAGACTTTATCTAGTTAGCAAAAATGTCTTCAGGAAAGAAATCCCTAAAAAACAATGCTTTATCATTCTCTTTGTATAGATCATGTCCTACACATACACAATAGAGATGCTGTCTGACATCCACTTAAACCTGTTGGGAACTATATCAAACATTAATGAGAATTAGTGTTAGAACTGGTGTAAACATAGCAAACAATCTGGTGAAAGTACATCCTCACGTTTCCATATGTTATGCAGTAAGCAGAGTCATTTAAGAAGTGAGATACTCAGGGAGATGGTGTTCAGGTAGCAAGTATCTGACAGGTGAGAAATAAACACACCCTGGATCTATTTACTTCATACCACTACCATATACACAACTACCCAACTCTGCCCCTTCAGCCTCTTCTTGAGACAGGTCAAGTTCAAGATAAGCAATTTCATTATGAAGAGCTTCTACAAAATAGTTAAAAATGATTTAGTACTTCCAGGTGCACTGTAATTCTTGGCAGAAAAAGTTAATTCCAGGTGTGTAATCTCCTAAAGAAATCTGTTGTCAAAGCTGGATAAAACCATCACATTAGAAAAATAGAAGTTTACCCATGAACAAAGTACAAGGTATGGTTAGGAAAACTCTCTGCTCCATGCAGAAATTACAGCATAAAAGTGAAACTCCCTTTTACTTCTGTAAACATTGCTTGGTTTTGGGCATCATTTCAAAAGAGGTAGAGCTGAACATGCACAAGCATATAGAAATATGACATACTCTTGGTGGGAGGTTTGAGGTGGAGCCCTAGTGCCAAGCCAGACTAATATACAGACAAAGGAAAAAAGAAGATTCATTTTATAGCTTACAGATTTTTTTCTTCATTTTTTTAAGCAGCCGGACCAACTAAATAACTCAATCAACAACAACAAAACCAATATGTGCCACACAGTGGAAAATGTTATAACAGCTCAAATAACAAGGGGGCCCTGGCAGGGATGGAAACGTGTGTGGAAGGGGCAGTAAGAGAGATCCTCATATTATGGAATATTTAAACTTTGTAATTCAATGCACATTTTTTAACTGATTTCCTTTTAAGAGGCATTTATTTATGACAGGTTTATGAACAATATAGCATGTACAGAGCACTGACGTTCTCCCATGACTTGTTTTTATTTCCATATGTTCAGATGAAATGAGTATCACATTTAACAGTATTACTAGCTGCTCTTGAAGTGTCTGCCAGTGCTACAACCCTTGGGAGTTGTTACCAGCAGATTAATATCCTGTGGGTCACTTAATTTAAAAAACCACATTATAGAGGCATTATGTGATTAGATGTACTGCTTTTACAAGTCAGTTGGGGTGTGTACTTTGCATCTGGTTCAGAAAGAATGACGAGACTAACTTATGAAGACCTCCGACCTGGAGTCTCTGAGAGGCCAATGATTATACAGACATACGGACAAGCAGAGAAAAATGTGTCCTCCATCTACTGTCAGAAACTGCCTTGAAAACAGAATCTAAAAGGAACAACTTGCTCAGTCAGAAACAGGCCTTAACAGCTGGTCAGAACTGGTGGCTTCAGAGAGAAAAGGGAGGTGCTATCAATCCCCCATCACCTGCTTGTCACCAAATACTCATGATAAATAGAGAATCATGCTATGTTCACATTATGCTATCAACACCACGTCCTACCAATTGTTAAGTATTTTACTTGTGAATTTAAAATGTGCTGTTTATTCTCCCTTTAAACATTTTCAAAGCTAGGTATCAGGCAGACCACCCAAAACAACAGGAAGTGTGCCTTTTGAGTGAGCAACAGGAATTTGCCATTGGCTCCAGGACACCCTAGAATAGGATGCTCAGCATTTCCTACAGAAGTTTCAAATGGCATCAAGTGCAGAGGCTCCAGGCAACACGGAAGTATCAATCATCATTTGTGGACCACTATCAATTATCTTTACGGAGATAATTCATTTAGGCTTCCTCCAGGCCAGGCCCAAAGAAGCCTCAGGCTACCATCAAGAAGGAAAGAAACCCAGAAAGACATTCCAGATGGGACATGATGAGCTGGAGGACTGATGTCTGAGGTACATTGTGGGTAATTCTGGTTATATTCACAGTCAAAGAAAAATGATATTCGCCTTCGATAGAACAAATTTGCAAGAGTTACTCGTTTTAACTGTCCTGAACCCTCACAAATACTGTACACTGAAATGATTGTTTTAAAAATAGAGTTATTTTGTTCAGTCTTTCAAACTGTCAATGGGAAAGTTTTTTTCATCAAATATAAATTGAACAGATCAATCCTGAAGTACATTTCACAATGTAGAGGAAAAGGAATTTACTCAAAGTCGAGACTGCGGGAGATGAACTAGACAACAGAAATGGTGTGCCTGTGGGTTTGCCAAAGCACAAAATTGTCAACAGCTTCCCTGAAAGTTTAACTGAAATCTTATGCCCTGGAGGAAGGTGAAGTCTCAGAGAAAAGAGGCATCTCCAGTGGCTGCTTTCGAAGCCCTGCTTATAGGTGTAATTAGTGAGGATCACAAGTATTTTGACTCAACCACAAGCACCCGGTTTGCCCATTACTTTATTTTTTTAACCCGACAAGAAAATGTGGCGGTGATAAAGAGAGGGATGAAAAGATGAATCGTACTCTTTGTATTGTTTTGCCATTTGCCATATTTCTAAAATACCAAGATTCCCAATCTCAAGAGGATGCAAGAATCTTTTGCTCTATTCATCATCTGATAAAGAATGAATAATTTCCAATGGCTGAATAATTACTGAAAATAGTTTCTTGTATTTGTATCTTTAAACGGGTGGAGATCACTCCCGATTTGTACTGATCTAGACACTGGATTATGTCCCAAACTGTGACACCCTCAGTGGGTCACAGAGCATCTCGATATGTGTTTCCTTATGTGTAAAATCATATTATTTCTCTTGCCAAATTCTCGAGATTGTTGAAAAGAATTGAGTTCATGACTATAAAAATGCCTTCAAAAATATAAAGCACTGCAAAAAATTCAAGGAACAGGGACAATTATGAAGAAGATGATGACAACAATGAGAGAGAATTCAGGTGGAAATTATGTCTACTTCTGAAATTATGTCTTAGTATTTGCCATTTGAGAATTTTGATATTTTTTGACATCGAGTACTGAGATACTAATAAAATTTATGAGAACAATGCTGATCCTCAAATGAAATAAGTTTTGAATATACAATGCATATTTCTCAAAAGAAAATTCATGATATGCATATTTCTATATTTACTAGCACTATCGAAGGTAACAGACATTAATGCAAAGTGCTCAACACTCTGCAAGCTTCTGGAAGGTATCCTTCCCTGCTTTGCAGACATGAATCTTCTCTTCTTAAATGAGGCTTGGGAAGGCCTAGTGATGGTCATCTTTAGATCTTTAGTCTGACTCAGATACTGTCCTACCCTATTCAAGGGCTGTGGTTGCTGTCAAAGGGTGAAATAAACATGCTTCTCAGTATCATCACCCAAGGACTTTACTTTTTGCCCTCTGGGTCTGCCTCAAGTGGCTGCTAAGAGATAAAGGATGAAAATAAAAAGTATGTAACAGTGAGAACTAAAAAGAAACTATAGATTTCCTAGGATAAGGATAAAGATTTAATTTTGTAGTATCAGTTGCTGCCCTGTTAAACAAGTAACTGCACTATGAAAACTTTATCTTTCTAGATATCTGTACATATCTTTGTCCACAGTACCCTCCCACCACTAAGGCAAAGGAAAAGCACACTGATTTTTCTGCAAAATTCCATGCTTTTCTTTTAAGTTGATTAGCTGAAAATCTGCTATTTAAATAGGTAGCTATGTCTTGCTTAGATAGCTGAAGTTACCAGAAAAGCTTTAATTGATAGGACATTCAAGGATAAAAGCACTAGGCCAAAATCAAATACAGAGGCACCTTCTTGGGGCTGCTCTGAGATGAATGGCAATTATTTACACTCTGCCTTACTACTCAGACACATGAAATAAGGCTGGAGCAAGAAGAACAATGCTATCCACAAAGAAATGAGAATTATAGCATCCTGGATGGACAGATTTTTATTATCCTTGTTTTCAGATAAGTAAGTTACTCTGTGAATGAAGAGCAGTGGAAAGCCTATATCCTATTTTATTGTCCATCTTCAATATTCTGTGCTATGATTTCAAGTACACTTGAAACCCTTTTGCATTCCTCTTTTTGCCCATTATATTCCTTGTCTACAGTGGGCATTTTCAGCTCTGACAACCATGTCTGTGAATCTGTGCTCTGGATGTCAGGACCCTGCCCATGAGGTTTGCTAATTATCCTAACTCCCCCTGCTGGTGGGTTTAACTACAACCCAAATTCAAAACCCTTCTCTCATTTGAACACAGTAACTATTAACAATATTTTTCAAGTTAATCTATATAGTAAAAAAGTGGGTCAAAAGGAACAAGAAAAATTTAAAAGAAGGTGAATTTACATGAGAATGTAACTCTATAATATAAATAAATTGCAAGTTTGATATTTCTAAAACTAGTCTTTGTGATTAGATTTGTGAACTATAAAATAGATACACTGGTCTAATTTTTTCCTTATTTTCTTTCTGTTCCCACACCCTTCCTCATTTTTGTGGTTTGTGATATTTCCCTTGTCTCTAAGCTCTAGACTTCTACTTAATAAGTACCAATAAAGATTGGATGTTATCCTTAAACAGTGGTAGCATTCCCCACCTGCTAATTGCTTTATTTGTACTCGCTGTTTCCGCCCTCTCATCAACAGGGGCTTTAGCATAAAGGGCAATGAAGTAGAATGTGATGAGGCGAACAGGAGCCAGCCGAGTGAATGCTTCTATAATTACACAGTAGCCTGGAGTAGCTCTTCTCAAATCAAATTATGAGCCTGGATTACCTAAAACTCTCAGGACACAGCCCAGGTTTTCATTTGTATGTATGTTACTTTCCTCTTGCCCTTATTCTTCACAAAGATCATAAAAGCTTCAGTTCCAAAGCAATATTCCCAAAGCAATGAGACATCATGGAGAATGCCGCTTCTTTAAATGGCTCACCTGACCCTGTGTGTTTTACAACTTATTTAAAAAATTTAAAAAGAAAGAATTGTTTCTCATTTTTATAACCACCCCTGTAATTTGCATATCAAGCTTTAATCCCAGCTGAATTTACTCATGATTCTTTGGCAAATATTTATGCCTTGTCAACATCCCAAGCACTCATAAGGCAACTGGAACAAAAGTCACTAGGCCTCAGCAATGTTTGGGTCCTTGTTTGAACACCTGACCATCCCCTTAGAGTATACACTGCACTGAAAATAACAGTAATAAGAGGACCAGACTCAAGGTTAGGCCAACTGAAATAGGGACTCAAATCTGTGGCTGACGAGCTGTGTGGCCTTGAACCAGTAATTTACGTTCTTGTTTTCTCCATTTGAAACCCAACGAGATTGGACTAGATAATCTCTAAGGTCCCCTCTAGTTCTATGGTTTCCTATATTCATAGTGCTATATGAATAATGTACACAGGAGACAGTGCATATTTGATCACAGTAGGCAAGGGAAGCAAGGTAATCTTCTTCTCTAGTTTAAATCAAATTAAGATTTGATGTGTTCAAGATCAGGTCAAAAAGTGAACAAAATATGGTAAGGTATGGCAGGCTGATCACTCCTGGAGAGAAAGAGCTGGGGTTCAGGCTTAGCTCTGCCAGGCTCTGGGAAGTGTTGGGTAAGTCCACAAAAGCTTCTGAGAAGGGTGGGCTAGATGAACTCTGAAGTTATTTCCAATATCGAAATTATGGCTCAAACAGAAAAAATTTCAAATCACCACATTATTCAGTGAATTTTACTCTATATTCTTGAGAAAAATGGATATTGGCCTGAATAATTATGAAACAACTATTCAGTTCCATATTACTCTGCAATGAAGAAATTTCAGTTGGTTTACCAATATATACTAAAAATGGACATCCTGATGGGGAAGACAAGTAAGATTATAACTATCACAAACGTAAGGACATCTATGGGCATCATAGAAGTATGTTCAAACATCACATGTCAATTTGTTAAGGTGACTCTTAGCTACCATTGAAAAGATGAGTTTTTATTTTCATGGCTAATATCTTAATTTAGAAAGTCATACTAAATTAAACTGAAAACATTAGTTGCATGTCCATTTTACTTTTTAAAAAAAGCTGTAAGCTTTCAATACTAAAGCCTTTTTAAAAACCATTCATTAGCTAAATTGTCATAAAATAAGCTGAGTTTTAAATTGATTCCACTTGAAAACTAAAAGACTTAATGAAACAAATTTAATTTAGTTTTCCATAATATTATTAATTTAAAAATTACAAACACAAGTGCTAGCACCTTCTAAGTACTTTCCATGTTTACTAAAACACTAGTTACATCCACAAGACTAAAATACCCAACCAGTAAGGTATCAATAGAGCCACTCAACGCACCAAATGGCAATGGCCCTGACATGGACATGGTCCTTGTGTTGGACCACTGTTGTCTTCTGTAAGGTTAACTGAGATAGATGGACAAAAGACACCCCTTGGGAATGCACTAGAGGAGCAGATTACAAAAGAATTTAGAACTTCAAAGAGCGCAAATTATACACAGATAGGATAACAGGAATATGATTTCTTCTATTTCAAGTCAAACCTGAAACCCTTATTCCAGAATTTTTCTGAAACATTTGAAAAACTTTTAAATCTACTTTGCAAACTTAAAAGGCTATGAAAATGTTAAAGTTAGCCCATTTGGGGTTTGCACTTAACCACTGTTTCTTTCATTTGTGATTGAAGTAGACAGAGAAAATAAATTTATCAAAGATAATTTTTCAAGTATTTGTCATTTTCCAATTTTAATATCCTTTCCTTTCTATCTCATTTCCTTGCCATTGTCAATACTACATTTGACTTGTTGGTCTCATAAAGGTGGAAATTTATATGTGTATGGGTATATAACACATTTTTTATACATATATGATATGTATTTGATATATATATACACATATAGCATGGAAAAGGAAGTATTGCTTGGTTTTCAGGTTGCTTTTAAAAAACAATCTATTGCTTTTTGTGCCTCCATTTCCAATCAGCAACTTACTCTCAAAATTGTTTCTTATATGTATAGATATATAAGCCTATAAAATATTCTTGTATTGAATAATGTATCTGAAGCCAGGATATAGCTGGCTTCCTGGTTCTGCTTTTCCTTATCTGATAACCTTAGAAAATTGCTTAACCTCACTGTGCCTCAGTGTCCCCATCCTTAAAATGGAGATAATAATGGCTTCTACATCACAGGATTGTTGTGAGAATTAAATGAGCTTATATGTGTAACAAAATTAGAATTGTACCTACCACCTATGAAGTATTAGAAAATTAGATATTATTATTACTATAGGTTTAGTTTATATTACAGAAGTACGTCGATAATTAAACTACTCTCCTCATTAAAGATCTTCCAAGTATATGAAGTCTTCAAAATATAAAATTCCATATTCTACCTCCCCCACCATCCTCTACTGAAATAGAGGTTTTATAACTATTATCCTTCATTAACACTTATGCCAAGGAATATTCTCGACTTGGTTATAGACAGGTGCTATCCCACAGAACTTTCTTTAATGATGGAAATATTCTATATCTTCCCTGTCCAACATAGCAGTCACTGGCCACATGCAGCTGATGAGCATTTGAAATGTGGCTGGTTTGACTAAAGATTTCAATATTTCATTATATTTTATTTAAATTACAATTAAAAGAGCCACAATGGCTAATACGGCTCCCATATTAGGCAACACCATTACAGAGCATTTTGGAATCACATAGACTTGAATAAATGGCTGACACTTACTACCTCTATAACCTTTAATTTCTTAGAGCTTCAGTTTAGTATGTAAAATAGAAAAAGTAGTATCTATCATCTAGAAAAAAAATGCAATAATATTGGTAAATGGCCTGGTGAAATGTAGTTTATAAATAATAGTTTTCCTGATTCTCTACCCTTCTTTAAATTGGTATTATTTGTCCAGAATGGCTCTTAGAAGGACTAGACAAAAAGCAGAGAGGACCTTTTAGCTCTTTTTAGATTTAAAAATGAAAAATTTGAGCCCCTCACTATTCTCACTTCCTTCGCTGTAACTGTCAGTCTTGAGAGGAAATGCAATGTTCTGTTTTGACAGAGACCCCTGAAATGCCTGAGCATCTTTCAAAAGGCACAAAAATAAGAGAATCCTCAGGACCCTCTCACTCTCAGACAGGTTCACGTTGGGTCCCCAGCAGTCTTCGCAGGGAGCCCCAACTGTTACGTACTCGCCTGGATGCCTCTTGTTGTCTCTATCAAAAAGCAATCATTGTGGGACAATAATATTGTGATCTGGCATCAATATCATCATCAAAGAATTGATCTCAAATAGTTGGGAGTTCCTAGGACAACCTACTTATATTGAAACTCTTCACAATTACATTTCTAAAAGGTGGTAAGAAATTTTTATGCATCACAGAAACAGAAGTGCAGTCTCTTTAAATGATCATAAGGGTCTTGGATACACAACCTCAGGGAAAATCTGTGCAGAAAATTACAATCTGGGTCTAGAATAAAGAACAAATTGCAATATCAGCATTCCTAAAATTGAGACTTGGCTTCAGAAGGGCAGGATGGGGTCCAAAAGACTTTCTCAGCAGCCTCAGCCCTCTTCTGAAGTTATCTTTTCTGGTGAGAAAACCTTTTACTATCAAACCTTGTATTTGATGCTTTAAAGGTTTTAGCCAAGTCGGCACCTTCCCACATCCTAAGCAGAAAGACTTTCTGGACATCCACAGCTTCATGGGAATAATGAATCATGATTGTCATCCAAAAATAGAAAGACTACATATCCACCCAACCATTATAACCTGTATGCCAGATCAATTGTGGGAGGGAGAGATGTATGAATGAGAAATATTGATTTCATCCAACTCTGGACTAATATATACCCAAAGGGAATAGAAGTTAAAAAAAAAAAAAGTGCCCAAATTATAAGGGAGTGGGGTGCTGTGACAAAAGCACCCTGACTATGAGATCTGGGTCCAGTTACTTGATTTTTTAAGCCTTGGTATCCACAATATAGGGATAATATCACTTTATTTAAGAATTATAAGGATTAATTGGACAATGCGTAAACTGCTGAACACAATAACTAACATGGGGTTGATAGTCAACAAAGACCTGTATTCTTCACTCCTTAGATATTTTTAAATGATATTATGTTCATTTAGCTTCCAAAGTTAGATCAGTCAACCTGAAGGTATTTATTTAAACTTTATCCAGATTTCAAAAATGAATTAATCATATATTAAGCCAGAATACCAATTTCAGCAAATTTTGATGAAGTTTTGGGATTTAGTATGCCTGGGCCTCAAATAAAGTTCAGGATTTAAGGATCTGATTTTCCCCTGATGCATGAATTAGAGGAATAAGAAATCTATAATACAGGCATTGGGCACCATTTGCTTAAATAAGTACAATTGCCTTTTCACTGAACAACCCTTTATCATTGTTACCAAATAGGGTTTTTTTACTGTGAATTCTGACTACATCAATCCTCTTCTCCTCTAGTACTTCATATTGCATTCGAATAAGAAATAAGACCCTTGTAAATGGCTTCTGAAACTGCTTTGAGGTCACAATGAGATCCAAAGAAGGTCCCACTTCCCATATTTCTTTCTATCTGCGTCCCTTGACTGGCTTTTCTCATGCCAGTTTGACCATCATCTTATTCCTCCACTACATAAACTCACCTCTGGGTAGGCCTCAATGTTTTAGATGGAATTAAACACAGAGTGGGAAGAAATGAGGGGGAAATGATTTTTCAGGCCCATTCCAACTCTGCAATGTTGTGATTTTAAAGTTATAAATCTAACTTTCTAAACCATCACTCCCTCCTCCTTCTATCACAGTCATTCTATTCTTTTCAACAAGTGCCAAAAGGAGAATGCACACCCCCATACACTTGCTTCCACAAAGCCTTATCCAGAACAGAAAGTAAACCTCTTTAGTTTTTCATTAAAGTTGTAATTTATAAAAATTCTTCCTGATCTTTAGCCACTTCACTTGTGAAGCACCCAAGCTCAGCACTGAGCATGTAGTTAGCACACCATAAATACCTGTTAATTGATTTACAATGTTAATATTATTCATTCTTTTCATTTCACATACTTGTTTAGTGTTTTACCTGTTGTCTATTTATCCTCTACGCCTACCTACATTGTTGTTTCTCTCTAAAACTACAAGCTGCAAAGTGTAGGAGCCACGTTTCTTTGACTCACTGTGGATAATGAGCTGTAGAGAGATGCTTCAGCAGGCTTTTCAACTGATTGATTAATAGAACGATTGATGGATGGATAGAGGAAAGGGTGAATGCATAACAGCATTCTCCACTTGCTATTCCAACAGGCTAAATTTAGCAAAGGGGTCCCATTCTGCCCTTGCCCCCCTAAACAAAGCGGCAGAGGTAGGTGAGTGAGAGGGTCAAGGAATAGCCGCCCCTACCACACACAATGGAGGAGTGAGTCTTGCAGAGGATACAGATTCTTCTTCCACTAATTGCTGCAAAACGTCTTTTGAGGCAAGGTGGTTATTTTCTATTATTTCTTGGTCATTTTCTTAGGATAACATGTACTTTTTAAGTTATAAAAAAAAATATCTGACAAGCACCACACTTTTTTTAACCCTGCAATTTTAACTTTGAGTCACACTAAATACAATTAATTCCCCCATTGCTGATAATTTATTTATTCATTTTTCTAGTACACATTATAGGTGGACTTGTTTCATAAATCTAAAAAATACAAAAGAGATAAGCAAAATATTTAAATCTTTAAACTGTCAGATTTAATTTAGAATGCATGTCAATTTCAAGACCAAACTAAAGGTCTTTGGGCTCAAAGTCTTTTTTTTTTTTTTTTTTTTTTTTTTTTTTACCAGATTATTTTAGCCAAATAGAGGAGCAGGCAGAATTAGACACATGGAAGCAAGCAACAGATCTCAGGGTTTTCATGAATTCTGACTAGAGATACAGAGCTATGTCTCAGTTCATGTTTATTTCTACCAGTGCTACATGTAACATGTAAGAAGAATGAGTTCCCCAGGAGCTACATCTTGTGGGAATTCCCAGGGGCACTAACTGAAAATCCATTATTCTTTCTGCCATTCAAGAAAATATATCAGAACCTGATAAGTGAATAAACTAGAATATAGTCAAATTTATTTTTTAATTTTTCATTCATTCATTTATTTGAAAATATGTATTGAGTACCTACTATGCGCCAGGTATGGCTCTAGGTACTGCAGATACATAGGTGAGAAGATACACAAGTTCTCTGCTCTCATGAAGCTTATGTTCACATTATTTGGCCCTTGTTTTGCTAGTAATTAGTTGGATACAGTGCACCACTGGTATACTCATTTCTTCTCTTTGGCACCTTGACACTGTTCTATGGCCTGTGGAGAATACAAACAGAAGTAGGATATGAGCTAATGAAAGAATATAACTCAATCCTCAACAAATCTTCAGTGTCCACTATGTAGGAGGGACCGACCAGGAGAATGTCTATGCCCTTCCCTTTAGCAGTGAGATTATTATCACAGTAATATGGCTCTACACTCACTCTAGAAATCTCCATTAACTATGAATGGTAATGGAGACTCATGGATCTTATTAGAAGCTTTCATAATAAGCCATTGTAGAAGAATATCTCACAAAAGATTTATGTTAGATTGGTATTTTAAAAAGCAGTTTATGAAACTATATGCAATATAACACACTTTTATTAAAAGACAAAGAGTAATTATTCATAGAAAACGATGGCCAGACTATTTAGCAATATGTTGGCAATGAATAGCTCCAGTTAGGATGATGGGTGCTGTGTATGTCTAAATGCATGTGGATTCATGCGTGCATGTACTTTTCGATCTTTCCTAAATTTTCTACAATGGAAGTTTTTACTAAATTCTCTACTCACTGGGAGAAAAACTTTACCCCTTCTCCCAAAAAACTACAACAAATATTACTGCAACAGAAGGGGACCTCCAGAGACAGAGGAGCCAGCCTCCTTGTCCAGGTGGCCCCCTTTTGTAAGGTGATATTCTTTGGCCTTGTCATACTTGGCATGAAGCTCTGAAGTTTTTCTTGTCAAATTTCACTTAGACCTATTAGCCAGCAGGTACCCAGTGACCCTAATTTTTTAAACACTGCTATTAGGTGCAGTGTATAGGTGGTATTTCATAACCTATGAATAGTTGGTAATTCTTGTAATAGCACTTATTCTCCTGAAATAAATTATACATTTTTCACAAACATCATCAAAAGAAGCTTATCACAATGGTATCAAATGGAAGACCTTTCTACAAAAAAAAAATGTTTTTGAAGTGGGTGGTAGATTTCTAAATCAGCCAAAGTACTATCCTCACTTGAGAGATATATAATAAAAAGAAAGAGCCTGCAAAAACAAAAACAATTGCATGGTGTACCTTCTTTCATTTTAGTCTGTTTCTTCCAAACTGATCGCCCCCCTCCCTTCCACATCATGGAGAAAATACAATGCCATTCACCAGTGGAGAGAAAATAAATGATTGTGCAAACTTATAGAATCATCTTATCACAAATTGGCAAATACACTTAATGATTAATTATCTGCAAAGACTTCAGTCTTGTCACCTTTCAATTTTCTGCTCAGCATTTTAAAAAAAGGAACCAATTCTAATTAGTAAAATAATTTTTCAGGTTCTTATAGAGCTGATTCTCTATGAAGCTCTTGGAAAAGCTTGCTTTTATTTTGTGTGTGTTTTTTTTTAATTAATATAATTCCCTTACTCTTATGTGAGAACTAAGAGCACTTGCACACTTAACCCACCTCCAAATCAGTAAAATATCTTTTTAAAGATTCCTATTGTTTTTTTTTTAGGCACAAATCTAGGAGCTCTGAGTTTCTGCTGCCATTCATCTGTGCTGAATGGCAAAAAAAGAGCTTAAACCTCCCAGACAGAAAGTTGTATTTGAGAGTTAATATGAGATTTGCTTCGCCCATGTGAATTATCTCAGGATAATAGTAACAACAGAATCTGGGATGATGATATGTAAGCTAACATAGAGTCAGATTTACAGATATATGTGTAGATAGTTCCAATTAACTACTAGTTCCATTTAGAAAAGAATTACCTCCTGAGAAAAGAGAGTTTGAGTTTATCTCTCTGTCCCTCGCTCCTTTACCTTTGAGCTTTTGGGGGGCCAGAAATGCTAACCTTAATTAATGGCAGAGCCACTGGGTCCCAGGCAAGGGTTTGGGTCCCAGACCGGGGTCTCCTCCTGTGCCTCTCCCGGGAGTAACGAGCAAGCAGGCTTCATTACTGGCAGCTGAGGGGAAGGGTCACTGGGAATGGATTTGCAGGGCCTTCATTGAGGGATCACTCCATGCTGAGAGGAGCTGGCCATGCTCTCGGACACCTGGTCATTAACATTGCTAATTAGCAGCCATTAATCAGGGCGCTCGCTTTTTTTTGTTGTTGTTGCATGTCACCGGCTCAGAGGAACCGAGTGAATAAGAAGATTGTTTCGTTACCTCCACAAGAGGTGGAATGAAAGCAGTTCCCATCAGCTCAAGATGAGATGGATTAAGGGAAAGGTTAGACAACAGTTCGAGATGAGCTGGAGTGGGAGGGGGGTTGTTGGAGGGGCCAGGAGACCTGAGCTGTCTGCTCAGGGAAAATCAGTCACCTATAATTAATGAAATCGACTGCAACCTAATTCTAATCATCGTGTGAGCAGTCCTCTAACAACCCAATTTTTGTATCTTAAGTGCTTTATTTTCTTCTGTTAGTGCAGGGAATTATCTTTAAGTCATTTTAATTCTGTTTGGAACTCAGTACATTTCAATTTGATATTTTCTACCTTCTCATTCTAACTTCGTTTTTCCTTCTAAAAGATTATCACAATTTAAAATTTTAAGTAGTTATAGCTAAAGCACTTTTACAATATCTTCACTTATTTACCTAAATGTATACATCGCAATCAAGAGTCAAAGGGTAATTTGAAAAATAATATTTCTACAGTTTTTAGAATGGAAATAATAAAAATAAGTGGTTTATTCTTACTTCTAACTGCCCCTAATAGGCAAGAAGGAATGAAAAGACACTATATTGATTTGTATATAATGACACTGAGAAGAATAATGTCATTAAAAAGAGCTAAAGATTATACATGTCTCTGTATGTGTTAATTGTTTTTTGTTGTTGTTAATTCAAATGCAATGCAATCACATGTTTTAATGGAGCATTTTCTCTTCTGGAATGTGGGGTGTCATTTGTGTATAGCACATTACACTTACCTTAATTTTCTAGAAAATGAAAATCTTGGTAACAGGTTGCATGTCACAGTGTTGTCATTGTCATCGTTTTTTACCTAGGAAAAAATATTGTGAGAATACTTATGTACTTCGCAGCTAGTTAGCTGCTATGAATTCATTCATTTATTTATTTAAATGTGTTCGCTCAAGAGCTGCAAACCACATCTCAACTTATGTGGGGAGTTCTCTTTATTAAACAGTGAGTACTTCATACAACTTTCTGCTGTTTCTGCTCTAGTCTGTAGTGGGTTGCAAAATGTGGTTTGCAGTGGCACTGGGAGACAAGGAAGTAGAGATTGCCTAAGTATTTATTAGTGTTGTGGCCTCATTTGGACATGTGTAATAAATATACATTTGCACATGTAATACACATCCCTGCACTTTCAAAGCAAAATTATTCATTTAATGGGTCCTACATTTCCAAACAATAAAAAGCTAAACCTGTTTTTTATGTACTAATTTGCTCTGCTTACAAAGAACTATGAAGTTGTTGGGGGAAAGGAAGCAAGTATGTAAAACTAATCTGAGGAGCATTTCAATTGGGTTGGGAATCCATAATATGATTTCTAGGACTTCATGGGAAAGTTGAACACTCAAGGGGAAGTTACACAAAGAACAGCTGAGAAAAAGTTGCATTCTGGCACAGAATCATGCAAATGGGGCACATTCTTCAGTTTTCTCATGACGGATTGCCTCTGAAACCACTGAGCCAAGCTGCAGCAATGCTAATGAGGGAGATGCATCAATGAACAGTGTCATCCCAGGGGCTTCCAAAGGGTATGGGAGTGGGGGGGGGGGGCGCGACACGCAGAGGGAGTTGGAGGAGGAAGAAGGAAGAAAGGAAGAAAGGAAGAAGAAAGTGAAGGGTGGGGAAGGAAAAAAGAAAAAAAATGGAGGGGGAGTAGTTGAACTTTGAATTATTAGGGCTAGACCTTTAAAAAACAAAACTAATTTAGCAGATAGTGATGGAAGATACAAAATGAACAGCACTATAATTATATCCCGTTAAGATTTTAGAGATTTTAAGAAACAAAATAGAATGGGAGATTGAAAACTGCCTGTTGGACTAAAAACAAATTAAAGTTGGGAGCTAAAATGCTTCTGCCCAGAGAATAGCTTGTGGTTTTTTATTGAGGACTCTGGACTATAATGGAAAAGACTGGGAGACAATCTATGCCAGGAAAAAAAAGTAGCACTTTTCAGTCTTAACTTCTTTGTGGTAGCAGATTTTTCATTTGAGTATTTTTTTAATTTCTGTAAAGGCATACATTTGTAGCTCATTTACTGCAAATGAAAGACAGTTTGCTTGTCATTCCAATTATGTTTTGAAAGTTTTTTTTTATCTTTAACAGTATAAACACAAAGCTTAGTTTTTTAAAAAAGAATGTTCCTCCTGAGGTTAACAAATGACTTTTTTGTAGAGATGTGTGAGATTTCTCTTTCTTGAGTTGCTAATACATACCACTTGCTTCCTACATACCACTTGCTTCCATCCCACCTAGTGATGCAAAATTATTAATTTATTTTGCAATTGCCTTCCATTCTGAGTTTCCAATGCTCATTTCTCATGGAAATCAATCAATAGCTATTTATTGAGCACTTATTATATTTAAGACACTTAAAAGCATTTTTATAAAGAAACTTCTAAAAAAATATGTAACTGTTAAGTTTCAGACCTTTTAAAGTGGTATAAAGTTTCCAAACATTATGAATCAACTCCCTTTATAATAACACCACTGTGAGAACAGGCAATTTTGTATTGATGTGTGGGATACTTCCAAAATGTCTCACTGAAATATATTCAGTGCTGGTTCAACCAAAGATATAGTTAAAATGTGCTCTATTTTTCCTTTCAGTATATTATTTTATTAGCATCTGGTTTTAAAAATGTAGACAGCTAACTGTGTCCCCTGTCTGCTAGCCATTTCAGCCCCTTTAGCTAGGTCAATAAACAACTTAAATTAAAAAATAATTGACTGGTAAATTTAAACTCCTTAATCTATGAGGAGTATATAAGGATCTCTGCTCTAACCCATCCATATATACTAAGACTAAAATTGGGTCTCTTTTATTCTTTTGCTCCATTTCAACCAATAGAACTGCAAGATTCAGAATTAAATCTCCCCAACTCACTCTATTGTGTATTACAGTTCATATGGTATAGTTTCCAAGACCACCCACAGTTCTGAGACTGCCTAATGGAAGATTGTATCAGCTGCTGTACCTAATGACGACTAGATGAGTTAAGAATGAAGTGTTAACATTCACAGTACTTGTGGGCACAAAACAGATTATTCACATCATTTAAAAGATAACCTTTGTGACAAAATGGATTCATTTGTGTAACACATTTCTAACTAATCAAGTATATTACCTATTGAAATTAGCTTCAAATTTTTAATTTCTCATATAAAAAAATAAAATATAATGCATTAGAGGATCTGTTATATATTTAGACAATTTGAAATTATATATTAATGGAAACTGCAAAGCATGTTTCTGGCATCTCACAGTGTCATTTAACAGTATAACTATGAACAATGTTATTAATTGGTGGTTCACTATTGTCCATCACACACTTAAGAGATCCCACAGTGTCTCATAAACTTTCCCTCTGAAAAATCTCTAAAAGCAGAGAGAATACATTTGAACCACAAGACATCTGGGAGTAAAGACTGAAGCGGCCCCTCTTCTTGCTCCTCTGCTTTCCTTTCCAAAACGGGACATTTCTTCAAAGTCTCCTGTTTTGTTTATTAATTCTCTATGATTTATTCCACAATATGTTCATGTCCATAAATTATTTGTTACTATTCAGTTTGCTAGCTTGCTTATTTCCTTGCTAGCTTTTAAATCTTAGAGTAAAACTGATACTCCAAAATATGCACCAATGTTAATCCTCCTGGAATACTGTCATCAAGTATGAGGGGGTGCTGCAATCAGCAAGACTTCCTTTGGGCTAAGGGACTCTGATATTAAGCCCAGCTGTAGACTCACTGTGTGGCTTTGGGCACTTAAGTCTCTTAGCTGCTTTGGTCCTCAGCTTCCTCATGCGTAAAATGAAATGAGTAGACTAGGTGTTGATCTTTTCACTGTTAGGATACTATAATCATTCTAGTGACATATTTCATTATTTCAATGGAGAGGAACTGCTACTAAGAGATTAACGTAGATCAACTCTGTGAATCTTTCCCAATAAAAAGGATTTTAAGAGAGTACATGGCTTCCACACATGAAATATAAAAATAAAAACCTACTTACTGGTTTTGGCCAATTTAACCCCCCAAAACTTTGAAAACCAAAACCTGGAAAAAAAGTCCTCTTTGTATTTCCTTTTGTTTTTGTTTGTTCAATAAAACCATGTTTAATTGGAAATAAGTAATCGAAGCTTTTTCTTGGAGTATAATTCCAAGAAGAAGATGCAGAAAGAAGCTAAAAAACCTTATAACTAGTTTTTATTTTTGCCATTTAAAAATGTCTAAATTTTATACAGTTATCCGTGAGGCTCAGTGTCCAGCATATTCTACATCCTTAACTATGGCATCTTGGTTTCAAGCTCAGGCTCTGGAATCAACCCTGGGTTGAAAGCCTACCTCCTCTTTAGTTATGGAGTTATTCATCCTAAGCCTCCCGGCTCTCTTCTGTAAGATAAAGATAATAATACCACACAAAGTTGAGGGGTTATTTAAATAAGTCAAGTGTTCAGTACAGGGTTTAGCCCAAGGTAAGTGCCCCATTAATGTCCTCTCTTATTAATACCATTACCAGATGGTATTACCAGTGGGAATTGCTGTCTCCCTCAATATTAAAGGCCCATTGTCATGGTGGGACAGATATATGGAGCATACCAGAGATACTATAATAGGAAAGTAACCCAGAACACTTAGCTAGCCAAATGTCCAAATTATCTTCCAAAAATAACTCCTTTGGCCAAAAACAAAAAGGCTTCCATCTTTCTTCCCCAACCTACTAACAGGGTGCTCAGCCTATCCAGATAGTCATCTCTGCTGGCATGGTGACTACCTGTACATGCATAATCAGTTCCTAGGGATCATTTTGAGGTTACTTCCTGTCCTAGGTGATAAACCCAACCCACCTGCCAACACCCTCAGGGTCAGTCTGGCCAGGTTTGCCCTCACTTCTCTGACATTGCTTACAAGTCCCCTCCCTCACTCCACTCTAAAGCAGTCTCTTTCTCCCCAGATTTCAGTCTGACACTCTTCACCCCTTCATTAGCTCACTATTTCACTCAGTATCAAGTCTAATCTACTTCACACCACCTTCTAGGACCTTTTTTCTTTCTGAGCCTCAATTTCCTTCTCTGCCCTCTACCCCACTACCCAACCTCCAGCCATGTTGAACTACTAAAAGTTCTCAAAACTCCCCTCTGTTCACCTGCACCTCCAGCCTTTCAGGGATTCTCTTTTTTTCTGAAATATTCTTTCTCCCTCTTCCTGAATCTCCCCTTTCGGATTCCCGTAGCTAATTTCTATGGCTTTAAGTTCTCAGCATAGGGAGCCTTTCCTGACCGTAGATGATTTGGTTAAGGACCTGCTCAGGTGTTCCATGGATTTCCAGTCCTTACCCTTACCAGAGTTTTGGGTTTTTTGTTTGTTTGTTTCTTTGTTTTAGCAAATATCATTGCAGTAGGCTATGTGCTTATTTGTCCTACTCCAAATTATAAATTCCCTGACAGCGAGGGCTGATTTACCATTGTACCTCCAGCTCTGATCACAAATCCTTTCCCTGTATTAAGGCTTCAGTAAATATTTATTACATGGATTTCTTTTATTTTCTTTTATATCTATCGTCAAATAATCATGTTTGGTGCCAAACATAAAACAATTATTTTGATTATAAAAGTCATTTTTAATAAGTTGCATCAACATTAGAAACTGTCATTAACTAGCCACAACCATAGAAGTGATATGGACCTAATGAAACACATCTACAATCACCTTCCAGCTATACTGTCCAGGAGAATGTTGCAGAGAGGTCACTGAAGAGCTACTAAATTTCTATTAAAGAAAAATTTGCTATCTATTTATGCATCTTCAAGGCGTCCCTTACATCCTAAAAGCTAAAGAACTTGGGGGGAGACTGTTGTAGGGGAGGTAAAGAGCATAGAGCCATTAGGAATAACTGGACAGATTTACATCTTCAAGTCATGATTGCTTGTATGGAAGAAAGTGGGACATAAATCTTTATAAAATGTTTTGTTTATAATTAAGAAAAACTGTGAGGTTTTCTGACCCCTGTACCTCTGTAGTGTGTGGGTCTGTGGGTGTGGAATTAAGGTGGGCAGTTCTCTTCATTGTGTCTTATGGCTCACACTAATTATTTAAGAAGCACTTTTCTTTATATCCTCCTCTACCCTGATTTTATCCAGTGTTTGACAGAGCCAGACCCTCCTGTATATCACATGCCAGTAAAGAAACATCTCAAACACCTCAGCTCTAATCACAAAACTTACTGGAACACCCACCTCATTTCACTTTTGACCTTATTCCCATTCCATTTTCTCCAGACTTTTAATTAAGCCTATTTCAGTGCCCACTTTTGGCTCCCATTATGGATTCTGGAACTTGGTTTATCTCAAGCTTCTTCCTTGATGTTCTTTTAGAACTTGGTTTCCTGATGCTCAATGTTTAACTAATTTCACCACTAGACCCTAGTTCCCCTAAAAGGATAGATTTTATTAAATCTTTTTTACTAGAAATAAATATTTCATGTACATCAAGAGCCAACTTAAAAAAATAAATAGCCATTCTAGAACCAAATATTCATGGTGAACTTTGAAACACCTGGGTCTCCAACCACACAGTAGGTTGGTGTTTCCCAAAGTACAAAACACATACTACCTGTGGGCATGCCACTGGTGATGAGACATGCAGGTGATGCTCTAGCATGGCCCACAAAGTGTGAAAGTCATTTTCAGTTTTCTTTCACTCCTTCTGGTTACAATAAGGACAAAGTCTCAGCTAATCTTGAACACCCTTCTTATATTTCACAGCACCTCTAACACAAAAGAATTTTAAAACAGTTGTTTTCATTTGTTTACTTTAATGCTTATGTTCTCTTTATGGCATATCAGATTATTTTACAATTTATTTAGTGGTATTTTCATAGTAATATTTTCTTAGTAATAGTGTGATATTTATATACTAGTTTCCCCTGCAACTAAATAATATTAAAAGTAAATCCATATAAAGAAAATATTATTTAAAAAATAGTGCAGGTAGTATGTAGCCATGATTTAAAAAAAAAAAAAAATGAAAGTGGTCATGAATTGCTGAATTTTGGTAAATAATTAAAAAATAGGCCAAAACTGTAGATCGAAATTATGAATTACACTTAGGTATCAATAATAGTTCAGATATTTTCTGAACCTCAAAATGCCAGGTTTTCTTAAAATCAGCAATAAAAGCATTTTCTTTAATTCTCTAAGAATTTCTTAAGGGCATTTTAAAAAAATAGAATCTCCCTATACTTGCGTCCCTAGTCCTTTTCTTCCTCAAAACCATGAAATGATTGTTCCATAGACGACAGCATGGGTCGACCAAAAAGAAAAAAAAAGGATCCTTTAGTCCCATAATACCAAAAGAATAAGCAAAACCTTGAGAAAACAAGCTGGTGTTCAAGAAAATAATTTTCATTGCCAGCACCTAACCACCGGCCTCTTTCTTAAGAAGAAGATGAGGCCCACGGAGTAATAAAAGGCCCTATAGAACCGCATGAAAGTTCCACATGTGCTACTACTCCCTGAGTGGCCTTCAAGGGTGTAAGGGCAGGAGGGGGGCAGAGGAATCGGGCTAACAGCAAGACAAAAAACATCTTGCTTCTGGGGATGCAGCTCATCTTACACAAAAAAACTAATGAACATGACAGGTTCCTGTTTGCAGAAGATGTTATCAGTGAAAAACAACAATAAAAATAATAATCGTAATAATAATAATAAGATGAGCCCTAGCAGTTGGGGTTTCTGCAATTACAGTGTGAATTGCATGAGAGGATTATATGAAGTGCTCTTGGCTTGGAGGGGGAAGTAAGACGCCTCGGCTTGTGAGTAGCAAGCAGCTGCTTGGGGGCCGTGCACCTGTCGGGTCCAAGGCTGTTTTCACCTCGAGAGGAAAACAGGACCCTTCTCTTTCCCTTTCACGGCCCCCAATCCAAAAACCACCTCTAAGGAGGGGGGAGAAATGGGGAGAAAAACAGAGAAGAGAGAAAGGTGAAAAAAAAAAAAAAAAACAACTAAAAAGTTCGGCCGTAACAGCAAGAGCGGCTCCCTACTTAGTGAGACAATTATGGGGCAGGAGAGCAGGGGGAAAGGTAGGGGTGGGAGGAGGGCGACAAGTGGGAGGGAATGACTTCATTTTCATGCAGCAACAGACAGAGCGAGATCTGATATTGGCAAAGTTTCAACAAAAATGGGGGGCGAGGGCGGTTGGAGAAGAAAGGACTCTTTTACTGTTTCAGGCGGCTAAGTCTTCCCGAGGAGCATAAGCTCAGCTCGACATTCTGGGAATAGCAATGAGGCACACATAACAATCAAAACACACTAAATCTGTTTGATGATTCAAACACATCATGCATCTGCACCCACCAAATAGGGCTTCAATTAAATAACCTTGCAGATTTGAACAGGAAAAGAAGGGAGAGCGTGAGGAGTTTTAATTAGTAACTCCAAATACAAGCCGTTCTGTAAAAATTCGGTGTTTGCACTACACTTTATTCTAAAGTGAGTTGTAAGCGCGTGCTGCTTAAAAGGCACGACCAGCTCCTCTCTAACACCGGCTTGAAGTTGTGTTTCCTTCCTTACCAAGAAGACTACAGGAAGCTGCTTCAAGAAGCCCTTTACCAAAGAGGTGAGAAGAGCCTGCAGGAGGCTTTTTCACACACATTCACACAAATGCATGCATATACACAGACCTTTTCCAGTATTACAGAGGAAATCTCTCTGTTTATTAAAACAACACACACATACGCACATGTACACATACCAAACAGAAGAAAAATAAAAGCCTGTGTCTCAAATCGGGTCATTGTGCAAACTACGATTTCTGTTCCCAAGAATTTTTACTTACAAGGATTTCTCTTTCTATGGTACGGATTAATTATTTCACTACACAATTATTACTTTGTCTTTGAGCATATGATCTATCATATATGTCTGTATCCACACTGTAGAATAACACACAGCTGTGAATGATGTGCTTGAGTGCCCCAGAAAAGGCCTTTTTTTGTTGTTAGATCCAGATTCACTTATTTTCAGACTGACTTCCAAATAAGCTTGGCGTGGTCTCTGCTTGCTTTAAAAAAAATCAAAAGAAAATAATTCATATTGAAGAGTGAGAAAGCATTTGTAAGGCTCTCTATTTGGACTCTTAGAAACACTTCTCTCTTTTATTGAAAATTTATTCTACCTTCAACCTAAGCAGAAATTTGGAGAAATGAGAACAGGTTTTTAAAAATTCCTAGAATACACCCTCTCCCACCACACGCACACACACAGACTCTAAATACATCAGTTATCTGACAGAATGTAAATAAAATATATTTGAAATATAAACATTTTTCTCAGCATGAATCTCTGAGGTTAATACAAAAACTATTTAGTAGAACAAGAAAGCCAAATCTGCAAATTAATAAGACATGAAAATAGATTAAATCACTCTTTAGGGCCTAAAAATACAAATGAATCACAGAAAAGGAGGTAAGAGGTGAAGAGTAGGAGCATGAACATAAAATGTCTCACCACATCCATAATTTCAGAAAGTAATTTGAGCAATTGGCCGGGGGGGGGGCGGGGGAGGTGAACCATGGTGGCAGTTGTACTTTTTAGAAAGTATACAATTTTGAGTCAAAAATAGAGTTCTAAAGGAATTAAAGCCCAGGACATTGGATATACCCATCAGTCTGTGAAAATGTGCCCCTTTTACAAATCTGCAAGACTTAGGTAAAATATGAAATAAAAAATGGACAATTTTGTTAATCAGGGAAATGGAAATTGCCTGCACTCGTGGTAACTTCTGAAAGTACAGAGACTTCACAGCATCCCTCAGTCAGTTCCCCTCGGTACGTGGGTGAACTTTTACCTCCCACTGCAAAATAAGGCCAGATTTCAGGCAAGTTCTTCCCTCATGAAAATGAGGAAGGCACTTAAACCTGAGAGGCAGGAATCCTGAGTCTCAATCCTAACTTGGAGTAGCCTTGAGGAAATTACTTGCTCTCTCTGGCTTCAGTGTATTCATCTATAAAACGGGAAAGTTGAATCATTAGATAGTCTCAGAGATGTCATTGGGTTCTAAAATCCTGTGATTCTGTGGGTAGAACCAGACAAGACTGATAACATATTTTGCACCAAGTGGTAGACAAGCTGATTTCTATTTCTCTCTCACTGCTCTCACTGCCATGATTAAAATTCTCAAAAAAGAGAAATCCCCAATAACTCACAGCTTCGATGGAAACTCTTCAATTAGTCTGAGTAATCTTAAAAGAGTCTAACAGGATAAAAGTAAATTGTCAATTATGGAGTCCCTGGAAGTTCTGACCACTCACCATCTTTAAAATCTTTAAAGCCCCAATATTTTTCAAGGTGTATCATATGAGGTTGTGGTTCAGAATCTCAGTGGAAAATGGGGTAAAAAGCACTTGTTTAGCTTATTCACAACTCCCACCCCCCAACTCAACCCACACCCCTTAGTGAGACATTGCTATTAATGGGAGTGTGTTCTTATCAGATATTAGGAGGAAAAAAGATGAAAAACCATGGTGCTACCTTACCTCCCACCTAGCCAGATTTAGTCTGTCCTTCAACCTTCCATTTTCCTTCAAAAAGATTTTGTAGATGGCTCCACATTAATCTTTCTCCTTTACAAATCAGTACCATAAAGAGCACAGCACTTATCTGACATTAATTATGCCTGTGACATCTTCTATTTTTATTTAACTAAAAACAGTATCTCTTCAAGTATAGTACTATTTTGGTCTTCTTCAACATGATTCTGTGGTCAGAATCTAGCACAGACTGGATCAAAGTTGAACAAATTTTATAGCAAAATGTCTCAGAGCAATTAATAAACTGATGTGCATCATGACTCTCCAAGTGATGGCACTTGATCTCCCCAAGCTTAAATTAAATTAAAGCTTAAATTTAAAAATAAAAATATAGGCATTACCAGAAAATATTTCCAATCTCTATAACAGGGTTTCACTTAAGAATTAAGATTCAAAAGTTCACTTATTCATTTGATCTTAATGCCAAACATATTTACCTAGTACCTGCTTTATGTCAGGCTAGTTATAGAGCCATCGGTTGGGTAATCCCCAGTCCCTCAGTCCAGTAGGGAAGATATTACAACTAATCATAATCCAAGGTGCTGAGTACAGTGACAGCAACATTCACAGGATAATACGAATGTCAATAGAGAAGTATGTACCTGGTGGCAGAAGAGTAATCAGGAAGACAGAAAGCTTTCCCTATGGAGTGACATCAGAAGTAAGGATGAGAGAGAGAGCTATCATATTAGTGACATACATATAACAATTCACAATTTATAAAGTTTTTCTAATAAGTTAGTATAATACCTACTTTTTCATATCACCTTGAACATTGCAACTTATTAGATGTCTTGAATGTATTTTTATTTTAATTTGCCTTTCTGAGAAGGTGCATTTTCTTTAGAGCTTACCTTGTCTGTGAAATGCTTCTATCTCAACCTCAGGTGATAGTTTGGGCCTCCCCCATATGTATTTTTTTCATATATTCCTAAGGGCAAAACACATACAGCAATAACAATCAAATTCTCGAGGAAAGAATATGGTAATGTTTTTCAAAATAGTGAGATTTACACATTGAAAGTCTCATGAAAAGCGCAAATCACATAAAGGAACTTTTTGTTTCTGGTAAAGGTATATGATTTGGAATTCCTCGGTGGGGTACCAACAGAGAAACCCTAGAAGGAGGCTAGCTTGACAAAGACAAGGTAGTTTTGCCTGATGAAAACCTTCCAAGACACTGCCACTGAAGGCAGGACCACGGTTCACCTTGTTGGCTAATGGGTATTGCTAATCTTTCAACCTACATGGTAAGATAACGTACATAACATGTTTTGACCATGGACCGTCCAAAGCTATTTGATAATAACCCGTGGTTTATTGGAGTTCTATAATATTTACACTATTATCACTTCTCACACATATGGAAGCATAATGGGTCACTTACATAATGGGACACACCTCTTATTGCTCCTTTAACATAGAAATTTTACATTACCTACCTTTCTCCAGTGACATGTTAGATTCATGACATAATTACTTATGTTCTTCCTTTCATTAAAATAATTTATGAGAAACAATCTAAGGTAAGTCCTTCCCATCCCTACGAGGCCCAGGAAAGAAGAGATCCTCCCCCCGCCCCCATTCCTACCTAGCTGTGTAGAGAAATTCTTTGTAATTTTAATATCAAGTAAGGAAACAGTGGTGGGAGTGTGGGACAGGGGAAGGGAGGACTGGTATGCGAGAAACATAGCAATAACTTCTAGGCATGTGGCAGACGCCATTCACTCTGTAATGAACAGAGCACTGGACTAGAAGTCAAACTCCAAGCTGGAGTCTTGGCCCAGATCTACCTCTTAACTAACTGCATGGCATTTTCCTTGTCTTCAGAATGGAATAATGTCCTTCTAGTATCATCCACAGGGTGCTTAAGAGGTTCAAAAGAGGCAAAATAGGTGAAAGCACTATGAAAACCTAAAGTGCCAAGTGTAGTACGGAGGCCTCTCTTCGCTATGTATGCTACTTACTCAAGAGCCTGGGCCCCAGAGTCTGACCCACCTGAGTTAAAATCCTGCTTCTGCCTCATAGCAGCTGTATGACCTGGCTACGTTTCACATTCCAAGCTTCATGTTCTTCATCTATAAAGTGGAGAGTACTAACCCTCAAGGAGTTATGAGGATTTAATGAGATCATAAATATCACACTCTGTGTCTGAAATAAAGGTTTTTCAATGAACACTGATTCATATCATCAGTGAAGAGTTAGTGCCGTATTGATCACCTCATTGCTACAGTGTTGGGGGAATGAGACTTGTCAAGGGTGCTTGGCGAGCCCATCCCATATAAAATTCATATGTTACCTCCTCATTAGAAGCTTTCCTCACTCCCCAACCCCACCCCAGTTCATTAGTCTCTCTCTCTCATACCACTTGTTTCAATATTCTATTGTATTTATTAGGCTCCATTTTGTAATTTATTTATTTATATATTTCTTCTACTAGATTATAAGAAACTTGATGGCAGGACTCTGTCCCATTCATCTTAGAATCCTCCGTACCTAAGACAGTGCCTACTTCACAGTAAGCACTGAATAATATCCTGTAGATATTATCTTATGGGATTGGATACATGAATATAAAGTATTCTGCTGCAAGTTACACAGGGAAAGAGCAAAGTGCTCAGGATCTAGGACAGCCTGGACTCTGGCATTCTCTCCTGCTCACTTCACACTGTGGTCCTATGCAGGTCTGGTGCCTTGACTATGCAATTCAACCAAACATTCCTAACTCAATTATTTTTGCTGGTCCTGTACAGCCAATAAAAATGAAGTGAGACAGTGTTGGGTGTAAATTTTTAAAGTTCAGTTAACTTCATCTTTCTTCAGATTTTGCATCCCTAATATAATGTCACAAAATCCTGAACTCCAAATCAACCAGAACAAACCAAATCATCTCAAACTCAGGAGACTAAAGCGGGGGCTAAGACTAAGTAAAGTTGATGGCTTCCCACATTGTGTGATTTCTAGACAGAACTGCAAGACCTCACTCTCTCGATAATTTTTTTTTCATAAACTTTTCCCTTCTTCCAAACTAGCTTGAAATTCTTGCCTTTGTAAGTTTATGTACATGTATATGTATTTGAAGTGGTAGTAGAGGGACTAGACATGGCGTCTTCAGAAAACCTTTGGAAAAATGCCTATCTTTTCACTGCCTTTTCTCATTAGCATATTTGTATCATACATGGAAATATGCCTTTTATTTTTTATTTTTATTTTTTTTACACCTACAGCATCTGGTCTTCCTAGGTGGTCTCCCATTCAAGTACTAACCAGGCCCAACCCCGCTTAGCTTACGAGATCAGACGGGATCGGGCATGTTCAGAGCGGCATGGGCACAGACAAGGAAAATATGCCTTTTAAATCATAAAAAAAATACCATTATTATAACACAAAATAATTTATCAGATCAGTTTCATGGTTTCACTGTCATATGAAGGGAAAATCCAAAGATATGCAGCAATGTCACTTATATCTCAATTGAAAAAAAGTTACGTAGCCAGAGAATGTAGGGAAAAGAATTATCAAAGCAGTGTTTATGGTACTAGTTACATTTTCTAATTTACTATTTTTTTGTGATGCTTTTCTTATTCTAAATAAATATTCACTTTTGAGTACAAATTTATATTTGTGATTTCTCATTGCTTTCCTCAAAGAGAGCCTCCAAATTATATAAGCTGCTAGCCCCACAAAACCTGCCCCCGGACACAGCTTCTCTGTAGAGATGATTTTTCAGCCCAAACCCAAGGAAAATGATGAAAACCTCTACAAGAAAAGAAAATCTGGGGCAGCGAAGAGAGCATAAGAAAAGGCCTGGCAGAGGGAACGGGCTGGGGGAGTTCACGCGTGAGACCACACATCTCCTGTATTTCTAGCAATGCTTATTTAATTATAAAAATAATGCATGATCACTGTAGTAAATTTGAAAAGATCAGAGAAGCACAAAGAAAAACGAAAGAACTACCATATCTATCCCATATTTTTACTAGAAAAATATGATTGCTCCAGTTATACCACGAGGGCTCTGGATCAGGTAAGGCAGCTCTAGAATGATCTGGAACCTGATGGGTTTTAAAAGCATTGTACAAATGTAAAGAATCTGCTAAGTGAAATAAGTCAGAGAAAGACAAATACCATAAGATTTTACTTATATGTGGAATCTAAAAAACAAAACAAACAAACAAAGCAAAAAAGAAACAGGCTCATAGATAGGACAAACTGATGGTCGCCAGAGGGAAGAGGGTAGAGGGAAGGGCGAAAAAGGTGAAGGGGATGAAGAAGTACGAACTTCTGGTTATAAAATAAATTAGTCACGGGGATATTAATGTACATCACAGGGAATTTCATTAACAATATCATAATAACTTTGTATGGTGACAGATGATTACTAGGCTTATCGTGGTGATCATTTCATAAGGTGTATATATATATATGTGTCTCAAGTCACTGTTGCACACCTGAAACTGATGATATTGTATGTCGACTATACTTTAATAAAAATTAAGTATTAAATTATTTTTTAAAAATCCGGTTGCTTTCATTATCAATATCACTATCATCATCATTATCAATGCCTAATCAAAAAAAAAAAAACAAATTTAAAATATACTCCTTTAAATCTTCTGACCAGATGATCTAGCTTTGAATATCTACATAGCACCTCTTAGGGAGTAAAGACATAGGTGAGGAGGGGTCCTTTAGGATTCCTAGTGAAGCGAATATTTATTGTTCTGCTTTCTAGCTTCTCCCTTACTCTAGAAACAGCCCCTCTACTCTCCTCTAAGAACTAATCCTATCAGTGTTTCAACCATATCACTTTAATAGAAAGTAGCAATCATAGCTCCTCTTCCCAACTCCCAACCTCAACTGATGGTTTGGGAAAGGGTACATGACCCATTTGGGTCAACCTGAATTCTACCACCTCGGTTTTCTAGCTGGAATTCAGAGAAGACTGGCCCCCTCTGTAGTGGGAAAGATGGGAGACATGGGCCGGAGAGCAGCAGAAGGCCATTTATCAAGCCAAGTAGAAGTTAGTCTGAAAAAATAAGGCTGAGGATTTGGGAAAAGTTGCAGAGAAGAAAGATGAAGAGTGTCCTGTCCCCAGAGAGTCCCTGTTTCTAGGCATCTCTGAGACCTAGATGCCCTAACAGCTTTTCCTGCTGATGGTCTAGGTGAGATAGTAAATTATCCCCTCCTTCCCTAAGTTAGTTCAAGTTTTGCGTCTGCTACTTATAACCAAATTATCCCCCAATATGCTAAGTTCAAATGCCTCCTGTGGATCTTTACCGTGTTGGATTTAGGGTTGCTAATAAAGAAGAAAGCGACAAGAACTAACATATACTCAGTGTCTACTGCATTTCAGGGACTATGTGCAAATTTCTTAATTTCTTCCTTTACAGAAACTCTGAAAAGTAGGTCTTACTTTTAGAAAAATTGAGTCTTATTTACGCTTACCATATGATCCAGCAATTGTACTCCTTGGTATTTACCAAAAAAGTTGAAAACTTATGTACACACACACAAACTTGCATCTAAATCTTTATTGTAGCTTTACTCATAACTGCCAAAACTTAGAAGCCATTGAGATATTTTTTATATTCAATTCAGATAAAATGGGGGGAAAAAAGGAAGAAAATTGAGCCTTAGTGCAGTAGGTAATTTGTTCGAGCTCTCACAAGAAGTAACAGAGACAAAATCTGAACTTACATCTGATTGCATATCCCACTCTATTCCTCTGCTACATGTGGCCCATTGTGGGGTCTTATAGTATAATTCAGAAAAGAGATATTTACACAAATAATATAATGAGATATGAGCTGAAGCAAACAAGGAGAGAGGAAGCATTGAGTATGGACAGACCCACTGCCCAAAGGACCACCCAACTCTAGGTACCAAATAGGAATCTCGAAGCCTTATTACTGCTTTTAAAACCTGTCCTTACCATGAACCTGTCTGTCATTGTTACTCGATAAGAGTGTTAAAGCTCCTCACTTAAATATGTCCAGATCCATAAGCTGAAGGTAGAAAGTAAAATCTTCAAAGACAGCAATTTTATTGGGCGAGGAGTAATGTTTAACCAAGTCTATAATAAAATGTGGAAGGATCAGCAAAATACAGCCATCCAAAGATAGGGCAGGGAAAATGGGTCTAAATCACATCAGAAATTACTTAAGCCCTCTATATGGGAAAACTGTTGGCTAATAGTGAGGGCTATTAAACAATGAAATGGGTTACCAGGGCAAGCTAAGGAATCTCATCTACAGGCCTTTAAAATAGTAAAATTTTCTTGGTCTGAATGGCTTTACGTGTGGTCTTCCTTAAGGCACGGTGGGGTCAGGGAGCTACAGAGGGAGAGATGACCCCTCCAAATCCCTTCCCAAAGCCTGGGGTTCTCCCTACCTGATAGTCATCACCTTAAGGAAGGGGCTCTTTGCCATCAGTCCATATGCCCCCTCCTTCAGTTCTTGCCTACCTTAGAAATGCACTAATTCACAACTGCCGTAGAAATGACTGAAATATTTAGACATAATGGAGGAAGTTTAATAGGGTCCAGTGGGAAACCCAGGTGTTTAGATCAGCTTAAAAATAATAACCACCTCCCCTGCCGGGGGCTTTCTATTCACAATCAGCTCTGCTTTTATTCCTAACCATAAAGGCTACCTCAGACAGGAAATTATTCACGTGATTGGTCTTTACAAGTGCTGTTGGGTTTAAACTGAGGGCTGTAGAGGTCATTAGTGGGCAGTCATGTGATTAACCTTTGCTAGCCCGTTGCTTTTCACACTTTGTTAACAGCTTCCATTATTGCCCCTCTGAGTCTTGAGGAAGCCGTTTATTGACAGTATTAAAAATACATAGCTACAAATTCTTAAGAGCCTCGTGTTAAAGAAGGAAAAAAAAAACCTTCCCGACACCTTATAGTCAGCCAACAGGGGAAATGGGAAACCACTAATTTGCTAGAAAGGTTTATCAAAAACTGCATTAAGTAACACTACACTTACCTCAGTGGCAGTCCCTGACATCACTCCTTTCTTTCATCTTATATATGTTATGGAGACACCAGAGAATTTTTAAATTTGAGGCAAGAGCTATAAAATCTTTGGAAGTATCTGAGGCTTGAACTCTGTTATTTCTGAGAAAATTAGTTTTTTCATAAGTTTGGGGAAAAGAGAGGGAAAGAGGTTGATTAAAAAAAAAAAAAGTCCCCCTTAAGGAAAAGTGAAGCCCTCACCCACATAAAATGACCAAAAGTTTCAGAAAGAATTTTTATGCATGAATCAGTAATTATTCTGATGTGAATAAATGATGGTTGTTTAGTTTTCACCCCTCTCCTCACCCCCACTCTGGGCTATAAAATGTCTTGGGAGGCATTTCCTAGAATTGTTTGTGCAAGAAAGACCATATTGATGTTTCCCAACCAGTGATATGCATAAAACCTACTTAAAGGATGGCATTCTTCAAGTGATCCCCGGACCATGACCCCTCCCACTGCCCCTCTGACCTTCCTGCAAGAACTGAATGGCCTTTCCATGACACCCCACTTCAGCATAAGCCTTTTTTCCCAAGCACTTTCCTTTTATTTTCTGAATTCTAGTGAAGAATTTAACTCCCAGCCTCAGAAGCATCTAAAGCTTCTCTCCTCCTAGGTCACAATCATATTCAAGGGGGTAAAAGGCCCAAAGGTGGTTCTTCAAGAGGCTTATCGCCCCTGATGGTGTGTGCGTGTGCGTGTGTGCGTGTGTGTGGTGTGTATACATGTATATATGTATATGTACATACTGATTATAGATACAAAATAAATGTATATATAATACATTGTATATATATACAATAAATGCACACATAAATACATACATATTATATATAATAAATAAGTGGGAAAGAAAACCATTAGAAGTCCATATAAAATTTCCATGCTGAAAAGATTAAGAAAAAGGGACAATGTACAAAAGGAGAGATGATTCTCCTTCAACCGCTTTGAGCTTTTGTTTTCTATTTGATGCTACTGCTCTAACTTATTCATATGCTGTTTCACATGTGCAGCTATAGACCCAAACTCTTTTCCTGGGAAAAAAAATCACAGGGCAAGTATTATTTCTCTCAAAGAAAAATATAAATTAATTAATGCTCTAATTAAAAGAAGACCAGCATAGTCAATGGAACTACTGCCTTCTCTCAGAACTATCTATTATGTGCTATAACGACCTCTGATTTTTGTGTATTGTTCTATAGCAAGACTTTTAGTTTCCACATATACACTCTGGTCAACAAATCGAAACAAATAAAAAAGGTTCGTTTTTCTTTTTTAAATTCCTTTATTACTTTGAAAACTGACAAGCCACATATTCCTCTATTTCATGATGGAAGGGTGGAGGGGAAATTGTTGCTAGGATAAGACTTTGTATTTTATGTCAAATTATATCTGGAAGCTCATTTTAAAAGTGGAATTATAACCCGCCTACCCCCCAAAAGCAGGGATTTGAGATGAAAATGCCAAAATAACTTTAATTATAGGTTTGTTGGGGGGTGTGACATTAAAATATCAGTCAGTGGAAAACTTCACATTGTTAGTGTGTCACTCAAAAAATTTGAAATTTGTGTTATACCATTACTATTTATTTGTACATTCTTGGTTTCCAAAGCACATGCTTGTTAAGTAAGAGTCCAGATAACTATAGCAAGTGGCCCAATATTTTCAAATTTCTTTTAAAATCAGAGTTGCAGGCTTCTTAATGTAAAACTTTCGTTCTACTTATTGCGGATTTCTGAAATTAGGCTAAATTGTACATGATTTTTTAACATAGAAAAATAACAAATTTCAATTTCACCTAAAATCTTTTCATTTTGTTCTATAAAATTTAAAATAATATGTAGCACTGGGGAAAAAATGTGCAGTAGTCTCTAACATCAAGCTACTATTTCTTGCCCTAGACTTATTGTAGACAATAATTGGTTTTGTCTGCTCACTTTCCCAAGTTGCATGAGAAAGGAAACCATGGAAACTGGGCCACCATAAAGCAAGGCTTTCTAACCTCAGCTGAGCTCTCACTGATCCTCAGAAATGGTTTTATATGCATCTCTTGTTGACTAATTATTATAGGGAACCATAGTGGCTATTTGAAATACTCTTCATCCTCAAGGGTCCACCCCTTGACTTTCTTCAACTTAACCTTAGTCACAGGAGATGACCTTATGGCCTACTTCACTGAGGAAAATCAGTCAGCAAGAGCTTCTTGCACTGGTCCTTGATCAAACTAGACCTGGGCCTTGACCTGCCTGGCTTGCCTAGCTGGGTCAGCACATGTAGCTGGCTTAAGTTCTCCCTACCTAAGCTCCATCCTTTCACCAGGCAGCCCCAACTTGACAGTCTTAAGGTCTATATGTCACTCTCTGGTTCCAGCTAACCTTGATCTGAAATCCATCACAACTTAACAGTATTTTCTATCTCTTCTGCCAATAGTCCCATCCCTGTTCTGAGAAAATGACCAACTCTCCTTCCTTATCTTTACAAATTTCCTTTGAGGCCTCTCCTTCCACTACCATTTCCACTTCTCCAAAGCTTTATTCTTGGCCTTCTTCCCTAGTTCTCTCTCTTGTACAGTCTTCTCTGTCTCCTTTGGCAATCTCATCAAATCCAGAGCTTCTATGCTGATCTTTAAGCATTTAAATCCCTAAACTCACATTTATAATTTTCGGAACCATTAATGATGTTCTCAAACTAAAACCCTCTTTCCCTCAACCAGTCTTTCTTCTTAACTTCCTCATTTCAGTTGATTTTGTCATTTATGTCCCAGAGCCATGGGTGTTTCTGTTCTCTCTATGGTCAAAAAATTGTCATGACACTTATAATGCAATCAAAATTCCTTTCTACGGCCTAAAACTCTCTGTGCAGTTTTTGATCTCATACCCTATACCCTTTCAAAGCTCACCATTATTGAGCCTTGTTTCTGCTTCTTGAAGCCACCAACTTAGAGTTTTTGTGCATTATCTTCTCTCCTCCTAGAATGCTCTACCCTCCCCAAGATAATTCCAGAGTTATGTGGCCAAAATGTCACCTCATAGAGATATGGTCCCAAAAGGTCTTTCATATCACACTGTTTATATTTTATATCACACTGTTTAAAAAAATGGTGAACAGGTAAACTTTAATAGTAACAATATGAAGGCAAAGGAAAAGACAGGCTTAAGAATTAAGAAGCAAAATCAAGAGAGTTTAATGTCAATTATACAAGTAACGAGGATGAAAGGGTTATGGATTATCCCTAAATTTCTGACATGGGGGACTAGATGTATAGCGGACTTGCTAAGTAGAATCAAAAATACAAGATAAAGACTTGACTTTGGAGAAGAGACAATAAGATCAGTTTAGGATGTGCTGAAGTTGTGGTATCTCCAGTGCGGGCTGGAAGAGCTCCATGAGACCATTAGAAATATAAGTCCAGGGCTCAGGAGAAAGTATTTGGAACCACAGAGCACAAGACAAGGGATATGAAGAGTGAGAGCAGAAGAGGGACCCCAGAGACCACAAGAGAACAATGTAAAAGGGACGAGGAATTCATGAAATAAGAGGTCAGCAAGGTAAGAAAGGAATTGTAGCAGACAAGCAGGAGATTCAAGAAAAATGAGTAAATCAACAGTGTCAAAAATAGCTATGTGCCTAAGATGAGAAGTTAACATGCCACTGGATTTGGCAATTGTGTCACAGCAGTTTCAGAGGCAAGGCGGAAGCAGAAGTCAGGTCACACAAGGTTGAAGTGTATAGGAGCCAATGTAAGGAGAAGAAAAAGACTTCGGGTAAGCCTCAAACTGTGAAGGGGGAAAGAGAAAAGGGCAATAGTAAAAGAGGAATTTGGATGGAGATGGGTTTTTTTCTTTTTGATGATTAGAGAGACTTAGTTGTGTTGGGACATTGAGAAGAAAAAAAAAAACGGCCAAATGAGACAGAAAGAGACTTTCGAGTTTCTCTCTGACTGACGCTGGCTTGTTATTTGCATTCTTTTCTCTCACTCTTCTCCACCTCACCCTAAATGCCCCCAAACTGGAGCTGTGAGGTTGGAGGAAGGGACTGGAAGGGGAGGAGGTAGACAAGAAACCTAGAATCCCTGCCTCATCATTATGCCTCAAGCCAGCTCCAAATACCTGAACTGCAACTGATGGATGATTCAGCTATTTCTCCAGGTGTGGTACCACATATTTACCCCACCCAGACTGAATGTTCCTTGAGATTCAGAGGGTGTATAGGAAAAAAATATGTGTTCCTTGGACGAGAACACACTCCATGTTTGTTAAACTTAAAATGGTAAAGTTTCATCCTCCGCAAAAGCCTTCTATATTTCCAAACAAACATTCATCTATGCATTTCTTATCACACTGTAAATAAATTTCAAAATTTCACCTATAAAACTAATGTTCATTAATATCATTCCTAATTTGAGAAGAAAAAAGAAAAACTACTCTTTACAAAAAATTTAATATTCTTCTTGCTCTCATGACAACTATGATTTTCAGAAAAGCACTGCAATCATTTTTATAATCCTCTTGCATCTCAAGCCTTCTTAATCTGAACCTGCTTAATTTGCTCCCACATAATAGCTACAGACATGGCACCAGAAGGAGGTCAACTAACTATGTGACCTTGAGCAAGTCATTTTACTTTTCAGAATGGAAATAACCTACCCAATCCACTTTCAGTTCAGTTATATCATGAGATCAAATCTCCCATAATACCCTTATCACTCATTTTACTGCAAGTGAGTATACTGCAAACCATACTGCAAACCTATTGGACAAAATCTTTTGGGATATATAAGAGGACTGCCATTTTGGTTTTTAAGTTACAGCAAAACGTTGAAACTTTGGGCTTTGTGAGGAGATTACAAGGTCATCCTACATGAAGGAAAGATCAAATAATGTCACTGCAAATTGCTATTGTAATTCATTCTTCCATATAAATTACCTCTGTTGTACTAGCAAGTTCAGCAAGACCTTGGGTTACCAGCCAAATAAATGCCACTTCAGTAAGTTATTGCTGCCTGGGGCCAGCTTTAACTTGCACCGTCAACTTTTTTCCTGTCTAAAGTTCTACTGTAAGTTTTGCATTCATAAACCATGTTCCCCTTGCCTTTACTGCTTGCCTTCTTATGACTTTCCCCCTCCTCTTGGATGCTCAAGAGAGCCCAATTATATGTACTGACACCAAAGAGCTTCATTCAGTGATGTAAAAGAGTTACATTCAAATAGTTTTTTTAGGTAGAACAAAATGCAGATGCACACTGAATACTATGTGAAAATTGTTTCCTGCACCTTTACACCACAGCTCTGGAAAGTCAATTCAAGAGATGCATTCAAAAGTACATGACTGTGGCTCCCATGTATGATTACAAGACAACAAAGAAACACTAAACTTTGTGACAGCTTTTCAAATTTCTGGTTCTGGGCAATGTTTCACCAACTTTCCATCACTTGAATTGAACTCAAAATGGAGTCAAAAAATGTGATTGTTGTCTAAATGAAAATAAATGTTTCAACAGTCTTTTTTTCTCCTTTAAATTGATGGTTAAGTGTATAACAAAAGGAGAAGACAATAAACAACATATACATACTTGTCTGAAAAATCCCCCAAAGTGCCACCCACATATACAAAATACCACACACAGTCCCCTTAGGAAGAAAAGTCAGATGTTACATAGGGTAACTATTGAATATTGATGACATTTTTTTCCTACCTCGTACAAATTTCTACTGCTAAAGTACACCCAGCTTATTTTTTGCCAGTGTTTCCCTCCATTACATTGTCAAGTATAGATTAAGGACATATCCCAGGAGGATTCTTTGTAAGACTATTTCTCTCAGTGCTACTTAAACGTGGCCCCTCACGTACATCCTCTGCGGCATTGGCCTTTGTTAATCAGTAAAGTATCTTTGCTTGAAGAAAAATGAGTAGAATAAACCTCTTCTAGGAAAAATCAACACGTGTAAGTAGGTAATGGAGGTTGAGTACAAAGCCCAGAAACCTAATACAAAATCTCCTTAAGGACATATCATTCTCCTGGAACACAAGAACAACAGACATAGCCCTAATAAGTCCCCTATGCATCTTAAGAGATTCTAGAGCGAATTTCACTAAGTTGCTGGCTCTGATGCCTTTAAAAGCATTATCCCAGTTCCTTATGTTAATGAAGAGAAACCTAACCAATCCCAACAGGCAGAATATGCTGATTTCAGGAGGAGTTTCTTATACTTATATCAGATGAAAGTATGCCTAATGTTTGAGAATTGGCAACTCAGCAGAGAAAACTACAATGCGAGTTCCCCACTTTGAGTTCCCCACTTTGCCTGCTGTGCTAAACTCATTCTCTCCTTCCAACTCCATACTAAGCACATATTCATTAATTAAACAAATATTTATTGAGTGCTTCACATGTGTCTGGTATTGTTCTAGGCGCTGGAAATACAGCAATGGACAAACAGACAAAAAGTCCTGCTTACATCCTTCATCTCTCAGACTTGCGTACCAAGCCAAAGTAGAGTTGTCATCTCTGTAGCAAATCATGCTGATCTGAACTTTTACTTAGGAAGGGGGTCAGTTGTCTAAGAAAGAAAGCCCTCTCATTTATTAGAGTAAAGAAAGGTCATCAACAATCATACACCCATTCACTCAGCAATTACTGATGAGCGTCCTGCAGATGCCAGGATGCAGGCTTCAAACTGGGAACAATAAGATGAAAACCACACAGCCCTTGGCTTGACAGGAATTATATATTTTTGTAATTTTTTTTTATGTGAACAGATTAACAATTGATATTTTAAAAATTGAATCCGATGGTTTGAGGTCTCTTGATAGCTTTTCTTTTTGCATAGGCCAAGTATTTCTCTTGTTATACTTAAGTATAGACATTAGGGACAATGGCCATTTCTCAAAAATATGCTACTGCCCAACTTAAAAAGGGTAAGCTAGACTTGCATGTGCATCTGAGTGTCCTCACTCCATTTTCCATAGTCACAATTCCTGCTATGTTTTCAATTAGCTACAGTAACTGAAATTAATATTCCATTACACTTTTTTTTATTGTGCTTTAATTTAACCAACAATAATAATCAGGGCATAAAATAGCCCAAGTCCTTTGTCAAGGGCCCTGTGAATAGAACCACATGCCTGACCTCAACCCTTTGGGGAATGGACATTCAGAAAGTATTTTCATGGTGCCTCAAGCCCCTCAATTTTGTTTATTATTTTCCTGTTGCTTTTTTAGTCTATGTGGCTTTGTTTACTCACTACATGTGGGAGGTGATGCTGGAGTGAGGGGCTTTGCTTTACTTCTGGAATTATGGTATTTGATAATGTTGCCCCATTTGTCATCCATTATGCCTCTATTCTGTTAAGTACTTATTCCAAAATATACACAAAAATTAACAAAATTTTCCTTTCTTTTTCCTGGTTTAGAGAGAGAGTGTGTGTGTGGGGGGAGGGAGGCCGGGGTGTGGGGGCGTGGAATTCGCAGGTAAATAGACATCTATTTTAAATTGTTGATGCCTAGATACACCACCTAAAGTGGGAAGTCGACAATCTGTAATCTAAATTGATAATCCAGAGATGCTGGTGGTGGATCTCTGTCATTCTTCAGACGCTCCTGAGAGAAAATCCTGGCTTTACCTCCTGGCAGTATATGACTAGGCAAGTTACTTATTAACATCTCTGAGCCTGTCTGCTCATTGACACAATGGAAATAATGTTACTGACCATGCTAGCTGGGTATGAAGATTAGAGATAATAAACATGTTGAACAGAACATAGAATCTCTGTGAAAGGCATTCAATGACTGGCAGGCATCACTAGCATTACCATTATTATTTTTCCTCCATTCTTTCCCTTGTTCTCATCACCTGACCTCTCATTTCCTTTTTTTTTTCTTTTCTCTTTGCTTTCTCATTCTCCTTTTCTCTACTCATTCCTGCCAGTGCCTCAGCTCTCTGAGTGGTGTCCAAAGGCATTGCTCAGTTCTCCATGACCAGCCAAATAAGAAACAGACAGAGAGAATGCCATCTAGGAAATACTGTCACATGTAGAAATATGTCCAGTGCACTCTATCTATGCAGTGTAAAGTTACCTTATTGCCTGAAAACTCTGTTTCTTTTCTGCAGGTAACATCAATCCCCAGAAATTTAACATTTCTTCATGTATTTCTTTATTCAGAAATGTATTAAAGATATGTAATGTCCTGGGTCCTCTGCTAAAATTGAAGCTATGATAAGTTTGTTTCTTGTTCATCTTTGTATCAACTTATTCTACAGATATTTGTTAAATAAATAGCAAGTGAACGAACAACCCAGTTTCCAGTTTTGAACACATCGAAAAGAAAAATATAAAATTTGTATTCATGGATGTACATCACATATACATACTATAGTTTCCCCCTGCCCCCCGCCAATTAAAACAAATAAGCAATCTCTATGTGGCAGGTTTTGAACTGGATGCTAAGATACACGATAAAGAGACAAGAAATGGCCCATGCTCTTCATTCATTCATTTATTTATTCACTCAGTCGGTAATCATTTCAAATATCTACTTTGTGCCAGGATTAGGCTGATCAAGATAGACATGAACCCTGATCTCATGAAACGTATTTCCTAGTATGGAAAATATAAAAGAAAACAAACATGACTCCCCCCAAAAGTTAATTAATTTCAAACTACGAGAGCCATAAATGAGGCAACAATGGGCTGAAATGGGCAGAATATCTACTTTAGACACTTTATTGGGAAACAGAAATCTGATCATTGTAATTCGACATCTGCTTATCTGCCTGTCAACCTACAGGTTCATTACTCATTACCTCCTTCATCCACAAAAAGTTTTGAAGAGGCAATAAAATATTTTAAGAGCAATAAAAGAACATACAGTACCATATGGAAGAAGCTGAATGAGAAACCAAAACTGTGTGGAATTCCAATATTATTAACACAGAAATACAGGAGGGAAAGTAATACACTTAGTAGTAAGGCCAAAAAGACCACAAGAAAGGGCAAATAATGGGGTTGGGGCTGGTGGGGAGCTACCTACTTCCAGCCCAGGCCCATGGAGAATAGCAGCTGCCCTTACTCGGTAATGTAGTCAGAACCCCTGTGGCATCCAGAACTTGGATCTGCATGTGTGGTTTCTCAGCACCATCTCCATGGCCCTGGGGTCTTCCACGGCCTGGTCCCTAGGTCTGCTGCTTGTCCTGCTGCTGAAGGAGCCTTCACTTGGCATTGAAGGCCCAAAGCTCATAGTCTATCCCTGCCACTCATTAGCTGTGGGTCCTTGATCACATTACTTCCTAGCACCAAGTCTCAGTTTCCTCTGCTCTACAATGGCTGCATTTGTCATAGCATATCTATAGACAACACAATCCACTCTAACTTGTTAAAACAAAAAGGATTTTACTACAGAGTATGAGTAGCTTTCTAAAACACTGGAAGGGCTAGACAATCAGGCTCTAGGCTGAGTTTCTGGGTATAGCTTTCAGCCCCTAGAACTGCTTAACTTCTGGCATCTTCTTTGCTAGCAATATTGATGTCTCACACATAATCGCTCTCCCTTTATTTAACCCTGTGACTAATCCAAGTCTCTTGAGAGTACACATGATAAAACAGAAATTGCATCCAAAATCATAGCTGCAAGGGCATGTGAGAAATGTTATTTTTAGTTGTACAGCTTCTGTAGATGAGAAAGGCACACTAGAAGAGGTTGGAACAGGTGGAGCAAGCCAACCCACACAATTTGCCACAAGGAACAACACTGCATCCCTCACGCGGCAGTTAAAAGGACTGGTGTTTGTGAAGAGGTTTCCACTTAGTGACTGGCTTGCCTCGGTGCCACTGACCAGCATTTCTTGTGCCCCAGCACTGGGTCCCAAAGATACTGAGTCCAGCTCAGGAGCCCAGGCCCATAACCCCAGACATCTCGCAATGCCTTGAGGCAGGACCTTGCTTCTAGCAAGCCATCCCTCCTGTCTGATAGACCTTGCTGGCTTACAGCCTGGACCCATCCAGAGAGAGAGAGGTTCCTGCTTCCCAGCAAATCAAGCCCACAAGGTAAAGTGGTGAGTGCTAGATTCAAGTCTTTAGCAAGTACTATGAAAATCCAGAAGGGGGGCAATAAATTCTGCCCAGAAAAGTTAGATAACACTTCACGTTTTGTTAACCCCGATAATAAATAGTCCAGTAGGCAGAAAAGAATATCACTCAGTTGGGCTTTCTTTCTTGACCTATAAGCCATCATAAAAGTTTCGGTGGTAAAAGCTATTTGTATGACAGAGAAACTCTGTTCTGTGCTAAGTTAGTTGTTTGAGACTCTGGTTCCAAAGAATTAAGCCTGACTAGAAAGAAGGTTCCCTCTTGACCCTTTGTCATTCATTTTTAAATTAAATTGTTTTAAAAATATTTTTTCTAGTTATGAAAGTAATGCATATTTATTTTTAAAATTTGGAAAACATTGAAAAGCATAAAGAAAACATGATTACCTTTCATCTAGCATTTAACCACTGTTAACCATTTTAGACCTTCTTTTTTTTTTTCAAGAAAATACCAAAAGAAAGCCAGTGTAGCTGTATTATACAAAATTGGCTTTAAGGTAAAAAGAATTTTTAGAAATAAGAATGGTCACTACAAAATATTAAAAGCTTCAATTCACAAGGAATGCACAACAATTTTAAACTCTTAGGTGTGTGTTACAGCTTAAAAATGTATAAATACAAAATTGAGATATCTGTTAAGAAAAATTTTTGTTCACACATTCTAACATACTTATCACAATACTTGATAGATCGAGGCAACAAAGAACAGCAAGAATGTAGATTTGAACAATGCAATATCAAGTCTAATCTAAAGAACATTTTATGCATCCAATTACTTGTTGAAACACAAGTGTTATTTACAAAAATTAATCATGCATTAGGCTATAAAGCAAGTCTAATAAATTTCAAAGACTCTGTAGGTTACATCTTCAAGCCACAATGTAATAAATACTACCTTTTAAAAAGAATAACATAAAAATCTATTTCACTGGAAATTTTAAAATACATTTTAACTAATTCATGACAAAAAGAGAAGTGATATTGGAAATTAGATTATATAATATTTATAATATTTCAAAAGAATTTCATATGAAAAATCAACATATCAAAACATGAAGAATTCAGCTGAAGTAGTTCTTGGAATGAAACTTAGCTTTAAATGCTTAAAGTAGAAAAAAAGTCTCAAAATTAATGAGTTAAATATACATTATGAAATTAAGAAATATTTAGAATTAAACAAAACCAAATTGGGGACATTGAAAAGACTAATAAAATAGAAAGTTTTCTTGTAATGTTAATCAAGAAAAAAGAAGAAATAAGTAAACAATATTAATGATGAGGCCATAACTTCAGAAGTTATATAAATTTAAAAGATAACAAATTAATAATATGAATAATTACACGCAAATATATTTTAAAATTTAGATGAAATAGATAAATCTTGCAAATATATAATTTAACAAAAGTAAATGGAGAATTATATCAAATTAAAAATGAAAGAAAATCTAAATAGGTCTATAAGAGTAGTCTTATCCTAAAAATTCAAGGTTGGTTTAATATTAGAAAATATTATATTACAGATAATGGTTAAATATACACATTAATAAGGAAAAAAAGAAAAAGAATTTCTGTAGATACAAAAAAGTCATCTGAATAGGTGCAGAAAAAACATTCGCAATAAATGCAAATTCACTCATAATTTTTTAAACCCTTACAAACTAGGGTTCTTTCCTTCTTAAGAGAGAGTAATCATAAGCATCTACTGCAAATGTCATACTTAATGGTGAAGTGTTGAAAATACTCCTTTGAAATATGTTCACAACTCTGTTATACCTTACTACAAATTGCAAAGATCTATGTACATGTTTGTCTCCCTGTCTGTCCTGTCCACCTCGCCCCACCCTGTCCCCAATGCTTAGTATAGTTTCTGACACACAGCAAGCATGCTATTCATATTTGTTAAATAAATGGATGAATGAATAAAGTAGAATTCCTTAGTGCTAAAATGTAGGTTGCATAAAGATCATCAGTAAGTTTTGGTTCCCAACTATATCCATTTAGCACTCAAGGACTTTTTGAATGGAATGCGAGTACTACAAATGTATTACCTGTGATATTTAAGACATTCCAGATGGCTCTTGCACCTTTCCAACTTTACTGTGTAAATATATCCCCAACTTGTTTTAATTTACTTAACCTTTCTGAGAATAAGTTCTTTCCATTGTAAGTAGAAATAATAATAATAGTATGTTTGCTTCACAGGGTTGTTGTGAGAATTAAATGAATACTCATGAAACAGTGTATTAGTTCTTGTCACCTAGTAAGTACACAATAAATGTTGGCCATTGTATGGTTGTAAATATTACTAACATTATTTCACATTTCCATGGTATCTAGTATAGTGCTTTGCACATAAAACCAACTACTCAAAAAACATCTGGTAAATGAATAAGTGGTCTGTAATGCTGAAATACACTGGTGGCCTTTGTGCAACCTGCATTCACTCATTCATTCACCCATTCAGGAAAAATTAATTGCATGGATGCTGCATGTCAGATGCTATCTATACTAAGCACTGGGAATACAGAGATGATTAATGATTAAGACATGATTCGAGCCTTTGAGGAGCTCACAGCATGTCTAAAATCACTAAGCAGCATGAATTTATTTTAATTTGAAAAATTTATGTTGACAGTTCTCTATTCTTATACCTACCTCTTACAAGCAAGGTATATTGATGTCTGTCAAGACGAAGGCAGCATGGAGAAAACTCAAGCTATATCAGAGTAGAGATCTTCTCACAAAGACTTGAGCCCAGGACTAGGGCGAACTCACTCAGCTGTAGTGGTTGGTCTTAAAGGGCAACCCAGAGAATCAAGGACCTGGTATTCAGAGAGGCATGAGCTGAGGCATAGATCAGAAAATTATTAGCAACTAAAAGTCCCATCTTAAGGCTGGGCCATGACCATGAGGGCTGGTACATAAGGTCCCAACAGGAAGAAACCAGTAGAAGACATACCGCATACATCAATACCCTGCCCCACCCAAATATGTGGGAGAATGAATTTGGGAGAAAGTAATAAAGAGCAGTGTCCTTCATTAGGAAAGAGAGATGTCAGGCATGGACAAAGTGGTCTCAGTCCCAAACTCCAGAAAAAAGTTTCATATATGACTAAGTTACCAGACAGACTAAGGAAATTAGTATAATAATGTCATGTTGTTTTATATTGTTTAAAATAAAAATATTAATGTCTTGCAGGAAATAGATTTTTGTCACATTTTCTAGTTGCTCACTCTCTTTTCAGAGCTCAAATAATATTCAGAAAACTTTATGCCTTATGAATTTCAAGTTCTCAAGGTAGAAACTAGAAAGCAAGTCTCCTTGACTCCTTAGCTGCTAAGACAGACATGAGGGTCCACCAAACAAGTGCAGCCACATGATTCTTGTATTCGAAAGTAAGCAATGTGAAAAAAAAGGCCTGTAAAACTCACCTTCTGGGGAACATGTGGCTAATATGTCCAAGTCTTAGAGGTCAAAAGGGGTAAAGCTCCTTGTGTCTAGTCTTTTGTCATTGGTGATAGATGGCCGGTGTTTGCCAAGCTATGGAATTAAGGCATGTGATACGTTAGGAGTTATGCTCTCAAGATACATTTGATATAGGAAACATCATTTCATTTCTTCACCTGATACCAAAGGCCTAACTTGCTCATACTTCTGTGATAGGAAGGCTAAAGGCTACTGTTCCTGGAGTAATCCTTGAGCACTGGGGTATAAAAATGAAAAAAGCCCAGCTTCTGCCCTCAGGGAGTTGGGCTGAGTGGGAGCACACAGATGTACCACAATGGAAAAAAGTATAATATATACGTAGACAAAGTGTTATGAAGCCATGTTTGCCTTCTCCATAGGTGGGGGAGAGGGACACCTTTTGAAGGCTTTACAGAAAGAAGTAACATTTTGGCTTTTATGCAAGAACAGAACTTTGATGAAAAAATGAAGATATCCAGGGAAGAGGAAGCAACATAAACATAAGCGCAAAAGTATAGACCTGAAAGTCATGTTCAGGAAACACTGAATACTTGAGTAGAGTAGAGTGTGTGTGTGATAGAGAAATGGGGTGGTGGGAAGGACAGACTGTTCTCTGGGCTACTTCCTCACAAAGAAGCCAGATAGTACACTTGTTGATTGAAAGATTATGACACAGAGTCACTAAAAAGCTGCTATAAAGTAAAAACAAAACTAAATCTAGAAACTAGAAACCCTAATATCCAAGCTGCTGAACTCTTCTTCAGAAATTTCTGACAGAACTCCAAACATAGCTTGGTAAAATATGATTTTTTTAAAGAGCAGATTCTTTGATAAAATTTTACTAAGGTGTTTTATTCAGTTGAAAATTAGCATAAGGGTAATGATGAGGAACTCACTAGAGACTGAAGTGCTACTGAACTGTGAAGAAAAAGAGGTTGTCAAAGAGAAATATTCAAACTTGGAACACTGAGTTTATGCTCTGGACCCCAAAATGGCTGCATTTTCAGGATACTCCAATTTCCTCTTGACTGGTTCACACACTTCTAGTTCCTTCCCTATCTCACCCTAAGCCCTCTCTGCCTCCCAGAAAGTGGGAAATGTCCCTCTTAAAGAGATCAAATGAAACAGGGAGAGAAACTATATATTTTAGTCTGAATCCCCCACCAGCTCAGAAAGGAGGCAGCATTGACCTAACTTAGCACCATATACCTCACCTTTCAGCTGGTACCTTTGTGTACCCCTAGTTGATGCCAGCAACTCCACCCCATGTCTCCCACTCAGCTCTCCCAGGCTTCTTAGAACTCAGCTTCCCAAGACAAAGCACAATTGAGGCCCAGTTAGTGCTCAAGTTTACTGAGAATTAAACCATAAGCAGATAGCATCAAAACACATTTCACTTGTGACCTTTCACAGCCAACGAATGGGAAGGATTTTCCTTTGCCGGGATTGAATTTAAAACGACTTCCCAGGAGCGAAAGGTCAGTCCATGGAATCATGATATCCAGTTAAACACAGCTAAATAGAACGTTTTAGCATGACAATAAATGGAGTTATATTTAGCTGATTTGGGAAACTATCTGACTGAGGGAAAAGGAGGAGTACAGTGATTCTTCATCTACCACCCCTCCTCCCCCAGCTGGAAAAAGTAATGGAGTAGTGCAGGGAAGCCCAAAGGTGAATTTTACTAAGTCTGTCCAGGGAGGCTGTTTCTGCTTTCCCAACATTTACCATGTTCTGAGTAGGACGTGTTGGTTGAACTGCATAAAGGCTATATTGTCTTCTTGACACACACATGAAATTCTTATTAGCATGACTGGAGCAAGATGGACTCCAAAGGGAGAACATACCCTCAAATAACTTTCTAGGCAGCTTTGATTTCTAGATATGTATGAGGTGAATGCACATTAGCCAAACTGGCTTTGATAACAAATGCATTCTTTTTAACAAGGGAAGACTGAAGGGAAAAAAAGAGTTGGCACCCGTCTGCCCTTAACTTGAAATGCCCCATGCCATTTGAAATAACCTCATATTTTGCTGTTGTTAGCTAACAGATGGTTTTGTTAGCTGATGACTGTTTCTCTAAATAACTCCTTACAATAAAAGGCTGTGATACTTGAGAGCAAAATAGAGACCATAAGTAGTAACCTTTTACCTCCAGAATCTTACCTCGTCGTCCATCCTGAAATCTGATGTGTGTAATTGCAGCCACTGGGAAGGTGTGGAGTGCTATAGCATCATGGATCTGCCAAGAGTTAGAAGAGATTATAGATGTATATTGTTTTCTCAGAATGGAAAAAAATATTTAATTGAAACCAACTTAGAAATCAGGATCCCTGTGAGTTTAGAGGGAGAATGTTTTCAACAAAATACTGTTTCATCCTGGCTGAGAGACCCATAACATTTCTCTCCCAGGCTAAGTGTGCTATTTGATAGGGAATCCACTGTTTGTACTTGTACCCAAAGATTCTATACCTACTACACAATAAACTGCTACTCTGAGTAAATATAATCCATAGCGATTTAGCAAAATCCATCAGCCTGAGCCTTGTGGATTCCATCTAACATTGTTTCACTTAGGGTGACTGACCTCTCTGCTTATAAGGTCTTTTTTATATAAATCTGCCTTCTTTCATTTAATCTTTCTAAAAATCTAACTGATCTGGCTATCATACCTCTGTTACTCATCCTTTACTCTGTCTTTGGACAGTCCAAAATGAACATAACTCAACCCGTTTGGGCACAATATTGGCCACTTTCCAATCTATAGCTAAGGAAAAGGTCAAGCCAATGAGCATTACTAAACTCATAGAACTAATACTCAGGCTTCAAGCCCTTAGCTTCTAAAGGTCTATTTTGGCCCAACAACTTTGAGTCTACCCATAACCTGGGAAGACTCGGATACCATATAAAGGAGAATATGGCCTTTAGACAATTCAACAAACACATCGTACTTAGAATGCAGTAAATGTTAAAAAAGTGACCATCTTGTCTCTCCAACTTTTCTAGCTCTTTTCTCCTCATATACTGCTGACTTCCCATTGTTCTCTTAATACCTTACCTAGCCTCTGCAGTGTAGCACACTAATCTGTTATGCCCAGAATCCAAAGCTCCATTTCCTGCTTATTGATTTAATCTCTCACCTTTGGTTCAAAGGGTTCCATAATGACTTTAGCCACTAAAATGAACCACACCAACCTGTACACTTCTTTCATAAATGGTCTCTCATTCAGGTATGTGACCACCATTATTACTCAATCCCACTCTGCTCTATACTCCTCTAGGACCATAAATCATTCTCAGAAGTCCATGGCTCTGAGAGGCCTAGATAAGCATAGATTACCTGAGATATTTCCTTTTAGGTACAGCTAGAATGTCGTTGCTCGAAACCATCATTGATATGAGGAGATAATGATGAACTGAACTATGGCAGCAGCAGTAAGAGGAAAGAAATATAGTCATATTCAAATTATATTTTTAACAAGACTTGATAACTGACTGACAAAAAGGAATAAAAAAGAGGGAAAGTTCAATAGTGACTTTTAGATTTCTGACCTGGAAAGGTGTTGGATGCTGAATGTGATAAAAGAATAGAGACAAAGAGTTTGAGATTTGAACATGACTGAAATAAGGGCTATGTAGTCACATGTCTTGCTTTTACCTCATTATTTATCAAGATTCTTATGTAAAACTTCTGCATGAATGTATAGAACTAGGGTATCTTTTACTTATCAAACAATGGAGTAGGAAAACCTTTATCAAATCACGGAACTTTGAAACCTAGTTCCCTTGTCTATAAATAGTGATAACAATAATTATTCAGGATATTGGTGAAAACAGAACACGCTTTTTACAAACCACCTAACACAGTGCCTGACATATATACTCAATAAATGATAGCTGCTCTTATGCCTATCATTTGGAATGGCTTATTGCACATAATCCAAAGATTGAGTCAGGCAATCCTTTTGAAAACCAAAAACTGAACCGAAAACAGTGTTGAAGAATGCAAAGGGCACCCACCTTAGACTGTGATCTCATGGAGTCACTGCTATTATTTACTGTTTACCTAGCACCTTAGCTCAGCAAAATTCAAGGTCAGTCATTATCATTTATCAAACCTGTGAAATGAAAATAGCACTTCACAGATGGGGAAAACGCAGCATCCTTGTTGATAGGAGTCATATAGTTCAACTCAAACAAGTTCAAACATTTAATAGCCTAAAGCCATTCTCTGTGAACAAACCTCTATACCAAGACATCAAAGAAAACAACCTAAAAGTACCTCTGGCTTTCTCTGCTATGAAGAGGCTGAGTAATCGCGTTGTATATACAGGATATGCAACCTCAGACAATCTTTGAGTGGTAAACTTATGCAGGCCTTTTCCTCAAAGAAAGCCTTATGCTCTCTCTTTCTGAAAATGATAAGTTATGAGTAATCTGCCTTTTTCATATAAAAATAAATAACTCCAAGAAAGACTGTACCTTTAAATTCATAAAACAGAAAATACATGAATGCATAAAACAAATAGAAAAACTAAATGTGTCTCCAAAAAAAAGAAAAAAACCCCAACTTCTTTTGTGAATAAAAAGGACACACATTTTCCTCACACCCTTTGTTATGGACTAAAATCTCTAAAAGAACTGATCATGTCATCATTAAATAATTTTCAGAATCATCTACCATGGTTACAGTATAAGCGACTGGCAACCCACATACCCACCCACAAACATGTATCAGTTAGGATTATTTAGTTGCAGATAACAGAAATGGACTCTGGTTAACTTAAACAAAGTAATAATAATAATAATAATAATAATAATAATTAATAATAGCATAATAGATTCCAGAAGCTAATGAAAAAGTGAATACTCAGGCCTAGGATCAAAGATGCTCTAAGAAATTGGGAAATAGGAAATACGGACCCTGAGAAGAAAAGATTCATTTGATGTGAACCCCAAGAAGAAATTTATCTGCTGAGACGGACTCCTTATGGTCAACCAAGGGCCCAGATTTTATAAATGATAAGAGCCGAGTAGCCATTTGCTGACAGGGGCTCCTCATATACTCTGTACACAGAGAAGTACCATACTGAATTCAGCTTCCTGCACTATGTCCTGCTTGCATGTGCCTTCTGAAGCAACCACTGCAGGGAAAACCCTGGTTTCAAGTTTCTTCTAATGAAAGGAGATCTGCCCTGTCCAATCAGAACTGCACAATTTGTCCACCTCATTTACATTAAAGGGATCTAATTGAGAACCTGGGCGAGAACTTTTGCCATAAAAGGTGGCCTCCCCTTTGTCTTGGTGGAACACAATTTAGGTTGTTACCTGAGTCTGTGTTTCCCAGGCTCCTTTTGCTTAAATAAATGCTTTTTATTCTTTATTACAGTCTAAAATTACTATTGGTTTACAGCATTAACAGACTACCTCTGCTTCAGGGGATAGCTATTAGAAGGATCCATTTCAGTGCTCTGTGCCAATGTCCACTCACTGAAGACAATCTCCTGGGAGGGTAGGATTAGTCTTACCTCAGACCTGTGTCTGAGGAGGGTGACGACAATACACATGACTATCCCACCAGAACAGCATGGAAGAAGTGAAGCAAAGTCCCCAGAAGGAAAACTGGAGTACTAATAACAAAGAAAAGGGGAAGGGCTGCTGAGCCCATCAAAACCACAGATTCCACCATTGCCCATCTCAGAGAATACTGGTACTGAACAGAAATAAGCCCTGGCTTAAGAAAACTATTTATGCAATTTGATTTGTATAGCCCACACAGCATGAAAACTTAATTAAAATTTTTAATTTAGAAAAAAAATCTAATGTAAGCTCGTACTCTGAAAAATATCCTTCCCAGCCCTGCCACTAAAAGCACTCCACCTACAGCAGCAGCAGTAGTAGCACTTGTGTACATAATTTGTCATCATGAGCCCTCATAAAGCACAGGTTATGCTTTCAAATCACAAAGGAACCAGAACTTCTCGGAAAATATCTACTTCATGTCTTAGGGCAGAAAAAATTAGGATAGTGATGGCACATCCTATGGTTATAGAAAGTCAAGACTCTTTTTAAGATGGCAGGACATGCTGAAAAGACAACAGAGCCAACTGAAAGAGCTGCCCCTTGCCAAGCTGTGATAATTCAAATATCCAAACAAAAATGTAATAATGGTTACATTATGGTTAATTAGAACAGCTGCATCTATAGAAGGCAGAATCCATGATGGCGCTGAGAAAAGTTATTTTAAAAGGAATCCAAAAGTAATTGTAATGAAAAAATGATATTTTTACTTATGTTAATAAGTAGTGAAATATAGATATGTGGGTATTTTTTCTTACTTTTACAATTATATGTGTATTTTTAAAGTACAGCTATGTACTTATTTCTATCTGTGTGTAATAAAGAAAAGAATGAACACAAGAAATTTGAATAGGTCAAACAGATCCAGAAAAGGTAGTTAACAGTACCAATAAGAAGGCCTGATTTACACCTGTGGTTACAGATAACAACCAATTAGAAAAAGATCTATCATTTGATCAGCCATACACAACAACTAATTTTTTTAAAAGGGCTGACAGTGTGTCACATAATAAATAGTTAGACCAAAATCCCAAAGAAGAGAATTAACTGAGCAAACTTGATCCCTTGATGTCTGGTATAGAAAATCTCTAGACGACTTTATTCACTAAAATTAAGTACTTATTTGATATATAATTTGGTTCTAGTAATATCAAAACAAGATCGATATATCATAATGGCAAAACAATACCCAATTTGAGGGTGGGGGGATGGTACTTCTAATTTCAAAAAAAGTAAAATGTCAAGGATTTTTAAATTCCACTATTAACCACCAAGTATGCGACTTAACCATAAAAATGACTTCATCCTAATGATCACAGACTTGAATTTCATTCAACTTGGGCTGTGTGACCATCTTCCTATCAAGAATCAGTCCAGATTCTGCAGCCTCAGTTAGTTTTTCTCCACCTACCTCCCCACATCTGGTAATATTACTGCAACTAGGAATATTATTGCAACCCCAGAAGTGATATCTGCTTAATTACAACAACCAGGAAGGTAATCTTGAGAAAGGTATAAAATTAAAATAATAAAGATATCAATAGAGATAATGAAGAAACAGACTCAAATCCATGATATTAAAACTTTTGTAAATAGCTTTAGTATAACCGTTTTGTTGATACTTCTTATGTTTGGTTTATTTGGTGGAAAAGATATTTAAAATATTTAAGAGAATAAGGTATACTGAGTATATGGATTTAATTAAAAGTCAAGACAGTATGATTAATATGTAATCAATATTTATACTTTGGGATATTTAGTTTGATAAAGCCATACATTTTTTCATATTAATTGGGTCAGCAGAGTGAAAATATTTGGACCAGCAACGTAAAAGGCCATAAATATTTTAGGCTTGCAGGGCAGATCATCTCTGTCATGACTACTCAACTCCACTATTATAGCATGAAGGAAACCACAGATAATACCTAAGAGAATGGGCATGGCTTTTTTCCAATAAAATTTTATAAAAATAGACATCAGACTGGATTTCGTCCAAGGGCTATTGTTTTCCAATTCCTGATTTAGAAAAATATTAACTTTAATATTTAAAAGATCATTAGAGTTTTTAAAAATAAATTTAAAAGGTAAATAAGATAGAAATGTTATTTTTTCCACATGCAAAATTCTCTGGGGTATGACAGAAACCAACCCCTCTAATTCCAAATCAGACTGGCAGCCAACCATAGATTTGACAGTCCCAGTTTCCTCTTCCTTTTCCACTGTTTTGTCCAAGTTAAGCTGTGCTTTGCCTTCATTGAGGTACAATCTCCAAATGTACTCCCATCTCTAAGTTTTCTTTCATTAAAACATATATTATGAATTACTGTGATAAAAGAGAGAGAGAAGAAAGGATGAAAAGAAGAAAGAAGGCAGGAAAGAAGGAAAAGGACAAGGACATAAAAAACACCAAGTTACTAAGAACTGCGACATAGTCATGAGCCATACAACCTTATGTGTTAAAATAGAAATAATAAACATAAAGATAAGTGAAAAATAATAATCATTTAGTTTTCTCATAAATGTGGATTCTATTCAAAACATGAATCTGTCTTGTTCATTTCTTACATTACTAGTATTAGAACAGAGAGGCTTACTTAGCACATAGTAAATGCTCAAAAATACTTGTAAAATAAATTGAAGAAAAAACTGAACTCATGAGTTTAGGTGCTCAGGTCCAAATCTGCCCTGATGGTTGGTCACATGATAGCTTGTCTGAAGCTGTATCAGTTCAGGTCCTCCCGGAAGCAGACACAAAGATATAATTAGAAGTGCAAGAGATATATTGGAGGAAATGAATTTCTATAAAGCATAAAAGGAACAGTAGTAGGAAGGAAAAGTCTTTATATTACAATGCCGATTTAACAGTTGTGAAAGGAGAAAGGGAAAGAAGAAAAATTGGGTTGGAAGAGCCTCAGACTGCAGTGTAACTTGAGAAAGTCCCAGCCAGGTCAATGGGGAGCCCCAGAGCAAAGACTGCCCATTAAAGTCATCTACATTGGGCAGAAATGACCTATAGAACCCTTGCTGTGCTGTTACTGACTGTAAGAACCTGTAGAAAAGCATAAACTTAGAACTGAAAGCTGTGGTGGTTCCCAAAGTTGCAACATCTGGAGGCTGTCTGCTAATTACTCTCAACCAGGCTCTTTCTTGATGAGGAATTTGAGGGCACACCTCCATGGCCATAGAAACCAAAAGTCTCCACGTTTCTAATGATGAGTTGATCAGATTTGACATCAAGACTAAATTTTCTCTCCTCATTTCTAATAAATTCTGTAAGCTTTCCTCCTTGAATACAGGAGGTCATTTTTTCTTCTATTTCAACTCTAAGCATGGATTTGAAAACTTTCACTTAGTTTCTTTCATCAAGAGTTGACAGATGTCAAAAATTACACACAGAAAGAGCATTTCTATGTTCCAAATACCATCAAAGAATACAGTCATTCCATTGTTTTTCAAATATCCCCCACCTAAAATTTAAAATTTAGGAACCAAGAGCTGCCTGAAATTTCTCGGTTAATTAGTCCTGCCATAAACTATTAAGCTCTAAGTTTTTGTTTTTGTTTCTTAAAGGTGGTGCTTTCCTGGCTCCATGCTTTTGTGCATGTGATTCCACCTGCCAATATCATTTACTTCATCTCCACATGTACAAATCTTACTTACCTTTCAAGACCCAGATTAAATGACATCTTCTACATGAAACTCTCCCCCCAGTCCTCCCAGTTGGACGTAATCTCTCCTTTCTTTGAACTTCCATAACATTTATTTATACTTCATTAGCATTTTTTGAGAATATATTTTATTAGCATATACAACAAATGTTAAAAGACTAAACTGAAGACACCCATATAGTGTAGCTGTTGCATGACAGATAAGAGTGTTTAAAAATAAGTTTGAGAGGGTGTCATTAGTTCAGGTGGTGGCTCTGACACCAAATAGCTGCTCTTTGACTGATCTCAGAATGAACACACTCTCTCTGTACAGTGTTCCATTAGCAATTTTAATTGCATGCTAAGCTTTATAATTTGTTGCTGTCATTTAGGTTCATCTACTGTACTAATATTTATTCTTCATATTATATAACACCTTATTAAGTTTATTGCCCGCTTTCTATAAATTTTTTCACCTGACTTGCATGTGAGGAGCTACCTTTCATATCTATTAAAAGTAGTGCTTCAGTTACAGGTCCTTGTAGTATTCTCAATGGAGTGTTTAAATTGTTTAAGTCTCTAGAAGGAAAAAGGAAACGATTTGCTTCCTAAATAGAAAAAAAAACTATATATACTTCCTATTACACAATATTTATGCCCTGAGAACCACCAATAATATAAATGGTAGTTACTTGGTTTGTCTTTTCCATGCCCTCCATGGAGCCATCTCTGACAAATGGTAGCAGTATATGTACCCTCCTTTAATTTATATCCAATAAGTGAAGGGTGCTTCACTTTTAAGTGCCTAGCACAATGTCTCAGATGTTAAAGTGTAATGAAAATGTTTAATGAAAGATGATATAAATTTATAATAATTAAGACTTACTTTCTAAATATCCCCTGCATCACATCATATCATATGGTATATTCTCAAGAAATCATGATGGTGGCAGAAGCACAAATTCAGAGTACAGTCACAGAGCAACAACAAATTCCTCATCATTATCCTGCCACACAGCCTTGCCTCTCATACTGACTTTTAAAAAATTTTTTTCTATTCCTTTCTAAACTTAACTCTTTGATGCACCAACCCCTACTGAATATCTGCTATGTGAATATTAAGAGGAATGTGAGCACTGAAACACATTTCTCTGGGTCTTTACTCTCTTTTTCCCAATTTCTTTCTTGCAAAATATCTCCAAAACATGAATATGTGAGCCCACAGGTATCCTCTCTTACCATAAAACTAAAAACGTAATAAAAGAATTTTTTCATTTAGTATAGGCCAGAGATAATCACCAGATAGTATGAATGTTTTTAAGATGACAGGTGACTGTCATCTTTGTAACTTTTCTTACAAATATAAGTTAAAGGACATTTTAAGAAGTCTATAAAGAAACACTGTATATTTATACTCTAGAAGCATGTAAATATTTTTGGGTGGTGGTACAATGACCCATTTTTCATAATTGGGCTGTTCGCTCAAATTATTGTTTCTATCCTTGCTGACCATGGCAGAAACAGGCAGGGTCTAAATGAGAGAATGGGCTGATCTAGTGTCTCTTCCCATTGATAAAAATAAAATGTGTCCTGCTAATAAGTCTGTCCCATAAAATGAACATGGGCTCCAGAGTCGGATAACCTGGATTTAAATCCCAGCTCTTTTGTTCTGTATATTACCCACTTCTCTGTGCCTCCGGTTCTTGAGCTAAGAAATAAGATAATAATACACATTTTATAAGGCCATTGTTAGAGTTAAATGGAAAAATGTGTATGAAGCATCTGGTATAGAGCAGATACTCAATAAATGGTCATTTTTATTCCTAAGTTATTTCATTTATTTTTCTTATTTTCACTCAACACTCTTTCAAATTGCCCTAGAATAATCTGTTAGACACACATGCAGCAACAGCATTCCTAGAAAGCTCTTGTCATGTCACTTCATCATTGGTATGTGTAGCAACCCTCAAATCAGTCAGGGAAGGGAGGGCCAATTAAAAAAGGTGTACGTTTTCTTAGAATACAACTTAGGGAAGTGACATGTCTATCACAAAAAGTGTGTTCCAGAAGGTGAGTTTTACATTTTAAAATAAAAGAACCCAGAGTCTAGGTTATGAATAAATTATTGCTACTTTAAAATGCTTTTTTGAAGTCTTGAGCTTCTCATCACTTCCTATGAATAAAAATGGTAGACAAGTGTAGAGATGACAGAGAAGAAATGCAATTGATGGTGAATGAATAGTATTAATTTATGACCCTGTTTCATCTATTGTTGAAGAGCAAAATCAACAGAGAAGGAATAAGGAAGTAATGAGAAATGCACTTGGCATTGCAGTATATCAAGATGCCAGTATCTGTAACTCATTTTTTTAAAAACTCAATGAAAATACACAATTTTAGAAAATAAATACAGCCCTTCCCATCAGGGAGCTTGTGATGAACAAATTAGTATTTTGATTAACACAAATATAAAGATGTTTTCAGGAGGATAGGTTAATTTCCCATCCCAGATGGTGAATACACGGCTGTGGAGCTGAGAGTGGGGCCCACAGAACTACTGGACCTACTGTCAGATATAAACCTAAAACACATTCTTTTGAATGTGTCATATAATCCAACATAATTTGCTCAAGATAAATATTCATGTCATATCTTTTTAAATCTATATTAAGCAGCTGAAGGAAACAAACTCTTGGTTTACTCAAATCAGTGTAAGTTGACTAACTGCCTACCTTATCTCTTTGAAGTAAAGAAAAAGTAATTAGATGATTTCTGAAAAATTACACCATAGGTACTAAAATCTTTCAAATCAGTCTTGCTTAATATGTTTTTTGTGGTGGTTGGCTTATGCTACTGTTGTTTAAAGAGAAATCTATTTTTTTAAAGATGTCCGGGATAATCTGAGAACGAGGTCCAATTAAGACCTCATAACAATGAGACATAATATCTTCAAAGAAAAACTCTCAGACACACCTTGCCAAACATTAAGGGTTCAGTCTCCCAGAAGGTGGAACAATCTGTGATGGTAAAGAAAAAAAGGCCTATATTCTCAAGGTCAATGAACTAGAGGTGCAAATATAGTTAATGATGTATTTTTGCAACAAGTCCCTGTTTTTCCTTTCATCCTCACTGAGACTGTGGTCATTTTGACATTTCCATATTCGATGCTAACCTAACAGCTAATGTGTGTTCTCAAATGGAGTAGCTAAAGAAGAATTTTAGAATAGAGGTTCTACCACAAAGCAGCTTTTAAATATACTTTCAACTATTGTTTGATCTTTTTTGCAAGGAAAATTTCTTATGAACTCTAAAGTATTCTTTCATCTATTCCACTTTAAGTGACCTATTCATTTTATTTTTACCTTCATCACGCATATCTATCACCAAAAAAATATATACACTTTATTTGTTTTAGCCAGTCACATAACTTCATTTTCATTCTGAGCTTATATGCTCCTTGAGTATACGTGATGTCAAAAAAGGGAGATCTGAATGTCCTACAGTTAGGGTTATTAGCAGCAATATATCCAGGAAACATTTTGTATAAGCTAGGTTCTGGACTCCTTGGCAACAGATTTAAAAAAAAAAAAAAAAAAAAAAAAACCAGGACATTTCCTTCACAACAACCTCCTTCCATCTTAGTCTTTTGTTGAGTCTTTCATTTTAGATATTCCTCTCAAAAAATAGGTAGATATGACTGCCGGCATCCCTAGAGCTTTTGTTAGTACCAAAATGACAGAAGTAGACCATTGAAAGGTGTGCTTGAAGTATGCAATTTCTAGTTCCTTTTGAATGATTCGATACACACCCTTTGCTTTTGATACAGGCTAAACACAATCAAAAGTATATCTGTAGAAATTACAGATTACATGCTTTCCAATTCTATACTTCCCATTGACATAGAACTTGAAATCAGGTTATCAATATTACACCTAGGAAAACGTGGTAAGGAGAGGATCTTTCTTTTTAATAAACCCCAAGCACTCCATTAAATTCATGGTGATTTTCTAATGCCATTTTACCACGATGCCAAACCATCATGATCCTATTCGCCATAATAAAGTACCTAAAGTATTAGGTGAAGCAACCAGAAGACATACTTTTGCCATACTACCAGGGTTATTTTTACTAAACAAATAGTAATGATATGAATATTTAGGGGGAAAGTGGAGATCAGCATGTTGGTTCCAAAACCTAACACTTAACAATTTATTTATTAATAACTTAATAACATTTATTACCAATGATGTATTTTATTATGTGCATGGTCCACCAATAATAACTCAAAATTTTTATAGTGTAATTAATTTTATAGTATAATGAATTATTTGAATGTTTAATAAAGCTTTAGGAAAATTATCAAAGCCTGGCAAATTTTGGATTAAGTACATATAGGAAGGTTGAGCTTACCAATTTAATGTCTTTAAGAGTTGTTCAATTATTTAATTTCTACTTACATTTGATACAATTTGGTAATTTACATTTTTCTAAAAATTTTTTCACTTCAAAGTTAGTGATTTAACGTTGTTCGTATTAGTCACAAGACTTTTTTTAAATCTCTATCTGTAATTATATCTCCTCTTTTCCTTAGTATTATTTTAATTTACACCTCTACTCTTTCATTTTCTTAATCAGTTTTCCTAGATTAGTCTATTTTTAAACCATTCATAAAACATTTATAATTTTGCCATCTTGTGTTAACTCTGAGTGAGGTTTCTTCTTGAATTTAGTACATACAAGTTCATGGCAATTTTTCTTACTGAATTGTTCTATTTATTGTTTGCAATGTCCCTCCTTATTTCAATTAATATTTTTGCCTTAAATTCTTTTTTTTCTGCTAATAGTATTACTACACTAGCTTCCTTTTGGTTGGTTTTTGTATGGATTTATTTTTTAACTTCAGCATGTTTGTGAGACTCGTTTTAGTTGTATCTTAAAGGAGCAAGCAGCTGGGCTCTAATAATGCCTATCTTCTATTGTGGGAGTTTAATACACTAATTTTTACCATGATTACTGATTATTTCTACCATCTCATTTTGTTTTTTTCAATTTATCAGTCTTTTGCTCCTTTTTTTCTTTATTTCTGCTTTCCATTAAACTGATATTTTTTTCCTTCTGCTAATTTTAATGCTATACATTGTTTCTATTGCTTTAGTGACTTTAATTTTTAGCATGCATTTACTATAATATTTTTAAACAATTACTGAATATGTTCAACATGTTTTGCACTTTTCCCAAACTCTGTTCTTCAGCGTGCTGATTACGGAATACCAACCTCCTGTTAACATTTTATTCTCGAGTTTTAGTTTTACACCTTTTGGTTCTGTTTTGTTCTTTTACTCATTTTATCTATTACATTTACAAATATGTTTTAATCAGTGTCTCCATTCACTGTTCTTTCTTATATCTCAAGCCTTCCCTTTGAATTCACTTTTCTTTTTTATGAACACATTTTATCAGATTTTTCAGTCAAGATGTATGGATAGTAAGTTCTCTTGGACTTTCTACATATGGACATGATTTAATTTTGTTCTCACTCCTGAACTTTAATAGGAAATAAAATTATAATTTGACAGTTATTTTTCCTTCATCACTTTGAAGACATTATTTCATTTTTTCTCATAAATTGTTTCTGAAAAATCTGATATTGGTCTAAAGATATTGACCTTTTATAGATAATCCATCTTTCCTCTCTGATAGCTTTTGAGAGTTTTCTTTAATTCTTGAGAGTAGGAAGTTTTACTCTAATTTGTCCAGGTGTAAATTTGTTTTAATTATCTTGATACTCAGAGGGAAGTTTTAATATAAGACTCATGTTCTTATTCAATTCAAAGGAAATCTCATGTGTTAACTCTTCATATACTTCTCTTCTGTCAGACCTATCATTCTCTTCTGGGATTCCTACTGGACATGTGTTGAAGCTTCGTCATCTCTTCCAGATGCCTCTAGCTTCTCTTCTCTCTTTTCTTCCCTCTCCTCCCCTCCTTTACCCATCCCTGTCCTCCCCTTCCCTCTCTTTCTCTCTGTCTCTTCCTCCGTTTATTAAGTTTCATCCTGAGTTTCTTTCTCCTTCCTTCCTGTTTTTTTCCTTTCTTCCTCCCTCCCTTCTATTTTTTTTTCATTTCGTGTTTCTGTATGTGTTTCATTAGACAAATCACTCACCAGCAATATGAGAGAATTACAATTGCTCCAAATTCATTCCAACGTTAAGCATGATCAGCTTTTTAATTTTAGCCATTCTCATGGGTGTGTATGATATTGCCCTCTGGTGCAAATTTGCATTTTTATGATGACTAATGACGTCCTTCTTGGTCATTCATATATATTCTTTGACAAAATGTCTCTTGAAATATTTTGCCCATTTTTTGTTGGGTTATTTGCCTTCTTATTATTGAATTGTAAGGCTTCTTTTTATATTTTGGGTTCGAGTGTTTTTTTTAACATGTTTTGTAAGTGTTTCCTCCTTGTCCATGACTTGTCTTTTTAATTCAAAAATGGTGTCTTTTGAAAAGTAGAAAACTTTTATTTTATTGAAGATTTTTATTTGAATCAATTCAAAATATTGATTTTGATCAATTTTTTATGGATAATGTTTTTATGTCCTCCATAAGAAATCTGTGCTTACCTCAGGATCATGAATATTTTCCCATTTTCTTCAGTTTCAGCTTTTGTGTTAGGTCTATGATCACTTAGTTTTTATGTGTAGTATAAGGTAAAAGTCAAGATTCATTCTTTCCCAATAGAATATCCAGCTATCTTCAGTATGATTTGTTGAAAAAACTTCTTTTCCCATTGAATTATCTCAACATCTCTGTCAAAAATCAGTTGATCTTATATGTGTATATGTATTTCTAGAGTCTCTGTTTCATTGATATATGTTATTCTTAGGCTAATACTATACTCTCCTAGTCACTGCAGCTTTATAGTAAGTCTTAAAACAAGGTAGTATAAATCTTTTGCATATCTGCATAATTTTTAGAATCAGTTGGTTGATTTTTGGAAAAAAAAGTTTTTAGGTTTTGGGTTTGGGGAGATTTTCTGTTAAATCTATTAATCACTTTGGGGGGAACTGGCATCTTAACAGAAACAAAACTGAATCATCTGATTCTTGAATATATCTCTCTATTCATTTAGGTCTTGTTTACTTTCAACAATGCTTTTTGATTTTTCAGTGCACGCATTTTGTTAAATATAATCCTATTTATTTCATGTTTATGATCTATTGTGATATAATTTTTGTAACTTCTATTTTACTGATTTAGTTGTTAATATGTATACAATTGATTGCTTTATATTAACTTTATATTCATGACTTCGCTAAACTCACTTATTATTTTGAGTAGTTTTCTTATGGATATTTAGAATTTTCTACATACATGATCGTGTCATTCTTGAATCAAGTTTTACTACTTTCTTTCCAATATATACACTTTTTATTTCTTTTTTTTTTTTTCCTCTTGTGTTATTGTACTGACAAGGACCTCAAGCAGTGAGAAAGCAAATATCCTTGGAAGGAAAGTGTGCATTTTCCAACATTAAGTAAAATGTTGACTATAGGTTTTTAGTAAATGCCCTATATCAAGCTGAGAAAATACACTTTTATTCCTAATTTGCTAAGCGATTTTATCCCGAATGAATGTTAAGTTTTGTCAAATGCTTTTTATAAATATCTACTGAAATTATCATATGTATTTTCTAATTTATTTTGTTAAAATGATAAATTACGTTGGTTATTTTTCTTTGTAAAATAAAATTTATATTTCTTGGATTAAGCTGCACTTAGTCATGATAGATTATCAATTTCATATACTGTTATATTCAAGTAGCTAACATTTGTAAAGGACTGTTGTATTTATTTTGATGAGAGATGTTGGCTGAAATTTTCTTCTTTTAATATCTTTATCTGATTTTAGTATCAGAATAATGCTGGCCTCAAAAAAATACAGTGGGAAGTCTTTCCTCTTCTTCTATATTTTGAAAGAATTTGTTTCAAGTCAGTACAATTTCTTTATTAAATGTCTGAGTGGATTCACCAGTTGAAAGCACCTAAGTTTCCTGTTTTTAGATATAGAAAATTTTTAAATTACAAATGCAATTCATTTCTACTTCTTCTGTGCCCAGATGGAAAACTGTCTTTCAAGGAAATTGTTCTTTACATCTAAATTGTTGAATTTATTAACATTATTCATAGCAATCTCCTTATAATTTTAATGTCTATATAGTCGGTAGTAGGTGTCTCCACTTTTTACTTTCACTATTTGTGAATATTATTACATCCCAGAACTTTGTGTACTCTTCTCTGTTCAAAATGAAAACAGCTTTATCATAGTTTTTTTAATAAGAGGAATATATTCTGGTGTAAAAAAATTCAAGCAATACAGAAAAACAGGGTAAAAGTCACCTAAAAGTTTGTCATCCAAGTGTTAAATTTTGTTTGATATCTGTACGTTCAGTTTTATCACCTATTTTTCAAGTCAACAATAAATCATGGACAACTTACTATATAAATAAACACTGTGTATATATCGTCAGTTTTATTATATGATAAGTTTATCAGTTACTCACTGATGAATATTTAGTTATTACTTTTCCAAAAACCACTTTGTTGAGGTATAATTGACATACCAAAAACCATACAAATTTTATATGATTTCAACTCTAAAATTTGTTAAAGTTTGGATTTGGGTCCTAAATATGGTCTACCTCTGTTAATGTTTCATGTGAATTTTATAAGAATATATATTCTGCTATTATTTGATAGAATGTTCTAAAATGCAAATTAGTTGGTTAGTAGTATTATTGAAGTCACTTTTATGCTTTCTAATTTTCTGTCCATTTGTTCCAACAATTACTGAGAATGAATTGTTAAAATCTTCAATTATAAATTTAGAATATTCCACTTCTTTCAGTTCTGACAGTTGTTTAATTAGGTATTTTAAAGATACATTATTAGGAGTATACACATTTCAGGTTCTTAGTATTTCTTCATAAATTGACTCTTTAATCATTAAAAAATCTCCCTATTTAATCAAAGTATATAGTCCACTTAATGATATAGCTGGTTCTATATCTCCCATGTTACTATTTGTTTTATATTGCTCCTATTTGTCTTTGTTATCATTTTTCCCTGTTATGATTTCTTTGGGATCGAGATCTTTATTTCATTTTATTCTTCTATTAGATTAATTATAATAACTGTTTTGTTGATGTTTTCTCTAGACTTTATAATTTTTAACTTTCACAGTCCATATGCAAATGATATTATACCACTTCATGTTTACTGGAAGAACCTTACAAAAATATTCTTCTACTTACTACTGCCTCAGTTTTATGGTATTGCCATACACTTTACCTCCACATGTTATAATTTCAATACACTGTTTTGCTTTAAACATTAAATTATCTTTTAAAGAGATTTAAATGATAAAAAATATCTTTTATATTACTCATATTTTCTATTCCTGGTACTCTTCATCCTTTTGTGTATACATAAGTTTCCATGTGGCATTATTTTCCCTCAGCTTGAATATTTTTTAAATATTTTTGTAATGATCATATAACATTTTGTAATGCTAGTGGTAATTTTCTCAGCTTTCAATTATCTGAATATATCTTTATTTTACTTCATTTTGTATGATATTTTTGTGGTATATAGAATTCTAGATTAACATTATGGATAAATGTTTGTGTTCCCCCAGAATTCAAATGTTAAGCCCTAACTCTCAGTGTTGCTATATTTGGAAATGGGGCCTTCAAGGTTAAATGAGGTCATAGGGTGGGACCCTGATCCCATAGGATTAATATCCTTATAAGAAGAGACACCAAAAAGTCTCTGCTCCCCGTTGCTATGAACGAAGGAAATGCCATGTGAGATCATAGCAAGAAGGCAGCTGTCTATAAATGAAGAAGAGAGTCCCACCATGGACTAAATCAGCTGGCCCTTGCCAGCTTCCAGAACTGTAAGAAAATAAATTTTTGTTATTTAAGCCACCCAGTCTATGGCATTTTCTTATGTCAGCCTGAGCTAATATAGTTCATAGTTGTTCTTTTCACATTTAAAAGATGTTTCCTTTATTACTTGCATTGTTTCTGATAAGACATTGGTCATTCTTATCTTTGTTTCCCTCTATATAATGAGTATTTTTCCTCTGGCTGCTTCAAAGATTTTTTCTCTGTACCAAAATTTTGGTTTCAAAAATTTTATTATGGTTTCCTTTGTTGTAGTTTTATTTGTGTTCATCCTATTTAATTTTTGATTTCCTTCCAGTGTAGGTTAATACTTTTTTCAAATTTGTGAAGTTTTGGGCAAGTTTTTCTTCAAATAATTTCTCTGCCCTTTCTCCTCCATATTTCTTTCTGTCTACATATGTTCACAGGCTTGATAGTACTCCCTAGATCACTGTTGTTTGGGGCAGGGGGGCACAGTTTGGTGGCAGGGGTAGGAGGTTGAGCATTTTCTCTCTAATATTTCTTTACTGATATTTCTTACGTAGTGTCTAATATGTTGTTAGTCCCATTAGTCAATTTTTCATTTCAAATTTTATATTTTTTGTCTTTAAGATTTCCATATAATTTAAAAATATGTATTCATATTACTTTGCTAGTGCTGCCATAACAAATACCATAGACCGAATGACTTAAACAGCAGAAATTTACTTCCTCACATTCTGAAGCTAGAGGTCCAAAATCAAGTTGTCAGCAGGGTTTGTTGCCTTTGTAATTATCCATCCTCATCTAGCTGTTTTGAGGTTGCTTCCACCTGCCTCCAGGCTCCTAGTCCGGAGTCATGTTGTATGACGGCAGTTTAGAACTCTTCTCCAGTAATGATAAACAAGGCTGTGGATTTCATCTGTGTCACCCTCCTCTTGCTAAACCACCCCCTCCTCTACCTTGCTGGAGCCTGACATTTATTAAATAAAGCCAGAGCCCCAATCAATTCTTGAGTTAAAACTGTTAGCCTGGCTGTGACCACTTCTTTCATGGAATCCCTTCCCCAGAGAATTCCTGATATCATTGCTTATTCCTACGTCTGGATCCCCAGTCTTGTGAAAACAGCTCCATAGGTCTACAGTGATGTTTCTTGAGTTTTCATCAGTGTATGTCTCTCTTCAGTTTTCCATTTTTACATTTTATCTATCATTGTTTTATATTTAGAGTGAAGTAAGTTGAAGTAGTAACTTATTGAGCCATGCTGATTAAAAATCTAACCTCCTTCTCTTTTTTCTTTTACTTTTACAAATTATCCTTCCCTTTGTTTTCAACTCCACGCATTTTCTTGATAAAAGCTAAAAATACATAATAAGTATTATTTAAAAGTTAAAGAAATAGACTTGTTTTAATTTCATAGAATTTTACCTGTTTCTGCCCTTCTATTATCTCTTGTAATGTTCATGCTAATAATACAGAAAACACCGCTACTAGTTAGTACAAGGCATGGCTTTTCCACATAAACTGAGGTGGTGACACTTGGTGATCCTTGAAGGAAAACTTAACAGGATACCCTTAAGCTAAAGTTCTGACTTTTCAGGAGACACAGGAAGGGAGAGACTCTGTGACACCTACCACAATCCCTACCCAACTACCTCGGAAGGAAAAATAACTCTCGCCCTTCACAAAGGATAAGGATGGATCACTGTACTCATTCAAGTTCTTTGGAAGCAGGAGAGTGTTCTATAGTGTTCAAGGACAGCTGTTCCCTCTGCCTGTCTGATATTTCCTGTTCTTATTTGTCCTCCTTCACTTTCCCCGCTTTTAGTAGTGACCATCTCTCTTTGTATTGTCTCCCTTATTAAATTGAAAGGCTCTTTAAAGATACTTGGAAATTAAGACATGAAAGGGTAAAAGATTCATATTAGCTACCTATTGTTGCATAAAAGAATACCCTAAATTTAGGGACTGGAAACAACAAACATTTGTTATCTCAGTTTCTGTGAGTAAGGAATCCAGGAGTGGCTTAGCTGGGTAGTTCTGGCTCAGGGTCTATCATGAGGTTCCAGTCAAGGTGTCCGCTGAGGCTACCAGCAACTCAGGGCTCGACTGTTGGAGGGTCTGCTTCCTAGCTCACTCACATGGCTGCTGTCAGACCTTAGAAGACCTGCTTCCAAACTCACTCACGTGGATCCCTATACAGGGGTGCCTCATGGCATTGAAGCTGGCTTTCCCCTGGCAAATGATCTAAAGAGATCCGCCAAGATGGAAACCACATCTTTATTTAACTTCACCTCAGAAATAACATCCCGTCACTACTGCCATATTCTTTTCATCAGAAAGGAGTCAATAAATACAAGCCATGCTCAAGGCAAGAGAATTACAAAAGATCACGAATACTAGGGAAGTCAGGGATCATTGGGGATCCTCTTAGAAGATGCCTAAAAATCTTCTAGACCAGGGGTTCTCAAATTTTCATCACCAAGTAACAAATATCCCATAAGTATTTTGTGTTTTGAATTGTTCTTCCAGGCAAATTATATTTTAAGCAATGAATTATTGCTTCATTTTTATTCGTATGAAACTATAATATATGATATAGTAAGGTACAATAACTAATCAGCAGTATTTAAAATTAATGAAGTTATATAATTAATGAGATGGCTGATGCATTAGTTTACTTACAGAGTCTTACTTATATAAACATGACAATTTGTTTAGACCTTTTGAAATACTGAAAATGATCTCCACTTTCTTATTATTTCTTTTATGAATTCTTAGAGATTTAGATAATCCAGATTAAGTAAAACTGATCTAGACAAACACTTTTATTTTATAGATTAGGAAACTGGGAACTTGAAAAGTGAAAGTTAGAGCTGGAACTAGAGTCTCTATCTCCTGGCCCTGTCTCCATTACAACATAGTGTCATTCCTGGTCTTATCCTTCACTCCCAAAGACTAACAAAGGGCAATTAGTAGATCATAATGATGATTATAATAATGACATTAAAATTTATATGGCATAGTAATCATTTTATAATACATATAAGTTAAATCTTTATGCTGCATACCTCAAACTTACACAGCGCAATATGTCAATTATATCTCAATAAAACTGAAGGGAAAAATTTTATATGATAAATGTGATTAAGCAGTCTCATCTTAAAGAGATTAACTTATTTTAGCCAACCCAGCTACCATTAATGGAGAAATTTATTGCACTTGATACAAATAAAATCCTGCTCTTAGAATTTTCATTACCCTAACTGGTAAAATGCTGGCTTTAATAATCTTTAAGGGTAGTTTACTATGCTAAATAATCTGCTTAGCAACTAGAAAATAAGTTGAAGGCGTCATTATAAACCTGTGACACCCAGAGTTCCAATGTGGGTGAAAAATTAGTAACCATGGATGAGAATGGCCTAATCAGTTAACCTAATTATAGGCTCACTGTTAAACAACATCACTCCAATAAACAATACATTGTTTTAAATTTCACTCACCCCATTCACTAACACTAAGATAGTGAGGAGGTTTGCAGGCTGACAGGTTTTCCATGCCCCAGCTCTTGGCGTTAAGTACTGGATCATTACGGCTCAATGTGGAATAGCATGAGCACCATCAGGATATTACAAAGTAGCACAAGTTACAATGATAATGAGTTCTACCACCTCATCTCCCAAAATAAAATAATATAAGGAAACTAAACTTTGCTTTGTATTCTTTACCCAGCAGAGCTCTCTGAGATAAAGTAATTAAGAAGTTAATTGTGGAGGGTGTTTGAGAGGTGTGCACAGAAAAAAAGAAAAAAAGTCCTCTTCTTACACTTATAAAAGGCTGTGAAAATTAGAACATAAAGAAATTTATGATTTCTTTGATGTGAAAGGACAGGACTTGATGGAAACGGAGTCACTAATGCTTACAGTAGTAGCTGTGTATGTGTGTGTATATCTGTGTGTGTGAAGCCTGCTATTAATAACCAGTATCCAAGCAATGTCTCAACTGTGACTACCATGATTCACTAGCACATGAGTAACAGGAACTCAAAAACTTTTGATCCTCACCTGTTTAACCTTATGAGATTCAGATGAAATTACAGATATTCATACTCATCATCTCTGCAAGGAATCACCTCTATAAGATCAGAATAGAAGAAAGTGATCAGGGAAAAAATGAAGATGAAATATGGTATTAGGAAGAAGCAAAGAGGATAAAGAAATATTTTTAGAAATGTTATTTGCTCTCTGTTTTTGAAAAAGTCTTAAAAGCCAAAGCTAATTGGAATTGCCTAAAAGGTGAATCACTATTTGGGAAGGCAAATAGAACTGGGCCCAGAATATCTGGATTCAAGGACCAGCTCTACATTTAACATCTGTGTAATCTCAGCTGAATCACTTCACTTCGCTGGATTTCTATTTCTTTATAAAATGACATGATGTCAGTAATTTTCAAACTGCTCTGCGGAGGCCTAGGAGTTTCTTGGAGTTCAGTAGGGAGAGCTGATGAGATTGAGAAGAAGCCGCCACCACCCTCAACCTCAAACTGCAAGAGCTCTACTTTTGGCTTCTCGTGCATTAGGATTTTGAACATAAATTTTATTGCCCAAAGTATTCTGAAACAACTGGTCTAGCAAAGTTTAAAAAAAAAAACTAGCATGGAATAATATTATCTGGGTTGGTAAAGATTCATCGTAGCACTGTGAAAGAAAATCTAAATGATCCTGCAAGGTCCGTGTCAGGGCCTACCTCTACCTAAAGAAACTGGAGCAAGGCTGAAGGCATCTGCTGAGCTCCAGCTGGGACTCGGGAAAGGGTCTAGTAATCAGACAGTGTGGGAGAGGCAGCTATCTAGGATGCAAAAGATAAAGGCAGTCCTGGCAAAGTTAACATTTTTTTTTAAACATTTTAAATTTTATAATAATGCATAAACAAATTCTTGTAAAAGAGTCATATAATAAAGAAATATAGAGATTAAGTGTAAAATTTCCTCTTTATCTGCCCATCCCCTAATATCACTCTTCTCACCATAGGTAACCACTGTTTTTAGTCTGTGCTCTTACAGACCTTTTTTCTATGCATATGTATTTTATATATGTACATGCATATATATTATTTTTTTTAAATAAACTGTATGCATTGTTGTGAAATTTGCTTTATTTACTTATTAATACATCTGGGCAATTTTCCGTATCAGTACATGTACATCTGTCCTTTCTATAATTTAATTGTATTTTGTAATATAGACATGCCATATTCATTTACTAATTCCCAAATTAGGGACTTTAAAGTTGTTTGAGTTTTTTATTAATATAAACAATCGACATCATTATAGATACATCTCTACATATAAATGTTTTTCTATAATTATTAGAAGTGAAAATTGCTGTTAAAAAGTATGGTCTGTGGCCATGCCGCCCTGAACAAGCCCGATCTCGTCTGATCTCAGAAGCTAAGCAGGGTCGGACCTGGTTAGTAGTTGAATGGGAGATCACCTAGGAATACCAGGTGCTGAAGGTGTTAAAAAAAAAAAGTATGAAAAAAAATTTTAAGCTGCATCTATTTACACAAACACCAAAAGTGTTTCTCTATATATTTACCAATAATGAATATTAATTCTTAATTTTTACCACAATGATGATAAAAATTTTGATATAGTAATTTGTATTTCCCCGGTTACTATGGAGATTATCATTTCATCTACTGTTGCCCATTTATGTTTGTATTAGATAAACGAAGTCTAAATGTGAGAATCTACAGACTAGATTTCAGTCCTAGGTTTGTAATTAGTTTTGCAGACTTTATTAACTAAATTCACCTTTCTGAACCTCAGTTCTTCAATGAGACAAATGGAAATAATAATTCAAGTCCTGTCTTACTCCACAAAGTTATTGTGAGTGTTCAGAAAATAATAGATGACAAAGCAAGTGGAAAAGTCTAAAACGCTAGACATATAAATGGGATTTCCTTTAGTTTTAAAAATGTGCAACGTTATTGAATAACTCTGTACTTGAGAGTTTTTCTAAACAAAAGGAGGCTGGTGCTGCAGCTGCTCATTTACCTAGTAACTCCAGGGTCTCCTCAGACAAGTTGTGAGGCAAGCAGAAAGCAAAGTCACTTGTTCAGCTCCAACATTGCTCCCCACTCCCACCTGACCTGGGTGAACAGAGAAGCAAGCTTACTGCTTGTGAGATTTCTAATCCAAGTTTGTTATTTCAAGGAGTTGGGGTAGGGGGTGAATCCTCTCCCACATCTTCTCTGGTTCATCCATCAGCAACAACAATGCCATCTGGTTACCGGAGACCAGTGAGGCATAAAATGCCCAGAAAAGCAGCTGTCTTCCCCTTTACCTGTGTCAGAATTACTAATTAAGTGACAAATTTGCCTTTAGCTATAAATTAAATTTCATGCTGCTGAAACTAGCACAGCTTTTACTATTTATTAACTTTACCTTTTCTGTACCTACAATTCTTCCTTTAAAAGAAACTTACACTGTGTGAAATCAGGATAAAAATTCCCAACTGCCTATCTGTCTTTTCGTTTGTCTTTTTAAGGATAATGTACACTTTAATTTGTATAAACCTTTAAATGTCTTCTTACCTTTTGTTTTTTACTATGAGATAAAATCAAATTGCCTGTTTCTGCTTACTTTTCATTCTCCCATATGAGTTCCTAATATTGCATATGGCAGAATTTTCATTTCCAGTTTTTCTACTACCAATTCAAATTGCCAGTGTTTCATAAACCTGGATGTAAGGTTAATGTGACTGAGCCCTAGTCGTGTTACCCTTCACAAACTTTGTAAAACTTCATATAAATATAAATAGGCTATTTCATACTCCCAAAATGTCAGCACTTTGTATGTATAATTTATTGGATAAACCAAGAATTAGAAAGTCTGAACTGGATTGAATTTTCTACAGTCAACAATTCTACTAAAAGATCTACATATTTTTGGTAACTAATATGCAAAGAAGCACAATACATTCTTCAATGTTCAGCACAAACGAAATTCTTTCCCAAATGCTAGACTCCACATGTTGCAAATCCTTTACCCCACAGTCTCAGGTTCAAATTCTGGCTTTTCTCACCTCTTAACAGAAGGATTAATAGATTCATGAAAACCGTTAACATAATATCTCCTCCATTTTTAGAGGTGCATCCTTCTCTGGGACCATTTGGATAGACATCTAGCCCTTGGATATGCAAAACCCAAAGGATACCCCAGATTATGTTATCTTTCATAACTGCCTTGAGGACCTGACCTATTTTGTAACAGGACTAATCTGCACCAAACTGTTTCGTTTCCAATGTGACCCAAATGCCTAGAGTCACCAAGCACACTTCCCCTGAGGGCTTTACGTTACGTCATTATCAAGTTCCTTCTCATTTTCCCTAGAAAGAGCAATGTCATGACCTCTTAAACATACCATATTGATTGGCAATGTTACCAATATAATGCAAACATCATTTGTTGAGCTTCTATTATGATAAAAGCCATAGGTTAGGAATGTGAAAGAAATAAATAAGAATAGTTATATTTAAGGATATAAATAGATACTGCCTCAAGAAGTTTCTCATCAAACAGAAAAGTTGTCATATATAAAAATAACTACAACATAAGACAAAATTTTCCCTGACACGGGCAGGAACAAGATGTACAGAGCAAACTATCTGACAGCCTTCTGGGTTTCACGCAAACACTGGGTTGTCCTGTCTATGAACACCAGTTAATAGAGCCGTGTAGGTACTCTCTCCATCTCTGTTCAAGTCTCTTTGTTGTCCTCTGACTCATCTCCTAAATTTACCTCAATACTGTTAAGAGTGGGGAGTGTTTAATGCTGTTTTAGATGAAATGTCAATAGGAAGATCCATTTTTGGCTAGCATTTTCAACAGGAAGCAAATCGTTGAACCAAAAAGATTTACAATGTTCTTCAAACCTCAATGTGCATATGAATCACTGGGTAACTTGTTAAAATGCAGATTCTAATTCAGTAGTTCTTGAGTGGAACCTGAGATTCTATATTTATAACAAAGTCTCCAGGTGATGTCCATTCACTTCAGCCTATATTTTGAATAAGGAAGATTTAGAACATTGCTCCCACACCTGCAGAAGACACTAAAAGTTGTCGGAGTTCAGCCTAAATAGAGGTGGACAAATAAAGCAGACAGCCAACATTTCACAGAACATAACGGAGGGAAGCAAAGCCTTTTACACAAATCAATTGAGAAAAACTCAGTACTTAAAACCTACATTTTGTGCAAAGACATGGGCAAATGTTTAGAACATTGTCTTTAGCAATAACGGATAAGAAGTGGAGTCGACATTCTAGTCAATAAGAATGTGGGACACGCGAAGGAGTCAAACTGGATCACAACAATTTTCCCATCACAAGTTCCTGGTCTCCCTAGTTCCTCAGTGATTAAGAGCCGAAGCCGGAGATGAGAACACACTCTATATCCTTCATGCACACAAGGTACATATAGAATTCTTCTTGAAGAGTGAGGATTCAGTCCCACTCAACAAATCCTTTTGCTGTCTGCCTGATATATTGAGTTAAAGGACCTCCTCTATTATTGAGAGAGGTCCTATCAAGAACCATGTGCCTGGATCATTGACTTGATATACTTGAGTCCCCACATATGGCTACTACTGAAAAAAATAATTGACATAAGATGTGTTTGCAGTCAGTCTTTTAGTTCTAAAGTACATGACAAAGCAAAAGGATCTTGTTGTCAGATTGTTATACTTCTAAGGAAAAAGCTCCACAGCATGGACCTTCGGATGGATAGTATAACCATGTTCCAGAGTAACATATTTTCTTAATGAAAATAGACTTTCTGCCTGGCTGTTAACTCTCAGTAGAAGTCAAAGCCAGACAAAGCAGATTTCCTTTCCTTCTGAAGGGGGATTGTCACCATTATTCTCAGGGAAGAGGTTAAGTAATCTTCAGTTGAATTCTGAACTTATTACGCAATAGACAAGGTTTCTTACACTACCCAAAGGTCTTCAGAATATTTTATCTAATAAAAGGATAGTTATATCAATCTCGGATTGCTTTATTTAAAACAACGACTTTAAAAGTTCAATTTAAATAGTTTCAATAAGAACTGGCCCATCATCAAATTCTGTTGAATCCTTCTGACCTCCTATTCACAATGGGCATTATGGTTTATTCTTTAATGTACATTAATTTGGTTCAAGCAGGATCCAGACTGCACATCTCAGCATTCTACTTGAATAAAAAAGAAAGCATTCAATTCCCCTCTATAGCAAATTCAGCCTTCCACAAGTCAGTTCTGCCAGTCAGTGATGGCTGCATTGCAAAAACTGCTTTGCGAATGTTTTGCTGGGTTTTGTTGCTAGGTGATGACCGGGAAAACTTTGCAATTCCTGCTGAGAGCTTTAAAAAAATGTGCCTGTAACCAGTTTCATATTAAAGAGGAGGGGGGGAAAAAAGGGCAGCCTGCACCTTAATTCCTCAAGGTTTACTCCTTGCCCTATACTCCCCCTTGGCTTTTCATATAGAGAAATTGTGATCATTACGAAATGTATATGTACAACACTGAAAAAAAAGAAAGAAAACAATATCTATTTAATTTATCATCAAACAACCTAGAGTAAATAAAACGGAAGTTGTCACATGTCTTTCATATAGTCTGAACTAGGACTTGGCTTAGGGATGGGGGAGGGGAGAAGAGACAAAGGAGGTGAATGAAACACCACCAAACAATTCTCCCAACACTTTTCTATTATACATATTAGCAAAAACCCTTTGCTTAAGAAATTGGCCTGAAGCTAGAGTCAGCTTGTACCTAAGCTGTGTTTCAGAAACCCTTGGCCTGGACCCGACTTTCCAGCCAAGCAGCAGGGATTCCTGGGAAAGCCCAGAGGCCTGTCTGAGGCCTGGTCCTATGTCAGTGATTGATGAGGACAAGTGTGAGAGGTGACACACTGTGAAATCAGACTGAGGCACAAAGAGTTAATCCTTGGGCTTTTTCCAAATGGGATCCTTTGAAGGAAAAAAATAATATTTACTCCTTCCTTAAATTTGCAACTAAAAAACCACTCGATATTTTATTCACTAGATGAAATGCCAGCTTGCAACCTCCTAAAACTTCAGGAGATAAGTATCACACTAGTTGCAGCAATTATTTGTCCTTGTTGCATTATCATCACATTATTTTCAACTGTTTATTTAACAAGTACTTTATCATAACCAATAGAGAGAGGAGAGCAGTTGTTTCTGCATACACGTTTCTTTTCACAAATTAAAGGACCTACCTATAAATCACAGGAGAGAAAAACACTGAGAAATTACAACTCTGCAAACTTGGCTTCTCTACTCTCAGAAACATGGCAACAGCTTGGTAGTAAGGCTTCCCTTCTCTCCTCACTAACTCATTCGCTGGTGCTCACTCCCCACTGGGTCCTCTCCTGGGAGGATAGGAAAGGCCATGTGTGTCTTTGACTTGGCTATGCAGGCGCATTTCTTGTACTTTCAGACCCTCCATAGCAGATGCACAAACTTTAGCAGCGTCTTTTTAACACTTCATTAATTATTGAGCTGTGCCAAGAGTAATTATTGAGTTATGCCAGGAGTCCTTTTCTCCCACATCAGTAAACAGTAATTCAGAGAAGGGGGTTATAACCTTAGGGTGAGCAATGTTTCCCCCCCACAGCTGTGTGGGGAGCTCAACAATACTGCATATGCTTCAACAAATGAGGAGGTCCACGGCCCAGCCTCTGTTGCACACAGGAAATATTACTGCCAGGGAAAAGAAACCCACCACACCAAACGTGTGACATAAAATCTGGAATATCTTATTTGCTCACAGATCCAAGATATCTGTTATGGCTTTGTATTTTTGCCTTAATTTAAAAACAATAATAATAAAAATAAATCCAACAACAGCAAAGAAATTGACTTCCAGGATTTTCCTCATATGTTGTAATGAAAACATGCTAATATTAATATAATATTTTCTCAACTAAGATTTTTTTTTTTTTTTGCCATTATTCAGTAAGATTTTAATTCTCTCCTTTTCCTTCAATTGATAGATATTGCTTCATGGTCACTTGAAAACTCTAATTCTGGGACTCAACAAAATAGAAATGTCTTTTTCCTACATTTTCAACATCGAGTCAGACACCGGGAAGCCTAACTAGAGCAAAGGTTTTGCTGCTTGCACTTCAGAACAATGAAACCTCAAGGTTACAAGTTTACTTAGTACAACACTCTTCCCATCCCATGTGATGTTTAAATTCCCTCCAAATAATTCCCCACAAAGAAGTGGTTATCCAGTCTCTGCTTCAATGGAAGACAACATATTTCGGTCACAACAACTTATTCTGCTTTAAGATGCCCAGCATTTGAAAGTTCCATCTCGTATGTACCAGAAATCTGTCTTTTAGCCCCTGTTCATCAGTTCAACATTTGGAGATGCAGAACAATTCTGTGAATATTTCAAGTCACCTAGGAATCCCTAAATCAGCAGTTTTCAATCTTTAGGGTGAAGAATAAATTCCTAGTGCTAAAAATCTGGATTCCAATTCTTTATGTCCCTAGAGATCTGATTTCAGGAGGTCTTCAGATGGTTCACAATTACCTGCTCTAAGACTTTTCTTCTCAAGGCGAGATATCTTCAAGCTCTTTCAATTAATTCTCGTGAGAAACAATAAGATGAGATCTTATTGAGATCTACAATGAGATCTACATTGCCAAATCCAACGAGTTCTCCATTTTCATCTTAATAATCTTACGTTGGTTACTCTATCCTTAAAATGATTTATTCACCTGACCTCTGTGACAACTCAGAGTCCTGCTTTTTCTCCTCTATCACGGCCTGCTAACACAGCACAGTGACTTCCTTGGGTTCCCTCCAGACATATGAAAAAAAACTCCCACCTGAGGAGTTTCTTTTTCCTCCGCATGAAATTTTCTTCTTTCATTTATGATGCCGTTATACCAGGTGTCTGATCAAATGACAGCTCTTCAGAGATACTTCCCTGACCAACTTATCTGAAACAGCTTTCACCCTATTCCCTACCCCCTTAACACTGCTTTAGTCTATCATTTATCACTATCTGACATTATGATATACATTTATATGTTCATTGGGGGTATTTTTCATAAGCTACAAGAGGGCTGTTTTGTAAACTGCCATTTCCCTAGTGCCTAACACGATTCCTGGCACATAGTAAGCACTCAAAAAAATATTCACCAAAATGAAAGAAAAATGGCAGTGAGTCCTTTCATAAGTCTGGTTAAGTCTATGTCCCTTCAAAGGTGTGCTACCTAGAACTACCCACAGGCTCCATATAAAACAAAATAATCTATCTCCTTGTTTGGAATTCTAGATTTGTACAAATGTGGCATCTATTTTCATTCACTTTTAGGGCAGCTATGTCCCACTATTGAATCACATTGAGCTTATGCAGCTGCTAACTGCATAAGCCACACTGCCCTGTGCAGCTGGATACCTGGAACCCAGCTCAGGATCCCACATGCACTTCTGTCAAACATTCTCTGTTAAAATTTTCTCCAGCTTATTAAAATTCTTTTGGATACTAATTCTGCTGTTAAGCACATTCCCAAGTCAATATATCTTCCACATTCATTTATATGCCAGTTGATTCATTTTTTCATTCTAATCACTAATCTAAAAAATAGACAGTGAAGAGGACTCAACAGACCAAGTTTTGTATTTGGGCACTGCCACTTAGTGGCTGTATGACCAACCTTAGGCTACTTAAATTATCTGGCTTTCCATTTCATCATTTATAAAATGAAGAGAAAAATACCTATCTGATAAGTTTGTTGTAAAAATCAAATAAGATTATGAAGTGTTGAGTACAGTTTCTAGCACATGCAAGCCAGTGTTGTTCTAACAGCACAGTGCCTGGCACACAGTAGACATTAAACAAAACATTATCAGTTACTGATCAGGGCAAAGACATAGTCTTTGTGGTAGGTAATGATGAGTAATTAATTAACTCTTTGGAGTTCGATTATTTCCTCTACCAGTTATGAATTCACCCCTTGGTACTAACACCTATTCACCTTTTCCCATTTTGGTAAAAAAAAAAAAAAAAAAAAAAAAAGGTCAAGATAGACAGCTAAACACAATCCTAAAATATAGATATACTATGTTTAGTGCAGTCTCCTGAGCAACTAAGCTGGCATTTGTCAAAAAAAAGAAAAAAGAAAAGAAAATTTAACTTATTTGGCATGACTTGATGAACCCACTGCTTTCTTTTCTTTATGTTCACAAATTATACTTTCATGTGGGTCTGACGCCTCAATTACTAGTTTGTCACTGGATTACCAGTTAGTCATATGTCCCTCTTCTAGTGCTTCTTCCAGTCTCCACAGTTCCTAAGGACTAAGCTCATCTACAGTTTTTCTCAGTGTCCTAGGATATGTAAACCAAAACAGGAAACTGGTATTTATTTGTTGCAACTAAGACGCTCACTTACAAGTTCCTCATATATCTGAAGTCTCAAGAGTCTCTGGCCAATATTATGCCTGAATTTGCTAGTTTATTCCTATCCATTTCCAAGAAAAATATATGTCTACATTGGCACTTTGAGAATACAAATCAGACAAGGAGAGTTTGTACAGTCTGAGCTTATGTTTCTTCTATCAAAAAATAGGAAAACAAAGACTTCCATTCCGAATAAATATTCAGAAGACTTTCTTGTTCCATTAACTGAAAAATAGTGTTTACTGCCAAGCTACAGTGTTGGATAACCTCTACCTAGAAAGCAGGACAAGCTCCCATTGGCTTTGGGGACAAACCTTTCAAAGCCAGGTTTTCCAGGATCGGTCACCTAGTTGGCATTCTTTAAATGTTAGTTTTCATTATTAAGATTAGTCTCCCTAAAACCTAGCATTGCTCTCTTCAGACTCTCATGGCACTTTATATACACCTCACTTGAGAATTTAGTATGATATTCTTTCTATATTGTTGAGAGCCTCCAAAAGAGAGACTGCAGTTTATTCATCTTCACTAAAAACATAATCCATTAATTAGTGATTCCACAAAAGATAACTGTGATTTTATTAATGTCTTTAGTTTATAGTAACTAAATGCTTCTAAATTATTTTAAAGTAGTTTTTTCCCTAATTGCTTTAAACAGTTAATCTTCATTTACTTGGCTAATCCTTTCTTTATGTAGAATACAAAAAATAAATATCATTCCGGGATTTTCTGAATTATAGTAACTGTCGAAGGTTAGAGGACTCCCCACTGAATGTATTTCGTTTATTTATCCGGCTTTTTAAATGTGTGTCCACTCAGCCTCAGGGCTCACCACCAGGAAATGCAAATTCTTTTAGCACTGTGAAATTAATTAAATGAAGGAGAAGATAAAATACATTTTTCATCGCCATATGGTAGCTTGTTTCATTATTATTATTAATGGATTTAAACTTTGATAGAAAATAGTCTGAACATTTTATTGTACCTCTCTACAGCAATTAGAACCCAGGCTATAAGAAATGTTTCTACTCTCAGCCATCAATAGCTGTGTTACTGCTCAGAACACCAGGAAGATCTATATTTTTAGGTAAGACAACCTGAAAGCTCCTCCAGGTTCACTGTGAAGAGCTAATACACAGCTGAATGGTTTTCCTGTGAATATTTATTGGTTTGAACCTTGGTTAATTTGACTCCAAAGCCACACTTTCCCACCACGCCACACTAGCACTCCCAAATACAACATATCCTCTGCACACCAGGAGCTTCATTCACCCAAAACAATAACAAGAAAATCTGTTTTAAAATAAGTGCCTTGTTCTTAGTGACAATCATTTAATGTTAGCAGAAAAAATAATGCAATAGATTAAACCCAGACTTCAAGAAATGTCTTTATGGTGGTGTGCTATCATCTGAGATCTTGTAAGATAGTTATGACATTTACAGTAGTGGAAGGGAAGTGTGTCTTCACTGCCCTTATAGTTATAATTGTGATTTAATTGAAATTTTGCAAGCATCAGCATGAGCAAAAATCTTTATAAAATCATATTGGAGATATTTTGGGAAAGATAGCTAAATGAATCAATGTCACAAAATTTTCCTCCCCCAATACCTAGTAGCTTAAATTTTTTTAAAAAATGCTTAAAAGAAAGTTAAAAAAAAAGAAGAAAAAAAAATCAACAGCTACTAAACCTACAAAAGATTTCATACTAATGACCTAAACTCAGAAAGAAATAAAAGATTCTGGTTTATCAGAGCCCAACTTCTAAACCTACACCCAAAATTTCTAACCTTTTAAAAGTAGAACTGAGGAAACATAGAGTACCAAAAAAAATCTTGAGAATTTTGAGCTCCTTCAAGCAAAGCCCTTTTAAATGCCCAAGAACTTCTACTAACCATGAATAGTAGCCAAGCCTGTCACATCCCAGGGTTCGATGCTGAGTTGGGGGAATGAGTTAAAACTCATGGGATTATGACACACCCTTGGCGAGATGGAGTGGATCCTAGTACAGAACACTCAGTGGGTTCTCAAAAGACAGAGCAGATATTTGGGTCCTCAGGGAGTGGCCATGCTGGGCACAAAGGAAGCTTGACCCACTCCACCCACACTTCTTCAGGCTTTCAGAAACTACATAGAAAGCAACACTCTGTCCCCACACAGATCAGAAGAAAGAGCAGAAAAGGAAGAGAATGTTGTCAAGGAAAAGTCAGAGTAAATATAAGATCTAGATCGAGATTCCCACATTAAGCTTGAGTAATGTAAAAAGAAATGATATGGCAATTTTGTAATCATACTGCAAAAATAATAGTTTCAAATGTATCAAATATCCTAGGGGATAAAAGCCTGAAGAATTCAGAAAACGTTATCCAAGAGTAAAAAAATATCCAAGACTGCTTTAACTATAAAGGAACTTAAAAGAATATCTATTCAAAGCTGGAATGGTAAAACAACACAATTAAACATAAAGAAGATAACAGATCAACAAATAAATTGAAAAGCAAGATAATACTGAATGTCTAATAAATTAGAAACAGTAAACATATAGCAAAAAAATCAAATTAATGGCAAAGAAGAATGGCTTGAGATGATTACATATAAAGAAAATATGTTCATATGTATTATACATTATATGTTTTTAATATAAGAAAAGACAAGCTATTAAAGCAATTACAAAGAAACTGTTGGATGTAAAGGAGAGATAAAATCTTTATAACATAATAATAATTAATGATAGAGAACCCAACAAATAGAATAGAAAATAAAATTCAGAAATATATAAGAATACTAACATGAAGGAAGAACTAAATCTGAAGATCAAAAGAGTATATTATATACCAGGGCAAAACCAACACAAAATCATCTATATAAAGGCAAATCTTGATTAAGTTATTGAATTTTAAAGATTAAGAAAGAATTCTTATCACATCTAGGCAGAAAAATTAAGTTACTGTAAGAAGAAAAAATATCAGCCTCACCTCTGATGTCTATGCAACATCATTCAATGACTGAATTCAACTTTTTTTTTCCTAAGGAGACCAGAGGATGTTATATCCTCTGTGACCAAGAATATTATATCCAATCAAGTTACCATTTAAATGGCAGTGGGCCAGATATATTTAAACATGAAAAAACTTAGGAAATAAAATACTCATAATACCATGTGAAATCTAAATAAAGAAATCATCATTAAAAGAGACATGGTAAGGGAAGTAATAGTGAAACTTTAATTAGTTAAATATATAACAAAGACTATCCCTCTGGGGAAATTTGACTAAAGAATAAAATGAAAATATTATAATCCCAAAATAGTAAAAATTAACGTCTGGGTTCTGTTTTCAGTAATAACAGAGTAGCTTGTTGACTAGCCCTCCCACAGATAACAGTTACAAACTCTAGACAAAATATTTTTTAAATTAGTTTAATACATTGGAGAATGACAAAAGGCAGGCATACTGGAAACGAGTTGATTCTCTATAAAAGGGAACTTCGCTGGGCAACATTTGCATTTGTACAGCTTTTCACTTATAGTCACTTCCTATTCTACATGGCGCATCACAACTATTTCTAAGCAGGAAACAACATTCTTCCTGGCTTGAGAAGTCAGAGAATGTAGTTTGGGGCTGCCAAAGCAGCTGAAAAGTGAGGAAATGAAAGAAGAAAGCCCAGAAACTGGAGAATCACCAAAAAATAACTTTAAAATCTGCACGCAAATTCTACCCAACCCTTTGGCTAACCCTGAACTGCACATAAATGGGGAACTCCTAACGAAATAAAAATGTTTCACCAGGAACCTGAGAGGTGATAGCTGCAAGGCTAAATGCACTGAGCAGAGGCTATAACTGCAGTGTACCACAGGGGAGACTGACTGTGGAGTTTAAGTTAACTGAAGCTAACAGTCTGCTAAAAGAAAATCAGTATATTTCAGAAATAGGTAACAAAATTCAAAATATTTACAATATATTCGCCACAATATCCAGCATACAGTCAAAAAATCGATAGGCATTCAAAGAAGCAGAAAAATATGATCCATAATCAAGAAAATAGTAGTCAACGGAAACTAACTCCGAGTTGACCTAGATATTAGAATTAGCAGGCCAGGACTTTAAAGCGGCTATTAGGAATATGTCCAAACATTTTTTGAAAATCAATCGAAAAAAATGGAGAGTCTCAAAGATATGAAACTACAGAAGAGAACCAAGTAGAAATTTCAAAATATCTTAAATTAAATTCATAATACAAACTACAGAAGAAAAAAAGTGATATCTAAAAACTTGAAGATAGATCAATAGAAATTATAACTATAAACTTCGAGATAGAACTTGAAATTATCCAATTAGAAAGAGGGTTTAAAAAGAGGGAAGAAAATGTGAGAGCCATTCAGTGACCTGTGGAGTGGATAGGGAGAACAGAGAGAAAAAAAAAAAAGAATATCACTAAAAATTTCCCAAATGTAGTGAAAAACATAAAATTCAATAAACCTTAAGCAAGATAAATACAAAGAAAATCACAGCTAGATACATTGTAGTGACACAGTTCAAAACTAAAAGATAAAATCTTGAAAACAGACAGAAGAAAATGCCTAACATGATAGAAACAGTGATAGCAAAGATGGCTGACTTCTCATCAGAAATAAGGAAGATCAAAGAAAACTGTGAAGGACTATGGTAGCCAAAAGATACGAAAATTTCTTGGGTACTCCTTCCATTGACAGATTCTCCTACTTTGAATCTGAATGGACTATGTAATACGATAACCAAAAGAATATGGTGGAAGTGATGTTGTATACATATATAACCTGATTCTTAAGAGAACGCCATTTCTCAACTCTTGAAACACTTGCTCCTGAAGTCCTGAGGTGTCAGATAGAAATCCAATTACCCTGCCCAAAAGATCATATGGATATACTTCATACTTTGGGAGAAATATGTAGCTGAGCCCCAGCTTCCATACATTTTACTAAGGTGACAGGCATTTGAATGAAATCATCTTGGAACAGCCTGACTAGGCCATCCACAGCTGTATATCACCAAGGGACCATGATCAATGCCACATGTAACAAAAGCATTACTCATCCAAGCCCTGCCCAAATTTCTGAACAATGAATCCATTTACTATAATATAAAAATTGATATTATTTTAAAACACTAGGTTTTGGAGTAGTTTATGAGGTAAGAATAGTTAACCAGAACAATATTGTTAAAGTGATAGAAGAAAATTTAAAATCTTTCAATCCGGAATTCTACATCCAGCAAATGTATACATTAAAAATGAAGGTGAATTTAAGACATTTTCAAAAAAAAAAAAAAAGTGAAAATTATGTCGCCAGTAGACCTACACTACAAGAAATGTCAAAGTTCTTCAGACTTAAGAAATATGGCATCAGACAGAAAACTAATTTACAGCTAAGAATACAGAGCACTAGAAATGATAAATATAAAAGCTTGTTTGTTTTCCCTTAATTTTTTAAACAACAGGACTGTATAAAACAAAAATGCTGACACTTAGTTTTGGGGTTTATTTCATACATAGATGTAGTATAATTGACAATAAAAGAAGAACATATGAATTGAAAATAAAACACAAAATGGTAAACAAAAATACAGCCATATCAATAATTACATCAAAGATAAATGGACTAAATGTATAATTAACAGACAGATTGACAGACTGTATGAGAAAGCAAGATCTAATTATATGCTGCCCATAATAGATGCTCTTTAAAGGTAAAGTCGCAGGCAGGTTAAAAGTATGAAAAATATATATGCTATACAAACAATAAGCATTAGAAAGCTGGAGTGACTATATTAATATCAGACAAACCTGACTTTAAGAAATTTAAGAAGTATTATGAGATAAAAAGATAAATTTCCTAACATTGAAACAGTCAATTCATCAGAAAAATATAATGATCATATTATGTGAATGTATCTACTTAACAGACAAGCAAAATATATGAAGCAAAACTGACCAGTTGCAGATTTTAACATATTTCTAGCTATAGAAAGAAAAAATGCTAAAAAAAAACAAAATTGGTAAAAACAAAAATGCTGAAGAACACTATTAGCCATTTTGACCTAATGACATTTATAGAACACCTCAAAATTTAAGAATGTATATTATTTGCAAGTACACATGGAACGTTACCAAAATAATCCCTATATACTGAGACATAAAATGCCTCAATTAATTTCAAAAGTTTGCAATCTTACAGGGTATATTCTCTAACAATAAAAAACTAAATTAAAAATCAATATTAATAAGATATCAAGAAAAGTCATCAAATACTTGGAAATTAAACAACACAGTTCTAAATAATCCAAGGGCTTAAAAAACACAGAGAAATTACAAAATATTTTTGGTAGAATGACAATTAAATTACAACATACCAAATTTATGGGGTACAGATAAAGAAGTGCTTAAATGGAAATTTATAGTGTCAAATAGCTACATTAGATAAAAGTTTACAATCAATGATCAAGTTCCAATTTTGAGAAGGTTAAAAAATAATTAATCCCAAATTGAGTACAAGGAAGGGAAAAATAAAGAGCAGAAATCAATGAAGTGTGAAACAAATGCTTGATCTAGAAACCGCAAGAAAAAAAAGATAATAACAAAAATTACTAATATCAGAAATAAAAGAGAAGTTACAACTACAAATTACACAGACATTAAATAATAATTTCATGCCAATTAATTTTATATAGAGATGAAATGAATAAATTTCTTATAAAATACACAATTTAACAAAATGAAACCAGATGATATAGAAAATTTGAATAACCCTGTACCTATTACAGAAATTAAATTCATGACTTCCTATAAAGAAAACTCCAAGCCTAGATTTTATACCAATGAATTCCATCAAATATTTAAGGAAGAAATGACACCAATCTTTTATAAACTCTTTTAAAATATTGAGAGAAAGGGAAGAATTCCCATATCATTTTATGAGACCACCCTAACCATGATACCAAAGCCTGACAAAAATATTACAAGAAACAAAAATTATGGACTAATAAAATTAAATGAACAGATATATCAAAATGGTGAAAAACAAATTCAACAATATATAAAAAAGATAATACAGCATGGCCAAGTAAAATTTATCACAAGGACTCCAGTGACATTTGATAAAGGCCCAAACTAACAACCTCATCTTAACTTGGTTGAATCTACAAAGACCTCATTTTCAAATAAGGCCACATTCTCTTAGGACTTTAACATATCATTTGGGGAGCTGAGGGAGGCACAATTCAACCCACAGGAAGTATGTATTGCAATGAAAACATAAGTAAATGGTAGATAAAGTGAAATTCTTCTTTGTAGTAGAAAACCAACTGATAAATATAGAGAGAACTACAGAAATAGAAAGTCATCAATAAATGCTAAAACTAGTGGGCACATTCTGATGCCATGGGATATTAAATAGTTTTAGAATATCTCTGCTCACTACACTTATTAATTAAAAGGAGGGAAATGTTACCTTTACAGCAGAGAAAATTGGTGGACACCATTTGAATTATGCAATCAAAGTTAACATCACCAATGCTGGGATAAACAGCATCTTGTGCCTCCAAATATAATGCTCTGAGAAAGACACATTGCCTCAGTGGCATTCTTGCCAAAGTACATAACCTCAATCAAATCATGAGGAAACATTGAACAAATCCACACTGAAGGACACACTGCAAAATAAGGGCCTAAACTCCTCAAAAAATGTCAAGATCAAGAAATACAGAAGGCTGAAGAGTCACTTTAGAATAAAGGAGACTAAGGTAACATGATAATTAAGCAACGCATAAACCTAGATCAGATCCTTACTGGAAAAAGAGATAAGTGAAAAGTGTCTTGGGAAAACTGACAAAATTTGAATATGAACTATGGACTACATAATAGTATTGTATCAATGTTAAATTTCCTTGCTCTTGAAAATTGCACTGTGACTATTTAAAAGAATGCCCTGTTCTTCAGAAATACATATTTAACTATGTATTCAGTACGGTTCAGAAAAGAATAATATGCATATCTGTAGAACATAGAAATTTTAAAAGTGTGACAAAATATAAATATTTAGTAAATCTGGGTAAAGGAATACATGAATACTTCACACTATTCTTACAACATTAGAGTAAGCTTGAAATTATATTAAAATTAAATAAAATCAGAAAAAAAACTAAGGTGAAGGAAAGAGAGGTAGAAGGATAAGAGTAGTAAATTAAAGGCTTCACCCTTCATAGCAGGAAATCAGTGAGTATCATTAAAAAGTGGAAACATTTCAGTTTAAAAAGTAGTGTTTCTAATGTCTTGATGGTTTTCAAAAACTTTCTTTAAGCTTAGCATCTTAGAAGAGTAGTATCTCTTGAGGAAGAAAATATTTACCAAAAATTCAAAAATCCTGCATTTCAAAATCAAGTGAATTAGAAAAAAATTAAATGTATTTTTAATAGTGGGAGAATGATCTCAATCTTACAATATTATTTCTCTATATACCTATTGCCCTGCCTATCAGTTCATTGGTCAATCTCTATATATGCATATAGAACTGACTGAAATAATATTCATTAAATGTTATACTACATTACTTATAATTTTTTCCATCTTTGTACTTTTCATACTAATTTTGATAGTAAGCATGTATCATTTTTATCAAAAATAAAGCACATATCCTAACAGATATAATGGCATTTACATTACATTTACATTTCGATTCTCAAAACATAATGATATTAATTTTAATTTGATAAAATATTAACATGCTAAAGTCATTTCCAGTTCTATAAACAAACTAAAAAACCAACACAAAGTATCTGCTCCACATTTCAAGAGTAATGAGTTCAATCATGTTAAGGTTATAATTTTGTTAGTCTATTAATTTTTTTCCTCTCAATGCAACTAGAAATTAATTCTTTGTCAGTCTTAACAATTAGTGTTCTTATCTTTTTTTCTGAAATAAAGATGACATTAGATCAAAATCTTTTCATTTTTCTTCTTTTAAAAAATTCACAGTAATAGCTTAGTCGTGACAAGCATATGATAATACCATCTGCATAGAAAAATAAAATTCTGTGATTTCACAACTATCCCTACTAACTACCTCATTGGATATGTAACTAACTTGAAAGTCCTCTCTCACATTTATCCTGAAGCTTTCTTTATTTCAGTTTTCTCCCACATTCTCGGCTTCTCTCAGAACATCCTCTATATCCCTATACCCTATTTCTTATTCTCCAGAAATGTCTTAAAGTCTCAATATTCTCCTCTAAGACATGAAGTCTTAAGGTCAAGAAAACAGGCTTCTGAGGAGTGACGTGGTAGACTACATTGCTGTTCATCAATATTCACTGCCGCTCCCTGTGGAATGACTAAACTTACTTAGCCTATTGAACTCAGGCATGCTCATGTGACTTGCTTTGGCTGACAAAATGTGTGAACTGATGCCATTTCCAGGAAGAAGTTAAGAGCCAGTGCATGCCTCTGCCATAACGACCAGCAATGTTCCAGGTGGAAAAGATAATCTCTTCAGCCTGGGTCCCTGAGAACAGACAAAGTGAAGCAGAGCTGCAGCCAATCCACAATGGGTATGTGGTATGGGCAAAAACTGTCTTTGGGAACTACTATGGCACAGAGGTTGTTTGTTGCCACAGCATATCCTGGCCCATCCTGAATAATCCATGTGGATAAACTGGTAGCAAAACTACTCACCCTTTTTGAGTTGTAGTTTTCTGCATTCATCTAGTATATCTGATGAACTCCCACTGGACTCTAAGCCCCTTGGGAGGGGGCACCTTATCCTAACCACGTCTATACCTCCAGAAAATCAGCAAAAATTCTGACATTGAAAGATTTCCTTTTCTGGTTGTCCAAGAGCAGTCTGCTTACAGATACAACAGTGGGTCTATGGAACTCCAGTGTTGGGGCTGAATTTATATATCGGCTTCCTGTAGAATAAATATGACATGTGGTCAGGGACTCAGACCTACTAGACAAATCAAAGAGGTTTGAGTGCCTACTTAATGATTATGTTCTCTCTTTCTAATGACCAATTATTGCTTTTATATTCAACTCAAGAAACAATTGATTATCTTATATACCAGCCACTGTGTAAGACACTAAGAATAGAGAAATAACTACAAATCCTTTCCCAGGAGAACCTTATAGGCTAGTGAGTGAGACAAATAAGTAAAATATGAGTTGTCCCGACCAAGTCAGAGTTTTGAATGGCTCCCTCATTGCCACACAGGCAGCAGATACCCTTTAATAAATAGCTCTATTTGCCCTCTGTAATCCAAAAAATCCTGGGAACTAGACAAGGCCTGATAAAGCAACTGCCTCAAGAGAGCCACCTGGGATGTTGAAAGAATCCCACAGATTCTTGGCAGTTTTCTTATAGCTACTACATCCAGTCAGTGGCCATACTCTCTATTCTCTCTCTTCAATTCTTCTCACATTCATTTCCTCCTTTTCCTTCCCACTAATAGTGTGTTACTTCACGACTTCATAACCTTGTATCTTCATCACTTTAATCCTTTCATGGCAATTTATGTTTATGCTTTGATTCACCTCTAAGATCTGTGATGAGAGAAAGGGCGCATGCCTGATTTGCCTCTGACAGAGCCTACTCTGGATTCTTGTGTGTTGTCAGAAAGCCATAAATTCTTCTTGAATGCAGTCTGAATCCTCACATGATAAATTCATCTTTCACAATGAAAAAGAATGGTCTTGTCTAATTGGAGTCACCTGGTATCTTAACAATGGCTCCAAATATGAGAACTGCCATGTTTACTGCTAGGCCATAAAGTCCAGCAAGAAGCATCATCCAAGCTGCCTTGTGACTCATAACTTAGTCCATATATAGGATTGTATCATTCTCTTCCCTAGTTCCTGACTCAGTTTCATCCCTGGATATCAGTTACTGGTTCCCGTAAGAAGTAATTTCTAGTGTCTCCTCACAGAATACTCATTATAACTCCATCTATCTACTCACTATGACGCTACTGCATAGATTTTGCCCAAAGCCCAATGATGGAAAGAATACTCATGTCCCTAATTCACCATGCACCCATATTTTATTTCTGCCATATTCTAAGTCTGGTTTGCAATTTTTGATAAGAGTTGCCTGGCCTTTAATTTTAATTGTTTCATACGATTTAAGTGTCCCTTTAAAATCTCCCGGGCAAATATAATACTTGATGATGCAGAACACAGGATCTTCAAATCACATTTATAGATCTTTGATAAGAATTAAGACACACACACTTTAAGTCATATGTCAAGTTTGTCAATTATACTGCAGTAAAACTGTAAAAATAAAATAAAATAAAACCAAAGGAAACTGTGAAATGAGCATAACCTAAGAGTACAGAAGCAAAGACAGTATAAGGTTATGAACATTCTCATGCACTGTTGGTTGGAGCTTAAATCCCACAGCATCTATCAATTAAATGATACCCTCCCTTTAAAACAGCAATTTCCCTTTAATGATTGAATCTTACAGAAATATTTCCACATCAATACAAATATAAACATTGTTCATAATCACATAATAGATTAATCTTAAATGTCCATCAATAGCAGAATGGTTAAATAAATTATAAATTATCCATATTATGGAATAAAATTCTTTTTAAAACAAGTTTTGTTTTATTTTACTAGATACACATCTATTCTAATTTTTTTATAGGCATTGTATAACTAAGTTAGTTTTGCCCCCAAGTTGGATTTGTTTAACAGGTGATATGTATATGCAGGATCGAATTTTATTCATTTGACAGATGTAAGTCACTCAAAAGAGCTCATTCTGATTATTGGGTACATAATAGTATGCCTCTCAAAAGAAATATATATTTGACAGACTGAGATGCTGTAGAACTAGCACTTTGTTCTTTCAGGGATACATAGAGCTAGAGATCTATATCTTTCTGAATGTGTTCCTGGACTAATTATCCAAGTAAATCCAAAGGAGCTATTCTAGGTTCTTGAATAATTATTACTCATTTTATAACTTTTCATTAGAGTAAAATATAAATATCACCTATACTTTACATAGATCTATAAATCTATAATTGGAGTATAGGTAGAAGCAAATTATTTACACTCATGTACTCACACCTACTTTTTGTTTAGCAAACAAAAGCTAAGACATAAGTGTGGAATTTCCTTCTTAATTGTGAGGATTCTATTACACTTCTTTTTCCATATCAGTTCTTCTACATTGTGTCTCAAACTGGGAATCTTGTAAATTTTGCCTTTCTTGGTTTGTATCTCAATCAGATTTTGCAGTTTATTGGACCTTAGTAAATTTAGCTATGTGACTACTCTTCATCAGGAAGGGACAACAGTAACCAACACACTTTCTGATTCATTGATGCTTCAGAGAAGTGGTAAGAAATATCCATGAGATATGGCTGCACTGGAAAATGCACTTGAGATGAAGTCAGCCTGCCTTCCTAGGGCTCTGTTGGAGTTTATCTTCACACTGTCCTCCGGACTCCTTGCTTCCCCAGAATGTGGGAAGCAGCTAATCCAAGGAAGGACTATGAAGCAAGACCTACCAATTTAGGCCAGCATCAGGGAGCAAGCAAGAACTTCACAAACCGGTCATATGTGAGAAGCAGTGATTGAAAGCAGATGTCCAGAGTCCCAGAAGCTTGGAGCACAGATGAAAACCAAGAGACTCAAATGAGAAACTGGAGGGCAAAGCTGTTGTAACTCAGCTTCGTAGACTCAGGGGTGAGACATCATAGTTCTCTTAGCCACACAGGGCAAGACAGGGAAGAGTGAAATGAGCCTGAGAAAACTAGCTCCAAATGTAATGATAGATGAAGAGCTGGAAGCCAGGCCTGACGTAAAGGCAGAATTCCTGACCATGCAAGCAGGATCTCAGCCTGAAGAAGTTTCAAGCCCTGGCCAAGAGAAGCCAGGGGGATTGCAGGATGATAGGAGGGTAGAACATGTGGGCAAAGCATCCAGTCCAACATCTAGGTGGTGAGTAATACTCAGGAATAAAGGGTAGTATTATATAGCATAGTTGCCTTAAAGAAATACATATATGCCTTACTGTTAAAGTGTACAGCTAAAACTTATTGGATTTCGTTAACCAATGTCACCATAAAATTAATTAATTAATTAATTTTTAAAAAGTAATAACCTAGAGTGCTAGAACTGGCCCAAAAAGGGAAAAGAAGCCTATAATTAGAATCGAGAGGGAAAGGACCACAATAGCAGATGTCAAATACATAGTATAGTGCCAGATACAGTAGGGCTTCAGCTGATAACAAACATATTCATTATCATTGTTTTAACCAGAACTAGGTCCCACTCCCTATGGGGTAATCATAGATCTTTACACTGACTGGTTTCCATATTCAAAGCCTACAAGAGAATGGCGCACCTGGGATTTTGATCCCCAAATTACTTTCTGGATGGCAAAAACTTTGAAACGAAATTTCAAGGTTTCTTCTGGGTCTTTGTGTGCCAAGAATATAATATAATACGTCCACGCTCTCTTCAAAAGTCAGATTCTCTTCCTCTGAGTATGCCTTCAACTGTGAGTCCAGCACCTAACAATGTTTGTTGCTAAGGAAGATTAAATCAAAACGCACTAGTGATACTTGGGATTATCTATGGATTTCATTTGTGGGACTTCATTTCCTCCAAGTAATATTGGTACCTGGAGACGCCTGCTCAATATGTTGTGTTTATGTTATATGAGCCTTCTAATGGGCCAAGGAAAGAAACACAGAGCTTGTTTGTGGTGGAATTTAATACAGTCTTTAGTTCCACTAGCGTGAACCCCAGCTGCACACATGTACTTTGAAAGAATATTTAACCAGGGTGAGCTGAGCTTTTCTTTGCCCAGCCTCAAAATGACTACCCTCTCCTCACAATGACCCCCATTCTCCGTTTAATACAGATGATGTAAATGTTTGATTTCAAACAGCAAATTTCTGAGTTCCACTAAAAACTAACAAAACCTAGTTAATGTAAGAATCTTTGGGGAAACTTCTTTGTGGCAGAACTACCAGCCTGACATGCTGCCTGGAATTATATTTCATCAGGTGGCCAAGGCTTGAACTTGCTGCAGAACTGGCTTCTCTTCTCTCTTTGTGACTGTCAAAACTCCAAAGTGTCATTTAGTTCAATGCATTAACCTATCGGTCAAGCAAAGCTAAGCAAACCAATGGCAAAACCTAGGTAAACTACATGCTAGGAGGCAGATGCTATTGGTGTCAAAGACCACCAATGCCTATGGTTGTCCAGCAACATGTGTAGATGCTTCACTCCCCAGACAGAAGTGCAAAGGACATGGAAACAGCCGAGGGGCATGTGCTATGGATAGCAATGCTATACCAACATAGAAAATTCATGTTATCTTTATAAGGTAGCAAGTTCAGAAAAGTCCTGAAGTCGGCATCTAGCCTTTTTTCTAAATCCTGCTAATGGTGAGCAGGATTGCAGGAAATCCTAAAGCAGCCACTGTTTTCTTTATATGGGTATTAATGGGCAAAATGATGGGTTTAAGAAAACTTTGTTGGAAAATTTCCACTTTGAACAGCAAGGGATTAGATGTCCATTCCAATTTCTCTCTCACTCCTTCCCTTTTTGAGAGGGGAGTTCACTCTCAAGTTGAAAAGCAAACAGCCACAAAAGCATTTCCAAGTACAAAGCCACTGGATATGTTCCGGCCTTTAGGTAGAGTCTCGCAGGTTTCTAACCACAGCCGGTTTTATGTTCCGTGCATCAATCCACACGCGTGATTGTTACCGTACACCTGTATGTCATTCGGAGGTTCATCCAGCTCAAGCAAATTATATTTTAAAGCTGCACTGATAAAAAAAAAAAAAAAAGTTCAGGGAAAGGGATTTCCTAGCTCTCAAATAAAAATGTGCAGTGGAGCGCTTACTAAGTAAACAGAAAACATGGGCAGCTGAGAAATCAATTTAGCTGAACAAACAATGTTCCATGTAATGAACTACTAATTATCCTTTTATGCCATGTCAGTCTGAGTGATTACAGAGCTGTGCAGTTTAATTTGACGTTTGAGCATTGCCTTGCTCCATTAGCTTCATATAAAGCTACAACACATTCAAAAAAGGAGGGGGGTTCTGTATTTATCTGGAACTGAGTAAGCACCTGTATTAATAATAAGAGGAGCATCTCAGAATCTTTTTAAAAATATGTTTTTAATATGAGAATAACTAAAGCAATGGGAACCCAGGGGAGTGAAGAGATCAAATCGAGTGCCATAGGGTCAGTGGATGACATACCTTGAAGCGGTGACATGCGCTGGGCTCATCGCAGTTACTCAGCTCCAGCCACTGAAAATGCTACCGTATTCACACTAAAGCCTGTCTCATTCTCAAGCCCAGGCTCCGATCAGCTGAAGGACTGAGGAGCAAAACCAGCAAGAAGATGCAGAGTGGGAGTAGGAAGAGGAAGGCTCATTTTCCAACTGTACTCATTCAATTATAGATTCTTTTTTAAATGAACCTGTGTTGTAATAAAAATATGACAGAAAAAGAACATGGGTTAGAACCCTTCACTTAATCTGCTTTTCACACTCTATCACATAGTGTAATGGCGAAGGGAGGAAATGGCAATCTGGGACTTTTTTTTAAATTCCATCCCATTCAAAAAATTCATGTTGAGTTCCTGCCATGTGCAAGTGCTAAGTGTTATGGAAGATGAAGAGCACAATAAAGATACAATGCATGTCCTTCAAGGCTGGTCAGCCTTTAATACTCACGCCATTTTCTATTTCTTCATATTATTGAGCAAGAAAAACTAGCCCTCATAAGGCAGTGCTCTCGGTTTTGGCTGTACACTGGAATGACCTGGAGAACTTCAAAGAAAATTGATCTCTGAATCCCATACCCAGAGATTCCAATATGGTCTGGGGTGTCATGATTTTTAAAGCTCCTCAGGTGAACCTACTGGGAAGCCACTTGCAATCCATTGCTATGCTGACTAAAGTTGTATCCTCAAATTATGCCATTTACTCAATCCACAAATATTTACTTGGGAGGCACTTAGATGGTGTGGGATAGATACACAGTGTATAAAATGGTCCCCAAGAGAGGGAAGAATCACCTACCTCTTCAGAAAACATTACAGCTAGAATTGTTTAGCACTTGAAAAAGAATGTTCCCAACCAGTGCCCACCATCCTTCTGAGGTGAGGTTCTCCCACCTCTATTTAACACATGGGAAACAAGGCCTGGCAAGATTAAGTGGCTTGAGTGAGGATGAGTAAAAAATGGGGATTTAAAAGAATCACAGAATTATAGAGCCAAAGGAGATCTCAGAGGTGACCTAATTCAAACTTCATTTTTGAATTAGGAGATTCCCTGAATTCCAGAGAAGTTGTGACTTGACCAGCCAATGGTCAAATGGTTTTTAAAACCCTAAGACTGAAACCTAGTTTCCCAATTCCCAGTTCATGGTTTTTATCTGAACAATACACTGCACCTCTAAATGGTCAGCTCTCGTCACTAGACAACTGAATGCAGGATATTCAGTAAGAAAAAGGGTTCCATACATCACTTGTTTTAGCTTTACATCAGACTGATTATTAAGGAAATAACTCTACTGCTTGGCACTTGATTTGTAAGCTAGTTAAGAAAAGTAAGCAAATAGAAAAATACTGTCAATTAAACCTATGATAAAGAGACTTTTCCAGGACCCCAAACCCCAAATCCTTAACCAATTGCATATTAAGGTCTACTCTTTCTCCATGGCTACATCTAGAATACTTAGATAAATATGTCCTCTATTACTAAACAAGTTTGTGGTTCTTAATCTTGGATGCACATTCAAATCACCTGATATGTGATTGAAAAGTACCCATGCCTGGCCACATCCCCAGACATTCTGATTTCATTGGTCTGAGGTAAGTCTGGGCATCAGTATTTTTCAAAGCTCCCCAAGTGAGTCTACTGTGTAGGGGGTTGGACTACTGACTCCAGGAGCTGCCCTCAAATATGCTGGACCGCTGATGGTCCTCAGGTGATCTCCTTCCCCCTTAGCAGATTAGAGTAAGAGGAGGCTTGCATACTCTCCTCCATGCTTTCCCTCCTCCAGGCTCTATCATGCTTCCTCTCTGACCTTCTAACACAGAAGGCAGTTTCTCAAAGCAAGACAGGATCAGGCTTCATTTTAAACCACAGAGGTTTTTTTTTTTTACAGTCTACAAAATACCTAGCCAATACTCCTTGAAATAATGAAGCTCATGAAAAATAAGGAAAGACTGAGAAACTGTCACAGGCATAAAGAAATATGACAAATAAGTGAAATATAATAGCCAAGATTGGATCCTGGAACAGAAAAAAAGACTAACAAAAAAACTGATAACATCCAAATGAAATCTAGAATTCTATTAATAGTAACATGCCAATATTGGTTTCTTACTTTTGACAAATGTACCATGATACTATAAGATCATAACATTAGGGAAAACTGAAACTGGGTGAGGGGTATAAGGGAACGCTGTACTATCTTTGCAACTTCTCTGTAAATCTAAAAATATTTTAAAATAGAAAAATGTTTATTAAGATAAAAAGTAATTTTTTAGGAGCACTGAATGAGAGTTTAAGATATTGCTTACCTCACCTAGTTTTAATCATGACACCATTTACCTTTCCCTTCAAAGCTTTATCCCTTGCTAGTATGGCATAAGGTCTGTATTTGAAGATTTTGTCCTTAAGTGTGTTGTCTTTGAACTAGTCCACAGATGAAGGGGAAAAGGCTTAAGTTCTCCCCAGAGGTTAGAAGTTACCACTAACAATTCCATCAGTGCTATATACTAATCATGCAGGGGAAAAGAGGATTGTAGCATTAGACCTCAACAAATCTCACCTCTAAAGAACACAGCCTGGCTGCCCATGGTCTGATACATGAAGCCATATGGTTGAGCCAGCATAACAAAGTCTTTCCATTGTGTTAGCAGCACCATTTTCACTGTCGTGTTCTTACCACACTCATATGCATATTTTATGAACTCACTGAATGCAATGTGTTCTCTACATCATACATATGTAGTCTCCAAGCACATTAGAAACAGCTGCTGCACAAATCTCTGTCTGTTTTCCCAGCCTATAAGCCTAGTTCCCAGGTCTGTCTTCCAAGATACTTCCACTTAAGAAAAAATGAATTAACTATTATCAACTGGTGTTTTGCTACTGGATCCCCAAGATAATCTCCATGAGGGTTCACTGAAGCTGAAAAAAGTCTAACTTCTACACAGAAAAAGAGAGCCATCTTCACTTCTAGTCAGTCCAAAGAGAAACCAGCTTATGGTGGCTGCTGCAGCTTTGTTGCTAAAAATACAAATCCACTTGGTTCTGATCTGAGGCCCACTAGAATCATATCACCTCATCCCACAGACAAAGAATGCTCTAGGAGCCTCCTAGACAGTGCTTCTGGGAGGTGAAACAAAAAATGGAAGCTAGGAAGAACAGATGCTGAAGTGAGGCTTAAAAAAAAAAGGACCTTTTATCTAATTGGGTATGTTCTTCTGTCCCCAAAACAGTATGAGCTACCTCAGCTTTGACCACCCTGCTAGGAAAATGTTTCAAATCAGTCGCCTCCATCGGGCCTCCTTCTGGTTTTCATGTGGCTAGGATAGGATTTCCATTGCACTATGTTCCAAGTTGGAACCTAGAGTGTGGGTGGTTCTGTATTTGGCCTGTGCTCAAACTTGTCCTTCCACTCAGCCTCCCACATCCTTGTGTTGCTTCTGTGTTGCTCTCTATTTCTCCACTACATTACAAACCCCCATGGAGGAGAGAACCATGTCTTAATCATTTTTGTGTCCCTTGCTATGCCTACCTCAATGCTTGTCAAATAACAAGTGTTCAACAAATGTTGGTGAAATATATTTTGTAGTTCTTTAAGTGGCAAGGCTTCCTATGGAGCTGGTTGATGGCTATATTCCCTGTGCTCACACCAATGTGAGGGTCGGAGCAGTGCTCAGTCAGAACTCAGCTGGAGGACCCTACATTTCTCCTGCCTGCCCTGGAAAGAGTAAGGGTTGATTCACTGGAGACTGAAGCAGTGCTAAAAGAACCTCAGAATTATGTACCAAAGAGCAAATTTCCCCTCATCTTTAAGCCATAGGGAAGTTATGGTTGTAAATTTTATCCATTATGCAGAATTTATTAGCTGAAAAGTAATGGTACAAGTAGGTCTCATAAAGGAGACACATAATACAAGGGCATGTCCTGAAGGCCAAGCTCTTTTAGCATGATGATACACAGGTGACTTGCAAGTAGGGGCGGGGCCACATTGTTCACAACTACATGGTCTTACTGACAGCAAAGCACAATGAAACCCAGAGGAAACGCAGTCTTTTATGTGAAGCTGGTACAACATCTTCCAACCTGAGTATGGGGATTAAAGAAAGGCCTCTCTCGTCTATCGCAACCATGCCCTGGCCCAGCATGCTAAGTTTTAGTTCTGTACTCTAGGGCTTTCCCAAAAACCTACCTCCTTGTGGTCCTTTCCTACAGAGCCACCCATCCACTCAATCTTTTCTCTTCACATCTTTTTTGCATTTAAAACATTCTGTTTCCACCCACCGGGGTTTCCTTGAGCTAAGCATCCAGGTGGCTTGTCAGTCAACAGCAATAATTATTTGTGTTCCTGGACTCTGAAGATGGAAGGGTAGAAAGAAGAGAAGACCCTTGGTAATTACCTGCCTCAGGAAAGAGTATTTATGAATTAATCACAAACATCATACTGCCATGATTAACCTCTTGCTAGCATAGCTCCTTTATGTTATTAAGCTAAAATGATTCAGAGTCCTTCTTTACCTTAAATCTTGCTACTTTCTTGTTTACAAGAACTCCCCTTGTATTTCCTGTATGTATGTATGTGTGTGTGTATATATATGCATATATATATACAAGGGGAGCAAGATATACATGTATACACATACATATACACATATATCTTGCTCTGATATTAAACTTCCTTTGAGGGAAGACTCATGTCCCCAATATTCACTTGGTATATGCTGGGATCCCACAAAGGGGGGGGGAGGGGCAAGAAAGAAAAATACCTGAGACAGTCTGTGCTTTTAGTCCAAGTATATAACTTTGTAGATTTTTCATAAATCCTACATAAAAGGCCTGTAAAAAAATCATCTTGGCCACTTTTTGGCAGCCAAAATCCAAAAAAGTTTGAGATTTTTTATTCATTATTTTCATGTCTTAAGTTAAAATTATTCTCTATATAGAGGTGCAGGTATGCATGTATAGTCTTCAGTCAAACTGGAAAATTGCCTTCTCTTCTAATTTGGCCTATCCTTTCTGGTCTTGTATTAAGCAGATTTTTTCTGAGATTATGCTGCATAACAAACAACTCCAAAAATCTCAGGGTTTCATAATAACTGACATTTATTTTACACTCACAAGTCTGCATGTCTGTTGAAGTTTGCATGATCTCAGCTGGGCTCATCTGGGCCAGCCTGGGCTCCCGCCAAGTCATTTTCTGGTCTGCTTCCATGTGTCTTCATTCTGGGTCCCAAGCTGAAGGAGCAACAGCTACTTGAGATATGTTTTTCTCATAGCAGAGGTAAGAAGTTCCAAGAGGGCTAGTGGAAACTTATCACGCCTCTTTTAAGGCCTGGACTCACTTCTACCCACATTCCAATGGCCCAAGAAAGTCACAAGGTAAAGCCCAAAGACACTGAGAGTAAGAGAATATGCTCCACCCCAAGCAGTTTGCATGATGAAATAAATAACTGCCGTTCAATGATCTAATCTACCACAAGCTTCTACAGCTTTATTTTTTTCATTATTGCATTTGGCTGAAGTGACTTTAAAATCCACAAACCTACATATTTAAATCTGGCCCATCCTTCAAGTCTCAGTTCAAATTCTATATAGCTCCAATAGAGTTTATTACACAAAGAATTGACTGCAGTCATTTGTGTATGATAACTCCCATAAAAGCCTTGGCATCTTAAAAAAAAAAAAAAAAGAACTATAAACAATTAGTTTTTTATTACCAACATCATCCAATGTCTTTAGCATGGCAGAGGCTCAGTATATGTTGTATAAAGAAATGAATACACATGTATGTGTACATGTGACTGTGGGGGTGGATAGCTGTATAACAGAGAAAATATAATATAAATGATTATATTTATAAATATAAATGATTAAGGGTTTCAAACTCTGGAGGCAGACAAACCTTGGTTCAAATCCTGTTTCCCCTCTGCTTGGCTGTGTGCCCTCTGGGAAGGTACTTATTAAACTCTCCATGCCTCAGTTTCCTTAGCTACAAAATGGAGACTGTAATAATCCATGTAAAGTATTGAGTACAAGACAAGCACTCAATAAGTTCTGCTATTTTAGTATTACTATATATACTATGGTAAAACATTATTTCTCTTATTATATACAATGTGATAGAAATATTTTTTAAATAAATACATAACGACAGAGACTAAAAAGGAACATGTGTTAGGGTAGTAGGACTGTAAGTAAAACATCCTCTTCTTTTTATTTCCTTCATGTATAATATGGTTTTATTTATACAATTAGAAAAATTAAACACTTATTTTCCTTGGTGTTTAGCCAACTCTGTGGTGGTGACACCCATGTGGACCTACCACTCCATAAAAATGACTTTTTAAACAGATGCTACATTCCAGACCCATTATAAATACTTTTTTCTAATTCTCACAACAACCCTTCGGGGTAAGTAATATTATACCCATTTTACAGATGAGAAAGGTGACATCCTGAGAGGTTATATTTTTTGTCCACAGCCCTGCAGCTAGTAAGAGGGAAATATGGGAAACAGATATAAGTCCTGACTCTGAAGTTCAGACTTCCTTCCCCACCCCACATTCCTGTTCAATCACCATTTCACAAGTAATTTACAGTCTGAAAAACCAACCAGAGGCATATAGACAAGTCTTGGTTTCCAATACCATTTTCCAATGAAAAAAATTAGGGCTCCTTGGAGAAATGGCTGAGTCTAGAACTGTAACAGAATATAGAAAATAAGCCTAGAGCATCTTATGGTGCCAGAAAGTAATGGAGTACTCAAAAAATTTACAAAAAAAAACCACATACACACAATGATATGGTTTGTCTAAGGGACACAAGAGTCCAATGGCCAAAGCTAGAGCGATTTCAGCAACAAAAATAAATATTGGATTATAATCCAAAGTATAAAATAAATATCCATGAGTCCATACTAATATAAGTAAATGACTGAATAAAGAAATAAATGAAGAGAATATACGAATTTCCCATGCAAAAAACTGCCAAATAGTTTATGTGGATACCCCATCCTCAAGGAGGTAGCATATAACTCCCCACTCCTTAAGCGCAGTCTTCACATGGTAACTTCCTTCCAAAGAGTCTATTATGGAAAAGGGAGAAAAGAGTAACCTTACATGGAGAAACTTAATAAACATTACCTCAGACAGGTGATTGAGGTTAACATCAACAGTGATGTCATACTGATAGTATGTACCCTTGATATGACGTGAGAATAATACTTCACCTCTACTGTCCTCTTCCCACAAACCTATAATCCCATCTAATCACAAGAAAAACATCAAACAAATTCCGCTAGTAGGACATCCTACAAAATGCCTGACCAGTACTCCTCAAAACTGTCAAGGTCATCAAAACAAGGGCAATCTGAGAAATAGTCACAGCCAAAGAACTAAGGAGAAGTGACAAATAAATATAATGTGGTATTCCGGGTAGGATTCTAAAGCAGAAAGAACATTAGATAAAAAAAAAAAAAAAAGAAAAGAAATCTAAATAAAAAGATGAGCTTCAGTTAATAGTAATGTATTAATATTGGTTCACAATTTGCAATTTGCAATTAATTGTTGCAAATGTACCATACTAATGTAATCTCACAAGGGAAACTGGGTGTGAAATATACAGGAACTCTCCATACTCTCTTCATAACTTTTCTATAAATCTAAAAAGTTTATTTTAAAACAGAGCCTGGATGTGAAGACAAGTTCCAACTCTGGGATTGTCCCCAGAAGAACTTTAGAAAGTACCAACTACAAAATGCTTGCACACCATCACAATGAAAGCTGACTCACTCAACCAAGTAGATAGTCTATCTGGTGATCCTAAATGGACCTATTTGCTAAGTCATAAAGCAGTTCATTCCATGGTTATCTGATGAAATACACCAAATCCCCACTATTATATTTTCTCATGACACACATTGTGAATAACCATTTGAGCAACTACCTGTCCAATGTCCACTGTCCCCATACGCAGGGAGTTCCAAGAAAGAAGGAACTTCTTTCATCACATATTCCCAGAACTTAGCAGCATGGCACCTACGAGGTGCTCAGTAATCATTTACTGAATGCATTCATGTCACCGCAGTCTAGAGGAAAAATGATCAACACAGCTCACCATTATCTATGGTGAATGGCAAGCCTCGGCTTTCTGAAGACAGAGAGGCCACTGGTACAAATGTAGCTTCTCTTTTGGCCTTCCCAGTCTCTTCAAGTCCCCAAATACCATTATTTCTGAGCCTTTCAAACAAGATCAGTGAGGAATTTTACCTCTTGTAATCAAATCTAGTCCTAGAAAACACAAAGTTTCCTAAAATCCAAGGAAATGATAAGACTCACATATTTTCTTTTGTGTGGCCCATCTATTAGCCTAAGAATTGAGCCTATTCCAGGCATCACAAGGAAAACTTAAGACTCCTAAAAACCACAGGAAACATGTAGCCAAAAGCACTGTGGGGAAAACCGTAAGCATAAAACAGATTTCATTAGGGGCGGTTGGTATTAAGTCTCTCTGGTACATCAATCTTCATTATTGTTATTTTATTCTATCAGTGCATTCCAGGTCACAGCAAGTTAGTAATTTTGCCGTATCTTTCACTGCCTGGCTTTATGTAAGTGCTGCTAAGAATAAAATTAAGCAGTGGGAGAAAAACATCAGTTTGGTGTCTAAATTTAGAAAACTTGATGAATAAATCTATTAAATTCATTGTGGGGAAGAGAGAAGAGCAAATCATTCCTTATTGGAAATACAAAATAAATAGAAAATAAAAGGTGATCGTCTTTATAATTTAGAACAACAGATTTAAATGGAAAGCCCCCACCCTCTTTTATTTACAAACGAGTATATTGGTTGATTGTATATTTCCATTCATATAACCTTTGACTTCTATTTTCAAAAAGACACAGTGGAAGGTAAGAAACCATGCAGAAAACAGTTACATAAATCCCAGATTCAGTATTTATTGGGGAGGAGTAGAACCTTTATGAGATCCTACTGATGTGATATAAATCATCATCTTCTGAAGATCATGGAAAGCAGGTGCCCCAATCCTACACTGCAGACATCTGGCAGGCTTTTATCCTCACACCCCACCCTCCCGCTCAACATCTGGCAGCCCCTTCATCCCTGTACCCCTCCCCCATCCCAACTGCCTCCCAACATCTGCCACACACTTCTCTTAACCTCAGAAGCAAAACCAGTCAAAAGCTCAAAGCACAATGTTCCAAGGGTGGTGACCTGGAGTCACATGCTGGGTGGGGGTGGAGCAGGGTTTGTTTTTATTTTTTTCCTAAACTTCAAATGAATACAGAATTTACTTAGAAGTATGCTTTCATGTCTAACTGGTTCTCACTGAGAAGTTTGTTTAAAACTGAAATCCATAGTTAACATTAACTTCTTTAAAAGTTTTATATCATCCCGGGAATTGGAAGATAAAATCAAAAAAATTATGGGAGAAAAAAAGAAAAACAATTTTATGCTGATGACATGTGTCTTGTGAACAAGGAGGATTATTTCTGACAAGGAAAAAAATGGACAAAACACCTATGTCTTGCCTGTGACATACAGTTGTATTTAAAGAAAATGCCTTAAACTTAACCCAAAAAAGTTTTGTAACCTATTTAAGGTACTATCTAAACTCCACATTCGTTTAGAAATTCCCTCTTAGTGCCTCCAATACCTTATGGTACGTATCTGTTTGCAGAGCCATCTTACATGCGGTTTCCCCTGGTTCTGAACAGGAGGATACCCTCCTGGGTAAGCTGTCTCTGAAACATGTCTCCTCACATGGAGCAAGTCACCTGACTTAGATTTCCTACTATCAAACTTTTATTCTGGGCTGTATATACCGCTCTGACAATTTGCTGTTCACCATTTCATGGTATTTCTCTTAAGGCTACACCTGAATGATTTAACTCCCCAACAATTTCCTCCCTCCCTTTGGCCCCACCCCTACACACTGACAATTCTTCATTCACTTTCTTCTTTAGACCAACCCCCCTATTACTTTCCTCCAAATGAAGATATGTTTGTTCTTTCTTTTTCAAGAGAAACATGGATAAAACCATGCAACCCCAAGTGTGCTGGACACAAGTGAATTCCTGAGGTGGTCTTGGCTTTTGATGAGATAGATACTCCAAACTTGAAGCCACTCTGGGCTTTGGATGTCTGCCAAATGTCTGGATGTATCACAGAGACTCTGCAGGCCAGAGCCCTATCAAAGCATTTTATCATTTTATTACACACTTAATTTAGTAATTACTTCTGGGGCATTATTTAGATTCTGTTGTAGTGTACAATTTCTTGCTGGAAAATTTAAATAGGTTTAGTGACTGTTCATCAGTTGAAATTCCTTGCACATATGTTTTTCTATTTTGCTCTCTATTAATGTTTTACTTTAGTCCCTAAGAATGCTATAAAACAAAGAGTTTTAACAACACTGTCTTCTCTTTTGATTGTTACCTGGAGTGAGGAATCTTTGTACATATTAAAATCATAGGGACAATAAAACTAAGTTAGGTTGGAAGGAGACAAGAATTGTAAATAGTATTTGAATATTAAAGTTAACAAGATGAAGATGATATGAATAAAGTCTACAGAGAGTGCAAAACAAGCTGAACTAATAACATAGTATACTAGAAAGAGCATTTGAATGAGAGAGAGCCTTCTAGTTCAAGTTCTCCATTATCTAGCTTTGTGATATTAGGCATGCCTCCTCATCTCTCTGGGCCTTGGTTTCTTATCTAGAAAAAGTAGGTTTGTCTACATACATTTGTCTACATACATTATTAACTTTGTATCATAAAAAAAATTCACTCACAAAAGTAGAGAGAATACTGTAATTAACTCAGCTTCAAAAATTATTAATATATCTTGTTTCATATATACTGCTTTAATTTCCCCCCGTTCTTTCCTGCTGACATTTTTTAAAGCAAACCCTAGACATCACATTTCATCTGTAAATACCTGAATATTTCTAAGAGCTAAAAACTTTTGCCTTAACTACATTGTCATCATTACATCATAACAAAACAACAAAACCAAAAACATAACACACATTTAAACAATACTTTCTGCAATCCCTTCAACTCTAACATTTCAAGGCCCAAAGCCTCTCACAAGCCTCTAAGTCAACTATAGTCACACACTCCTAAAAACTGAAGCTTTTAAAAATCTGTTCTATAAATGAAGAAGAGTTTTAGCATTTTTACCTGATAGCTTCACTGATCTCCAATTCTGGGCTTCAAACTAAAGAAAAACTTAGAGAGGATTGAGTAAAGAGACAACCCAAAGTTTCAGATGTTCAAAAGAAAGCAGATTCCTCGTAAAACATTAAATAACTAGAATTATTCTGACCATAAAGGAGACACACCTATAGAGTAAATCAGAAGCAAGAACTGTTCACTCATTCATGCAACTTTTTCATTCATTCATTCAACAGTACTAACTGAATACTTGCCTTATGCCAGTGGTCGGCAACCTTTTTGGCCCCAAGGACCAGTGCTCCTATGAGAATCTAATGCCTGATGATCTGAGGTGGAGCTGAAGTGGTGATGCTAGCGCTGGGAGCAGCTGCAAACACAGATGACGCTTCTCTCGCCTGCTGCTCACCTCTTTCTTTGCAGCCCAGTTCCTAACTGGCCTTGGACCAGTACCAGTCTACATCCCAGGAGACACTTGCCTTATGCCAAGGATGATGGTAAGCAATAGGAATGCAAATATGAATATGACACAAAGCATCATCCACAGAAGTGTGGCAATAAGCTAGTCTACATCTTCGATTATGGAAAAATCAATTGCAGTGGAACTAGATATGTGCCGTGGAAAGACCAGCAAAATATTGAAGTGAGATTTCAAGGGACTCTGAGAATTTCCTCTTAGAGACAGGAGAATTTCATTTTCACTTAGGATGGTTTAAAGATGTATAGAAGATGGAAAATACTTTAAGTTATCCTTCTAAGATTTCATAATCCCTGACTTGATACTTTGGCAAAAAAAGGTATAATATACAGGGCAAATATTATAATGATTACTATTACCTAATATTTGCTTCTGTCTGATATTGAGAATTTTTCTATACATAAGGGTAAAATCACCCTGAAAATTGAGGACTGCTTCTCTCTGAAATTGAAAATGTAAGACTTAACCTAACTTTACCTCTCCAAACAGAGGTCACAGGTATGTATGTGAAACACAACTGGCAGATATAAAGGTTTGTTAAAACTCATTTCCATCTTTCCCCAGTGTTCCTGCTAGCGAACTATCAGACTCTATGATCTGATAACTACAAAATTTATAAGTAGTGGGGTCACCACAGTAATTCTGATATCAGGAGCTTAAAAGCCCAGTGACTGAGAAAGACCACATGAGGTAACTCAGATACTTGCAAAAAGACAGCCCTGGGCCAAATAGTGCTATGAGAAATGTTTGCCCTGATTGACCCCTTCCTCTTTGCCTCTACCCCTAACCCACTGGCTAGTGAGACCTTCTCTTAGATGAGGCTCTGGCTTCTAAATTTCCATTCTTCTCCTGCTTCTTGCTTACCCCAACCAAAGAAATGCCCCAATTTACCCAGAGTCATCCTTTATCATAAACCAAAATTTTTAAAGATAATGTGGATATAAAAATAACTAAATTTGTTTCATCTCCCAGAATGCACCTTTTTATTTTAATGTGGACCTTCTAATGCATCAGGGGTCATTAATGGAGAACAGGGGTGTGTCTAGAGCTGTAGTTACAAAGGGCTTTCAGATATATTATCCAATTTAACCTAATTACCATGGCAGCCTTATAAGATATATATCATTTTACAGATTAAGAAACTGAGGTCTAAACAGACTGAGTAGCTATTCCATGATCACCCAACAGATAGAGGTAGAGTTATTTTTTATTTCAGAGCTCCGCTCAACATCTGGAAATCTGAGCACTTATAACCTCCCTGGTAGAGCACCGATAGGACCATCTCCTATTCAACTGCAAAGGAAGCAGCACTCACCCTTAAGTCTTAACTCCTTGCTACCAGTCCTCTAGATTTCTGATTCCAAATGCTCTGTTGTGTTGTGGTGGTGGTGGTGGTGTCATCATCACTATTCACTTATTTTGTTTTGTTTCCACAATATCAGCATATTTAGGTCTCTTACCCTAAATATCGTGGATATTTGAGTGCTCTGTGGTCCCTGAGAAACACAGAGGCTTCCAAATGGCATCACAAAGGCAGCTGCACACTCAACTGAAACACAGCCAGCTCTTCACACATTGGCTGTCGTATAAGAGCGTATACTCAACCACAGCAGAGGGAATGTCTTGGTGTTTGGTGCATGAATGAACAACTTCAGCACCCCTGGTTGCCTTGGTCAGAGATTCATAAATATTAAAGTAAATAAGTCAAGTAGATACCAAACTGAGATGAGTACTACTGGAATAGCCAATAAGCAAAAATAGAGGTAGTCAGACCTTTATAAAGCAGACAACACTAATACCATCTAGGGTGCACTGAGCTGCTTCTGGTTTTGACTGCACACAGAGCTTATGATTAAGGGAACCTAGCTAGATTCATGTACATCCAAATCTGTGTGATAACAAACCCTCTTCTACAGATATCTGTGGTCGAATCCCAGATCTCACTAGCTCTGTGATACTGAATAAGTCACTTAACTTCACTGAGCCTCAGTTCATTCATCTGTAAAATGGGGGCACTAAGAAGAAAAGGACTGGACTGAATGACAATTTCTATTTTTCACACTGCCCAAGGGATACTGTACTATGTTCTCTCCTGGAAGAATATAACTTTGCACAGAGACCAAATGGTACACGTACTGTAGTCAGTCAACCTGGGTTCAAATCTTAGTTCTGCCACTTACTAGGTATGTGTACTCACTCAAACAACTTACTTAACTTTTCTAAGACTCAGTTTTGTTATCTATAATACAGAAATAATAATTACTAGAAGGCCAAATGAAATAACACATGTAAACTGATGAGCAGAGTGCCTGGCATACAGTAAGTGCTCAATAAGTGTTAGTATCAGTGCGTGTTTCTCATCCTTTACTGTCAACAGTCCACAGATTCATGTGCATCAAGAATGGAAATGGTTCCTTCTGCCCTTTAATCTTTCTGGTTTCTGTGTAAACCTGGAAAAATGGTTCTCCAGTTCACAAATTCAAAACGGTCTAATTAAAAACTTTCTCTGCCTCATTTTGGAACCTCATTTGCTGTGATGCTGCATTCAAGTAGCTCTGAGCTGGTTGACTGGGCACCCACTATGTGTCACACACATCTGAAGGAAGGTAATTGTTTGAAAAAGATCACTGAAGCAAAACCTATATAAAGAAATATACTTCTAATTACTTTATTTTTGATGCTGTTATTTTTATATTATCAGATCTTAGACACAGCTATTAAAATTAGTCCAGCAAGACCTTATGTATGTTTTATGTTATTCATGACCACATATTGTATACACGATGCTGTGTAAGTCACTGAGGCAGACTCAGATTATCTAACCCCCAATGCCTGGGAGCTTGTAGGAAAGATGCTGTATACACAAACATCTACCAAGCAAATCAGGATGCAAGAGTCCTAAAAGGGGTACGATGGTCTGAAAAATGAAAAACTACCTCTGCCTCAAGGCAAAGGAGAATCAAGGAAACCTTCTTGAAGAAGGTGGTATTTAAACTGGTCCTTTAGTGGTTCACAGGACTCAAATGGTAAGAGATGCATTTTAGGGGGGAGTATCCCTGAGAGCATCTAGGAAGAGTGACAGGCCTCATCGAAGAATGGGTGAGTGAAATCCGGAATCCCATTTTGTCAGTGTGTGAGATATAGGGGAAGTGTGAGCATGAAGACTGGGAAAGGCATGACTATATGGTGGAAGGCTTTGCGTCCCCTGAGTTTCAGCATTATTCAGTAAACAATGGCAAACCACCAAAAATGTGAAGAGCAAGGGTGCTTTAGGGATATCAATCTGGCAACAAAAAGGAAAACTTTCTACTAAAAGCTAAAACAGATCATTGAGGGCATATAGTGCTCAAAGGTAACATGTAAGTTCAAATCTTCCCCTGGGAAGTAGCACTGTTCTATTTTCACCCATAGATAGTACACAAGCACCTACCTAGAGTTTGGTAAAGACAGGCAGGCATTATTGATGAGAACATCACCAACCAAGCACCATGATCTGTTTCTCATTTTCCCTGAGAAAAGCACTACAATCCATGTCTCTCAAAGCAATCTGTTTATCCTCACATCCCTAGAAAGCACTATAACCATCATTAATAGCACATTAACTCTCCAAACGAAAGCATTATGTTAAAGCCTGCAGCCTTTATGTCAAGGTAGAACTGAAGGTGCAAGGCACATGTCATAAAGTTAAATAAACTCACAAAGGCTATTCCTCTCTAGATTCCTCGATTTAAATTCAGGTTGCATCATAAATGAAATGGGCTTGGTGGACTCCACCTAGCACCTGGGAACATTTCTTGATTTACAATTACAGGACGTGATTGAACATAGTCAGTGTAATTAGTATTCACTCCCTAGGAGAATGCCCCAAAGTAAGAATTCAAATGTACTGAAGCCGGCCCCAAATTTCTCTCTCTGTCCCCCCTTCTCTCTCCCATTACTTCCTCAGAGGACCATGCAAGCTGGAGATACAAGTGAGCAATTCCAGATGTCATGGGTGCTCTACACCCAAACAATGAATAAAATGCACGTTTCGGCCATGACTGTTCCGCGTAGCTAGCAGAGGCTGCTGCTCTCTGTGCGGCTCCCCAAACCTCTTCACACAACTGCCAATTACACAGCATTGGTTTCACATAAAGAATTTTCTGGAAGAAGCCCTGTTTCAGAGAGAGGTACTGAACATTTAACAGTGCTTTGCTAACAATCATTAAAGTTATTATCATTACTTAAATAAAGCAGGGCATAAACACAGAGAAGATGTGGCAACTACTGCTCACAACATATGAAAACGTCCTCTGTTCCCAAGCACAAGAGAGTTTGCCTGTTCGTTTTAAATCGGCTTAATTCCTGTTTTAGGAGGCCTTGTGACAGTCTTCCAAAAGATAGCTGCCAAAACTGTGACTATATTTAGTTGTTTATTACACACCAACTCAAGGTGGTGCGTGCTAGTAGACACACAGAAGAGCAAAGAAAATTAGAGCTCATTAGTAAGGGAGGCCAGAAAAGCTTTAGGAAAATGGTAAACTGGGAATTGTTAAGGGATTTTGGTTGTGTTACTTCTGAGGACAAAAAAAAAAAAAACCTAAGCTATAAACAAGCAGCATAAACAGGCATAACGAGCAGCATAAACAAGTTAATTCTAAAGTTATAATGGACAATGAAGAGGTGATAATAAATAGAAAAGACAAACCTCAAACTCCAAGGCAAATGGATGAAATCTTTGACATCTTGATCCTTTGGATTGATATGGTTGACACACTTTCCCTGGCTCACAGCCTGGAAATGCAAGGGTAGAAATTTATTTTGAATTTTCTTCTATGTAAAAGTTACATGTGCCGTTTTGGCATCATCACAAGTTTCAATTTGGTGGTATCCAGATAAATGACCACTGCCTGTAAGTATGTGGCAGGCGATACAGTATTGCAGAAATGGGATCACAACTGACCTAGAAGACGAGGGCGGGGGCAGGTGGGGCAATAGTCTGCAAACTACACATCCAAATGAACACATTGCATTTGGTTTCTTCTCAGCAGCTACTAATTTTTATTAGATTGGAAGGCTCAGCTTAAGCTTAGCCTAGAAATTGCTTCAACTGCTTACTAAAGGCCTGTGCCCTCATTAGTTATCATCGAAGAGAAGGAAATATATACATTTAAGAGCAGCTACTCAACTCTAAATTCAAAGCCACAACATTTTATTTTATCTTTTGATTGGTGAAGGCTTAAAAGGGGGGGCAATTCATGTTTTCCTCCATTTCTTGGATAGAAGTAGAAACTAATTGCATGTTGCTCTTAAAATTGGTTTTAAAAAAATAGATTGAAACTAGCCCAAAATGTCACATAGCCATAGGTGACAAATGGTCCCTAATTGCACCTCAAAGATTGGTCACTGGAAGTTCATTTATACTCCCTTTCCCAATACATACACCGTTCCCCTCATTCCCCACAATACCCCAAACAAAACATGCAACTTTTGACAACATTTGTGGAAAGATCTAAATGGAGTAGCATAGATGAGTAAACAGTGTCACCTAGTGGACAGGAAAAGAAGAAAATTTGTGAATTGGCATAAATGGAAATTTGGGCCAGCTGTCAGCTTCCTGCCACATTTTCCCTTCACTCTGGCCCTCTATTATCCCCCATGAGCAAATAAGAAAGTTCCCTCAAGGAGACACCGAACACAACTACAAACAAATAAACCAAAACCTTTATAGTTTTTCCTCTCTAGTTCTCCAGTTCCCTAATGAAGATCTTATCCAAATAAAAATAACATATCAAATAAAAATAACATATCAAATAAAAATAACATTTATTGAGCGCTTTGCATGAGCCAATATTTTGCAGAGTGCTACACCTGAGTCATCTCACTTAGACAGCCAAACAATCCAATTATTTATTAGGGAGTTTGGGTAATTTTTCCAAATTTGTAAAGCCTAACTGTAACAGCCAATGCAGTAACATCCACCATTTAGCACCCCACACACACAGCCCAAGGGCAAATAAAGAGATCTTGGAAAATATGTGCAATAACAGAATAATTAGATACATGTTAAGCGTTTACTGTGCTCTTGTGACTATTTAGGTAACACAAAAATGAACTGACATGGAGCCTACCGTCCAAGAATTTAGTCTTAAAACCTAAATATGTAGAGTACTAGCTTCACAGCCCTATAAGGTAATTATGCCCCTTACTTTAGAAATGAGGTTTTACTATTCATCCAAGGTCATACAAATAAGAAGTGACAGATTTAGATTTAAAAGCAAATTCATCATTGCACCTCATGCTGCCTCTTTCCCAAATGCAGCTACTAGAGATCCCTGGTTTTATGACAAGGGAAGGAGGATGAAAGCGGCAGAGAGCTGACTCAGGACTAATCATCATAGGAATCAAGAGCAGAATGTCCTTTCCCTCCACCACTTCCAAACTACCTCTGCTCTGGAGGTAAAATCTCTCAATAGATTAGATTAAAACAAACTGTTTACATTCTGTGCATCTCAAAAAATGAGAACTATAAGAGAACTTTCATAATCTAAAAAAAAAATGCAGAAAAAATCTACAGCTAATATCATACTTAATGGTGCAAAACAGGGTACTTTCTCCCTAAGATTGGTAATAAGACAAATATCTTTTTTCATCACTCCTACTTGAAGCTCAAGTGTAATAAGACAAGAAAAATAAATAAAAGATATACTGGTTAGAAAGAAGGAAATAAAACTGTTTTTATTTGCAGATGACACAATTGTTAGTGCAGAGAACTCCAAATAATATACCAAAAAAATAAAAAACTCTTGGAACTAATAAGTGATTATAGCAAGGGTGCAAGTAATAAGACATACAAAAGGCAATGCTTCCCCCCACATCAGCAATGAACAACTTGAAAATAAAATTATCAAATAATACCTTTACAATATTTCCAAGAAGAAGAAAAATAACAACAACTACTTAGGCATAAATTTAACAAAATGCATATAGGATCTACGTGTGAAAAATTACCCTCACTGGGGAGAAAAAAATCTTCTGCTATATAAAAACAGGTTAACAGAATCAAGAATAAAGTATATTCTTTATCTCTGTAAAGACTGAGCAATTCTGCCAGAGGTAAGACTCTGGATTTCAAAGTAGCCCATCAGAAGTTGTCTGGTTCTCCTCTTCCTTTTATGCTCTTCTTATAGAATAAAGTGACCACAATCAAGTATGGCATGCTCAGAGTTACTAACTCATGTAGAAAAGCTAAGGAAAGAACTAAGAGGGAAAAAGAAGTAAGGTTTTTTAATAAAAAGCCTACTACTATCAGATGGCAAAAAGGAGCAAGTACAGTACTTCTTTTGGCTCCAAGGAGTTAAGATTCTAGAGCTAAAATCTTATATGGATCTTTTTAAATTAAAGAGGTCATTTTCACTTGTTAATGGAGCTGAGAGATCCAGCTTCAGTTTCTCACTTACCTTCCAAATATCCCATAAAGAAAATTCATTTAATCCCCAAACAACCCTATAAGGGAGGTGCTGTAATTATCCCCATCTAACACAGTGAAATATAAACAAACAAATGATTTTTTTAACATAGTAAAGGTTTGTTTGTTTGTTTTTAAGTTTCACTTTGGATTTCACAACCTATAACATGTCAACTATAATATCTTATAATAATCTTAATCTTTCACAACATTTTAAGAAGTAATTTTTTGTGAAAAGCAAGTTGTATTGGTGTTGTGGGATACTCGTGTTGCAGCAGACAGGCAGGCAGGGTGATTCAGTTGAGGAGCATCTCTGTAAATCTAGCTGTGTGCTGGTCAGTGTTTAAAACCAGCTCTTCATTTAAATAAATGGGGTAAAGGAAGAGAAAAGAAGCAACCAAGAAAACTCTGAGTTGCAGCGTTTGCCAATTTCTGTGTATAAATACTCTCACCATTGCCGGTTACAAGGTTCACAGCGTTACTGAAAATTTAACAATGGGCTTTTCAACCAGCCAGTGGGAGCTGGCTCTAGCACCCAGCGCAGGGGTTAACAGTTAGTAGGTACTCAAGAAATATTTGTTGAATGAATGAATGAGTCGATTCATGAGATGCAATCAAGTAAATTAGATAGAGGTAAGTACACTCTCTGTTACTGGTTGGAACGTAACTGGGACCTTGCTGCTTCAACATCATGGTCTCTATTTATCATGATGGCTGTGATTTGTGCTGCAGTTTTGTTGAGAAAGGGGAGTGTTATCTCAACACTGCGCTTTGTTAAGCATAATGGAAGTGCTAGGAGTTATAAGATTCCTGAGTGTATGTTTTCAAAAGCAGTAAAAAAAGACATATTAAATTTGGTTTTGTCCAATTTAATCGAAGAGCATATACTTATAATTTTTAAATGTTGTTATTTAAACTTTTATAAAAAAAAATTAACTGTTATGTAAATCTGAAACTCTAGCCTCTAACTTCTTGAAATAATAATTGAGACAATTATTCTGATAACCAAATATTCTTAAGAAGTCAATTTTTTCATTAGAACAAAACAGATGGGACTAATTCTCTATGCCATCATGTAGTTTCTTTCTGCTCCTGAAAATGATTTTCTTATAGCATACATTGGACAGAATGTCAGAGAACTGGACATTAATTCATTGATAAATAAATGAACTAATTTCAATTTGTCTAATACTGATTGTGTGCATAAACTTCAGAACCTGTAAGACATGGATGCAGATTGTATAATACCATTAAACTTCTGAACAGCAAAGGAGGAAGAGCAGTAGGGCCCTGGCATAGTCCAAACTGAGTGTTTAAGCAGATAGGCTGGTGGCTCCCAACCTAGATAAAACACAGAATTCCCAATTAAACTTAAATTTTACATAAATAATTAATCATTACTTACTAGGTAAAGCTCCCAATATTGTACTAAAAAAAAAATGATTCACTGTTTACTTGAAATTCAAGTTTAATGGGGAATTTGTATTTTCATTTGCTAAATCTAGCAACCTTATCCTAAGGACATATTTGCTTGAAAGAGCTTCAAAGGGAGCCTAAAATTTCAAATAGAGTCAATATTTAGAAGTAAAATTAGTACAGAAAAATTTGAGAGAATTATTTTATAACCTCAAGTGTTGAAAGCCTTTCTAATTGACACAAAAGATTAATAAAATCTACTCTATAAGAATCAAAACAATTTTTCTGGGGAAAAAAAATAAGTCAAGTAAAAGCCAAATGACAACTAGGCAAAAATACTTGCAACTTAAAGGGCTAATCTCCCACATATATAAAGAGTATCTACAAATCCGTTAAGGAAAGATGATTTATCCAATTAAAAAGTTCACAAAGATATGAACAAGGAATTCACAAAAGAAAAAACAGATATGGTTCTTAAGGGGGAAAAATAGATGTCCAACTTCACTCACAGTAATAAAAATACAAATTAAAACTAGACGAAGTTGAAGGTATTTTCCTTCACCTGATAGATTGGCAAAATTTCAAAAGTCTGAGAATAAACTATGTTGGGAAGACTTAAAAATATCACTTTCAAATATTGCTAGTGAAAATACCAATTGGTAGAATTCTTACAGAAGGCTATCTGACAGTGTCTACCAAAGCTTCAAATTTATATACTATTGACCAGCAATTTCCAGGAATTTTTGCTTCAGATATACAAATGCAAGACAAATTAAGTACAGGAACATTATCTGCAGCACTGTTCTAATGGAAAAAATTTGGCAACAACCTAAACACTCATCAAATAACTGATTAAATAAATTGTAGTACATCCACATGTGGACTACTATGCAACCATAAGAAGAATTAAACTATTAATGTACTGATATGGAAAAATCTCTAAATTATACTTATTAAAAGTAAAATATGTATTTTACTATTTTGGAAAAATAAACAAAAGGACTATATATGTGTATATATATTTGTATTGGCTTCTATTTGCATTAAAACATATCCCTGTATTATTGAATTGTACACTTGAAACCTATTTGATTTTATTAACCAATGTCACCCCAATAATTTTAATAAAAATGTATTCCTGATAGGATAATAAGAAGTCAATAATAGTGGTTACCTATCAGAGGGATAGAAATGGTTGCATAAAGGGCAGAGAAGGAAAGGAGTTTTTTAATGAATAGTTTTTATATTTAAAACATGTCAACATATTACCAATTCAAAAAATTAAATAAAAATTATTTAAAAATTAAACATATTATCATTATCCTGATACTGTTATCCAAAAATAACAGAGCCTGGAATAGTATGTTATATTTACTATGAGGTCTGCCTATCAGGTGGTCATTTAGACCATTATCTCTTCATTTATTCAACCATTTATTGAGCACCTACTATATACTCAGCCTTATGCTGTGTGCTTAGGGTACAGATGTAAATAGTATAAGCATGGTTCCCATACTCTCTGAGCTTAAAGTCTAGTTGGGAAAAAAATTCTAATAGCTAATCTTTATGGAGTGTTTATTCTATGATAACTACTGTAATTTATCTCATTTAATTCTCAGAATAACTTTAAGAAGAATCTTTATTTGAATTGGAGCTTAAGAGACAAGAAGACCTTCCATGAGCAAAGGATGAGAAAAATTAACCCTATAAATTGAGGAAACAGCATGAGCAAAGACAAGAAGGTAGATAGCAGGCAAATTTGTGTGACTGTCTCACCAGGTTCATGCAGAGATAAAGGGCTAAAAAGTTCACTTGGAAACTTAACCTCCAGGCTAAGGGGGTTTAGAAATGTATTCTAATAATATAGACACAGATGGTATCTGATACTTCTTCCTGGTTTCATTTGGACTACTTGAGATTGTGGACTAAACCTTAGGGTAAGAACAAGGTAGAGGTCCTAGAATTCAGCTCGAGAAAACCTAGGCTGGCTCTCCCAGATATCTTGAAGATGAACACATCAAGTGACAACTCCAATCAACAAGTACCTACTAAGTGCCAGGCACTGAGCCAAGTTTTAGAAATGCAAAAATAAACCAGTGAAACACGTTCCTTGTGCATGAAAGTTTATAGTTTAGCAGGAAAGAGAGACTGTTAAATGAGTGATTACAGTTCAGTGATATCAGTATTTTGGACTGGGAAGCATGGAGCACTACGGACACAGTGAGCAGAAGCACATTACTTAGTATATTGGAGCCTGGGAACAATCCCAAAACCCAAGGAAATGCCTCTGAGACTGAGAGCACAGGTGTAATTTAGCCAAGTAAAGTAGGGAAAAATAAAGAAGAGACAGCGTTTGCAAAGACATGGAGATATGAGGAAATACGGCTTGGAGAACTGGGAGAAATCCAGTGTGGTTCAAGTGCAAAGGAGGAAGAGTTGGTTTTACTCCCTTTTGACACCTGTGTTCTTTTCTCTTTCTCTGTAAACCACCTGTCTCTCCCTCAGTGGTCTTAGGAAATAAATGAAGAAATGGAAGGTAAGAAGGAATTAGAAAAAGGCAAAAATTAAGTGGAAAAAGAAGTAAAGAGGAAGAGAAGTAGATAAGAGTAAATGAGTAAGGAGAGAAGAATGGAGAGGAAAGAAGGGAAACGGGGGTGGGGACAGGGAAAGAGGTAACATAACTGCAAATATTCCTAAACTATAGGGCACTGGTAAAGATTAAAATACTCTAGAACAGCAAAACCTAAGACCAGTTTTGAGAGAATCCTTTAAAAAGGATCAGAAGAAAGAAAACAGCCTTTGAGCATCTGCAGTATACAGTAAGCATTTTCAAACACTGTATCTCACTTAATCCTCACAAAAGCCCTACCAGACATATACTATTGTGTTACCTGCAAAAAAAAAAAAAACAAAGCTTTGGAAGACAGCTGTCCAATTTTACATGGCTGGTGATTGATGAAGCTGACATTCATACCTGGGTCTACTTGAAAATCTCTGTCATTCAAGATAAGAGATCATGAACCCTGAAAGGGGACATGCCAAGCAACTCACATCTTTCTTATCATTTTTTTCAAGGCTTTGTTTGAACCTGAGAAAGGAGTCATCTGCATTTTAACATAAGTCTTGGAATTACACATTATTAATATTTTTCAAATCTTTACTCTACTCTTGGCTGTACATATTATCCCTGATAATAAAATCATGGGAAAAAAGAAAAACACAGATACATAAACTCTGACACTAATCCACAACCTCAAGTTCACCAACAGTTTCCCAATAATTTCAATTTACACAGATACACACACACACACACACACACACACACACACACACAGAGGCTATAGAAAAGAGGTATAGACCAAATGCTAAGAAGTGCAGAATTAAGTTAGCCATTATTTCATTTCATCTTCCTATGATATATAAAGTCCAAAGCAGAAGGAAAGAAAAGATATTTGAGCTGCAGTTGATCAGCTAATTATATAATCACCCTACTCCATTTTCTCTTTCCATGGATATCTGTTCTTACTTATTTGGTCTGCATCCTTCCAGACCTTTCCCTATACATGTATATGCAAATATGATTACACATGCATGTACATATACACACAAATAGAAAACACATAAGTATATGTATATATATATTTGATAATACATACATACACACATATATACTCATATATAGGTTTTTTAACAATATAATCACATTATGCAAACTATTCAGCTCCTTGCATATTAAATATAAAAATATATCCTAGATTTCCATGATTCCTTTAACTTGATGAATAATACTCTATAGCATGGATACACCATAATTTATTTACCAATTTCCCTGTTAATGGAGTTGCAATGACTTCTGTTTTTATAATCACAAATAATGTGGCATTAAGCATCCTTACACTTACACCCTGGCACACTTACGTATTTCTGTAAGTTAGCTTTCTGGAACTGAAATTACTGGATCAAAGTGTTTGTACTTTTTTTCATTTTGATAGATATCGTCAAGTTGTCTCCAAAAGACCTAAACTTTTTACTTCTTTTGCCAGGACTTATGAGATTTAAAATTTTGGTAAAACCACCACCATATGTGTAGAGTGTCATATTGTTACAAAAATCATTTGTTTCATAACTAGTTTTATAAAAGGGCCTTCATTTTTTCCAGAATAGGTTGAGTTTTATTTTAAGTAAATGAAAAGCTGAGAAATTTTGAAACAGGTTAGAGGTTATAGTTTCAGATTTATTCTGTACCTCAGAATCTCAGCACAGGGAGCAGAAATGGAGGGATGGGCTGGGGGCGTAAGCAGATCCCCAAAGCCAGGCAAGGCCTGAGGTCTCACAGATGGTTGCAAGATCAGAAAGGCAATTCTAGCAGCAGCAATCATGCAGAGCCAGCAGTATGAACGGAGAGCTTAACTCAAAGAGGAAACAGCAAGTAAGGTGAGTAAAGGCCCACACCAGTTTATTATCATTCCTTCAAATATTTATTAAGCAACTACTACTAAGTGCCTGGCACTGCACTAGGCTTAAAAAATATAAAAATAAATAGAATGCTTCTCCCTAACGTTGTAGTTGCTCACAATCTAATGAAAAACAGTCTTGTCTTCTGGAACTCAAGTGCTCCCAGGTTTCAGATTTTGTTCTGAGCCCCCAACCCTCACCCCCAACCCCTACCCCTAGCTCTCTTTCTTCTCTCCACATTGCACAACAGTTTGCAGTCCTGGTGTGACGATGGGGTGATAGCCAGGGTGGCAGGGGAGATATGGTGAAACGTAGCATTCATTTTAGCCCATCCAAGGTTTCCAGCCAGGACCATAGAAAGTCATCTCCCTTTGCTTCTTCCCCAGCCATGAGTCCATCTTACTTTATTTGGTTTATTTAACATATTGAACATTTAAATGCTTTGCTGTCCTGTATGGCTTAGGACAGCCAATTTGGGATTGTCATTCACACTGAGATTTAGGGAACGAAAGAGAGTAAGTTCTATGTTTGTACCCATGGAGACATGGCTAAGGGGTGGTTCACCCACTGCATGTAGCAGGTAACCTCAAGAGGTCTTGGGGAGGACCTTACGAGGTGACACATCAGGCTTGTCAGAACACCTCCCTGGACCATCACATTGACAATTTACAAAAGAGGGGGGAAATCATATTTTCTTAGATAATTACACTGAACCGACAGAATGACTAATCCGTATATTCCAAGACCTCACTTGTGTTCTAAGGGTAACATCAGTCTCTGCTCAAAATCAGAGTTCAAGTTAGGGTAGGATCGCAGCCCAGGGTTAAAGTGCTTGGTGTACTCCTTCCATAGCCTACCCTGACGTGCTTCAGAAAGAGTAAAGAGCTCTCAATTAGAAAATCTAGATTCTCTTCTTTGCTCTAATACTAAATGTGTGGTTTTAGAGACTCAGCATCTTCATACCTAAAATAGTGAGACAATCCACATCCTCCGGGGTCTCAAAGAGGTACCATAATGACCAAATAAGACATTGCATGAGAAAATGCTCATAGCTGCTAGGTGCAGTAGCTATATGAGATGATGATGATGATGATGGAAGAGGAGGATGAGGAGCTGGGGGAGATATGGCTAAAGTTCACCAAGTGGATAAGGTTGGTCAGCAAATAAAAAAATTTTGTCAGCGTAAGTACATTAACTCTCAACTTTAAAGCTTATTTCATTTATTGTTTTAAGTGCCAACTTTAGCTTTAGAAACCAAAGAGTAATCAAACAGAGGGTATCACTTTCTTCGGTTCAGAAAGCAACATTCTTAGGAGCTAGCAGTTACAAACTAGGTCACTGGGCCCAGTAGATGTTCCCATGGATATGCAAAAGTAAAATTATGAAAGCTTCAAGTGGGAGAATCCTGAAGCCACACAGGTTGCTTAATCTTTGTGCTGAATAACTTCAATCCCCAGGAGCAGCAGGAAGAAAACAATTGCATACACTTGCTAGTGACCCAGCTGTCCAGGTATCAATTAAAGGGAAGGCCCACTTTGTTGGGAAGTGGACTTGGGCTGAACTGGAGAGACACTAAAGAATGATCCTCCTCTGTTGAGCTCTCATTGCGGACCACAGCAGTCTTTTTTTTCTTTTTGTTAATTGAAAAAGCTAAATTCCTCCTGTCTCAATCCTGTGATCTCTGCAGTGGGCCCTAAAAAACCACAAGTAAAGCCCTGAGGCCTCTTTAAAGCTAAGATTTTTAAAACCAGCTTGCTTTCCAAAACCAATGAGGGGAAATAGAAAGGGTGTGAGGAAGACAGGGCTGTAAGTGGATGGGAACAGAGATACAATTCCCTTGTATAATATTATTGCATAATGGATACTTTTGCAAAACCAGAGATTATGTAAGACATAAAAGCAATGACTCCAAATCAAACCACCTTATTTGTCAAAGTTACTAAAATAGTTGTTTAAAACACACACGCGTGTGAACGCACGCACACATACTGTTTTCTAAAGCATGATATTTTCTGCCTAAGCCCTTTCTTCTCACTTGGCAGCCCTGTTGTGTACACGATCTCTACAGGAATGCAGAAAAACCACCTGAGGGAGAAAATTACTAATCACTAAAAATTACTAATCACTCTCTGACACTAAACAAATCCCACCGGGAGGTTTTTAGTTACACATTGGGATATGGGTTCTTTTTTCTTTCCCCCCTCGCTCAGGTTAATGATACAAAGGCATACAAAATTTAAAAAAGGGAAAAAAAAGGAAGCATGTCACATCTTAATATGCATTAGCGGGGATATTTTTACACGATAGCATCTAGGTCTCAGTCCAAAATAAAAGCAAAGTAGACTGAAAGTCTCTAATGCCCACCACTGGGTCTCTCAGAAAGAAAAGAGGTTGGAGAGAAAACCGTACTTCCCACAGCACTGAATGCAGGGCCTATCTTCCCCCAGTGGTGGCCCCTATCAGTTACCCTAATATTCAACAGCCTTATTTTCACATGATATTCAATTCACAAGCTCATCGGGGTGCTTGTCATATATCATTTCATTAAATAGATTAGTGTGTTATTTATGGCGGTCCCCAGTAATTTATATCATATCTTTATACTGTTTATCTTCTACTTGTTTATCTTTTACTGTTCCTTTAGTCCATTGTGAATAGCCTAGGCCCATGTACCTACTTGGCTGATCAGAAGTTGAGTGTATCCAATTCAACGGTCATATTACAAATGAGAGAAATTAGTAGAAGCAGTAGAATTCAGAGTTTCTTTCATTCAAGTGCCCCCTGGGTTCTTTTTTCCTCTTTATGACTACGGTTTTGGCTGATTATAAAACATAACACCATTCACCATAAAAGAAAAAAAGTTTAAGTAGGTCAAAGGTGTATGTAAAGTACAAAGTGAAAGTCACTCCCCAATAACACCCTTGCCCAAAGACCTATACATATATTAACACATTCTTTAAGTATATAAATATAATTATAAAGATATCCATCTAAGTGGAATAATATTAAACGTATATTTCTATAATTCACTTTTCACTTAGCAATATATTCTAGATATCTTTCCATATCAATAAATAGACTTATATCCTCCTTTTGAACAGTCACTGAGTATTTATTCCATTTGGGGGTATATCATAATTCATCTAAATAATTTCCTATTAAGGAGCATGTATCTTGTTCTCAGTTTTCACACTTATTAATGAAGCCGAGATGAACGAGCTTAAAAATATATCTTTAAATATCTTTCAGATTTTCTTTTGAGAATAAATTTTTAGAAAAGGGATCACTTCATCAAAAGTCATGACCATTTCATTTTTTATTTATTATTATTATTATTATTATTATTATCATTATTATTTATGCCTACAGCACCTGGTCTTCCTAGGTGGTCTCCTATCCAAGTACTAACTAGTCCTAACCCTGCTTAGCTTCCGAGATCAGACTTGAGGCTTGTTCAGGGTGGCATGGCCACAGACCATGGACCATGGCTCCACTGGGGCACAAACCCAGGACCTTCTGCATGTATAGCAGATGTGCTAACTGCTACACTATGGAACCATGTCCAAGTCATGACCATTTTAAATTTTGAAATATATTTACAATATATTTTGCAGAAAAGTTGACCCAGCATATCCATATTCTCACAAACACTACATATGATCAATATTTTTTATCTTTGCCAATCTGATAATGATCAAATATAATGTCATTGTCCTTTCAGGGGCATTTCTTTGTTAGTGAAACAATATTTTCAGATGACTACTTCATTAATATTGTAACAAAATCTCATCTTTTAAGATTAAAATTCTTCACATGGTATTTTACAGATTGAAACCATCCCCTTGCTTTTATTGGCTACTATCTATTTATCACAACTTTAAAGAATCGTTCCCATTTTATAGATGAAGCTGAATCCAAAAAGAAGTTAAGTTTATGGCTAAAAGAGAGTAAAGAGCTGACAAGCCTTCTAATGTTAACACTGCTTCTGGGGTGGGTAGGAATGGATGGGAGGTATTCTGTGCTCTAGACAGGAAGTAGAAAGCAGAAATATTAAATGACTCATATTTATCCCCATTCTAATCCAAGCCATATAGAGTTCAATTGTATATACAACAAAAAAAAAAACCTGACAAAGCATCTGAGTTTGCATTCTAAAACTCCAAAATCTAGACCTTTTTTGTCTGCTGCAAAAATGCCACCTAAAATGCCAACAGTAACTGTGTTCTATGTTCAGTTCCTTAGTGTATGGTTTAAAAATTTGAACAGATTACATTCAGTGTTGAGAAAAAAAGCAGCTATTTGACCCCAATGAAAAATTAGCTATATCTAGGGGCAATCCACTTCTGACCTGTGGCTCTAACCCTGCATGGAGTTAACTGGATGAAGTCTTTCAATTTTTAATATTTTATCATGAGGTCAAGGAAGAGGAGCTACCGAGAAAGAAAATGTAGAAGAGAGTGTATCTCAGAGAGAAAAAGGGGAAGAAGCAGAAAAGTGGGTGTGCGTACTCATGCACACGTTAAAATTCTACTTCCCTGTGACATTTGCCTTTCTAATTACATTTTGGCACTCCAAGTAATTAAGTAACATCTGTTGAACACACTAAGGTGTTTCCTTCCTCCATCCCAGCCCCCACCTCCACATCCACTGGCTTTGTTTTTTACTCTCTTTATTTGGAGGCTTGCTGAGGCCTCAGTCACCACCTGTGTAGAAAAACCAGCCTTCCCTCAAGATCAGCCGCTCCGCAACAGTGCACAGGTGGGTCCTGAAGCAAACTGGGCATTCTTGTTTTTCACTTAGGCAGAAAGAAAACAAAGAGGCAGAAGATTAAGTTATACCCAGGTACTAACAGATGAGAGAGAGAACGTAGGAGAAGCCACGTAAGCTAGAACCATATTTAGATAAATGGTACTGGAGGCTTCCTAGTGATGTAACTGCGATCAAAATAAACTTAAAAATAAACTATAGAGACACAGAAATTCTGACTTTTATGTGACAGCACTAATTAATTTTAGTTGTTATGGAAATGGTAACTCTATAGTAAATATCATTATATTATTGGAGGGGAAGAATAGAATTGACATGTACTAAGTACACTTACTGTGTGCCATGTAGTATTTATGCCAAGACGTTAGATGTTTTTCATGGAAGGCTGAACTTTGTCTCTAGGACAGAAAGTACATGAATCTATAAAAATAAGGCTCTCTGATTTCTTCTACTGTCCTCATCAGTTTGTTAGCAGTTCCTGATGCCTCAGCTCTGCTATCCTTCAATGTGGAAGCATTTCTCTAATTCTGGCTCTGGCTCATACACGCACACACATTGTGATAATAAATATGAAAATGCTGCTTTCTTAAGAAGGCACTACACAAAGGATCACCAAGGCCTGTCGCTATAATGTGTAAATCCAAGGATATAGTAACTCCAGTATTATGCTGTGTTGAAAGAAGGCAGATTAAAATTCATAAAGAAGAAATAATTTTTTGAGTAGAGGACAGCAAGCATCTTTCTTCCTTTTCCTCCCTCCCTCTCTCTCTACCTCTCCCCCTCTCTCTCTGGGGCTGACTCCCATGCTGCAATAACATTTCCACAACCTTGGGCAACTGAAAACAATTTCTAGCTACGGAGAATTATTCATTCTGTGTTAAGTTTTCTCAGGCGTTGGCATGCCGGGACATCAAAAAATCACAGAGAAAAGGCCAGAGCAATTAATTTTTCTTATGTCTACAAGAAGAAAAAATATTTTAAGTAAACAACATCAGCCAATATGAATAATTAATAACAATGTTTTAGAGAAGCTTCACATTCAAAGGAAACTCATACTTGGTTTTGTTTCTGGGTTTTTATCCCTGAATATAAAGGTGCTAATACCAAAACTGCAAGAGACCTGGTCTGGTAGAAATTTACTCTTGCTACCTGAATGTTTACTGGCTGCTTCATACAGATTAGACAGCATAGGCAGCCCTAGCTCAAGAGGTAGAAAACTGAGAAGCATAAACACACAGGTCTCCGGGACCCTGCTGTCCAGGACGCTGCTGTCGAACTAATGACAAATGAACTAAACATGGTCCTTCTAAGACCTTAGAGCTGCTGCTGAATTATGACAGGCCATAGAACTGAACAGAAGGTCAGGTGTGAGGAGTACATAGCATTGTGGTTTGGAGCACTGGCTCTCAGACTACTCGGGTTAAAATTCCAGTTCAGCTACTTACAAACATTGTGTGACCTTAGACATGTTATTTAACCTCCCTAAGCTACCATCTCTTCTCTAAAATGAGCACAGGAATAGGATCTTCCTTGTGACTTTGCTACTATAGTCGAATGGGATGATGCTATGATGCTGTTAACTGCACAGATCTAGTCAGTGCTTGATGGACAATAGCAGTGGGCATTGCTAGCCAGTGTCATCCTCTGAGAGAGAACAAAGGACTTGACCAAGGTCTCCCAGCCAGGACTATAACTCAGTTAAGTCCACTTCCCCCAGAGCCTCCTACAGGCTCTGCCATCACCAGCCCAACTGATTTGGAGAAACAAGTCGGTTTCCATGCAGTGCAGCCACACCCAGCTCTATTCGCCCCACCTTTACTTCACCCCAGCCCAGCCCTGCCCTGCCCTGCCCTCCTCAGCCAACCTGGGTAAGTCTCTGTGGGAGGCTCTAGAGGAGCCCGGCCTGAACACCAGTCTGACTGGATAGTGAGGCCGAAGACTAAAACCAAAACCTTGACCCACTAGCCCAGGTTGAAAACTGCTGCCATTGCCAGCAAAAGGCAGGGGCTTTCAAACTAGGAGAAAAAAGCAGAAATGAGTAAGTGATCCCCAACCAGCTCTTACAAAGCAGCTATGTCTTTGGTTTGTCAAGGTTCTGTTGATAAGAACAAGCCCAACAAATGAAATTTTTTAAAAAAATTCCACATAAGAGTGGAACAGAGTAAAGGCAAGGCAAGGTGCCCAGGCCACCAGCTCTAGGGACCCTGAGACACAGAGGCAGTGGCTGAGAAAATGAAAAAGAGCAAAAGAAGACTGAGTAGGCATACGTTTGGGCAGAAAATGTCATGGATTTGAGAATGTCATGTTTGCACCCATCAGGCTCACACAGAATTCTGTGTTCAAAGCTGGACCCCTACAAGAGAAGAGATAAATATTGGGATGTGTCCATGAGATGGCCAACAGGATAGAGGCATGTCTCAACAGTGAGTGAAGAGAAACAGAGAAAAGATTTTAAGGTGTTTGTCCTGGAAGAGACATCTTTAATGTGGTATGTCAGCTTTCTCTGAGTTGATATTTTCCCACCTAAACCAACTTCGTCTCTGTGCCTCCCAAGGGCAGAGCTAGGCTTGATGTGTGGAACTTAACAGGCAGGCCAATTTCAGCACAATAGGAGAAAGGTCTCTCCAGCTCACATCCAAAGTTGTGGTGGGAGAGTTGAGTTATCTGGCAGTTGTCAAGAGATGGTGGAAATCACACAGGCAAGATTCCCGCATTGGAAAAGGGGGGTGGGGGGAGGGTGAAAGAGATAACCTCTGTCGCCTGAGGTTCTTTTCCATTCTGGTACAGCAAAACAGGGAGAGTCAGTGAGCACACCCAGAGCTACTTTTCTTCAGAATTAATACCAATTTATCTTTCCTCCCCTCCTCCCACATCTTGATTTTTTTCTAAATAAGTAAATGGGACATAATTGTTTTCTAACCCTCAGATTCAATAATATTTAGAGGCTGATTATTGCTGAAAACACTGGATTGCCTCTCTTATTCTAATATATTGGAAATGGGGAAAATTAGAATAAAGAAATGTGTTAGGGTCAAGATTGAAAGATTCAATTATACACATTTTTAACTTTCCGTTTAAGAAACAAAACTAAAAGGCAAATGGAAAATGATAATGTTTAAAACATACGGGACAAAAAGATAGTGTCTTAATATGTAAAGAATATAAATCAATATGGATGATTTAACATACACACATTGATTAATGGAATATACCACATAAACAAAATAATGGATAAAAATCATATGACCATTACAAGTAGATGCAGAAAAAGCATTTGATAAGATACAGCATATATTTATGATCAAAACAGTTAATAAAATGGGTATAGAAGGAAAGTACTTCAACATAATAAAGCCATGTACTAACAAACCATCAGCTAACATCATACTGAATGGTAAAAAACTAAAAACTTTCCCTCTAAGATCAGGAACAAGACAAGGCTGTCCACTTTCACCACTATTATTCAATGTAGTGTTGGAAGTCCTAGCTAGAGCAATCAGGCAAGAGTAAGAAAAGGCATTCAAACAAGGAATGAAGAAGTCAAACTGTCACTTTTTGCAGATGAAGACCCTAAAAACTCCACTAAAAAGCTATTAGAAACAATCAACAAATACCTTTGTTTCAGGATACAAAATCAATGTACAAAAATCCATAGTGTTCCTATACTCTAACAATGAATTTTCAAAAAAAGAAATGAATGAAACAATTCCTTTTGAAATGCAACGTAAAGAAAAAAATACCTAAAAATAAATCTAACAAAGCATGTGAAGGACTTATACACTGATAACCATATGACATTATTAAAAAAAGACTGAAAAGACACAAAGAAATGGAAAAATATTCCATGTTCATGGGTTGGGAGAATCAATCTAGTTAAAAAGACCTTGTTACCCAAAGCATTCATTATACAGATTTAATGAAATCCTCATCAAAATCCCAATGGTATTTTTTAAAGAAATAGAACAAAAAATCATCAGATTTGTATGGAAGCACAAAAGACCCTGAAAACCCAAAGCAATCATGAGAAAAAAGAACAAGGCCAGACGTATCACTCTGCCTGACTTCAAATTATACCACAAATTGACAATACTCAAAACAGCATAGTATTGGCAGAAAAAAAAGACATACGGACCTATGGAATAGAATTGAGAGTCCAGAAATAAACCCCCATATACATGGGCAAACACTTTTCAACAAAGGAGCCAAAAACATACAATGGAGAAAGGAAAGCCCCTTTAATAAATGGCGCTGGGAAAACTGGAAAGCCACTTGCAAAAGAATGAAACTAGACTGCTATCTGTCACCATACACCAAAATTAACTCAAAATGGATCAAAGATCTAAATATAAGACCTGAAACAATAAATTGTATAGAAGAAAACGTAGGAACTAAACACATGAACCTTGGACTTAAAGAGGATTTTATGAACTTGACTTCAAAGGCAAGGGAAGTAAAAACAAAAATAAATTAATAAGACTATATTAAACTAAAAAGCTTCTGCATAGTGAAATAAACCATCAACAAGACAAAGAGGCCACCATCCAAATGGGAGAAGATATTTGCAAATAACACCTCTGATAAGGGCCTAATAGCCAAAATATACAAGGAACTCATACAACTCAACAATAAAAAAAACAAACAATCCAATTAAAAAATGGGCAGAGGACCTGAACAGACACTTCTCCCAAGAAGACATACAGCTGTCCAACAGACATATGAAAAGATGCTCAACTTCACTAGCTTTTAGGGAAATGCAAGTCAAAACCACAATGAGATACTACCTCACACCTGTTAGAATGACTATTATCAATAGGACAAGTAATAACAAGTGCTGAGAAGGTCAAGGGGAAAAAAGGAAACCTCATACACTGCTGGTGAGAATGAAAATTGGTACAGCCACTATGGAAGACAGTATGGAGGTTCCTCAAAAAATTAAGACTAGAATTACCATATGACCCAGCAATCCCTCTTCTGGGTATTTACCCAAAAAACTTGAAAACATTTATCTATAAAGATGTGTGCATCCTGATGTTCATAGCAGCATTATTCATAGTATCCAAGACATGGAAAACTTAAGTGTCCTAAAATAGGTGACTGGATAAAGATGTGGCACATATACATAATGAATATTACTCAGCCATAAAAAAGGTAAAATACTGCCATTTGCAACAACATGGATGGATCACAAGATTATCATGCTAAGCGAAATAAATCAGACAGAAAAAGTTGGGAACCATATGATTTTACTCATATGTGGGATATAAAACTGAAAGCAACAAGCATGACAAACAAACAGAGACTCATGGACATGGACAACAGATTAGTGGTTATGAGAGGGTGGAGGGAGGGGAAGGTAGGTAGAGGTAAAGGGAGTCAAATATATGGTGACAGAAGGAAATTTAACTTTGAGTGGTGAACACACAATGCAATATATATATATGACATATTATTGAATTGTACACTTGAAACCTATATGATCTTATTAACCAATGTCACCTCAATAATTTTAATTTAAAAATCAATATGGAGACCATCAATTCAATAGAAAAGAATGCAAAGGGCATGAATAGAAAATATTCAAACTTTTACATATGCATATAAGTTTTACATACATATAAATCGATGAATATATGGAGAAATATTCAGATTCACAAGTAGTCAAAGAAATGCCAGGTCAAACAGTAATGAGACAGTATGTTGTATCTCTAATATTGGTTTTTACTTTTTTTAAAATCAAATATACAAACAGATCTGGATCCCTATTTTTTTGTAGATTAAACACAGTAAATTTTATATACAAGGGTGCTTGCTTCACAAGGGAAACGTATCTTGACCCCTTTCTGACTCTTTAGACAGAAACAATGGCAGTAGGTAAGTTCAATCACAGCATGATTATTCATTTGAAATGGGTTCAGTGGGCAGACCTCTTCTGGCCTTTAGTTGTAGCACTAAAAAAGAAGCTGGCACAATTTTTGCAGAAAGATTTCTTGCAAGAACATCACAGGCATTACGTGTTTAAATTACTTGCTGAAACGTAAAATGTATCTTTCTGAGAAAGCTGCACACAGACCTTGGTGAGACATACTGGCCAACAGTAGACAAGAGTTTCAAGCTATTTCAGATGTTTGCACAAGAGAGATAAATGTCACTAAATGTATGGCAAGTGTCAAGACCCTTTAGGCCTGTAACAGGAAATCTAGCCAAGGATCTCTGAAACACACAATTTCAAATAGTTGATTTCTCTTCTATTTTGCTGGTCATATAGGTAGAATTTAAATTTTAAAACAAACAAAAACAAAAACAAAAAACTAAAATTCCACTTGAAGCCTGTAAAAAACTTATGTGAAAAGTTTTGTTCAAGAAAAGTATCTAAGTACTAACTAAAAAGGGACCCCTGGTTATCTTAAAATTTCACCGTTATGTGATTTCCGTGTCCCCCATCAGTGAGAAAAAGTCAGGGGTGACTGAGTGGAAGACAGAGAAAAAAACACTGTGTTGAAGGAGGTGTGGGAAGAAGGGTGGCTGGTCTCTGAAAGAGGTAAACTGGAATAGAGGGACTGTGCTGATGGTCAGGAAGGCAGGTATGACAGGTGAAAAAGAGAAAAAGTATAAAAAAAGGAAGCAGAGAAGAAAATAGGAGAAATGGAAGAAAGAAAAAAATGGAGGGAGAATTTCAGTACAGTAGCTGAAGGATTCTGATCAGTTAGCTTCTGCATGTCCATCTCCTTGAAGGCAGGAAGCAGTCCACTTTTGAATGTTCCTTCTTCCCAACCCTAATTGCTTATTGAATCTTGTTGATTAAAACTGAAGTTAAAGAACAATTTAAGTTGTCCTTGCATTCTTTTTAAAGTTTTAATAACTTTTTATTATTACAAGGTATGCTGAGTGTAGAAAATTTAGAAAACACAAAGAAAACAAAAGGAGTAAAATAAAATTCACTTTTACCTACTCTCACAGATAACAAGATTAGGCTTAGCTATAAATCTTCCTGTCTTTTTTCTATTGTTTTTGTTTACAAAATGAGGGCCAAAATCAATGAGAAATATCTGAATATTGTACCATACTGTTTCAGATAAATTTTTTAAAGGAAGAGGAGAAGCCACTTGACACTTTCTAGAGTTTTCAGTGATACAACACTTTCAACTTACCGTTTCTTCAAAAAAAAAGTCAATTCTGACTTTGTCAAGAGATGGCACAAGGGGATAGGTAGCCAAAAAAGAGAAATAAAAGAAAAAGGAAATTTGTATAATTAAGAAAGGAAACTACTTTGAATAAGCAAAAATTATATGTATAAATTACTTCGTTGATATAACAAGTAGTATAGCATTTACTTAAAACAAATGTATTCTTGGTTAAGAAAATGCTGGGTAACAATTTTCATTTCAATCATTATTAGAGAAAGTAGTGCATCCTCACTTTTTTCCAAGCCAGTCAAAGGGCATCAGGACAAACCTCTCCAAGAAATTACATCTGAACTGAGACCTGAAGGACATGTAGAAAAATATGAGCGAGTTGACAGGTGGGCCTGTGACTACAGCAGCAAAGAAAGAGGATTCCAAGTAGAAGGAACACTTTTTTCAAGAGGAAGGAGAATATGTCACATTCTAAGACCTAAAAGGCTTCATGGTGAGTGGATACGGAGTTCCAGGATGATACGGCATGAGATGAGGCTTCAGCGCTAAGCCAAATCAGGCAGGGGCGTGCCTTGCTCCTCACCAGGCCTGGCACAGTTCTTGTTCCACATGGGAAATATTAGTCATAGAAGCCATTTCTTTGTGAGCCATGAGGAATGCTATCTGCAGGGAAAGCTACTGATCTGGAGTCTTCTACATTGTACACCATCGATCTGGAGCTTTCTATATTGTAGCACTCTACCGCGAAGCTTACCATTGCCACCAGTGTGTGGTTCCTACAAATTCTATCAAGATGGATCAAAATCAACTCACAAGTGTAATAGCCAGTCAGCACATCTAGAGCATTCACTATGTTGCAGGCAATGTGCTAAAAATTGGGCATGAATTGACTCTTTTAATCTTCACTATAATCACATGGGATAGTTACTATTATTAGCCCCATTTTACTGATTATAAAACACAGAGAAGTTTATTAACTTTCTCAAAGGCACAAAGCTGGCAAGTGGCAGAGGCAGGCAATTTGGCTCCAGCAGCCGTGCTCATAAAGATTATTCCACACACCTACTTTATGAGCACTAAGTGCCTACTACATGGCCTGCACTTTGCACAGGTGTGAAACAAACCAACCAGAGTGGGGAATGTGCCACGGTGACCAGAGGCCTCAGTCAGTATTCTGCTACAGAAGATAAAACTAAACATTTCAGTAATTCATAAACAGGCGTGCTTCTCTCAGTGGCAACAAAGTGATAATGATTCCCTCTGGTATCTGTATAACACTGTCATTTATGAAGCACTTCCCCATGTTGTCTCATGGCCGTGGTTGTCACAACAACCTTGTGAAGCCAGAAAGACTACATTATCCTGAGAATCAGGCCCTGAGGAAGGAAGCAACTGCCGTGAGCATTAGCAGGGTAGCCCAGGCACAAACCCTGGGGTCCTGACTCACTGCCAGAGGCTCTAAGGGGCCTCATAGCACCTGCCTGGCATTGGGGTGAAATGCTGATTGGGACAACTAGAAGCTACTTAATTTGCTAATTATGTGACCTCTATGTCCCAGTTTCCTCACCTCCTAAATAGTAATAATACTCCCTACAATATACAGTTGTTGTGAAGACTCGATGAGGTAACAGGGGACAATGTCACTCAACAAATTCTGTTCCCTTTCTCCTGTCAACTGTATGTATCTCCCATGAAAATGTATGTCACATTCATTTTTAAACTAAATCATAGTTTAGATGTTGTTATACAAAGAAATGAATGTGGTAGCCTAAATATTCAACACTCCCTTCTCTCCCCACCATCATTTTCACAAATTCATATCCTCTGTTTGGGGTTTTCTTAGAGTAGGTCAGTTATAGAGTATAGCCTCCAAAAATATGGAGAGTGGAGTGCACAGGGCCCCACCACCACCACCGCATGCCTGAAGGTGACAAAGTGGTTGGAGCTGGCTCAGATTCAAACTCCAAGAGCCAGAAAGGGAAGGGACTTCCCTTTCCAATGGAAGGGCCTTGCTCCAGGATCCCTCCCCAGAGACAGCTCCAGACCCTTGCCTTCTTTAAGCCCAGCCCAGCATGCAGGCCATTGGATCCCACACTGTTCTTCCCAGGCCGCAGGGACTCCATTGTCCCAAGAAGCATAAAAGCCTGCACATGAGGGTAAGATGCTCCACCAGAGCATTTAAACCCCCAAGACACACACCACAGTCCTGCTGCTGGCCCTTGGGCTTCCTTCTGGCAACTGTGTGGCAGCCGCAACTGCTGAAGTTTGTTCTGTGTTCCCCTGCAGAAACAAGCAGCAGAAAATGCTGGGAAATGAGGAAATTTACTGTCACCTTAAAAAATATATAAAAAGAAAACATATGTCATGTTTTTTATGTGAAATAAATTCAGACACTGAAATGTCTGAGGGAGAAAATGAGTCTTTGAATAGGAGCCTGTGGCAGGGAGAGAAGGGAGGAAAAAGGCCGAATTTCTAAAATAACTACATTTCTTTTCTTTCTTTTAAACACTGCCTGTTCAAGCAAGAATAAGCAGTCTCCAACAACATCCTCCCCTCAGCTCTTCCTAGGGCCTCTAAATCTGGGAAGGAAGAAACGGTGTGGTTTGCTTTGCATCTTTCTGCTGTATTTCTGTGGCATTTGATTGCCCTGGTGGTGGTTACCTCACAAATGCAGCCTAGTTCAGGCCAGAGGGGAGGCAATGCCAATAAAAAAAACTCCACGGGCTGCAGAGGATGCAGTGTTTGTTGGGGGATGGTTAGAGTATGCAGAAGGGACAGCCGACCTTTGGTTACAGACAAGAACTCCATTATCTTAGAAGGTGGGCCAGAGAATAGATGGCCTCCCTCATCTCTGCCTCAACAGGAACGTAGTTCACCCTGCTTTGAAGGGGTAAGAGAACTGCACTTATAAAAAAGATCTGCATGGTTTGTAATGGGCTATCACATTCCATCCTCCACCACCCCACATTCTACGGGATCCTCTGTGCTTTAAATAGCTCTGTGCTTTAAATCCCATTCTTTCCAGGAAGCCTCTGTGGATCCCCCAGGGCAGAGTTAGGGCTGCTCCTTCGAACTCTCATAGTAAGCTGTTTCCTTTCATTTGTGGCACTTCACTATGTTGTATTTTAACTATCTTTTGACTTGTCTCTCTCCTCTCTCAGGCTCTAACTTCCTTAAGGGCAAGAACTGGCTTGTTCACTACTGCTTCCCTGCAGCACACTATGGGCACTCAATAATTATTGACTGAAGGTTGAAATTAGAAAAGAGAAAGAGAAAGGTTGAAATTAGGAAAGAGAAAGACCAAGTAAGTGCCCTCAGTAATTCCTACCCATAGCTGACACCCATTCATTGCTTTCCCTGGAATGCTCTGGGTAATTCACGTGGACGGAAAATGTTAGTTTGGGGTGTGAGTATGAGCTGTAATGGGTGAAACATGGGCTTTGCTGGCAGAACAGATCTGGTTTTAGATTCCTGGTTCTACCAACATGTACTATCTATATACAAACTAGGGCAATTTTTTTGTAACATCTCTTAATGAACTTTCTCATTTACAAAATGGTAATAAAACTCATAGAACCAATATAATGAGCAAGTAAAATCATCATGTGATAGGTGATTTATGAAGTGTTAGTCCATTCACTGCCCCACCCATCAGTTTTCCACTCCTCCACTCTTCTACCCAACTCTTCAAATGAGGTCCCAGCCTCTACTGGATCCCTCCTCTACTACGGCCTCTCATTTCTCATTGCCTAGCACATACAAAATAAGAAAATGTTTGATTTTATGGTTCCAAAGGCCCAGCTCCTAAGAAACAACAGATCTGGAAAGAATACAGGCTGAGTGGGTCCCCCTTCCAGTTCCTCTACTTTTGCCTCTACACCTTTCAGAGACCTACCAACTAGGGGAAGTGAAGAGAATAAGTTAGATGTTGATTTATAGGCCAAGATCCTGCACACTTAGACCAAGTCCCAGCAAGGAAAGGCACTGCTTGAGGAGGGAGATGATAGAACTTTTGTTGGTTTGAGGATCCCTAAAGAGAGGGGGCTTAACCACTACTTGCTCTATAAGGGTCTACTGGTAGACCTGTACAGGGTCTCAAGGCTGAATGAAGAGACACTGCAGGAAGGATATAGCATTTGCACTCCCTCAGGGAAGCTAATGAGAATGCAGCAATTTCTTAAGAGATCACCAGTATGGAGAAGGACATGCTCAAAGACCAAACCAACCAGCTTTATCTTATGAGAGATGGAACAAGATCTCAACAGATCAAGAAAGATTTCCATCCTCTCCTCCACATCTACAACAGTATATTCACAAATCTCTGCAGTTTTGAGGATCAGTATCAGGAAGATGGACAGGAAGAAAAGGGAAAGCCCAGATTTGCCTACATTTACATGTGACATGACTAAATGTAATGACCAAAGGAACTGAAGTGACATAGATATAACTGGACTAAGTCTTTTACATCAAAATAAATAAATAAATAAATGAAAGTTTAGGATAAAATGTAAGCTCACTTATAGAAAAATAAAGCTATATTCTTGCTTTTTGTGGTCTTTAAAACTCATACTCACAACAAATATAAAGCACCTAAAATAGGGCCCAGTACATAAAAGGTTCTGAAGAAATTAACTTCCCTAGCCTAGGTTACTTTAATTTTTTATGCTACTACTTCTCTCTTTTTAAAGTCTGTGACATTTGTTGCTTGGCTAGAAATCAATTAGGTTTACTTTGAGATTGGGAACACATCAATCAACAATAATTATAATATCCAACAACTATAAAAGGAGAGCACTGACCTTCCAGGAAGTGACACTGTAATCAGTAACACAAGATAATGTTCATCATTACTCAAGCATTAGTAAAGGCAGAAAGGCCATGTAAGACCTGCAGGCTCTATCTCCTAAGTATATGCAAGTTTCAACCACTCTCATCATTCTACAACTCTCACCCCAGTCCAAGCTGCCATCTCTCACCTGAATGCTGCCTAGTCTTCCTCTTTCTACTCCTGCCCCTACAGTCATCTCTCTACACAGACCGACCCTTTTAAAGCATAAATAAAACTATTACTCCTCTGCTTAAAACACTGCAAAAAAGCTTAATTCCTGCCACCATGAGGGTGAGCTAGATTCTAAACAGTAGAGTAAGAAAAGGAAAATATAGTAACTTTATAGTGGAGAAACCTGGAAAACCTACCTTAACCCAGTAATAAAAGTCAACATCACTGGTGAGGTCATAAGGATATCAGGTACCATTTGATATGATGCGATGAGAAGGGCACTTCACTTTTGTGGTTTACCTTCTAAAAACCCACAGCCCTAGTCTAATCACAAGAAAAACAACAGACTAATCCAGACTAGAGGACATTCTACCCCTGACTAGTATTGCTCAAGAGAGTCAAGGTCATTGAAAACAAGGAAAGACTAAGAAACTATCACAGACCAGGGGAAACTTGGGAAATACAACAACTAAATGATACGTGGTACCACAGACTGGATCTTGGAACAGAAAGAGGACATTAATGGGAAAACTAACAAAATTCAAATAAAGTTTAGTTAATAGTAATACACCTATGTCAATTTCCTAGTCTTGACAAACAAACCATGGTAATTCAAGATGTTAACAAAGGGAAGCTGGATAAGGGATATGCAGCAACTCTCTGTACTATCTTTGCAGCTTTTTTGTGAACCTAAAATTTTTCTTGAAGAAAAGTTTACTTTAAAAACTCATGCAGAAATGTAATTTTTATATTTCTGTTATCAACTTCAGTTTTTGAAACCTATTAATGTAAATAATGGAAAACTTTCTAGTTGTATCATTTTTGAGGTAACCAAGTTAGCTCCAGAATAAAATTTACTTTTTGTTTAAAAACAAAACAAAACAAAAAAACAAGACAACTTAATTCCAACATTCCCAATTTCATGGCCTAGTATGTCCTATATGATCTGACAGTGTGACCCCTCTTCCTTCTCTAGCATCTCTGCCATTCTTGGAAGCTTCTAGCACATTCTCCCCTCAGGGTTTATGCATTTGCTGTTTCCAGAAACCTACATGGTATCATTCCTCTATTTTTCTTAGACCTCTACTTAAATATCACTTTTTCAGAGAGGCTTGCCATGATCACACTAAAATAACACACTTGCCCTCATCCCCATCACTCCCTAGCCCCTTACCTTACTTTGTCTTCATACTTCCCATTACCCAACATAACTATTATGGATTCATTTGGGATGGAGTTTGTGGTTTGGTTTTGGTTTTGATTTTCTTTGGTTGCCTTTCTATGAGAAGAGGAATTTTGTCTGTTTTGATCACTGCTCTAACCCCAGTGGTTTAGCCGTTCTTGACACACAGTAAAAGTTTATTCTGTCAAATGAATGAAAATTAAGTCTGTGCCATTCCTGCTTCAGTTCATCTCTCTTCAGGTGGCATTGGTGCATTTCGACAGGAAGACTAAGATTGCTTTCTGGGCCCAAAAGATACCAATGATGGACATGTTTGATGTAAATAAAACAAAACCTCCTGCCTGGGGCTAATTATAAGAAGCTATTATAATTAGCTCATTGTTAAATTAATCAGCAAGCTTTTGCTACCTCAGGAGTAAAGTTTTTCCCAAATGATTATGGCACTGCTGGTAAGCCTGTGAGCAATGGACACTGTTTAATTGCCCACAAATGTTAAAAAAAACTACTTGTTTGTTAAGATGCTAGTAAAATGTATTGATGAGACCTATCATTTTAACTCATTGGCATAAGTAAGCTAGATTTCTGACTGCGATTATTTTTATAAGTAAATATAGTCTATATACTTCAAACTATGCCCCTACATTAGGGAGTTTTCTGAATGGATAAAAATGTTCTATATCTTGATTGGGGTGGCAGTCACATAGGTGAATACATTTATTAAAATTCATTGTATATTACACTTAAGACATGTGCAGTTTACTACATATAAATTTTACCTTAATTTTTTAAAGTATCGCCCTAAATTTCTTATAGCCACAATGTACATAACCCATGTTAAGAAAACCTAATTTGTAAGAGAAATGTACATGTTTATAGACAACTCTATCAGTTATGGAGAAGATGTATATATCGTAGGGGCTGACCTTTGAACTATATTTCCTGTTTTGTTTAGAAGTTTCTAACTAAAAAGCACTAGACTAATATCTGCCATTAACATCAGCAATATCTTTTTTTTCAGTTTAAACACAAATCATCTTGAAACTAAGTTGTTACCCTCATACAATAAAATGCAAAGCTACAGGTAGCAAAAACTATTCCCTCAAATCTAAATACAATCTTAGTAGCAAAATCTTAACTGGAGGCAAAATTTACTTGAATACTTTTAGTTGCAGGAAGAAGATGCACAGAGAAAAGGTAAATATCTTAATCAGAATTAAGCCAGGTGAAACCCCTCCCTATTCCTTAATAAGGAATAAGGAAATAAGAACACCCGCACAATTATTAACACAAAGGGAAACACAAGGTAATGAGCCAAGACTGCGAGCACTCAGGCTCCACTCTGGGAACAATGCTGTGAATCTAAAATTCCAACAGTAAATTAGCTCTTAAAATTATTCCAGTACAATAATTTTATAATGCACATCTGTGTCTTAAGTTACTAGATCATAACCTGTAAGCAACCAACATCAAATTTTCCCAAGAGGGGTACTTACATAAAAGTAGAATAAATATTTGCAACACTTCTACCTTCAATTTCATGAAGATGACCTAATATACTACCAACTGCACTATGAAATGTTTTCATTATATTTTTATTAAAGAAGTTCTCTTCAGGTGAAGATTGGGTATGTGAGGCTGACATCCTAATATTTGCCTGGGCATTGACTTCCTTAACCTTACTTTTGTACTTCACAGCACATCTCACCATCTGAAATTACTGGATTCGTGTCCGTTGGCTCACTTGTTTATGGACAGGCTCCTTTACTGCCATGTAAGCTCCAAGAGAGCAAGATTTGAATTCTGCTGCCTTTGTCCCAGCACTTGGAATAGTGGTCAGGCACACAATAGGCACTGATACCACCCAATTCAGTGACCCTAATGGTGGGTGAATGCCATGGGTAACACTAAAATAGCTATATTATCTCGGGTCCCAAAGCAACTGTGTGTGGGGCCACTCCAAAGAGACTCATAGAGGGGTGGTTTAATGGCCAGACAAGCGATGGACCAAAGCAGGCAGTATGGTGGCAAGAGGGGGTTGGGGGAGGTGAAACTGAAGGGGGTTGGTCAGGGCCATGAGCAGTGAGCAGAGTGCCTGGGATGACTGAGGCCTAAGGAATATGATGCACAGCAGTTCTGAAGTGGGTGACCTGGGCAAAGTAAACAAAAGCATGGCTTATAGGCAAATGATGTCAGCAGCACAGAGGGATCATGAGACAAGGCCTGGAGTAAAGCAGTGACAATGACATGAGTCAGTATGAGACACAGTAAACTGATTCATAGGCAAGGCCGGAGGACATGTAGGTGACACGGGAAAAACTGGGAGAAAAAAAAGAGAGAAAGAATTGCTTATAATCCATCAGTATACACAATCACCATCACCATGTGGGCATTTCATTCCCAGCCCTTTTTGCTAGTCCACATGCTACACGAACACATTACACCTTAGGGAGGTAGTATAGCTAATTCCCCTGGGCCCACTCGCTGCTCACACACATTCCCCAGACACGCTCTCCAGTGTTGCACATCATGCCTATACTCACTCTGTGCCTTTTTTCTGAAATGTTCTTTCCTGTTCCCATTTCTTTATGACTACATTCCACCTACTTGTCAAAGGCTGGTTCAAATGTTGTACTGGTACATGTTAAATTATTTCTAATGTCTTTTTAGGAAATGGGTCTCTTTGAGGGTACGCATTGGCTATATCCTCAGAAAGAGGCAATGAGGTGTGACAGAAAATTCTAAGCTTTGGAGTAAGAAATATCTGAGTTCAAACTAGCAAAAATCACACTGATATAGTATTAGGTGAACTCTGTTCAGTTTCCCTTCTGCCATTAACCCATGGATCACAGGTCTTAAAACCTCTAGGCAAAACCATCACATACTGAAGCCAAATTTCACCAAACACGGGCCTAAATTTGTGCTTTAATGATGCTAAAAGTTTCAGGAAGTCCTCTAGTGGAAGCTTACTAATCTGGAACAAAAGTTCTATTTAACTCTCTGCTTTTTTCACCAAATGCAAAGCAAACCACATCACCTCCCTGGGATAATATGTTCATATGTCCCATATGGCCTGAAATATTTGCACCTGCAGGAAAAAGCACAACAGTATCTTTGACTTGCAGATGAATTATTCCCAGAGCAACTGTTACAGGATCAGGGCAGCAGGAATACCAGCAGGACCATGGGTCCTAAGCTACACTCTAGAATGTGAGCTCCCTTGGCTGCAGCATAAGGCAGCGGCCATGGGGCTCACTGCCACCATATCATGTCCCTCTGTGGCCTCTGGAGGGTTCTGAGGCCTGGAGTTGAGTCATCTGATCCTAAATCCTCAAGTACAACTTCTGAAGGTGCCCAAGAAGGACTCTATGCTACCACTTTGCCGGTGGACCGTGTCTGCTGCAACTGGAAGACTGGGTAGATCCTCAGAAACACCATGATTTCTGAGAATAACTGTCTGAAATTGCCTCCTGTGACTTCAGAGTATTGGGATCAGCACCCAGGGGAAGTTGGCTCTAGGAGCCAAGGTAGACACAAAGAGCTAAGTCCAGGCGAGCAGGCTGAGAACAGGACAGAATCCACAATGCAAAGTTAACAACAAATAATAGCAGTACAGGAAAGGTTTCAAAGGTGGAGCCCAGGTAGAGCACAAGAGCTGATACAGAGAACCCAAGTTGTTGATACGGTAACTGTGGCTGAGCCCACAGACAGGGAAGCCCAGATAAGGACAGTGGGTCTGTTTAGACAAGCATTCATAAACTCCAATTCATCCTTACGTTATTTCTGACAAAAATAATATTGTCTTCCTCCATAAAAGGTAAAGTAATTTGTCCATTCAATGACAGATTGAGTTGAGTTTCCTTTCACTTGGGGGTTATAAGTATTTAGAATATATAGATATATAATATATATATTTTATATAATATATATATATATATGAATGAGATGTAAAGACAAAAAGAAAGAGACTGAAAGCCACAGAGACACAGAGAGAAAAAGAGTTAAGAGACTGAAAAAATAAGAAAAACTTACAGATCTAGAGTTCTACATGCAGGAAGAAACCGGTCTTGTTTGTTTTTTGAGGCAGGGGTGCACTTTGGATCCGGAATGCCGTGTCAAGAAAACAATGTCCACACGTCTGGATCATGTTTGGGTTATCTGCGCCCTCCAATCTTAGTGCAACAGGATTTGCCGGTGGACCGTGTCCACTGCAACAAAGATGTAAAAAGGATGCACATTCCTTTACACACACTGTCACACAGTGACCTCCAGGGTCCAAGGGCCACTTCTGTCTGTGGCATGTCCATCTCCTGTCATTAGGCTTCCATGCCTTCAACCATGAAGAGCTGACTAACAGGGAAAAAGGAAAAGAAGCTTGACACCTCTAGCAATTAAGTAAAAGCCCTTTACAGGTATATTTTCTTCAGTATTGCTGTTTTCCATCTCTATTACCCAAGGCTACACTTGACTACAGGTGAGGAGGGAGCTACCAATGCCTCAGGATGTCATTGTTTGTTGATGTGTATGGAGTACTGGTCACTGTCTTCCTTTGCTAGATACAATGCATCTGGGTAACTGCTAGCTGATATCCCCACTCAGTGTCAGAGTGCCAGGGTGAGTATTCATGCTACTCTTTAGTGTGGGTCACTTGAAATGATAAATGTTGGAGGATGTTAGATTAGATTTTCCTGAAATTCTAGCTTTCATTTGTATAAGTAGATGTCATCTGATGCTTAGCAAAAGCATTCAACTGAAATGAAAAAGAATCTTGGGTTTCAAGCAGAAATGACCAATTGAGATAATCTGTGTCAGTGGATAAAGGTTGCCAGAACTCTTCCATTTTGTTTCATTTCGGTTTTTTTTGTTTGTTTGTTTTTTTAAATCCAAGGCTTAGCATATAGTGCCTATATGTCAATGTAAAATGATTAGTGTGAGAAGGGTCAATGCAAGGCAAGAAAATTTCATTTTATTTTAACAATTTCAAGGAAATTAATTCATGAGAAAATTAGTTTAAAAGACAATGAGTTATTTCCACAAGCTGTCCAAAATCATAACCCATCACATTTTAATTCACAAGGGAATGCAAAATAATCTGATGAAAAGTGTCTATCTTTCATCCCTACAGACATTTCTCTTTGCCCTCATTTTCTCCTCCCATTTATCTTTTCTAACTCACCAAAATATATAATTATTCATATAGAGAAAGGACTTGTGACCCTTATCTTCTAAGAAATCCCACAAGAATATATAGTGGCACTGAATGCCTTTGCTTATTAATTTCTAGAATCATTCTATTTATTCTTTCATTTATTCAGAAAATATTTATTGACTAATTACTATGCCAGACATTGTCTATGCTGTGAATGCAATACGGAATAATATAAACAAACTTCCTGCCTTCACAAAACTTATAGTTTGCTAGGAGAGAAGACACTAATCAAAAATCACATAAATAAATGCAAAGTTTCAATTGTGGTTAAGTGCTATGAGTAAGAATTACATGATCCTAAGAGAGCTATAGTCAATGGATTTGACCTAGAAATATCAGAGGCTCTTTCCTTAAGCAAATGACAATTGCAATCTGTATAAAGAAAGCAGAAGGAAGAGTGAAGTTATGGGTAAAGGAATTGGGGAAAAGAACTTTACATGAAAAGACCCTGTGGTGACAAGAATATGATGCATTTCAGACATTAAAAGTAAACCAGAAACTGCATTAGTTACTAGAGAAATGCAAATCAAAACCACCATGAGATCCTACTTCATAACTATTAATAAGACTATAATAAAAAAGATGTACAATAACAAGTTGGCAAAAATGTGGTGAAATTGGAACCTTCATACATTGCTAGTAGGAATGTAAACTGATATGGCCACTTTGGAAAAGTTTGGCAGATCCTTAGAAAGATAATTCATATAGAATTACCATATGACCAAGCAATTTTATCTCTACGTATGTACCCCAAATTTCCACCAACTGATGAATGGATAAATAAAAAGTGCTATAACCAGACAATATGGCATAAAACGGAATAAAGTATTAAAACATGCTACCACATGGATGTACGCTGAAAACAGTGTGTGAAGTGAAAGAAAGCCAAACACAAAAGTCCACATTCTATTTACATGATTCAATTTATATGAAATGTCCAAAATAGGCAAATCTATAGAGGCAGAATATATATTAGTTGTTGCGGAGGGCTGAGTGAGAGGGAAATGGAGAGTGACTGTTAATGGATTTTTCTTAGGAGTGATGAAAATAGTCTGGAATTAGATGGTAGTGATGGTTGCACAACCTTGAAAATATATTAAAATGACTGAGCTGTATACTTCAAAAGAACAAGTTTTTATGGTATACCATAAATAAGTGAATACCAAAAAGAGTGAATTATCTCTCAATTTAAAAAAAAAAAAAAAAGTAAGTCAAGATGAGAGAAGCAAAGCAAGTAATGGAGGCTGAAACAACAGATAAGAGCCTGATCTTACGGGGCCTTCGAGTCTTAAAAATGTGGTCTCTGTTTTAAGGGTAATGGAGTTTTTTAAGGAGGAAGGTAGATATTATTAGATTTGTGATAAGAACCAACACTCCAGCTGTACTGTAGATAATGGATGAGAGAGGGCAAGAGTGGATGCTACAAGGCGAGATACGCCTTTGTAGAATACCAGGTGCAAAAAGTTGGTAACATGGTCCAAATAAGGGGAAATGGAGATGTAGAGAAGTAGACAGATTTAAGATTCTTGGGAAGTAAGAGCTATATGGTATGATGAGTGTGATGGAGGGTAGTGTCAAGGATGATTCCAGGTTTCTGGTCTGTGTAACAAAATAAATTATAATGCCATTTACTGAGAAAAGAAACACTACAAGACAATGATCTTGATATAACATTGAGCTGAAAGTCCTTTCAGATGTCCAAGTAAAGATTTCAAGAAAGCTGATGGATATACAGAGCTGAGGCCCAGAGAAGAGGTCTAGACTGGAGCTAGACATTTGTGAGACATCTCCATGAGGCAGTCATTGAAACCACAGGCATGGGTGAGAAATGAGAATGAGGAATGAAGAGAGTTAAGAAGGCCTTGGGCTAAACCTTGAGGAAATCTAATATCTAATGACCAAGCAGAAAACAATGAACTAGCAAAGGAAACAAAACGAGTGCCCAGACAGGTAGGAGGAAAATCATGAGTGTGATATCATAGAGGTAAAAGAAGAAATTGTTTCAAGAGAGATGTAACAGTATTCTCCATATGTCAATCTTGTTCCATGAAAAATATGTCCATGGAAAAAAAGGAGTCTACAGTCAAATCCAGTGGGAAATACTGGATTAAGCAAAGTAATTTTCTGTAGTACAGGAGTCCTCAGATTTTAGCCTGTTAATGGATATTGTGAATCTCTATGGTATACAATATATCCCAATCTTATCTGGCTATAGAACTCTTTCTTGGGGTGGAACACCTATTAATATGGTGTACGACATTGTTTGAGGACACTGTAGGAGGCAATGTGTAGGTGAAGCTCAGCTGTCAGCCCACCCTCCTTGATGTAAGCATCGTCTTTCTCTACAATGAATAGATTTGAAACAAAGGCCATTTGTCCTTTTGCTTTACCTTCCTTTGTCCTCTGTAACACCAGCACACAAGCCTATTCAGACACATCAGACCTGACTAAATGGATGAAGTAAGTAAAAATAATAACACATAGGGGAATGAAGTGGGCAAGAAGGTGGGTTGATGGACGTAAAATTTTATGTGACTTTTCTTATATCCAAGGGCTGACCAAGAAAATACTTTATGGTGGGAGGAGGGTCCTTATAGTAACAACATCCTAGTTCCTGCACTTGCTCCGCTGTACTTATAACCACGCCTCTCTAATGAAGCATCTCTGCAATGCAAACCTCCTCTCATCCTCAGCAAATTCTACTTCTGACTTTCTAGAGGGGATCTCACCTCAAATATCTTTCCTCTTAACCCCAGCAATACCTTTCCCTGAACCCAAGGTTTTCAATCTAGAGAAGAACATTCCCAGGACTCCAGGAAACAGTCTGGGTGGCATTTGACATATCAGGTCCTAAAAAACAGTGTGGAGTTGGGGTGAGGGTACAGATATAGCTTTATGGCTCAAAGACCACAAAGCAGTATCTTTTGGTATCACATATCCATCATACAACTGTTCAGTGGATAGATATTGGAATACACAAACACACACACACACACACACACACACACACACACACACACACACACACACACTTCCAAAGGACCAACATTAATTAAGGCAGTATAACTAACTAGTAGAGGGAAAAAAAATGTTTAACTTCTTCCACATCTTGCAGTATCAATCATTTCACAATGGAATTGGTAGTTTACATTTTTATGAATAACACTTCTTTTTAGTTAGTTTCTTTTGTTCTTTGCACCCTAGCTTGTTTTAAATTGTGTTCTCTCAGGTATGCCAATAACAATTAACAGTCCCATTGTTGAGCCATATATCTTTTGATAATTGCCAAAAGACTCAGCTTATAAGGAGCCCCATCAAATTCTTCTTGCGCTGGGAGAGTCTGTTTAATTCTGTTAGGAAAACACAGCTTGCTTCTTCACATGCTTAGAAAAATATCTAGAAGAAGCAGTTGCAATAAAAACTTCTTTGACTCTTAAATGCATTAAAGACAACTAAATTCGCACATATAACTTTTACACATAGAGTTTTCTCATAAGAGATCTCTGAAACTCTAAAACTTCCTAAAAAGTAGCAATGGGTTCCATGTGCCATTTTCAAGATTTTTAAATATCTAAAAGAAATTATATACTGCATTACCCTAAGGGAATCTATTATATCTATAACAAATTTCTTTGGTTTGTGTGGAAATTATAGCAATTCAGTGTTGAATATATTTTGTTTCACATTCATCACAATGATTAACTGGTAGCTACAACTGTCTTTGCTTATTAAAATGAAAAAAAAAACCATAATTACTTAATCAATACCATTTGATGGGAAAAAAATCTTTCAAAATTTGCAGATCAAGGGACATGTGGGTGATAGGACTTTTGCTACTAACAATGTTGGAAACCATTACTTCTATGCTTTCACTGGAGTCCTCTATCCCCCAAAACAATGCATTAAATAAAACAGCTGCTTTCTGGCTTAGAGTCATATAAGCAGGCGGTCTTCTGCTGACAAATTTTTGTTTTGTTTTCTATGTTTGTGTTTACAGTTATAAACATTTCTTCTTTTGCATCTTCAAGGTTATAATTATTAGGTGTTCCAGTCGAAGCCATCTAAGGACTCATCTATTGTTGCATGATTTTGAAAACATGCTATCTCTTTTGATGACTATGAAATTATTAATTGGCTAATTATCATCATTGGAAAAATATGTGTCCAAGTAGTTTTAAAAACACCTTCTGAAAACAAAGTAATTTAAACTCTTAAAATGTGTATGTTATTTGCAGATAAGATGCATTTTTATGTGTAATTGCTCAGCTCCAAGCAATGGCAAAAATAAGCATAGGACCCCACAGGAATTGTGTCACCTTGTTGATTTCTGATGTTTTTGTGACATTCCCTCCAAGCTCAACATAAGGTATGTGTCTGTCAGCAATGGTCAGCTAAAGGATTAGCTGACACAGCTCTTCACTCTATGGGTCACTGGCAGAACAGACAGGTTCAAATATACAAGATGTTGGCTCCAGCACTTCCTGAATGCCTTTCCTACTTCATTAAGCTTTGAGCATAACTGTTTGTGTAGGAAAATAACACACATTGGCATTCAAAAATATAAACCCACTGCTTAAATGCAATGGATCTGCGTAGGAATAATCTAACAGAGTGATTCTGAAGAAAGGTTTTTATAAAGTTAGGTTAAGAAGAGATTTCAAGTACGTTTTATTCTGAACTATGTCTTATTCATACAGCCATATAATTATTACAACAACAGACTCAAATGGGGTCATAATATCTATTCTCCTTCCCTAAATCTCACCCATGTATGCAGATGTTATCAACCACAATTCATCAAAACAAATTATGATCAATAAAATATATTTGGTATTTTTCCAAGATATCTTATAAGACAAGTGTTTGATTTAGTATCATGGCATTGTATTACACTGAAAATGATTGGGGAAGACCAGAAAATAGAAAAATGACAAAAGAAGCATGACTTGGAATAAGATGGGACAATCTGAAGACTAATATTAAACTAAAATTCTTATGTAATTGGCAGTTTCCTTCCATATACAATTAAATATGAGACTACCCCTGAATTCTGGAAGACTAGATGCCCCATCTTACTGGTCCATCACTTACTTCATCCTAAGTGCCTGGAACTTAGTAGATGAGTGTAAATATTTGATGATAAATAAGTGAAGTTTGAAAGAATCTTAGAAAATTTCTAGACAAACACTTCATTTCACAGAGGGGGAAACTGAAACATAGAGGAACGAAGTGATTTTCTGAAGTCACAAGTATGCAGCAATCTAACCATAGTGCTTCTATGACATCTCACTAGTGTCTCTTAGAGGAGGGCCTCATCTTCCACTTTTGAAGGAAGGTCTTCATCCTTTTATTGCAGAATTCTATTTCCCATGGAAGTTATAGAGTTGAAAGTAGCCACCCCTAATCTGAGATGTGCTTTCACTTTATTCCACATTCCTGTGGCACCAGAAGAGTTTCTCAGAGAGCCTCCTTTGCACTTATATTGTCCCAATTTATCTTCCTCTTGAAGTGATAGTATTTGCTGATGAAAGCTAAGGAATGGGCTCAAGGTGATCCTGCCAACCCAAAATAAAGGAAAATGTCGTAAAGATGGAGGAATTTAGAAAGCCATTTTGGTGAAATATAAAGTATAATTGAAAGCCAAGGATATATTTAGACAGAAAAGATCCTATCCCAATGCCTAGTTTCCATGGTGTTGAAATGTAAGGGAAAATCCTTAATATAATAGGAGGCATTTCCTTTCTCATTTTGAATATGCTTGAGTGACAATGGCAGGAGATTTTGTCATCAGACAAGACAGAAGAATATTACCATTTGTACAGGGTTTTGTAGAAGGATGCCATTTTACAAACCCAAAATTGAATGTTAGACATAAACCAATATATAATTTCTGTAGACTATAAGAAGGGATTTAACAACCAGCTATTGTGTTAGAGCCAAAATAGATATGTTCACAAACCTGTGGGGCTGGACTTCAGTCTTTCAGGATAATGCAAGTCAAACTCAAAGGCAGAATGTTTGTCCTCCCATCATTATGAAGCACCCAGCTGCATGTGGCCCTAGATGAGCTCATCCAGACCAGGTACAACACACGTCCTGAGCTCCGTGCCCTTACAAAGACAACTCTTAACACAACTGAATCAAGTGGCTTAGGAACAATTAGATATACATAAATCAAAGATATTACCATGTATGTTCCCATTAATTCCACTTTCATACAGTATTAGTATGTTTCACAGGAAGTGGTAGGAAGGGAGAAAAGTCATGGGGTATATTTATGCAGACAGCTTAAAGCCTGAAGGAGCTTGTGACCTGCCACAAAAGTATTCAGAATGACATCATGACAGTACTGGGCATTCCAGAAGACCCTGATCCAGGGTAATTTGAAGAGCACATGAGGTGAAGGTAGGGTAAACTAGAAACAACAGCCTAGAAGACCTCTCAAGGGTGAGATTGAGATGATTTGACAAGTTCCTGGATAAATTTGCTTGAGAGGCCTGAGGGTGTGAGGCGGAAGCAAGGGTAGATGGGAGAAAGCAGAGCATGCCACACATGGAAAGGACTGTCACTTCCCATGTGAACAGTTTGCTCCCAAGCCTGCAGAAAACATCTACTGGACTCCTAGTTTACCTGCACATGCATTTGAGAATTCAGGAATAATATTCACTTGGATAAGCTTGGTTCCCTATCCAGGCTATAAGCACTTTGGAAGGAAGAACAATAATCTCATGTTTCATTTTCATTTACACATATTGGGGAGAAAAACCAAAATAGGAAATTCAGACACAGGGAACCTCAGAAAATCAAACCACCAGGCTCAAGGGGTTACAAGGTCTGAACTGGAAGCCCACTCCAGATCCAAAGAAGCTCTAGCAGTCAGGTTTTGTCACCCACAGGAGTCCCTGGACCTTTAACCTAGTGTTCAGTTGCAATGTTGTAATCAAATATAAATAAAAAAACTTCTACTTTCCCCACTAATGTTTGTAAGACACCCTCGACAAGACACTTACCATCTCAGAAATGGCTGGCATTCTTGCTTCTATAAATGCCTGTTCTGGCTCAGAAGGCTCTCTGTGATCTCCCCTGTGTGCTCTGCCATGCTATTGCAGTGGGGGGTACCACATGTGCCTCCCTCCCCGCCTCTCACGCCCCACCTCCCATAACACTGTGGCTATAGAGACCATGGCACTTTTTCCACATGGCCTGCAGTTCCACTACCAGCAAACAACGGCTCTGTTAAAGTTCATTGATCTATAAATATATACTGTTAGTTATTTCTCATTAAGTGTGATAATATGCACATATGAAAATTAGATTTTGATGAAAAAAATGTCAATGGCTGAATTATCTTTTTTCCCCTCAGTTTACTGCCAGTGAAAATGTTTCCATTAAAAGCTAGCTGAATAGCTAAAGGGTACTCTATTTTAAACTAAGGAAAGTAGATGAATTCAGAAACCTGTAAACAGGACAAAATGGATTTTTAAAATAAATTCAGAACTAAACCAAGTGCATGACATTTAAGATTTTAGATGTCAAACTCTGTTTTTTCCAGCCCTAACTTTATTTTTTTCTAGGACCAAATTTTAGAAAGAAAAGGCTTTGCTATGTATCTTTACTTCATTGGGGCCTAGTTATAACATAGCTCTCTGTAGTGGTATATGCTTAGCAAATGTCCAACAAGCATCATAAAAGGAGAAATGACAGGGTTTTGGAAAACATAGTCAGTAGAAACATAAACAAAAGAATATGACTCTATATTAAATTTTAAAAGATCACAATAATTGTTTCTGTGCAGGAGGGCTGAATGTGAATAATTTGGTTCAAGTCCACATTTTACCTGGGTAATTTGCTTATGATTCTTTTTATGACCCTCCCTCTTAATACACAAACCAACTTTCAATTTCAAGAACAGCAGATTAACACAAAGGTTAGCCTAAATACCAGGGTAATGTTCATAGTAAATTAAAATACCAAATTATGAAATACAGTACTACCCACTGATGAGTTTATTCCCTTTTTGAGTCTTGATTGTTCCGTTCTTGATTTCCTAATTGCCACTACAAAGAGAATTTTCCTGTCTTCTTAATTAAATCGAACATTGAAAATCTCTTGGATTACAGCAGTGACTCTCAAACTTGACAGCATTAGAATCAGCTGGGAGATCTGCTGATACATAAATTGTTTGGCCCCACCCCCTAGTATTTCTGATTCAGTAGGTTTAGGGTAGGGTCATATAATTTGCATTTCTAACAAGTTCTCCTTTGATGCTGAGGCTGCTGGTCTAGGAAGGGCATTTCAAGAATCATCAGATTAGAGGGTATTACTGTTGACTATGAGTTTTAGAAACTTCTAGAAATAGAAGAAACTTCACCCCCCCCCAAAAAAAAAAACTACCAGGATCTTTGGTTTTGCAATGAATATTTTAATAATGTTGTTATTGGCATCTTCAGTAACTGGTTGGTAGACCCGAGCCAAGCCACTAGTAAATCTGCGGAGGGGTTAGGGAATGGGGGGGTTGGTAATTCCAATGGAGTAGAGAAAGGAATCTAACAGGATCCAGTTAACGCTTAAGCTTAAACTGTCCCAACTGGAAAATCCGACAGCTAAAGACCAAATCTTAACAATACCTTGCTTTGAATACCCAAAATATCTGGCTGAGTGTGGGAGTCCAGGAGTTGAGAGGTAGTGAGGAATGGAAATCAAGTCAAGGAGACAGCTCCCAGAGAACAGAGTGGAACCCAGGCCAGATTGCTCCAAGAATATCATTAGAATGAATAAAGAAAGGTAGCTTCTACAGGTATTATAGGTGTTTATAATGTAACATTGGAAGGGGATAAAAAATTCTGAATATCTGAAAGTACCTATAATAATATCACCTGGGGAACTTTTCAAAAATACCAATGTCCAGGCCCCATTTCAGACTTTAAATAGAATCCCTAGTTGATGAAGCCTAATTATTAATATTTTCTAAAATCTTCCAGGTGATTCTGATTGACAGAATTTTGAAATCACTAAGATAAAATAAAAACATTGCATGTTTAGGGTAGTATAACGAACTAATAGGAAAACAGAAGCATAAGAAAGATAGAAACAAGCCCAAATATAGCAATAATTAAAAAATAAAAACTTCAGTAGACTAAACAGTTTAAGGACAAAAAAAGATATTGACATACTGGACAAAAAAGCAAAGATTCAAATACATGCTGTTTACAAGAAAAACACTAAAAACAAAGTAGAAGTTTATTAGTCCTAAAAAACAGAAATATGGATTTGCTACATTATCAGCCAAAATAGAATCTGACAAGCACAATTAGAGATCAAAGGTTACTATATAATAATAAAACAGTCAATTGTTCAGAGTAATTTTAACAATTTTAAGCTTATGTGCACCCAATAAAATGGCCTCAAATATTGACAGAACTACATAAAAAAATTAATAAATCCATGCTATATTAAAAAGTAATCACCGATGCAAGAGATTCTATTTAAAAAAAAAACTGCCCTATGCAAATGATCAATATAATTAGTTGCTCTGAAGAGGATAAACTTATACTTACTATCATACGTCAGAGAAGTGGCATACTTTTTTTTAATATTTATGGAGTAACAAACATATCCAAAATTCGGATAAAAATTTAAAATATGTATAATCTACTCCATCTTGTATATAAATATCTTGGGTGAAAGGTAATTTTCAACAGCAGTTTGGAATGCTGCCACAGCATCTTAACTGTACTCATCTCTCTTTTTTCCAAGTAAAGTTCAAATTTACTTTAACCACAACCACCACACCAAAAAATATATATATATTTTTTAGTGGTAAAGTCCTTGGAATCATAGCAGGGTGTGATGCCATATTGGTGTCACACTCTGCCAGTCATCCAAAGAATATGCTAACCTTTTTCAACCTCTTTATCTAATAATGCATCATTAGATCCAGCAGGCAGTTCATGCAGTTTCAGTAACAAATTTTGGCTCTCTGTTCATAATAGACGAAAATCTTTACAAATGATCTCGTTTGTCTTATAGCTGATGGATGTGAACCTGCTGCTGATATTACATCTAAATTCTTGAACAGATTATCATCAGTGTCACCTCTTCCTCTTCCTCCTCTTTGTATCTTCCATATCTCTCACACTTGATCTGACTATCACTCAAGGCTTCAGACAGCACCCTGCTCTTTTTCCATAAGACATTTTATAATTTTGCTCATTATTTATAATAGTACTCATAACATTATTTATAATTGTATGTTGATTTCTCTGCTCATTACTGTCTCTTTCCCATAAACCATAAGCTCCATGAGGACCATGACAAAGTCTATTTTTTTCAATAGCACCTACCTAGCACTTAACAGCGTATCTGACACAGGGAAGGTATCTAATTAATGTTTCTTAATGAATACATTCAGAACATGCAGAGTAAGTGAAAGACTAAGAAGCTCAGCCCCTGCTAGCTAACTGAAAGTTAACATTGCACCAGAAAACAATCATCAACACAAACAAGTTTTGTTTCAAAACCCTGAAGCAAAATGACTGTACCATCAATTTAACAATGGACAAAGGAAAAACATTTCCCATTCTCTTTCAGCCAGATTAAAACATACCTTTGAAGAACATTAGAATGAAAACATTGAGATATCTTCAACTGCCACAGCAGGGGAAAGCCCTGGAGAGGATAGAGATACTGCATTTTGGCAAAGCTATAATCCACTCTGATGCAAACTTAGTCCTTCCAAAAGGGATAGGGTCTAAGTGAGCAGGCGAATCTGTTTACAATCTCTGTCATGCCAACCAAACATAGTGATAACACAACTGTGATTTGGTGAAGTGACTCTATATAAGTTCTAAGATACTACTGAGATTTTTAATTTTTATTCTTTCTTTCTTCTGGAGGAAGTATGTTTTTTATAAAAAATATAGGAGGAAAAGTATAAAAGAAAAGGAATGTTAAGACAGCCTTGAACAAAGTGGGATCAACTGAATTTTACACCAGCTCACTTGGGAAGCTTTGGAACAGGTAGATCCAAAGTTTCATAGTGTTCCTCATTGGGAAAAGTCTTCCCTAACTGAACACTTTATAAAAACAAAGATGGTTATTTTCCCATTCACAAATGAAAAGGTATCACACTGATATCTGCTAATGTTCCTTAAGTAATGATTAAGTAATGATTACATATAAGAAAGGATAAAAGCTAGGATGAGCATAAAATTATAAGAGGGATGAAACCTCAAGTGTTTTTATTTGTTGTTTTTGTTGTTGTTGTTGTTGTTGTTGTTGTTGTTGTTGTTTTTAATTCTTCTGCCGGGAGCTATTCACAGAAATAACATTTTGGTGTGGATGATATAAAGTAGTGCCCTGGCCATCCCTGTATTGTTCTTATAATTTTGGTTAATATACTATAAGAAGATATAAAATGTCAATAATAAAAATAGAATTTATTGACTCCATGAACTCTTCACTTTTTGAAAAAACTTCTATCTTCATTTTCATTTTTATTTATATGTTCATTTGTTCAGTTTATACTCAAAACTGAACTTGTCAACTTCCCTTTAAAACCAGTTCTTACTTGGAATTTCTTTTTGTGGTTTATTCTTCAAGTTTAGAAACATAGAGACCATTTTTTATTCATCTTACTTGTATGTTGAATCTGTGTGCATGTGTGTGTATAAAGAATCCTATTACTGATGTTTTAAAATGCTTCTTAAATCTAAAATCTATCTATACCATTTATTCAGTAATTTCTTTCTGCTGGAGAAAAATCAGACATAAAAGATGACAAATTTGGACTAAGATTTATAGCAGCACTATATATAATAGTAAAAATTCATAGACAATCTCTGGCACATATATCCACCAATGGCAAGTGAATAAATTGTTATATCCATGAAAAGAAACACTTTCATTTTTGCAAAGAATATTTAATATGTGAAAATACTTAATATATTGATTGGCATATTGACAATGGCTGAAAATATATTATATTAACTTTTTATATTTCTATATTTACAAATTTTCTACTATGATATGTATTTTTTTTTATTAAAAGGAAAAAGCAAGTTATTAGGAAAGAAGGAAATGAGAAAGACAAGGAGGAGAAAAGGGAAGAGAGAAAGCAGGGAGAATTTCTTAGATTTATTTCTTCCTCTCTATAACCACTTGGCCCACTAAAGTTCAGTAATTGGTCATGGCACTTCTGTATTGCTATATGGCTCCAGCATCTCTTCCTCCCACCCTTCCATCTCCTGCTGCCAAATGCTCTTCTTCTGATCAAGAACTCCACTGAGTCCAAATTTTCTGTCAAGAGTGGAATGAAATTCATGCTTTCACATTCTACTAATGGAAATATATATTGGCACAAGCTTTCAGCAAAGTCATTTAACAAAATGTATCAATAACTTTAAAAATATTCACATATTATGGACCAAGATGTGTCCTATCTAGTAATTCCACTTACGGAGAGAAAAATTGGATTATTTTTAAATCATCTGCAGGGTAGTGTTATATATTAGAAGAAAATATAGCAATCTAAAAGTCCAGCAATAACAGAGTTATTAACTTACAAGATGACAAAATGTGATATAATGTAACCATCCAAAATCACGCTTCCAAAAAAAAAAATAATAGTATACAAAAATCTGATAATATAATGTTAAAAGCAAGTTACAAAAGTGTAAATATTTAGAAAAGTAAATATTTGCACGGGGGGGGGTTTAAAAAAGTATAACAAAGTAGTTATCTCTAAGTGGTAGAATCATGTGATATTATTCTTTTTTTCCTTTGCTTATGTCTATTTTCCAATTTAAAGAAGTAGATCTACTTAGTCAATGTTGTCTTTTATGACCCACACTTCCGTCAGATGGTCCTCTCTTGTCCCCGCATGATCTTCCCTCCTCTACACCTTTGCTTACACTGATCCCCCCACCTAGAATTCTCATCTCCTTTTTCTCCAAGAACAAGTTTCCATAAAGGTTTCCATGGATATATTGGTCTTTAGCCATCAATTCCTAAATTGGTGACATTATATGCCACTTATCAAGGGCATGGATTATCTCTTTTAATCCTCAAACCTTCCTGAGACACTAAAATTATTTTATCCATTTCATTGATGAGGATACTATGTGATCCAGAGCAATTAGGTAACTTGTACAAGAGCACTGTTTCATTACTCTTTAATTATTTCATGTCTTTACATGCTCTGTCTCTTCACCAAGATCATAAGAACTTTGTGTTCAAGGATCTTATTTTATGCAACAGTACCTGACTTATCTGGTATCCAGGAATTAGTTTTTGCCATAATTGTATTTTCCAAACAATTGTTTGCTTTAATTATCAAACGGTATTTTGTGTTAACCATTTAACAATTTCCTACCTTCTTAAATTGAGTATTGTGAGCATAATTAACTTTTTCTCAAATATGTGTTATCAGTATGAGTATCGATTACAATACAGTGCTATTACATAGCGACGTTCTCAGAGAATACTGGGGAAAAGAATGTGCCCTTATACCAAGTCATCAGTCACAGAATCCTACTGTGTCTTATATTAAGTACTACCAGCCAGATGCATGTATCTAATTCCTTTTCTCTTCGCCACCCCCATTAAAATGGGCAGATGAGCTCATTTTAACAAGTATCATGTCTATGCATTTCCAATTGTGTCTGTTGATAAAAGAAACTTAGTACTGAAACACTGCAGCTGAGCTAACTGTAATAAAAAAAAAATGAGTAATTTAAAGAATGGGTCAGATAACAAAAATTTGTTCTATTTCAAGAATCTTTATAAAAAATTTGTACTGCAAATTTCCAGTTAAACTCTCAGGCAGTTGTAGGTAGGTAGGTAGGTAGGTAGGTAGGTAGAGAGATGATACATAGACAATGCATTGTATATTATATACACTCAGATACATACACACACTGCAAAGTTTACTGATACTGAAAGTCTATTCAGGCTCATTTTTTTTTTAAGATTAAACTCAGAGTTTTCCAAATTTGCCTTATAGTAATAATTACATGAAGCCCTTTTGAAATACTCAACTTAATAGTTGAAATATTCAGATTCCAGTCTTTCCCCAGGAAATCCTGATTCCATTGATCTGGGTTGGGGCCTAAGAATCTCCCCTTTTTTAACAAGCATTCTAGGTGATTCCAAGGTCTCTCAAGAATTTAATGAACTGGTGTTTGTGGGTAGTCTGGTCTCTGAGTCTCTTCATATCGTCATCTTTTTTTTTCCTCCTCCATGAAGGAGAATATCTTGGCTAGATATACGATCTTCTCCCTTCATTGGACAAATGGTGAGAGTTCATAAGGGCCTGTTCAAGGTGGTAACAGTGAACACATAAATCCTCTTTACTCAGGGTGCTTATATGCTAGTGGGAGAAACAACAAAATAAACAAATACACAGTAAAGCAGATAATGATAAGTGCTATACAGGAAATAAAGCAGAGAAAAAAAAAATAGAGAATGACCAGGAGGGGGAGTTGCTATTTTATTAAAATACAAGGAGTCAGAAAAGCATTCCTTGATAAGACAATAATTAAACAAAGACCTGAAGGCGGGGATGGAGTCATGTGGGAGTCAAGTGAAGTGAATCCCAGGCCAACAGCAAGGAGGCCTTGACTGGTGAGGTGTGAGCAAGGGGAAAGGGGTTGTAGATGAGAAGAAAGGGGAGAACTGCTGAGATGGAACCACTAAGGAGTTTGAGCACAGAAGTGATGCAATCTGACCAATCTTTTAAAAGGATCATTCTGGCCATTGTATGGAGAACAGGTTACTGCAGTAATCCAGGTGAGAGATCTGGGTGGCATGGACCAATGTTTGGAACAAAGGTTCACAGATTTGTTTCCTTTTTCTCTCATATAAATTAGATTACAATGATTTTACCTCAGTCTTCTATAGATGCTATATTCCACTGTCTTCTAACTTTCATTTTTCAAAAAAAAAGAACAAGGCCGGTCTGACTCTTTTTACATTTTTTACATAAATATTCTTTTTGTTTGGAAGCTTATAAGACTTCCCTGTTTATCCATGAACTAAGATTTCTAATGAAGCAAACAAAAGACATATTAAATGGGGTACAAAAGGATAGAGTTGGGTTGTCAAAATGTCATAAAAACACAAAGTTGAGCACAAGAAAACTATTGGAAATCCTAGGACTGAGCCGACAGGCAAATGGACAAAGGCAGAAAGTCAGCTTTCAAAGACAGTGTTTCCAGGGGCCTTCTTTACCTAGCTGCAGAGCAGATGCCCAGCAGCTGCTCTTCCCCCATCAGCCTCAGCTCAAACCAATCAACCTTAGATCATAGCCCCCAAGCTGGACTAACATCCTACTTCCTATGCTTTTACTATCACTTTCCTTTGCCAAAAAAAGACATGGTCAGATTTAGATTTGGAGACAACTTCATTGGCCACATATGTTGCCAATATTTAATCTCTGTATGTCTACTTTCATCTCTATTCATAAGCATCTGTTCTAGATACTTTCTTAGTACTTAGATAGATCTAAGTATCTATTCACACATATCTGTGGCCCTGAAAGAACTTGGATATATTTATTCAAATGTATAAGTAGAAATTCTGCTTTATTTAGATGCATTTCTTGATTTTTTAAATTTCATATTTGGCTAAAAGCTGAGTTCATGTCTATTAAAAGTTAGTCTCATTTTGGATGTAGGCAAGGAAGAGCCTGGAAGAAAAGTATTTATGTCTTGTGCTATTTGGTGGAGGGAGAGGAGGGGATGAACAGGGAAGCCTGACTGAATGCAGGGTAAGTGAAACAGGCTCTACTGTGGCGGGTGAGAGCACAGGCTCCAGGAACGATGTCAAGAAATGAGCAGGTTATCTAATGCGAGATCGCTACAGGAAAGCAATTGATAACATCTGATAGCGAGTGATCCACAGAAAGAAGTGAAATAAAGACAAATCACTTCTTGTTTTATTCTGTGTCTTCTCTCCCCTGTCTCCTCAGCTATTGGGATCTGTCTTGCTTTTACTCTTCCCCTGTCACCCACAATCACATTTTCTCTCTCATCTATTCCATGAATATCTTCATCTGCTATTTCTGTGTTTTCAAATGAAGAAACACTTCAATGCATGTAATGTGCAGCCTAGAAGATACATATGCAATTGTATCTGCAATGACGCTAACTGGCCAAGGAACACCAGCAGGGACACAAAGACCTAAGAACTAAGTGGGCAAGATGCCCATCAGAGGACAGAAGACAAAGATGAACAAAATCCAAAGAGCCACCTGGAGAACAGATGGGGACCAGGAACTAGAATGCTCTTCCCAAATCAAATGGAAAACAGAAAGGCTGTTCAAAGATTTGAAGGGGCAGAAAGAGCAAACAATGCAGAGGGAATCGTGACCAATGAGCTCCATTCCTAGAGGATGTATCTAAAACAGCTCCAGGCACAACGGGGGGGTTCCCATTAACTGTTTATAACATTCCCAACTGGTTCTAGTGGGAAATCTCAAAGGATCCCACCATTTTCAACCATAAAATACCATCTCCTTCGATAGGTGCGTTTAATTTGAAGAATACAGGTACAATAAAATATTCATGGTGGAGAGATTTTGATTGTGAAATGGTATCCCAGGGGATATCTTCTGGTGCTGTATTGTCACCTCACGTGGAACTTTCTCCCTCTCACTTCATTCTTCATTAGGTTGAAATTGGGATAAAAGAGCAGAATGGGTCATAAGGTCCTGTTCCAAGTAATTAGAGAGTTTCTTCTTTTATCTAAATGTGCCTTGTTAAAGTATATCAGTGTCAGCCAGGTTAATTGGAACTTTAATACATAATTGATGTTAATTTATGGCCCTTTTTGTTCCAGGATGCTACTACAGACCTTAAAGTCAGGATACAGTTTTCTTGTTATTAATTATATACCGAAAACCAATATCCCCTTTGAGAAGAGACCCATGTCATCTGTAGTTTATTAAAGACACAGTGTGGCAGCCATAGGTCACTTTTACTAAGCCTTCCCTAAGTTCCATATTACTCTATAATAACATAATACACTAATCACAGTAAGTGAAATTAGAGTTCGAGCTAAGGCTCATGCATACTGTATGTTAAAATGTTTAACACACAATGTTAAAATGTACTATATTTCTATGGTCTCATTATATGTCATAAGGCCACCAAATCTTAATTTCATTTTGGAAAACAGTACACCATCTTGGAAACAAAAATATCTTCATAAATACAATACTGCCATAACCGAGGCTGCCATGAATATAGAGTGCCAAACGAATACTATGAAGTTTAGATTTTCCTTCAGAGTTTCTATTGCAATTCTAATTCTTATTAATCACTTTTTTTTGGAAACACAGGGAGAAAGATGGTGTGTCCCAAATCCAATAAAAACCTGTGTTCTAAATTTCTTCCACTGTAAGAACTAATGTTGACTTAAGAATTCAGTAGACAAAAGTAGAGTTATGCAAGAACTATAAGCCACATAAGCCTATATGTTGTCCAAAGTGACTTAACCAAAACCTCAAACTAGAAATTGTGAGAAGGACTAAGCTCAGCATATGCACTTACTTGCCAAAGAGTAGTCCTAGATTTGTTTATGGTTAAAAGATGCTAAATTTGCCAATTTCACCTAGTGACTACATCATTTAAAAGAGTAAAGGAAGGATGACTTTACATAAATCTAATGCACTAAATTTTTTCATACGTCACTGTTTTGTTCAACGTAACATTAGTGGCATGTGATCAGATATAACATAATGTGAGAAACAGCAAGGGTGTCTCACAATGGAACATGATACAACATGATGTGTCAAGTTTCTTTTGAAACTTTCTTGGGATCCAATATCAGCCAAAAGGTCATTTTAATTATCAGATGATTAATTAATTAGACAGTTAATTGTCAGAGGTAGATGAATCCAAAAACAATGTAGTTTCTGCACGTGCATGTTTGTACACAGCGCGAAACGTGACTTTTTAAAATGTACCGCTAAATGAAAAAATACTGAAGTTTAAAGATTTGAATTATTTCTTATTTAAGTAACATTCATGAATAGCTACTATGTTTTATACCAAATGCTGTGTGAAACATACTGAGTAGAGAATCTTTCCTGTCCTCAAAAAGCTGATATTCAGCTGGAAACATAATACCTTCCTAGAAACTATGGACATTTAGAGAATACTTAATAAATATTTGTTGTTGTTGTTGTTGTTTTTAAGTTAACAACAAAGGAACAAGTTCTAAGGCAATGAGTAAAAAAATATGAACTGTGTAATACCGTAGCGCTTTGCTACCATTTTCTTTTTAGGGGATGCTACTATATATTCCAGAAACAAGGGTGACTGGCATAGCAAAAAAAAAAATATTTTTTAATATGATAATGAAACCCCAGTGTCAAATACTCTCATGTTTGACATGTGAGAGCGACATGTGAGAGCCTATATAAAACTTTAAAAGAATCAGTATTTTGCAGTTACCATCTACTTTTTAATTTTTGGCTGAAAGCAGAGATTCAGGGCATGACAAGTATTCAGTTTCACTTTTTATCTAATGAAGAGTATTTTACCTGTGGGACACCTAAGTTCCCAGTGCTTCCAAGAAGAGCTGAAGACTCAGAACCCTAATGTAAAAGACTGTTGACATTGTGAGGGCTGTTTGTTTTTTTTTTTTTTTTTTTTTTTTAACAATCAGTGATAATTAAGGCATTACACAGAATCACTGACAAGTACATTTCTTAAGCATCTATTTGCATGAGATTCTGTCCAAGGCTTTATGCAAAACAAACAAAGCACATAGTTAATGATCTGCAACCTAGGAGGGGTTTTTAGACCAAAAAAAAAAAAAAAAAAAATGGACTATAGCATACTCCAGTTATGTGAGCCAAAATGGTAAGAGCCCCCAAGCCTTAAATTCGATATAGCTGAATCAACTGTAATTTATTGCCTTTTGGGGATGCTTTTCAAAATAGTATTATGATTGAGCCTACGTTTTCATCCCAATCCATCACCAAGTCTGCATGTCCTATCTCCAAAACATACCTGGAATTTATGGATTTTCGCCATACCTAGCACCACCTCCCGATCCAGGTCCTCAGCATTTCTGGCTGAAAATTACTGCAACGGCCTCTTCAGATCAGGGTTGCCCCTCCCAACCCATCCCCCACACTGCCGCAGGCCTAATGTGCATTCAACACAGCTAGGAGTAGGGGGTCTATCCAAGCCCTTTTATTTTCAGTTGATAACCTTATTTCACCTAGAAAATAAAGCATATGAAAAGGAATTCGCACAAAGCACTGCCACCACATCTAGCCGCATATCTGTGTCCACACACCTCCATTCTGCCTTTCTTCCTGTTACTCCAGATGAATTGTTTTTGTTCACATCTAAAGCAACCTGTCTACTGTCCCCATTCCTTCTTACCTACCTAATGACATTGCTCCAATGATTCCCTCCTCTAGCATCACCAGCTGCTCTTTTTCTACTGAATCATCCCATCAACAAATACACTATACAGTTGGCCCTTGAAGACGTTGGGGTCGTGGCACCCACCTCCACGCAGTCGCAGAGTAGAACATCCAGGTTTGACTCGGCTCTTCAGTTGGCCCTTCGCATCAGCAGATTCAACCAACCACAGAAGAAAACAATATTTTCAGTCACGGGCTGGGAATCCACAGTTGCAAAAGCGAAAATACCGTTCTCAATCCAGGGTTGGTTGAATCCACCCCTGCGTGAATCTCACGATTTGAAGAGTCAGCTGTATTTATTGAAAAAAATCTTCATGTAAGCGGACCAGCACACTTCAAACCCAGGTTGTTCAAGAGTCAACTGTAATTTATCACACCATAAAAAGAAAATTTTTACTAACCCTCACACACCCACCTCCCTAAACCACTGCTTGCTCCAACGCTGTACTTCTCCCCTGAATTTCAGATTCACGCATTCAACTCCCTGTATAACACCTTCACATGGACAGCTAAGAGAAATCGCAAAGGTAGCATTTCCCAACTGCACTCTTAACCTTCCCCCCACCCCCATCTTGGCATGTTTAAGAAAAATCTAAGAGTCTTCTTGGTCTTAGTAGACAGTTATTCTGTCCTTCCAGCTGCTCAGATCAAAACCTTGGCTCCTGTCTTTCTCATCAGCAAATCCTGTCAAAATTCACTGCACCTACTTTTGGACTTTTCATCAACTGTACTGATACCACCCTGGATTAAGCCACAATCTCCTATCTTTTAAATTATGCAATAGCCTTCTAATCAGCCTCCCTAGTACTTCCATGCTTATCTCCCTTCAATCTATTCTCAACACAGGAGCCAGAGTAATCCTTTTAAATATAAGTTAGATGATGCCTCTCTGCTGCTCAAAACCCTGCAATGACTCCTCATCTCATGCAGAGTGACTGTCAGAATCCTTAAAATGCTGTAATATTCCCTACATAACCTGAGCCCCAGTTATCTCTCTGACCTCATCACCTTCTGTTCTCCAGGTTATGCATCTCACTCCAGTTGTAGGGGTACCCTAGCTATTTCTTAAACGTGCCAAATGCTTCTACCTCAGGATGTTTGCACTTGCTTTTTCTTCCGCCCGGAAATCTTACCCCCTAGAGATCCTCAAGGTCAACTCTCTCACTCTATTTCAGGTCTTTGCTCAAATTCACCCTCTCAGTGAGGCCATCCTTGATGCCTATATGGAATTGTACTTCCTGCACCCCATAAAGCAGACACTGTAACTTCCTGCCCTGCTTTGTTTTCCACCACAGCAACTACATCATCTAACATACTCTATGTTAGCTTCATGAGAGCAGGGAGATGTTTGTCTATTTTGTTCACTGCTGTACCCTCATGCCCAGAATAGTGCCTGGTCTAGATAGGCACTCAAAAAGTATTAGGGGGATGAATGAAAATGTGTTTCAAAAGCTAATGCCTAGTGTTGGTGAGAGTACGGGGCAATGATTGCTCTCATATTCTGCTGATAAAAGTTAAAATTTGAGCAATTTTCTGGTGGCTAATTGGATAGTTAGAATCCAAAACCCTAAAAACATAAGTATTATTTAATGCAGTAACTACATTTATAATTGAGCCAAAGAAATTATCATGGATATGTGGGGAAAAAAGTTTGTATAAGAATGTTTACTATAGCACTCTGCAATAGTAAAAATTGAGAACAATCATAAAAGTCAAACGAAGGGGGTTTGGTAGGATAAACTATATAAACAGTATATCTATATGATGGCATAATATTTTAGAAGATCACATAATAACATACAAAGTTGTTAATAATAGATACCACATATTAAATCAAATTCTGTGAAATAATATATGTAGAGAAAATGGGAGTAGATATCTTTGTTTATCTCTGCATGATAGAATATATACAAATTTTATTTCCTTTTGTTTGCATTTTATTAATTGGCTATAATGAATAGGTATCACTATTTAATAACAAAGTGTTGCTAATAACAATAATTAACATTTACTGTGCATTCGCAGTATTCCAAAAACTTCATATGTACCATCTCATTTAATTCTCAAAGGCATATTATGAGATATTGTCTTAGTTTGTTAAGCTGCTGTAACAAAAACATCATAAACAGAAATTTCTCACAAATCTGGACTTTAGGAAGCCCAAGATCAAGGCACAGACCTTGTGTCTGGTGAAAGCCTGCTTCCTGATGCATAGACACCATTCCGTCTTCACATTGCGGAAGAGTAGAGAGAGCTCTCTGGGAACCCTTCTAACAAATCCCATTCATGAGGGCTCCACCCTATGACCTAATCACCACCTGAAGGCCCCTACTTCCAAAGGCCATCACATTGGGGATTAGGTTTCAATATATGAATTTTAGGGGAACACAAATAGTCAGTCTACAGTAGGTGTATACTATGATTATCCCTATATTGCTGCTTTAGAAATTAGGCTTAATGAGTTTAAAACTTTGTTCAAGGTCCTACAGTAAATGTCAAAGCCCTGACTGGATCCCAGTTATCTCTGGCACCAAAGTCTGTGCTCTTAGTTATTAAAGGGATAAGATAGATAAGAAGTGAAATAATATTTTTCTTTTATGATCCAAAGCATACACATACTCAAAGCCAACTAGAACAGAAACCACCAATTTCTGATTCTAAATTTCCATGTAATTACTCCCCTTTAACTCTGTCAGCAGTTGCCACTACCTCTAACCACTTTCTTGCCTCCCCTTCCAAAGCAGCAGCTTCTCCTATCACATCTTAGCCTTCACCTAGTGTAAGCTGAGGCAGAATATCACAAGTGACTACTGTGAACATCTCAGGACCTACCCACGCACCTCTGTGGTTAGGGCTAATCAATTAAGAGTCTCTAGAATTATAGCAATATGAACAAAATCTACAAAAATGAAGGATATTTATTGTGATTCAACTAAAGATATGCTTTCTTGATTGAGATCCCTGACATCACCAAGTAGAAACTTAGCAGAAATAAGTAAAAAGGGGTTTGATGTGATGGCTTAATTATTCCTACTGAAGAATGAAGGGACATTCACAAGATGAACTATTCTGTTTCCATATAACTACAAAAGGCCTCCAACCTTTCAATTAATATATTAAATATGCAACAATGACTAGTTTCAAGAAAAAGAAAATATTTATTGTGGTGAATGAATGTTAGGAAGATATCACCTCAAGGGAAGGATCAAGAATGCAACATAGGAGGCTCGTAGACCTCCCTCCTCCCGTGGACACACTAATGAACAGCTATACACACAGCAATTCCCTCTAAGAAAAGTCCAGAAACTGAGTGACTCCTATCCACAGGGCAAATGAGAAATGACCCATATCAAAACAGGTAGGGAAGGCTGAGACATACTCTTGTCATAAACCCCACTCCCAACACAGCACCATACTATCAGGATAGAACCCCCAGCTCTCAGCTTTTCCCTGAGGAGCAAAGGTTTTGTACTACACATCTAGTACCCTATCTTCTAAGGATCCCAGCCAAGGGATGGGCCCCCAAAACTCTGAAAGCCAACGAGGCTTCAGTCTATGAGACCCATAGGACTATAGCAAACAAAGAAGCAGTTCTTAACAGAAACACAAGCCCTCACCATTTCTATCCCCTGCAGAACTCAATGCAGAGGGAGTAGGCAAAAATGCCCATCTCCTAATTTTACTCTGGAGGGGACTTAACTGAATATTTTCCAAGCTGCTGCCTCATCAGCTTCACCTAGGTGTTGACTGTGATCTTCCCCTGTGGGACACTGATAGTTCTTGGCACATCCTCAAGTACTGGATGCCATAAAGAACTAAAATGGCAGCTTGGACAATCACAAATGTCTGAGAGACAACCAGGAGCTCAGGCTGGATTAATTGATGAGATTTGTCTCCTACGTAAGATCAGTCTGTCAAGACTGGGAGAGGCGGTTGTTTTATCTAATGCACAAAAACCAACACAGACAGTCAAGGAAAATGAAGAAATACGAATTACGTCCCAAACAAAAGAACTAGAAAAAGAACAAACTATATCCAAAGTTAGTAAAAGAAAATAAAGATCAGAGTGGATATAAATGAAATAGAGACTTAAAAGACAAAAGAAAAGATCAATAAAACTAAGAACTGTTTTTTGAAAAGATAAACAAAGTGACAATCCTGTAGCTAAACTAAGGAAAAAGAAGAGTCAAAATCAGAAATGAGGAGATATTATAACCAATAACACAGAAATACTAAGGATCATAAGCAATTACTATATACTAATTTAATAACTTTATTACTACTATAAACAACTACATACAACAAATTAGATAACCTAAAACATTCCTAGAAACATGTGACCTAACAAAATGAATCATGAAGAAATAGAAAATCTGAAGAGACAAATTACTAGTAATAAGATTGAATCAGTATCAGAAACCTCCCAACAAATAAAAGTCCAGGACCAGATGGCTTCACTGGTGAATTCTCTTAAACATTTAAAAAAGAATTGAAGAACAGAAGAAGAAGAAGAAGAAGAAGAAGAAGAAGAAGAAGAAGAAGAAGAAGAAGAAGAAGAAGAAGAAGAAGAGGAGGAGGAGAAGGAGGAAGAGGAAGAGGAGGAGGAGGTGAAGGAGGAGGCAGAGGAGGAGGAGGAGAAGGAGGAGAAGAAGAAGAAAGGGAATTAATATCTATCTTTCTCAAACTCTTCCAAAAAATAGAAAAGAAGGGACACCGCCAAACTCATTTTATGAGGCCAACATTATCCTGATACCAAAGCCAAACAAGAACACTACAAGAAAAGAAAATTACAGGCCAATATCCTTGATGAATACAGATGCAAAAATTCTGAATAAAATATACACAATCCAAATTCAATAGTACGTTAAAAGGATCATATACCATGATCGAGTTGGTTTTATTCCAGGGATGCAAGGATGGTTCATCATCCATAAGTCAAATGTGATAAATCACATTTCCAAATCTAAGGATAAAAATTATATATAATTATCTCAATAGATATAGAAAAAGCATTTAACAAAATTCAACATATTTTTATGATAAAAACTGTCAACAAATTGGGTAAAAAAGGAACAAACCTCAGCATAATAAAGGCCATATATAACAAGCCCACAGCTAACATCATACTCAGTAGTTAAAAACTGAAACCTTTTCTTCTAAGAAACAAGACAAAGATGCCCACTTTCACCACTTTTATTCAATACAGTACTATAAGTCCTAACCAGAGCAACTAGGCAAGAAAATAAATAGAGTCCAAATCGGAAAGGAAGAAGAAAAATTATCTCTCTTTGCAGATGAAATGATATTACATATATTTAAAAAAAAACTAAAGACTCTACTAAAATATCTGTTAGAATGAATAGACAAATTCAATAAAGTTGCAGAATACAAAATCAATATACAAAAATTAGTCCTTCTCCTAATACACCTGGCTGCTTATTTTCAGGTTTTGTGTTACCTACTGAAAAATGCCTTCCCTAACCATCCAGCATCAACCAGCACCTCACCCCACATGTGACAGTGTTTTCTTCACAGCACTTTTCACCATCTAAAATTGTCATCTTTACCTGTTTCCTTATTTATTGTCTGTTTCTTCCTGTTAGAAAGTCAACTCCATGAAAGCATCAACCATGCCTGTATTGTCCACTACACATATTGGGCTTCAATAAATATTTATGGAATAGACAAATGAATGAAATATAGGCAGAAAGAAGCATGTCAGTTTTGATGAGTTATCCAAGAGAACTCCAGGAACTCAATGGGCCCTGAAGGACAAAGAGTGGTAAACCACTCAGAATCTGATTGAACTGACTTTCCTTCACTGTTTCACAGGGAAAGCTACCTCCTTCAACATCTGCAAAAGTCAAACAAGTTACCCAGAAAGCGACTGCTAACTTCTTATTGAATTTAATAACTTTATTTTTAAACAATCCCATGTAATATGTATGACTTCTCAGTAGAAGCCATAAGAACCAGTGCGAGGTTCACGGAGATTTTTCTAGTTGAAACCAGCAGCGTCCCAGATAGATTGCTCCATGTCTAGAGTAAGGATGAAACAAAGCAGAGCTTCAGGTAACACTTACTAATGTTGATGTAAGAAGAAAAAATTCTACTCCAAGCAAGGTTCTTTCCCATCTCTAAGTCTGAGGCCTAACCTAACAAAAGCACATGCAATGTGAAATCTTCTCAGCTTTTGTGACTTAAATGCTGTAGTGTTTGCCTTAGACACTTTTTGGCTTCTATATCATGCTTTTGTTTCTGGGAATACTTACACGAAGAAGAGAAATTTAAGGCTTAATCTCTCTCCATTAGATATCCATACTCTCCAAGTTCTAAATCATTACTACTTGAAAATAGTTGCACCCCATGATCCTTAACACTATGTCATTTCAACCACAACCAAATAGAATACCAAAGGGGATTCTATGTTCAGTTAGAATGAGATATGTTCAGAAAACCCTTAAGAAACAAAGATCCTTTTTCTACTCATGTGTTTAACAGTAATGAACAAGAAAAAAAAAAGACAACTGGAAGAATAGCAAGAAGCACTTATCGAATAGTTGTTTTGGAACTAAGGGGCTGACAGGTCTTTCCTTCATATGACAACAAGTGTTGAGCCTCCTGTTTGTCAGACTAAGACTAAGACTGTGATACCTCTATACTTGAGGTAGTATGTCCTGAAAAAACCTCCAATGCCAAGAAAAAACTTGGTGAATAAAAGAAGGAAAATGTGCTGTCTAAAATATATAGAACTGCCTCAAATCGTAGATTGCACAGCTTATAGCAAATTAATTTGTATGTGTGATAAACAGTGTCACAAACACATACTTATGAAAAAATTTTTTTAACGTCTGGAATTCAAGAAGTACTCACACACATGTAAACATACACACTTTGTGGAGGAGAGAGGGATTTGCCACATATGTGACAAAAAGTTAAATCCTTATTATGTAAAAGTTTACAAAAAAGACTGCTATCACAATAATAAATAAATGAACAATACGAAATAAGCAATTGACAAAACCAGAAATTTGAATGTCTAATATTTATTCGTCTTTTATTCAACCAACAAATATTTATTGAGTACCAAGTATATGCCTGTCATTCCACAAGACACCAGGTATATGGTGATGAGCAAAAAATAGCCCTGCTCTGCAAGAGTTCATAGTATAACATTAAACTTGACTCATAACCAAAGAAATTCAAATTAAAATAGTATTTTATCTATTAAATGCCTTCGACTTACAGTCTATTAAATTGGCAAGATACACTAAGAAGCTTAAAATTTTTCATATGCTTTGTCTTGGTATTTACATACCTGGGAATTTCCCCTAAGGGAGTAATCAGAAAGATGCAAACAGATTTATACACAAGGATGTTAAATGTGCTATTTACAACAGTGGAAGCTGGAAACCACCTTAGTATTCAACCATCGGTAAGTTTTTCTAAAAATATTTAATGTCATTAGAAAATTCTCACCAAAAATGTATAGCTGAAAAACTCATGATTCAAAACTGGGCATAGTGGCAACATGGTACTGATGTGTGGATATGTGTATATTCTATATTCTGCGCCGTTAAAGAGTTAGTCTGTCAAGAAAAAATAAAGCTTTTAAAATAACCAACATGAATGGTTTTGATAACAATGCCATCTTGTAAGTTAATTGCCAAATACGCCGTGTATTTGGTTATATTTTGGAGCATACTGGGGCTAAGAAAACCCACCTAACGGTGGAAGCAATAAAATGCTACTTTGTTGTTTCAATTGTTTCAATTGAAGGTTCAAAGTTTACCTAGACACTCACCTCTGCTTTTATAAAAGAAACACAGCCTATAAAATCATTTAAAGCCCCAGACCACCGAGTTTGACTCAGGACTGGGATTTTGTTTTGCTCTGACTCACAAAGGTCCCCAGCCGACCCGCGGTCTGCAGATGGCAGCCTCTGGCGGGAAGCCCCGCAACTCCACTTCCTTCCTGGGGGAGGCACTTCGGGCCCTCGCCGGCATTTCAGAAACCTGTTCGAGCCTTTCCTTTACGGCTGAACGTTCTTATTTACTAAATATTTATTTAGCTCTCTGAGGACTCAGAACTAATCACTGCCGCCTCTCTTTAATAATAAATGGTGAACTTCAAATGCGATGGAACTCAACTGACTAATCAGTGCTCGCCGGGAGGTGCAAAACTGCAATCCGCCAGTGGACATGAAAGACTGAACATTTCCTGTTCCAGCTCGCGGCCGCCCAGAATAAACTTACACCAAGTGGGGTGATGTGGATGCGGCCGCCCCCCGCGCGCGCAGGCCGCGGGAGCCGGGCCTCCATCTGCCCACGGCCGGGCGAGCCGCCCCTTCCCCTTTCGCCCCGGGGACCCTCAAAGCCCTCCGCTCTGCCTGCTCCACAATCTGGGCTGCGGCTCCCTTGGGCTTCTAATGCTTCCTTTTAAACTCGCTGTTCAGTTGCAAACCAATTAGCCCTTTCCGTTTGCCCGGGCGAGCGACGGAGAGCGGAGAGCGCCCCGCGCGCCCCGCTCCAGCGGCAACGCGTGGGCTCCGCACAGTGGGCTCCCGGGCCACCGCGCCTCCGCTCGTCTGAAGGGGGTCAGCACACCGGGCGGCATTTACGCCGGCGTTCCAGGCTTTGGTCTTCAAGGTCTTTTTTTTATTTTATTATTTACTAGAAAAGATAAGGGTCGCCCCTTTGATGGTTTCATTGTGTAATATGAAGTATAAGGGCCACCCCATACACTTGTATTCTCATCATCAAAGCAGCGCGGTCCCACCTTCATCCACTGCTGATCTGGAAATCCTATCCGGCCTTTGGAAATCTTGAAAGATTTTTGTCCCAGACACAGGGATAAAGATATTGAATATGTTAGGACAGAACTCATATTAATCTAAAATTTTGTTTATCCAAGATGTAATTTGAACTCTGTATTGCCCATTCTGATGAAGGCATGAGCAGTTGAAGTACAGCTGACTATAGTTTTATGATAAGCCATATTACAGCTTTAAATGAGAACGATATGCCCCCAAATTGTTCCGTCTTTTGTATAATTATTTCATCTTTTGTGTAATGGAGACCACATCTTAGGTGAAACTTGTTTTCATATTTAACGCATTTGTTACATTTTTAAACGTGAATCATTTTAAAACAGGTTGCTAGCAACATAGGGCTTAATATTAAAATGGCTTTGCCTCACTCACACAGACACCTGCCAATGTACTTTTAATTTTACCCGTTTGATCATCCCTAGGTGTGGAGAAAAGATTTGGAAGCGCTTGTTCTTCAACCGCTCTCTTAAAACAACACAGCGGGCATTTCAGTGATGAGCTTCGAGTGCCTCACTGTGGATGAAAGTGAGCACTACAATTTCTTTCTTAACAGGTGAGTCCGTCGTTGTAGCTGCTTTGGGAACCGTGTAGTTTTTCACCTCTGCCCGCCATCAGGTCGGATGTTACTTTTCCGTTAACATCTGTGAGTTGAATCTCACTCCTTTCCTTCCACGGAAAGATAAATATTTGTTGAAAGAAATGAATGTATGAATCCATTTATCACCACTCCTCCCAAAGTCTTCCAGGTGATAAAAGGCAGAATATTAATTTTCTCACAAAACCCATAGCTATTTTAGGCCCCATTCTAATATCAAGGAGCAGATAGAATGAAAGAAGGAGCACAAATTGTCAGTGGCTGTCACAGAAGGATACTGAGGCCAAGTGTGGGCTCAAAGGGAATGTGATGCGTGAGCAGGTACAGAAAGGAAGTTAATCATTCTGTATTCTGGGAGCTGAAACCTGTATTGTTGATCTATAACAGTGCCAGCCATTGGCTGATACACATGGAGTTTATTTATTTATTTACTTATTTACTTACTTTTTAGGCAAGGCAACCCTTGATTGACCTCACAGATTGCAAGGACCTTGTCAGCTTACAATCCCTTATCTTTTTTATTTTTTACACCTACAGCACCTGGTCTTCCTAAATGGTCTCCCATCCAAGTACTAACCAGGCCTGGCCCTGCTTAGCTTCCGAAATCAGACGGATCAGGCTTGGTCGGAGTAGCATAACCATAGACAGTTTATTTATTTCATTTATTTTATATTTTGTTTTCATCTCAAAAGTCAAAACAGTATATTCATCACATCTCTTTAATCTTGCCAAACAATAAATCTCATTTTTATTTATGTGACAATAAATTAACAAGCTCTGCACCTAATTATTGCTATGGCCACTACCCTGGTTTTCCAGATGCTAACCAGTTCCATCCTTTACATACTGTTCTAGTCCTTAAACTTACTTAGGTCTGTGTGCCTCTCTGTGCTGGTGTTCCCCCTATCATGCAGCTCATAAGTAGGAACAAGTAGAGGGTGATGTTAATAATTATGGTGGCACAAACTGAGGCTATCTGGAGCAAATCAAGACATATGTTCACCCTACTTGTAAATTCTAATGTTCATTCCAGAATGTGATGAACAACTAAGTAACCACACACTTGATAGGCTCACATCTCAGTAACTTCACCACAATAAATTGTTCTTCAGAAAAATGTCTGTGCTGGCCACTCATTCACTCTTGTTTGCTCAACATCAGATATGTCCAACTACAAATCTTAGACTCTGTGCAAGCCTCCAGCTAACTCCTGTAGGAAACTTACAAATCTACCACAGAAAGTTGTTGGCTACCAGACCCGCAGAAGTTGAGTAAAGAGTTAACATTTTCAGTACCCAGAAGCCCAAAACAGGCATGCTTCCACTTGACACAACTGATATGTCCCTGAAAAAGTATATATCAGGTGAATCACTTTTTTAAATCACTGGAGAAACTGACTAAATAATAAAACCTTGGAGTGAACCTCCCAGAAAAAAAGAAATTAAACTCCTTTTAAAATGTATAATTTACTGTTTTATAAATCTGGATTTTTGTAGAATTGGTTTTCTTAAAGCAGAAAGTATGGCCTAGAACTCTGGTTTCCCACCGAGAAGATGAACCGTTATCAAATTGTACTCTAAATGAAGATATTTCATTAGAATGTATTTAACTGCAAGTGACCAAACCCCATATCTGTTTCATACAATGAAGGTGATGCATTGGCTCATATAACTGAAAATTCTAGCTCAAACTTGAAGCAAGATTTGATCCAGAGGCTATCACCAAAGTGCCAGTTTTTTTCCATTTTTCTGCTTAATCTTCCCAGATATTGGCTTCATCCTGAAAGTGGATTAATGAATTCCCCCAATATTATCATAACTGCATGAAAGAGGCAACTCAGTATTCTCTAAGAAGGAATAACAGATGAAAATGGCTGAGTTGTTTGATTCAAGATATTTTTTTCATGAAATAATCTATAAAATGAATAGCAGTTAAGAAATAAAACCTTTCTTTGTGTGAGCCTGTTGAGGTCCATGGTGAAGGAACCTATCCGCCTTTTTGCTATTGCACTGTATTTAGTGTGGTAGTCAGGGGAGGCTGTGGTGAATACCAACACTTACCCCAGGCTTCACAGACTACACCAAACTTTTAGTGCTAAGAGAAACCTTAGAGAGCACTCAGTCCCGCCTCTTCAGTGTACTGGGCATGTAATTAAGACCCAGAGACAGGACATGAATATAAACTTCCTTTTATGAAGAGACACTTCAAAATTTGAATGGGGATCAAGCCTCTGCATGCCCAGACTTGTTTGTCAAGAAATAGCTCCTGCAAATAAGAGTCTTACCTAGAACTTCAACCACTCCAAACCAAAGATACCCCCAATGAATACTCTCATGCAATTTCAGTAAGCAAGCAGGTTCTGATACATACAGCTTTTTCTTGGCCTAATGTTGTGTCTTCTGAATTGAGATACAGTACATCAAAGGATACATTGTATACTGTAGTGAAATATAATTGGTATATCAAGCTGGTGATTTCACCCAGACTATTGTTTAGGATAAGACTGTAGTTGATGTATCATTGGTATTCCACCTATGCAATCCTTTTTTAACTTTAAGTATAGGATTCAGAAATACCTATGAACATTCTACATAGTCAACATGATGCTTGAAAGAAAATTTTACACACTGCTGTATTCACAGAAAAGCTTTGAAAACTCCAGATATGTATGAAGATTTAAGAGAAAAAATTTATAAAGCTTTAAAGACTGTTAGTCTCATTAATGTCAAGCCATTAATTTCTTTGCTTTTTCTTTAACTTTTTAAAGAAATGGAGCTCACTGGATTTCACTCAGTAATGTTCACATTTCTCTATTTGTTTTGCAAGAAACTTCAAGCCTCTTCTGTATGTAACCTTTCAGCTGACATATTACATGCATGATGTGTGCTGTTGTTGAAAAATAATTGCTCATTTGAACATTTTAAATCTAGCCTTTTGTGGCAAGTTTCCATTCCATATGCAAGGTAAAGTGAGTGAGAAGATCATTAAACTGAAGCTATGAGGAACACTGCTTGATCACAGTGACATTTTATTATCTTAATTACCTTGTTTAAATTCTGCTGAAAAACTAATTGTAAATATTGCAAGCCTTATTAAAGAGACACTTGGAAAAAGGTCTCAGATTTCTGTTTCTGGCAGAAAGACAGGCTAAATATTCTGAAAGGTTCTCCTACCACAAAGCAAGTAGATCTTAGATAAGCCATCCTTTATTGCATTACTGAATTTGGAAGAACAGGAGGAAGTTTTCAGGATACTCTCTCTAAAAATAAATATTTAAAATGCAGGACAATAAAAAGGGAAAGGTGGACTGGCCTAAAGACAAAAGCAAATATCAGAGCTTGATAGCTGGTCTAAGTCTTAGGTAAAAGCAAGTATAAGAGTTTAACCTGAGAGTCTCACATTAAGCTGATATTCTCAAAGGGAACTCAGATGTTCCAGGTCAGTAGTCTCCCTGTTTCCTAGCAAAAGCAAAGATGTTTTTGGAGGGAAAAAAATGTTTTCTGGAGAAAACCATCCCCATCGTATTCCCACAAGATTCCCCCAGATGAAGGGCTAGCAAATATTAGGTCAAAACTAAAAGCAGAAAATACACATGGAAAAAGTAATCATTCTTACAAATCATCAGTAACTATAAACAGATTAAAGTCCTAGAGGAATTCATATTTTGAAATTGTCATATACAGAATGTAATTGCTATATATAAACTTTAAATAATTAACAATGTGTTCATGAAAATGAGTAATCATTAAGAGACTGTCAAAAATATCTTGCATATTTGAAAAATAAAAACAATAACTTTGGGGAATAAAAAAAATGTCAAAAAAGAAAATTTAACAGATGGCTTGTATTGAAGATTAGAAGTGAATGAAGAGAGAATTGGTGAACTGGAAGATATATCTGGGGGGTGGGGAGATGGAATCCAGGATCCTCCATAGAGAAAAAGTGACATATAAATTAAGATAGATTGAAAGACATGGAAGGATAGAATAAAAGACTTTAATATACATCCAGTCAGTGTCCTAGAGAAGAGAATAGAGAGAATGAGGCACTGCAATATTTGAGGAGAAAATGAACAAGAATTTTTCAGAATTGATGAAATATATAAACTCACAGGTAAAGGGCGTCAATATATAACAAGCAAGATAAATAAGAAGAAATTCACAAGATAGACATTGTTGTGAAATTGCAGGACCACAAAAGACAAAAAAAAGTAGATTTAAAAAATAATTTGAAAGAAAAAGAATGATGATTAGACTCAGCAGTAACAATAGAATGCAAAAGAAAGGAGAATAATAACTTCAAAGTGTTTAGTTGGTTAAAAAACTTAACTAAAAACTAGATTTTAAAAAAGGCAAGGGGAAGAAAGAAGTAAAAGTGAAACAGATATAGGAAATTTTACATCAATAGAAACAAGTCCAAATATATCAATAGTCACAAAAAAATGTAAATGAATTAAACACCAGTCAAAAGAAAAATAGCAGTTTTAAAAAAAAATCTAGCTATACAGGCTATACTAGTCACACCTAAAATACAAAAATTTAGATAGGATAAAAGTATAGAAATTAAAAAAGAAATACCAAACAAATAGCAAAATAATGCAGAGATCACAATAATTAATATTAGATAAAATGGAACATAAGACAAAGAGCATTATTGGTAATAGAGAAGGTTGCTGTGTAACAATAAAAGTTTTCAATTTACTATGTGAGCATAATAATTTTCAACTTGGATGCACATAATAAAATTGCCTCGAAATTATTGTAGGATATTTTAGCACACCCCTAGTAATTAATTATTATGGTTTAGAAGAAGTAAATTAATACAGATAAAGAATATTTAGGGAGGTGAACACACAGTGTAAATATATATATGCCTTACTGTTAAAGTGTACAGCTGAAACTTATTGGATTTCGTTAACCAATGTCACCATAAAAAATTAATTAAAAAATAATAATTAATAAGTAAATAAATTCTTTGCTACAAAAAAGGAATATTTAAAGTACATATATAACAAGATTGTTGTAATTAATATCTATATTTAGGTACCTAACAACTAAAAAATGTACATTCTTCTCAAGCCCACCAGCACTGTTTCCAAAAATTGACCACTTGGCCATAATGCAAGTCCCAACACATCTTAAAGAATCACTATCATAAAGACTACATCTTCCAAAAACCATAGGGTTGAAATGTTAAAGGCCAACAATACAAATCTGATGGAAGACATCAAGACACACATTCAACAAGTCCTATGAATCCTAATCACAATAACTACAAGGAAAATCATAACCAGCAAGTTAGAGTAAAAGATCCGAAAACTAAACACAAGGAGGAAATTGTAAAAGCATTCAGAAAGAAAAGACATATTATCTTCAAAGAGGCAACAGTAAGATGAATAGCCATCTTCTCAACAGAAACCATAGAAGTCAGAAGATTATATGCTAAAAAATAAATAAAATAACAGTAAGCTAGAGTTTCATATTCACCAAAAATATCCTTTACAGATAAAAGCAAAATATAGTCTCAGACATACAAAAAATTAGTGAATTTGTACCTAGCAGACCTACATTAATGGAAACGATATAAGGTGTTCTTCAGGCAGGAAGACAAATAATATCAGAAGGAAGCTCAAAGATGCAAAAAAAAAAAAAAAAAAAAAGGAAGAACAGGGAGGATAATACATGGGAAAATATAAATGAATATTTACTATATAAAACAAGAATATGGCCTTATGGGAAGATAAATATGATTATATATTGTAACAAAAATATTTTTATATATATGTATATGTACATAAGTTAGTGTACATGCATATATTTCTTTGCTTTGTCAACTGAGAGGACCTAAAAACAAACAAACAAACAAACAAAACAAACAAATGAAAAACACCTGAATAGCAATGAACACATCTATCACCCAGATCTTGATGTCTAATGTCATTCTCCAATAAAAAGAACAAGAGCTCCTTGGAGAAATGGCTGACTAGGTAAGGCTATATGTGAGGACACATCAAGAAGGTGGCTATCTGCAAGCCAAGCAGATAGGCCTCAGGAGAAACCAAGCCTGCCACCACTATGATCTTGGACTTCTAGCACCAGATCTGTGAGAAAATAAGTCTCTATTGTTTAAGCTACCCAGACTGTGGTATTTTATCATGACAGCCGTAGTAGACTAAGATGAAGTTCATCAAGCATGTGCCATTTCTTTTGATTTTACCTATTTCTGTGGATGTTCCTATAAAAAAAAAATCACCAAAACTCATGTCATTTGGTCTCCTCACCCCTTATATTCTGCCATTTGTTTGATGCAATCATCTCCTGTGTATGGCTTGTCTTGCGTGTGCTATGTCTCTAAAGCCCCCTAGAAATTCAGGGTTGGTTTCTGCTACATCTATTTGATTAGCTCATTTTGCAAGTTTCTGGGTAGATGTAGACCATCACAAAGCCTGTTTGGCCAAGGGACAGAAATCAATAAGGAGAGAGACAGCAGGAACGACAGGGGTTGGGTTCAGAAACATTGCCACACAGTGCGCTGGCTTTGTTGAGCTTCATGGCACAGGCCCACGTTCTGTAAACTTTTCATCTGCACACAAATTGCATTTCACAGTGATACTAAAAGGGTGGGTTACTGATGTTGCATGTGGGAGGTATGTGCACAAATCCTGTTATCAGATAATAGGATTACCATGCATGCCTCCTGAGCATGCTTTGAAAGTTTACTCCTAAATCTACATATACAGCCAGGGGCCAACCATTTCGTTGTACAACAAATAAAATTGCTGCCAAGTCATTTTTAAAGCCATTATTATCTTCTTCATAATTTCTGTCATCGTTTCTGAGTTGAGCTGCAACAATAGCCATATCAAAGTGAGCATTTCCTTCTTCCCTCCACATCCACCAGCCACATCCCCACTCACCCAAGTAACAACAAAATTGTTTCTTACTTAAGTGTTTGTTCTGAAGACCACTGGAAATTATAGGCCTTGAGGAAACCAAAAAAAAAAAAAAAAAAAAAAAAAAGCAATAGAAAAGAAAATGCCAGATATTTTAGCAATAGAGATGAGGCATCTTCTTCAAAACATAACCAAAAAGTTATTTTAAGTAGTCATTTATCATACAGGTTATCATTGGCTTTGATTTGACCCTTTCACTTAGTCTTAGGTTATAGATAGCACAAATTCAGTTTTAAAAATTTCAAAAATTTTATGTGCTTGACTTCTGCCCTCTTGTGGCTAGGAAGCCCTCAAACTGTGCTTCAGCTTCACCACTTACCCTGAGGAAATTGTGCGTGGGGAAAACAGAGCCATGATCTCAGAGCTGTGGTGGTAGTTGAGCAAAGTCCCTGAATCAACAATCAGATTGCCCTGATCTACCAAAGATTTTTCTCTCAAATATGAATTTATTGATTTAGAAATTATTCAAGGGATATAAGTAAATCTCATTTATACGTCCATTTAGTGAATCATTTTTACTGTAACTTCTTTGATGAAAAATACAAAATTATAATAAATATACAATTTATTATATAAATATACAATTTATTATATAAATATTTATTATAATAAATATACAATTTATTATATCTGTTTCAGGTAACATATGAACACTTGAAATCTAGAGTATGCTAAAATATCTAAGTTGTACCATTACGTCCTGTGCAAGATGAGTCTAAGGAGCAAGTGCAAAGTGCATAACATTTTATTCAGTGCCAACACCTTAACAATCTTTTTTGTATCCATTTGACACCCTCATGCAACCCTGTGACTGGATGGAGCCTCTCCTTCAGCTGCCCTTGTTCATTTCAGATTATTTCCACTCATCTTTCTTTTCCCACATGCCCTGAATCTCATGGCCTCAGGGTTTTAATGTAAATCTATGTTGTAAAAGAGAATTCCATTCCATACTCCCTAGAGGTGTCACACTGTTGTAATCACCAGTTCGGATGAGAATTCAAGTAAGTTTTGCAGCTCACACCTTCTTAACCTTGGCCAAATCCCGAAAATGCCCTGACCTTTACCTCTCCCCTAACAACTCTTGAATTTTATGGTAATCATCTCCCTGCTTTACTTTATAGTTTACTATCCAAATATGAATTCTAACCAACTTAATTTAGTTTTGGCTGCTTTCGAAACTTATTTAAATAGAATATTTCGAAAGTAGGTGTTTGGGTTTTTGGTTTTGGTTTTGGTTTTGGTTTTTTTGGAGCTAGCTTCCTTCACTTAAAATTATGTACATAAAATTCACCTGTGTGCTTATGTGTTCTTGTTTCTTCATGTTTTTCTTGCTGTATGGCACTGTATTTTTATGAATATGCTATAATTTATCCCTTTTTTTTGTTAATGGTTATTTGGATTGGTTCCAATTGGGGGATATTTCAATCAATCCTGCTATAACTATTCTTGTACATGTTTCCTGATGAACATAAGCATGCATTTCTTTAGGGTACATACTTACGAGAAGAATTTCTGAGTCATAGGACATGCAAATCTACATCTTTAATGGGTAATGTCAAACAGTTTTCTGGAATGGTTGAATCAGTTTACCTCCATCCACTTTAACTGCAGTATATGAAAGCTGCTATTGCTCTATACCTTTGCCAACATTTCTTACAGTTAGAATTTAAATTTTACACAATATATCTTTGTATACATCATTGTGGTTTTAGTTTGCATGATCTTGACTATGTACTGATGAGTCTGAATGCCTTTACGTATGTTTATTGGCTATTTAGACTCCTCTTTGTGACTTGTCTATTCAAGTGTTTTTCATTTTTCTATGGAGGTGTCTGGTTTTTTCCTTATTGAATTATAGAAATTCTTTTTTATATTTTATATTTCTTATATTTTAAAATTTTTTAATATTTGTCTGTTAAGTGTGTTGTGTTTTCTCCTCTCCGTGACTTTCCTTTTCCTTCTCTTATGTATCTTAATGTGTCTTCTGACACATGTAATAAAATTTAGCATCTTTTTTCCTTTGCCTTATTTTAAAATATTTTCCTTATCTCATGAGCAAAAAGATATTCTCCTAGATTAACTGCAAAAGCTTTATTGTTTTGCATTTGGCACTGAGATTTACTTTCTAACGAAAATTAACTTTTGTCACATTATTGATTATTGGTTCAATTTCTTTCTTTCTTTCTTTTTATTTGTTTTTATTTTTGTTTGTTTGTTTTGGGAGATAGTTGTTGAATTATCAGATCCATAAACATTTATTAAGTTGTCTTTATTTTCTTTCATTAAGTTTTATAGTTTTCTTCACAAAGGACTTGCACCTTTTTTTTTAGATTTATACCTAGGTACGGGACTTATGCTATTTTGAATAGTATCTTTCATTTCCTTTTCTAAGTATTGGTAGCTGGTCTATAGAAATTTAAGTCATTTTTATATTAATTTTGTACCCACTGTTCAATTTGGTCATAAATTTGAATAATGTATTCACAGTTCTTTTGGATTTTATATGTCAGAATAGTATCATCTTTATATAATGACAGCTTTTTCTTCCTTTCCAATCCTTACAATTCTTACTTCTTTTTCTTATGTTACTGGTTGGACTGGGACTTAGCTAAAACTCTAAGTGGAAATAATAATAGTGGCTGTCCTTATATTTTTCCTAATTATCTCATTTGTAACCATGGGATTTTAATTTATGGAGGTGACAAAGTGATGATATGGAGAGGTTAATGCCATTGAAAGAATGGCATTACTTATATTTCCTGAGAGAAAGGGCCACACCACATCACACGGGATCTCATAAGGACCATGTTAGAGAGGAGGCAGAATAGAAGGAAGGGAAGACTAAGCCCAGGGCCCTTTCTGGAGTGTTCATGGGAAAGGCAGGGCAGAGGGAACAGTTTAGGATTAACTAATTTGAATAATAAATGTTGGGCTTTGTGCTAGATAGTCTCTAGCTACCTGGCTCCTGACACTGGGATGATTTACGCCAGAAGAAATATTGGTTTAGTGTGTGAGTTAAATAATGCACTTAAAGAGGCATGCTCCTAAATATTTACTCATTCTAGGAATTATCTAGCCCTGGGAGGCCAGCTTGTCTTCAGCCAGCAAGATTTTTAAGATGTCAAAACATCATAAGATATAGAAAATTAAGATTAATACACTGATCTCAAAGAGAAAACTTCCAATGTTCCATTAGTTCTCTGTTTTGTTTTGTTTTGTTTTGTTTTTAGATGTCCCTTATCTTTAAAAAGTTCTTTTCAAATCCTAGTTTGCCAGCAGTATCTTTTCCGAAATACGAACAGTTGTTAAATTTTATCAATTGAGATTATATAACTTTCTTCATATAATCTGTCAAAATAAATATTTACATTCCATGAACTTTAAATGTTAAGATATATTTTTATTTCCTAAAATAAACCCAGTTTGGTCATGATGTATTTTTTTTATATATATTGTTGGATTTGGTTTGCTAACATTTTGTTAGAAGTTTTGCAACTATATTCATAAGTGATATTAGTCTGTATTTTTCCCTTTTTTGTGTGTGCAGTCTCTAGTAAATATTAATACAAGATTATGCTGCCTCCTGAAATTAACTGAAAAGTTTACTTTTTCCTATTATAGCAAGAAAAAGTCCATAGAATGTTAACATTTTTTCTCTTTGTTTGGTATAACTCTCCAGTTAAGTCAATCAGGCCTTTGCAGGATGAACTTTATTTAAAGGCTTTATTTCCTTCATAGTTATAGAAGTATTTAGGTTTTCTATGTTTTCTTATGTCGGTTTTCGTATTTGCTATTTTTTTTAGGAGTCTGAATATTTCATTTAAATTTTCAATTTTTTGGTATAAGATTATTTATATTATCCTCTTATAATTGTTTATATATTAATATTGATTATTTGTTCCTCCTCTCTTTGTTTCTTCCTAAGTCCCACCAGAAGTTAATCAATTTTATTAGTCTTTTCAAATAACTATATTTTGGCTTTGTTAACCTTTTTTATTGAATGTTTGTTTTCTATTTCATTAGTTCATGTTCTCATCTGCTTTATTTCCTGCCTTCTAATTTATGTGGATTCATTTTTCAAACTTCTGGAGATTGTTATATGGCTAAGTAGTCCCTAGCCTTTTTTTCTTTCTTAATTTATACATTTAGGGCAATAAATTTTCTACTAAGTACTGATTTAACCCTATCTTAAGAGATATAATTTGTAGCATTTCCTGTATTCCATAGGTAAAAATATTTTCTAATTTCTGTTGTCATTTCTTCATAGACCTATGGGTTATTTAGATGTATATTGATTAAATTCTAAATATATGGAGATTTTTATGTTTTTGTTGTTGATTTCTAGCATTAATACACTGGTAGAGAACATATTCTATATGATTTCAGTTCTTTTAAATTTGTTACAACTTTCTTTACAACTTAATTTTTGTAAATATTCTGCATGACTCTGTAAAGTACAATGTGCAGCTATTGGTAAAATACTCTTTTTATGTCTATTTGGTTAAATATGTGAAGTATATTTTTCAAATCATTTATATGCATATTGATTTTTTTTGTCTCCTTGTGTTATCAATGACTGAAAAAGATATATTGAAATCTTCCCTATAATGTAGAAGGATGCAAAAGAATTAAAAATGTTAAATCAAGCTACATTCAGAGACTGCAATATGCTGATCAGCCCTGAAGCCAGGCCAGGAGGACACCTGCACAGCAAAGGAAGATTTCTGCTGAGATTGCTGACAACCCATTTCCCCCACACCTCTGAAGGGGAAACAGGAAAAACAAGAGTCTAAGTGGCTGCCCTACACAAAATCAAATCATTCATTCCCTATAGCTAAAACCATGGGGAACCTATGGATTAAAGGCTGGGAACTGCCAGCAGGCCTTTTGCACTACATATTCTTATCTTTTCACAGACTCTTCCCCTTCCTCACTATATGTCCATATCAAAGGAAATGGGTTAACAAAGTCTTTTAAACTATAACTCACAGGAACTAAAGAATGATATATAAACTGAATTCCCCGAGCACTCAGGGTCTCTCTCACTGTCCTAGTTAGTCTCTCTTAGTCCCTCTCACTGTCTGCATCTGAGAAGAGACTATACTCTATCTGTGGAGTGTTACCCTTTTCTAATAAACTTTACTTTTGACTCTAACTTTGACGTGTGTGTGTTGAATTCTTTCTATACTCTCTGCCAAAGGGCCCTCTTCTCTCGGTGCAGGGCTTGGTCTCCCCCACAACTCAGGGAAACTCGGCCTGTCCTGCATCACCTATGTTGGTGAATTTGTTTCTCCTTATAGTTCTGAGTGTATTTTCTCTATGTATGTTGCCGTTGTAATATTAAAAGCATGTAAATAGAGAATTACTGTATCTCCCTGGTAAGTGTAACCTATTATGATTATTAAGTAAAGCCCTTTGACTCTAGTAATGCTTTTTTCTTAAGTTCCATTTTGTCTAATACTAATTTGCTGTTCCAGTTTTAAAATAAATCAAGAGGGGAGTAATATTTTACTTTCTGCCTTTCTGTATCCTTATCATCTTTTTCATTTAGGTGTATTGCTTGAAAAATATATGTACATATATATCTTCAGTCATACATGTAATTTTTTAACTAAAACATCTAGTCCATTTATATTTAATGTAATTACCATTGTCTTTGGGGTTATATTTACCATCTTACTGTGTGCTTTCTATTTGTCTACCAGCTCTATGTTCTTATTTCTTTCTCTCCTCTTTTTTTATTGTGTAGTGAATTTTGGTATTTGTCATTTCCCTATTAGTTTGAATAATAATATAACATTCTTTTAGATTTTTATGTTTAGACACTTTTTAGATTATTTTTTTAGTGATTACCCTAGAACTTACAAAATAAACTTACAAAGTCTAATGCAAATTGAAAAATTATTTGTAGAAATAATATAAGACCAACAGTAGGGTTATAATCTTCCAGTGTTACTTTATTTGCTTCATTCACTGTCACCTGGAGGCCGTAACAGTCAGGTCACCTTGTTTGGGATTTTCTGTGCTCCTCATATGACTGAAAACTGTAGACCAAACAAGATCTGATTTACTTCCGCTTTATGTTCCTAGTCCAAGGAGTAGGGGGACTGTTATTTATCAGGACACACATCCTTTGTATGCCCTGGATTCCAATTCCAATACCCCCTACCCCCATACCCTCTTGCTCAGCTCAGCCTCAGGGCTGCCTCCTCTGAATCAGCAGCAAAAGTGATCAAATGATATATCCATATTCTGAGCTCCCATCTTCTGCCAGATCTCAGTCTAGTAATAGTTCACTATGTTTGCCCTTTGATGCTGTCATATTGTGATTGGCAATAACTATATATTTACGTTCCCATTTCTGGCACTTAGCTTCTAAAACTCTTGGAATTTCCTAAATGATGAGAGCAGGAAAGGTGTCTTTTGTTATGTTAATAAGGCAGCTTTTGGACTGCACCTAAGGATGGGAGCTGGTTGCCAGAGGAACTAACCACATGATTAGAGAGTTGAAACTTTCAGTCTCACCCACCCCTAACCTCAGGGGAGGGGAGTGGGTCTGAAGGTTGAGTTAATTGCTCATTTTCAATTATTTAATCAATCATGCCTGTGTAATGAAGCCTCCATAAAACCCCAAAAGGGCAGGGTTCAGGTTGCTTCTGGTGCTGGAAGAGTGGTGTTCCTGGAGAGAACATGGAGGCCCTATGCCCTATCCCATACCTTGCCTTGTGCATCTCTTCTGATGTAAGACAGGGCAAGTTTTCCCAGGTCTCACCACACTGAGAGAGAAGGGGTCCTTGACTGAGCTCAAGAAAGAATTCAAATGTATGCCTGAGTTAGAGTCAAAAGGAAAGTTTATTAGAGAAGGGGTAAGCTCCATAGACAAGGAGTGGTCTCTCTGAAGCAAAGTGAGAGAGCCTGAGGGACTCAGAGGGAGACAGAAAAATAGACAATGAGAGGGACCCCAAGTGTGTGGGGAATTCAGTTTACATATCATTCTTAGTTTGTATAAATTAGAGTATAAAAACTTTGTTTACCCATTTTCCTTTGATGATAAGGACATACAGTGTGAAAGATAAGAATATGTAGTGTGAAAGGCCTGCTGGCAATTCACAACCTTTGATCCATAGGTTCCCTAGGTTTTGGCCACAGGGAAGGAATGATTTTATCTTGTGTAGGGCCCGATTTAAAAACTCTGTTTTCCTATTTTCCCTTAAGGGTATGGGTTAATGGTTTATTAGTAATCTCAGCAGAAATCTTACTTTATTTTACAGGTTTCCTCATGGTCTGGCCATAGGGCTGGGTCAGCATATTGCAGTCTCTGAATATAGCTTGATTTAACATTTAGTTTTCTTGCCCCCTCTCATTATTTACCTCTGGCTGTTCCTGAGTTATATATTTTTATGATAAACCAGTAATCTAATAAGTAAAATGTTTCTCTGAATTCTGTGAATAATAAAACAATCAAACCCAAGGTGAAGGTCCTTGGACCTCTAATCTGTAACTTGTCAGAAGTGCAGAACCTAGACTTGTGATTTGCATCTGAATTGGAGGTTGTGGGGTTGGGGTGGGGGTTGGTCTTACAGGACTAAGCCCTTAACCTATGGGATCTGACACTGTCTCCAGGAGGAGAGTCAGAATTGAGTTGAATTGTCAGGCATCCAGGTGGTGCCAAAGAATTCCTCGGTGGTGTGGGAACCCTGCCACCAGCACCACCACCAAGAATTAGTATTGCTGACCAGAATCTTTAGATGCTTTTTAGAAAAAAAAATAATATATTCCATTCAGCTCCTTCATTCCAATGCCTTAGACATTACCACTTGTTCCTGCCACTGAGGTTCCTGAAGCTCCTTATAACCTGATTACCCATTTAACCAGTACTTATTGAGAGCCTACTATGTGCCTGGCCTTGTTGTAGGCTCTGGAAATTCAGCAGCAAAGCCTTACTCTCAGAGTTGACATTCATTTGGGGAAAGAGATAATAAAGAAGTAAACATGTCTGAGTAGAGTGAAAGAGTGAATAATACAAAATCCTGGGGAAGAGATTTTTTTGGCAAGCAAACAAAGTAGAAGAATGATTGGTGTGTGGTATAACAGCAAGGAGGGCAGACTGGTTAGATAAGGGTAAGAGAGATGAGGTCAGAATAGCGAAGGCCAGATGGTGTAGGGCCTGGTAGGGTTTTATTCTAGGTGTAATAAAAAGCTCTTGGTGTGTTTTGAGCAAGAGAGATACTTGAAATGACTTGTATTTGTACTAAATTGCTCTAGCAGCTTTATGGAAAATAGACTGTGGATCTTTTCTCTGATTCTGATTTAATAAACTCCAACAAATTAATTTTCCCTTCTAAATTAGCTGCAGTTGTAAAACAAAAACAAAACAAAACAAAAACTAATGTAACTAGAGAGGGGACTGTAGAGCAATGAGAAGTGTTTCATCAGATTTTATGAAAGACAGTGAAGAGCCCTATTCATATTCCAAACTAGGGAAATAGTGGCCCTGGGTATGTAGGACTCAGAGCCCTCCTCTCCTGGGTCTGGCTTCCCTAGGAAGCTGCTCCTTATTTGATATAGCCACGCCTACAATAGGAGACCTGAAGTAGGTGCTGCTGCCTCAGCCTCAGGCTGTTCTGAGAATCAGACACTCCCCTGGAACAATCGAGGTCCTGTTTTCAACCTAGATCACTAGTCCTGATTTCTCCCTCCTTCATCCCCAAGAGGGGACTTTGGTGTCCTCTGCCACCCATTGCTTCAGTTGAGGTCACCTCTGTCCTCTGCCACCCATTGCTTCAGTTGAGGTCACCTCTGTCACCTGAGATGTCCTCAGAATGGAAAGAGATCAGGCAAGGATAAAGTGGTTACAGATTGCACAAAATAGGTAATCACTAAGTAGTTGGACACCCACTCAATTTCACTGCCTCAGAGATAGCACAGTAATGGGCTGGCAAAAAACACTTCATAGAACAGTTTTCCAACCACTCTTGAAAAATGAGTAAAAATAAAGCAATTATGGCATAAGTAGGAAAACGAATGCTCATGGTAAAAACTCTAAAGAAAATGGTTTGCCATTCCTAGATTAAGTGTGTGAACAGATGTTAAATATGACATATCCTAACATGGGCCATGAAGTTAAAATAGCCTAACAACTATGGACTCTGCAGCCAAAATACATAGTTTCAAACTTCAAATCTTGGCTTGGCCATTTACTTAACTGCGTGACTGAGTAAGTTACTAAATCTCCCTGTGTCCCCATTTCCTGGTCTTTAAAATGAAGATAGTGAGTGTACCTACGTCATAGGGTTGCTGGGAGGATTAAATGAGTAATACATAGACAGGGTTTAGGTCACAGTCTGGCACACAGTTAGCACCAGGTAGGTGTTGGCTGTCACTGTTATTAATGACTGACCATACCATTATTACAAAGTACTTCCCTCCTTCAATTTCGCCATGACTTTTTAGCTGTGTCCTCCCCTGTCAATCATGTCCTATACAAAATGCTCTCATGTTTACCATCCCAAGTGAGTCTTAGGATGTCCCTGTGACACAAACAGGAGAACCTGATACTAATGTATATAAAGTCCACCCAAATATTTGTCCAAACAAGTGTTTAACTGAATCAGGAATCCTACTATCAAATAATTCAAATATCACATTACCTAATAGTAAATTTTGAAAAAAGAAAGAAATTAATGGTGTGTAGTTACAAAAATAGGTTTCTTCTATCTCTAATTCATGAGGAATTATAGCTACCGAGTCTAGTACAGTGAAACCATTCTAAATAAATGCAATTCATTTAATTTAGCATGAGGTGGCGCCAAAGAATGCTTTAATCTATGATTCCATGCAATTCAGGGTGTTCCACCCTCACTAGAAAGGTCTAGGAATACAGCAAGAGCTTCCATGTTAACTTTGGAATTTCCAAGGAGCCTCAGCTGTCAGCAGATTCCTTGAACCTTCTGTGTCCAACCTTATGAAATTGTTTCATCCTGAGTAAGATCAGGAAAGTTCTACAAAAGAGTGCCTAAAAGCAACCTTCTGTTGTACTGATGTTAAGTCAGGACGTGTATGTTTAAGACCTGCCAGGAAGCTGTGTTTTTCCTTTGTTTCTTTGGTTTCATTTCTGGTAAACATAAGTAACACATATACAGTGTAGGACAGCCATCTAATTTTAAATACTAGGAAAAGATAATCATGTATAATACCACAACTCAGAGGTAATCATTAACCTCCTGCCCAAAATTTCAGCCTCTCAAATTCTCTATTTCTGTCCAAAGTATCAATATTTTCCAGTTGGCTAAATGAACAACATTGAAGTATTTTATTCTTCCTCAACAACAATAATAATATCCACCTTTCGCTTAATTGTCTTAAAAGTGTTTAACCATCAGAGAGCTGTTGCACAACGTGAATATACTTAATACTACTGACCTATACACTAAGTTGGTACATGTAAGATGGTAAATTTTATGTTATGTGTTTTTTTTACCACAATTTATTTTTTTTTAATTTTTAAAAAGAAAAAGAGAATAAACTAAAAAAGTATTTAATCGTTAACATTTTGGTGCATTTAGTTCAAATTGATTAGTGGAAAGCATCAAGGAGACACACAGGAAGATACAATGAAGAAAAAGCAGTCCTGTCCATAGTATAGACAGGCAGGAGAAAATGGACCAACAAGCCAGCTCATGCTAAGGAAATAAATTTTAAAAATCTATGACTGTGCGAGTCACTGGGCATGTGTTCTAAGGAACACACACCACACCTAGTGCTATGGATAATATGAGGGCAAGATAGATGTGGATGATGAGAGTAGACTTTCGACTTCAACTTCGCTAATGACTTGGCTACAGGGTCCATGCTACCCTGAGCACTTCTTTAGGAGGTCAGATGGTGAGCAAAAACTGGAAGAGTCTTCGGTTAGTCTTTGACACCCACAAGAAATATTGGATATTTAAGATGTGGGGAAATAATGAGAAAAAAAAGTGAACTAGTTGCTTTTTGAAATTCTACCTGGATTTCAAGCTGGAGAAGAGATGGGGGATTTGTATAATTGGCTTTAACAGCTGGAAGTCGTACCAACATGAGATTATGAAATCAGCAAAGCTCCAGAGGCAGACTGCATGGGTTCAAACCCTGGCCCTGCCACTCACTAGGCGTGTGACTAGCTATGTAAATTACTTCATCTTTATGTTCCCTGCTATCCCCCTTTGTAAAGTGGGAATGATAATGGTAATAGAAGTAGTTATCTCATAGAACTGATAAGTAAATTAAATGAATTAATATGTATAAAGCTCTTAGTTATGGCATTTGACATACAGAAAGCACCCGATAAGTGGTATCTATTAATACAGATTTTGGAGGGCCTTGAAAATTAATCTGAAAAGTTTGAGTGGAAAGCAGCAAGGAGACACACTCAGAAAGATAGTATGAAGAAAAAGCATAATAGAAGATTAATGTGTTGTCATAGAATGGACTGGAGGGAAACAGGAGAAATACACACTCTCCGTAAACTGGACCTTCGGAGGTTTAGCCTGTGGTGGTGCCGTAGAGAGCAATGTATGGGAGAAATTAATTGGTTACCATGAGGAACAAATGTTATAGGATTTAGAAGTAGAAAGATAACCCTGAGTTACTTGGATCTGGATGTGGCTCCACTAGCTACAGGATCTTAGGCGAGTCACCAAGTCTCCCCTCCCAACCTCTAATTATTCCTCTATCAGTTTGGAGAACATATTCAATGCCTCCCTTAAAAATTGTTAGGAGAAGAAAATTGTGTGGTATGCAGGAAAATAGTTTCAAAACAATAGAAGTATTAAGATGTCTTACTACTTGTAGGTTACCTATTTTGTGCAATCGGTAACTGTTTTGTTCTTGCCTGATCTCTTTCAATTCTAAGAACATCTCAGGTGACAGAAGTGATCTCAACTGAAGCAAAAGGTGACAGAGGACACCAAAGCCCCTGGGGATAAATGATGGATATTATTACTGTTTTTGTTAGGAAAAAAATCAAATGCCTCAAAGGTGATTTTAGCCAACTGGAAAATATTGACAAAAATTTCAAACAGAAATAAGGTATTTGGGAGGCTGAAATTTCAGGGAGGGCTATGGAATAAAAGTGTTTGGAAGACTAAAGCTAAAGAGCTGGATTTAAAACATTTGATAGTCACCTACATTGGAATTAAATGAAGACTTTAAAATGTGCTATAAATATGACATAACCAAAAGATTCACTAGAAAATACCAAAACATAAATGTACCACCCAAAACATTAAAAGAGCTAAACTTCTCTGTTAAAATTGAAAGGATCATGGAAAGGATTTTTTTATTTTTTAATTCCATCATTTGTTGCCTTGAAGAGACATAATTAAAAACAAATTGAATCACTCAAAGTACAGGCTGATTTCTGGTTAAACAAATAGACTGATCCCAAACATTTATCGCCTTCCAATTCAAGTCCTCACTAAAATGTCAGTAAGCGAAGATAAGCTACAAATCTATCATAAGGACAAAGAGAATAGAAGAGGAGATATCAGTAGATGTAACAAATTTTTATAAGACAAAAAGCAGGTTGTCTTAGCAAAGGGAAGAGAGCTGTGGAAACTCTGTATAAGGGGACCCCAAGAAAAAGCAAACTGATTTGTCTTGTAGAACCATTGAAAAGCTTAAGATTTGGAGGCACCAGGAGCCACAGAAGGTGAGAGATTGCTGTAAAGTTCTCAAAACAGAGAATTGGTTTAAAGTCCATACGTGGAGCATCAGACCACCACCTCCCCCACCCTCCCATCCCCTGCCCCAACTCCTCATCCACATGGTGGTGATTCAAAGTGTCTGTAGGTGGTGGGGAGGAAGTGGAGCGGGGGACACCTGCCTGGGCAAGATGTAGTTATGCTTTCATGTTGTTTCTAAAATAGTCAGAGGGACCTGTGCATTGAAGGAGTGGCTTCAAGACTGAAGATCAACACTACCAACCTTATTTTCCCAAAGGGACGTGAGAAATGGGAAAGAGCTCCATTCCCTAAAGCAGTCTGAAAGGGTGCCCCAGCTCTGTGAGTGCAATCCTCTCTCCACCCAGTCCCAAAACCGAGGAGTAAAACTTCTCAAACATTCAGAGGAAGGAGGAGGAGAAAAGAAGATCTCATATGCAGAGGGTTGAAAACAGCAAAACTCCACGCTGTTGTTGAGCATTGGTTTGAATGCACACACGAGTGGCAGTTGACTAACTACCCCTTTGAATGATCTGACGTTTCCACCTTAATGATCACAAACTAACAGCAGCCCAAAGAAGAGAGTCACCCCTGATTTTGGTTTGTGACTCAAACTCAAAAACTGAAACTTGGAGACAGAAAAAGAAAGGTGGGAACCTACCACCCCTACAGCAACCTGAAAGACCGGGTGTGGCTCTTTTTCAGAAGTAAAACAATCTGAGAAGAGGAAAGGTAATTGTCTGCTTCCCATGTTCTCCTTACCCTTCTTATGTTGGTTAAAACACTAGAAAATAATTGGTGACTTTAGCTTTACCTGTAATCCTACTATTTGCTATGTCATCAGGCAAGTGCTAATTTTTTTGTGACTCAACAATAAAATATACATGACAATATGCAAAGGTGTATAGTCACTAACAAGACAAACTCCCTAATGTAAGACAGCATTGGACTCAAATCCCAGTGCCTCCCTACTTATTAGCTAGATGGTCCTAGGCCATTCAGTACTTAACCTCTCTAAATCTCAGTTTACTTATCTATAGAATGGTTATAATAGTATAGATACCATAGAGTCATTGCGGGGATCCAATGAAATTATATGTATAGCAGGGCTTTTAGAAAAAACGAAACTTCATTACATATAAGGTTCTGTATTAGTTTCCTATGGCAGCTATAAAAAATTACCACATGTTTGGGGGCTGAAACAACACATTCATTCTCTTGCAGTTCTGAAGGTCAGAAGTCTGAAATTGGTTTCTTGGAGCCATATCAACCTGTCAGCAGGGCAGTATGCCCACGAGAGGCTCCAGGGGTGAATCCATTTCCTTGCCTTTTCCAGACTCCTTCATCTTTAAGGCCTGCAGTGTAGCATTTTGCATCAGTACCAACTTGCCTTCTTCTGTGTCAAATCTGCCCCTGCCTCTTTCTCAAAAGGACAGTGGTGACTGCATTTAGAGCTCACCTGGATACCAGAATAATCTCCCCATTTAAAGATCATTTAACTTAATCACACCTGCGAAGACTTTCTTGCCATATAAAATTACATTCCCAGATTTCAGAGATCAGGACCTAGATATCTTTGGGGCCATTATTCAGCTTACCACAGGTTCTACCTACAAATTATGCTTTGGAGAGGAGGAGAGTCCAATGATTTTCTTTTAAACTCATCAAGTATATTGAACATAAAGTGCCTCTGTCAGCCAGGCTCTCTCATACCCTACTTCACCCTGGGTTATAACCAACTGCATGGGAAGATAGTTCTGTCCTGGCTACAACAAGCCAGAAAAGGAAGTTTCACAAGCCACCCTATCATAAGATTGTCACCCTATCTTCACAAAGCCTGGGAAAAGGGCCCCAACTGACCTAGAGAATCTCCATAGGTATTGCTCTGTCACCTGTGCCTTGCCTGCCCAGCTGGGCCTATTTGCTAACTCCAAGAGTATAAAGGCAGACAGTGGAACTCCAACAGAGGTACGAGAAGGTTTCTCCCCTCTGGAGTACAAACTCAGAAGCCAACCAATGCCATCACCAAAGGTGGAGACTACACACTCTCTTCTCCCTTGGCCACGGGTAGGGGTATCAGGCCCTCTGGATAAAGTGCTCCCTTTTAGACAACACCATCTGGCATGGTTCCCTGTCATCATTAATTGCAGATTTTTGTTTTTAATTGGGCGAGGCTTATGTTATGTAATTCCCAAGCCATGTGGTTCTCAAGTATTTCACTTGGCTATAGCTTATAGACTTGGCAATTCACTCAGTATATGTGATTTGGTCTACAAGCAAGAGAATCAGGAATCAAAGGAATCAACATTTGTTGAGAGCCTACTATGCTCCAGGCACTATGCCAACTGCTTTACTTTACTTACTTGTTCTTGCAACAAACATATTATGCAAGTGAGGAAATTGGAGCTCAGCTAGGTTAAAGGCTAAATTACTTTCTTGAATTCATAAAGTTAATTAAAGGCTGAGTTTGGAGCCATACTAGGGGGTGTCTGACCCTTCAACCATTGTTTTCCCACTGTACCTCTCCACCTAAGAGGAGAGATGGAAAGCACCCAACCACAGTCATGACTCAGTGGTTTGTTTTGGAGTTTCACAATTAGTGGCAGCAGGTTATTCCTTAGTACAGTCTTATAATCCTAGCCACCAAATCGACAGATAAATGACAAGTAAATAGCACAAGATTGAGAAATTGCTCAGCGAACTAAATCTAATATTATTCTGCTTTGTATGCCTAATCGATTTCCCTATGGGCCAGTGGTCTCCAATACTTTTTGATTGTGCATCCTAGGCAGTAAAAATCTGTTGAACACACACCATCAACAATGTATATTTATTTTTTATAAAGTACATACAGGCACTACTCATTAAAAAAAAAAGTGAACATTTATAATGTGATATTTTAGCAACTAGAAGTTCTAATATTTTCTTTCCACATTTGAATAGGTCAGCCTGTGTCAATGCTGTATGAAAACCACAGTCGTGTGCAGTGACTGTTGAGATGCAAACCCACTACTATATATAAGACTCATTCATTGACATCTAAGAAAACCCCAGCAATGGTTAGAAATGCCTAATAAAAACTTACTACTCCTATAGCCAACAAACTCAGATGACTTTGCGGCCTCTTCCATGTGGCCAAACGAAACCCTCCTAGACCCTTTCATGCCCAAGTGGTGCTAGGGTGCCCGGGCACATTCGCCTAGCTCCTGTGTAAATGCTCTGATTCTCATAGTTATCATGTTCAAGAATGGTCCTGAACTGAGGAATATACCATAGAAACTCAGACTTTTGCTTAAACTTTGGTCATGAAGAACTTTCCCTGAATTTGAAGTGGAGAGTAGGTCAAATCTTTATTTCTATATTGTAGGAGATTTTTTGGTTACAAAAAAGCATCCATTCTCTACCACACTGAGTCTAATTTAGGTTTTCTTGTCAGGAACAATTACTGCTGGCTTTGTCTGTCCTGTGGGATGTCTAAAGCCCTTCTCCCTGAGTGAGGAGGCTTTCTGCAATGTCATTGTAAGTACCCCTTCTCAATGGCTTGTCTGAGCTAAAGAGAGAGCCTGGCCTGGCGTGGTGGCCCCATTAACAAGTATTTCTCTCTTCTGGACCACAGATGAGTCCAAATAAACCCAGTATACTGGACAAAGCAGTTCCTGCAGTATGTGTGGTCTTGGGGAATGAGAGAATGGTGAAAGAAAAGGGCAATTGTCTGGGGAGGCCTGTTCAAGGAGGTAATCAAACAAGGAGAGTCTGAGATAAGTATCACAAGTCACGGTTCAAATGAGAAGGCTTAAAGAACCTGGGGATTCTAGCAGAGCTGAAACTTCCTGAGCCATCTGGCCAAATACCTGAGAGGAGGGATGTTCCCTACAGTTGGCTTTTCTAAGCTCACTGAGACACTGGGGAAAGAAGACCAACTCCAAGTTGAAATGCCCTGGCTGTCAAACTTTACTGGGTCCAAAATCACAATCGCCTGGGGACTTTGTTAAAAATGAGATTCTAATTCAGCGGATTTGGGGGAAGACCATGGGCCAAAGACTATAAATCTGAATTTTTAACAAGAATACCTCCAAGTATTCTGACGCGGGTACTCCATGGATCAGATTTTAAGAAGTTCTGAAATAAGTTATAGCAATGCTCAAGTTACCAGGCTACCATTGGAAAAGTAGTTCTCTGAGTTTAAATGATGTACATGTAAATAAATTATGTAAACAATCATATTAGTTAATGTATGCTATGTACTTTTTCTTACTTAAAGAGATATCCCAAAATCATCCCATGTTGAATTAAGTGCTATCGATAAAAAATCCAGAACTAGGAGGCCTGGAGTGCAATGGATGACCAGACAATAGCAATTATGATTCCCTCTTACTGGTGGGGTGCAGGAACATAAAATACCTTCTATGCATTGTCTTACAAAAATTATGTCATAGGTCACATAATTGAGTTTATATTATTTCTGTATTAGTCTCTAGTATTATATTATATAGAGAGAATTTTTTTCATAATTCGTGGCTCAAAAGCAATACAAACATTTCTGTAACATTAGAGTCAGGCTTAATGTTTTAAGACTTCAAGAGAAAAGACCATTATAGGGTTGCCAGATCTTACAACAAGCATGAAAAGCACAAGACTTCAAAATAAGAAGAGAAGCACTGAGTTGATAGTAAACATACTGTTGTAAAGCGAAAGATAGTGGTGAAATCAGTCTGGAAATGTGGATTTACTGATTTGAAAGAGTGTTTGCTTCATTTCTAGTGCAGTGATACCCAATGATGAAGAGACGCATTAGGATTCAGCAGTAACGAAAGATTTGGGCTTCATGTTTCATGGATGTTAAAGGAGAAGGTTCTGAGGATAAAGAGTAAACCTCCACCATGCCTTTTTGTCATGTTCTGCTCATTGTTACAGGGATATGGTATTAATTGTAATACTGATTCCTGATGAAATTCAGTTTGTTTCCCTATTGCTTTCTCTATACTAATATTCTATGAACGATTTGATTTAATTGTTCACAAGACCATGATATTGGCATTTCTTCCAATGCAATAATTTACTGCTATACTCTGTGTTAGCTTTTACTGAAATATTTGGTTGGCTACATAACTCCTGTATAGAAGTTCATTCAAATTTATTTTGTGTTGTCACTTGCTTTGTGCCCGTTTTTATTGATATATTTACTCTGATTAGACTATGCAGAAATTTATTCTAACGTATTCCATACTATAACTCACTTGTTAGTACTAGCATTTAATAAAATACTCTCATTATTTGCTTTTACAAAACAACATGTAGGGTAGGGAACTTAGTTTACCAGTTTGTGTGATGTTTTACTCTCTTCTAGGTACAAATATTCTATGGTACTTAATATATTTCTTTAGAATTATGCATTTTTATTTTTCCAAGGTTAGTAGAATATTATTGTTACATACTCTATCTTGTAAACAAAACTATATTTCTCTTACAAAAGCCACTTTAAGATCACTTTTAATACAAGTTTAGAGATCGATATATTATTGGGTGTTTCCTATGTTGCAAGTGGTCTTATGTGAGTTGTTTTATTTAATTCTTATGGCAACCCTAAGAGGTAGGTACTGTTGTCATCCCTATTTTGTATGTGGTGGAACTAAGACTCCATGAGAGGACATGCCTGGTCCAGGTGACACAGCAGGTAAGTGGGCTTGGAGAGAGAACCAGGACTCCTCCAGCTCTGCCCCTATCTGCACAATCTCATCTGCCCCAAGGGGACCCTCTTGGTTTCTACTGTGTACATTGGCCAAAAAAAGGAGCAGATGGAAAGCTGAGATTTCCATGCCTTGTGATATCAACAGTGAGTAGAAAGAGTCACAAACAGGAGTCAGACCATTTAGGTTCTACTTCTGCCTCCAACTCCATACTAGTGACCAAGGGAGACCAGACAAGTCATTACTTTCCCTTGTCTTGAGTTTCTTCAGAGTATAAAATAAGCAGGTTGACTGAATAATCATTGAGGGCTTGCCAGTTCTAAATGCTAGTAATGAACTTCCTTTACATGTCTGTAGGTTCAGGAAAGAGGTGTTGGAAAGCCAAACTTCTTGTAAGCCTGTTCAGTTCTATCTTTATGACATTCAGACGCCCTATGCTTTATTCAGCACTTACTTTACATCACACATCAGACATTCTCTCATTAAATCCCCCAAGGAACTTTAAGTGGCCAATAGTATTATTTCCAGTTTACCAGAAAGGAGATTGAGTCTCCAAAAAGATAACTAACTTATCTAAAGATACAACCAGTAAGTAGTAGAAATAGGAGTGGAATCCAGGGTTACCTTCCCCCAAAGCCTCTGTAGTGAACCACCACACCTCCTGCCTCTTCCAGCCATCCTATGGAAGGATCCAAAAGAGAGATGAGGGAGATGGAACACACTGACTGGGGGCTTTCGCTCTTCTCAGACTGTAGCTATACAATTCTGGAACAGGAATGTGTATAAAGTATGAGTCGTAATTTCTCCAACTGCCCTACTTGCTTCCTCTTCCACCCTGTAAGGTGGCTAAGACTAAATGATTATGGACTATCAGATAGAATGCAGCACAGAGGACTTAGAAGACCTGGCTTCTGCTCTGGCTCTACCACTTATACGGTTTGAGCAAGCACAGATACTCTGAAAGAAATCAGTAAAAAAGGATTGAGAATACTTTCTCTGCCTGTCTCACAGGGCTGCTATGAAAATCAAATTCATTCATTTATTTATTCACCCATTAAACAAACATTTGTTGAATGGCTAACATGTAAAAGGTACTATCCTGGATGCTGGTAATAAAATGAACAAAATAGGTAAGACTCTGCCCTCATGGAGCTTATATTCTAATAAAGGCAAACTAACAAAAAAATGTGAACAAATAAACAGGTTAATTTCAGACTAAGATAAATATCATAGCTGCAGTAAATAGCAACTAGGAGGAGGGAGGCTATTTTAGATGAGGATGGGGGAGAGGACCAGGAAGGAATCTGGAAAAATGACATTTAATCGAAGCCCTAAAGCATGGGAAACAGCTAGCCATTTAAAGAGCATTCAAGGCAGAGAGAATAATAAGTGCAAAGGTTCCAGGTGAGGTCAGCTGGGCGTGTTTGAGGAAGACGAGGAAGGCTAGTGCAGCTAGAGTACAATGAGCAAAGGGCAAGAGGTGGAAACAAGGAAGAAGAGGCATGTAAGGAGTTTATTTTAAGAGCAAAGGAGGGTATTAAAGGGTTTGAATCTAACTGGTGACATGATCTGGATAATTTTTAAAAGAGATTTTTATGGCTGGTGTGTGGAGAATAGATTGGAGGTGGAGGGGAGAGACAGTGGTGACCCAGAAGCCGAGGTTGAAGGCTACTGCTGGAGCCCAGCAGAGGGACAATGTTGGCTTAGGCCTGGGTGAGGCTGGATTGCAGTGGAGAGGTGGTGTGCAAAGGAAAGGGCAGGATCAAGGAATCAAGGATGACAAATAATACACAAATGCTCAGATTGCTCAGATGTAATGCACTGTCCCAAGCTAAAGAATTATCAGATTATGGCTTCCTGGGTGGTGGCAGGAAGTGTCAGATGGCAGAGAACATTCTTGTTGAGAAAGAGGTAGAAGTACAAAAAAGTCTGACCCTGCTATACGGAAATTCTATTTCAAGAGTTTGAAAAGAGGAGCCTGACCAATTCTCAAACCGTTTATAGCTATTGTTATATTTTATTATTTCACTAATGTTCTTTTTTTATTGTAAAAAACACATAACATTAAATTTACCTCTTAACTATTTTGAAACTGACAGTTCAGTGGTATTAAATATATTCACATTGTTGTGCCAACAGATCTCCAGAACTTTTCATCTTGCAAAACTGAAACTCTATACCCATTAAACACTAATTCCCCACTTCTCTCTCCCATTTATATCTTATTTTGAACATAGATCCACACAACCTAATTCATTCTCCACAACCTTAAGCTTCATTCCTTGGTATTTGTCCTTCATATTTGATAATGGCATTGTCCAAAATATCCAACTTAATTGGATTTTGTTTTCAAAGAATTTGACTCATTAAATTAAAAAGCTATGCAGTCTAGTGCCACAAGGGAACATTCTCTGGTATCTATGACTTGGTGTTTTTCAACATGGTGGTATTAGCATGTTGGGTGGGACCATTCTTTCCTGTGCTGTACTCTCTATGCAGTCAGCCCAGGACGTTTAGTATCCCTACACTGCCCCACTCCCCACTAAATGCCAGTAGTACACCCAACCATTGTGACAACCAAACATTTCCAAACACCCCTTGGAGAGTATTGATCCATCCCGGCAGAGATCCACAGGTTGTGCACTTATCAGGACCCCTTGACTCTAGGGCATCTCATCTATCATAGTCACGTGACCTGATTCAATTATGTCATCACAAGTCCATGATGCTGACATGGTTCCAGCTATTTATTTTACAAGAAATTATTGTGTTTTCCCACACTCTTTTCTCCTACAAGCATCAGCCTGAACTTTTTTGGCCAATTCCCTTGGGCTCACACTTCTTTGAAGTAATTGTTATTAAATGAGAAGGTCTTAATCAGAGAGTCCTGCTCTGCTTGCTCACTTGCTCACTCAGTTCCTGCTACCACTTGTGCTTTTTATTTCCTCATGTAGACCCAAAGAAGGGTGTGTCCAGAAGCAAAGAGTGTGCCAGGAAGGGGCAGGGTTAGAGAGGTTGCATGCCGAATGGCTGTTTCAAAAAGGGAGGACCTGGGTAGGGGCCATCACCACCATCACACCATTGGTGCAGGCTCCCTTTTGGGGAAAAAGGCATTGGCTTGAAGAATAGTCCAACTGAATGTGTGTGTGGGTAGGGGGGCGGATAGAGAGAGAGAGAGAGAGAGAGAGAGAGAGAGAGAGAGAGCAGCAACTTTTATCAGACAAAATATAAATGAATCACTCCTTCCCAGCTGGTCTCTCTGGTTTTTCTGGCATTGGGTAGTTTGATCTGATAGTAAGAACCAGGAATAGAGTACCTCCTGCCTCTGCCTCTACTTCATAGTAAGGCTTTCTTCTTCTTGTATTAAATTTATTACTCACCAAAGTAAGCCACAGTCACCAAACTTGATAATTGACTTCTCTGAGATCCTCCCAGAGAAAGGAGCATATATTACATAGCATGGAATTATGAAATTTATGTCACCTCTGACTATGTACTTTTACTTCCTGTAAGTGATGACAAGTTGTATGTATCATGTAATGATGGGATTGCATTATCTGCTTCTTGTTATGACAAGACAGACAATTGCCCCATTTTCACTGAAAGCTACAAAGCTAAGGTGTGCAGCAGATTGTGTATCTTTTTATTTATTTTTTTCCTAGCTTAAACATCAGTTTACAGTAACATAATCTTGAAGTCTCATGAGGAGAAAAGCAATTTGGACATCCCCACTGTAACTTGATACACAGACTCCGTTGAATGCAACAGACACCTCATGTTACTGTCTTATCGATCCTGGAAACACCTGATAGATGCCTCATCTCCTCTCCATTCTGCTTCTGAGCATCTCTCTTTACACCCTTTTTTTCATCCTCTCCACCAGACTCAGATGGAGAATGTATTTCTTCCTTTCCCACCTGCTCTCTCCACCACTGTCTGTCAGCTGAATTCTCTCTCTAGAGCTTCTTTACTCCCTCCTAATTCACTGGCTCTTTCTTCTGTCTCCCCTCTGAAACAAGCCTCCTCTGTCCTAGAAATAAAATAAAGCAAACAAAAAACCTTGGCTAAGCTGCTCCATTAGTTAACTAGCCTGTTCCTTTCCTTCCTCTCTCTGCCAAACATATTCTCCACCCACTGCTTCCACTTTTGAATCATCCATTCACTTTAGTTCCACCTCCAGAGTTCTGATGAATCTACATTCTCCAGTGATGTTTACCTTGTCTTTCTGCTGTTCTCTGCAGCTGGCTATCCACTTTTTGAAAGGTTCTCTTTCTCTTTGAATTCCAAAAGACTTTTCTAATCAATCTTCCCATCTCTGTTTTCTTTATTCTCTGCAACTACTCCCCCCTCATCTACACTCAGGTAGGTAGGTCTTCAACTGCTCAATTCTTGCCTTGCAGGGCATTTGTAAACAGCTGTGCCTTCCTGAGAGAATGCCCCAGTTTCACAGACTTTGCTTCCTGAGCTGCAGCAGGTGGAGACTGGATGTCTGGCAAGTGAAAAAGGCCTGATTTATTCGCAGTCATGTTCCCCCTGTCATTCCTGTCCCTCAGCCCATCACTCACTCTACTATTACAGACTTAGCTTTCTCTTCAGATCATCACATTGTTCATCTTGGTAGCACATTTTACATCTTGGATCCTGAGCTTTCGCCTGAGGTCTACTCTACATTTTAATTGCCTCCTAAATATTTCCCCTTGATTCTCTTATCATCACCTTAAACTCAAAGCCTAAAAATAAATGTACTTACCCCTGAGGATCGTGTTGGGAGGGGAGGGGGGCAGTGGGGCAGGAGACATGGTATTCTTTCTGACTTACAGATTTCTGTCAATGATAACATCGCTCAATTTGTGAGTCTCAAAATTTCAGTATTTTTGCTTCCTCATCCTTTTCTAGTTACCAAGCCCTCTTAATTCTTCCTCCATATTTCTCTTTTCTTTCCTTTCTATTTCCACCTTCAGAAATTTGATTTCTATATCTCATCTGCCACTAGATTAATCTTTAAAAGACCCTGCTCACAAACATTTATTGCCTGTAATAATCAGGTGTCAAATAAAAATCAAATGAAAATCCCAAATCAAACTGACAAGTTAAAAAAAAATGTTTTGCAAACTCACAAATATAGTGGACAATTTGGTGACAGACAGAGGGGAGGGGTGTTGGGAGCTGGGAGAATGGATGGAGGGTTAAAGAAGTACAAATGAGTAGTTGATAGTTGGTCACGGGGATAGGGAGCATGGCAGAGGGAGTGCAGTTAGCATTATATAATGGCTAGATGGAGGGCCAGAGAAGGGAAGGAGCAATTCGGGGGATCATTTTATGAACTACATAGATGTCTAACTAATGTAGTATATACTTGAAACTAATTTAAATAAATAAATTTTAAAAAATGTTTTGGCCCATACCTAACTGAAAGATCAAGGGTATCTGCCTTCAAGCATGGTTGGATCTAGGTACTTAAGCGATGTCACTGGGGATCTTTCTCCCTCCATCTCTTGGCTATGAGTTGGTTTCACTCCTAGGCACATTCCTCCTAAATGTGACAAAATAGTCACCACTATCTGCAGACTCATACTGAAGAAATGTAGCATTGTTAGCAAAAAGAGAGTATTCTTCCTCAATCCTCCCACAGAAATCCTGGCTCTGATTGTAAGACCTGGGTCATGGACCCATCCCTAGAGCCTGGAGTGATATCAAACCACCCAATCTACCTAGATTAAAAGTGAGAAAAAGCTTGGTTCCTGGAGAAATGAGGAAATAGGTTCCGGGTAGGTAAAGGCAACAGATGTCCAATACACTCTCCAATGGCTATATAATATAGTTAAATTCCCTTAGTCTGACATTCTGGATCCTGTACCCTAATGTGGCCTAAAACTTCTCTTCCTATTTTCTCACCCCTTATTCAAAGCAAGCTTTTCACTTGAGCCAATCATTTTTCCCAGCTTTATTAAAGTAGAATTGACATATGACAATGTATAAGTATTTTACAAAAATAATATAAAAATTTATTGTAACAGTCTCAGAGTAAACTTCTGATTTTCATTTGATTTAAAATCAATCTTGTGCTCACTTTAGTACTACATATACTAAAATCAGCCTCTAGTCATTTTGTAAACATCACACATTTAACTCACTAATATATATCTTAACGTATAGTATGGTATAGCGGTAAATTGAGTTGGTGCTAAAGCTAGACTGTCTGGTTCAAATCATGGGTCCACCACCCATTAACTTTTAACCTTAGGCAAGGTACTCAAACTTTTGTGCCTCACCTCTAAAATGGAAATAGTGAGTAACCAGTTCACAGGGTTGTTGCAAGTTAATACATAGAAAGCATAGGCATGTAGTAATGAGTCAGTGAATGTTAGGTACCACTGTTATTAGTACAAATATTAAAGAAGGAAGATAATATATCACATTTCAGAAAGATTGACTGATGCTGAGTTAAAATACAATGCCCTAAGTAACTAACTGTAATATTCTAATTCTTGTTTACTAAATGACGTTCTCCTAAACAATAAATACCTATATTGGCATGAAAATTTAATATTTTATTTCAGAGACATAGATTTCTTGTTGGTTTTTGCATGCAAACATTGAGACAAGCAGGACCTTTTGCTACATATGTGTAAGAGGATATATGCGTGTATAGGTGTTGTTTTAGGGGATGGGTACATATCAGAGAGTCTCATGGCAGAGTTCCATGTGATTCTACAGTAAGGTTTTTCTACTCTGATGATTGAAACCATACTTGATAGCACTTCAAGACAATCACATTTGATAACACGGTGAATTTTCTGAAGCTTCGTTATTATAAGAAGCAAAGATGTCAAATATCTACATTACTTTTTAACAAAAGAATAAGTAACAGTTATCCATAAATATTGGTAGGATGGATTACATACTATGATCATTTACAGTACTGCCTCATTCTACAAAAATATTAATAATAGCTAACATTTACTAAGAACTAAATATGCATTAGGCATAGTTCTAAGTGCTTTACATGTATTTTTCCATTCTACACAACAACCCTGTGAAGTAGATATTATTACTACCCTCATTTTATGGATGTTCTGAGAAGTTAAGTAATTTGTTCAACATCATGCAGTAGTTCTGAAGGCAGGATTCAAAACCATGCGGTCCAATTTCTGAGCCCATCTCATCATGTTGCAAAGAGATAAATTATAAAGCAGCTCTTCACTTTCCAAAAAAAAGTTTCTAAGAAAAAGTTTTATCAGCATATCCTAATACTTTTAAAATTATATAATTTATAAAGTTCTGTATCACACATGTCTCAAGAACATATAATATGCCTAAGATGGTTTTTATTAGTTCACTCTGGGAAAATGGCATACTATTCTCCTTTTAAAATAATTTTCAACTTCAAGTTATATAGTCAAATGCCATTAAATCAACCTATACATGGGTATTTATTTACTATACCTGAAAGATAAGTGTAAAAATACACAAACCTAAAAATATGATTATTTGGAGATGTTTATATATATTTAACATAGTTTCCTATGCTAGAGAATACTGCAGGGTACAAAAACAATTTCAAAAGACTAAGATTAGTACCTTCAAAAAAAAAAAAAGATAAAATAGTGAATCTATGAAATGAAAACAGGATGATGGATATATATCAGATATATCAGATATATGATATACATATTATATATATGTAATACATATATAGAGCAGAAGAAATGTTTAAAGATATTACAAAGGAAATGCTTTAGGGATCTGTTTTCCTCTTGGACACCAAATAAAGAATGTCATTTTTAACATTCACGTTTGAAATGCTTCCAGGAACTGAAATGAGGAAACACCATAAAGCGGCACAGATCAGACCTAAATCTGGGCTATGAGTTCTTTCCAGTTCCAGGAAGTACTGGAAATTTATATCAGAATCACATATTTATCTTTAATGAAGTTTATAGTAAAGTATACATATAGACCTTTCATTCTAGGGTAGATTTAATCAAACATAAAGGCCTTTATATTGTTTTCATAAAATCCCAAGATGAAAACTTTTTTGAGGGGCTAGTATAGACCTGTGTCAGGATAAATTTTTTTAATTTTTATTTCTCCCCCTCCAGTCTCAAGCAAGAAGAAAAGTTCTTTGAAACTTCTAACCTTAGGAATTTTTACAGAGCTGAAAACATATACATATAAAGTCAAAGTTGCTCTGGTCTTTTGAAAAATCTAACTCTAGAAAAGACATAACCCTGGGTATCTCGGAGAGAAAGAGGAGAGAGGAAAGCATTCTTAAAATCAAAAAAGAGAGAAAGCCGAGATTCTAGGAGATTGAACAGTAGACAGAAGTCAATGAGTTCTCTGGAGCACCAGAGACCTGTTGCATAGCAGTGTCAGCTTATAGTGCTCCTAAGGAGGACAGACCCCAAAGCCTCCCCCAAGACTCTTCTTCCCTAGGCATGGTCTGGAAGCAGCTAATTCTTCCAACCAAGCTGGTGAGACGCCGGCATGTTAGCAGAAACAAGAGTGAGCTTATGGTCACTGACCAAAGCATTCAGTATCTCCCCAAAATTTGAGCACAGTCCCGTGGCCAGAGCCAATAAAGACATAACTTCCTTACCTGTTCTGCAGGACTGGGGCTCAGAGCCAGATTTCAGTAGATTTAAGGAAAATAAAGAAATGTGATATTTCTTATACAGATGTTTGTGAACTGAAATTCATTCCTACAACAGATCAGTATCTGGAATGGATACTACCACATTTCATACACAGTTTTGCTCCTCAGAGAGGATAAGCTCAGATATTCATCCTGTCTTACAAAATGATGTCTTAACAGGTTGAAATGAATAAGTAGAGTGGAAAGGTTTTTAAAAATTATTTATTGGGAGCAGTTATCATCCCATTTCTGACTGATTAGGAAATGTTATCTAGTGAATTAAGCTTCAAATTATGGAAAGATGGTAATAGAGGAAAAATTGGTACATTGGTATAGTTTATTAACTTTGATAGTTCAAATATGGAATACACCTGTGCTCACAGTATACATCAAGACTCTTCAACAGACTTGCTTAAGAGTTATAAAAGTAAAATATTTGCCTCTTAGAAAGATCCTCCCAAAACATTTAAAAACTAGTTCACAGTCTCCGCTTATCCCTCATTGCTTAATAACAATGTAAAGGAATGTAAGGTATATTCTACATGGGTTAATTATTAGATTTTATTTATTTTGATCCATATGGAATCACTGGTATAATTGTTAAAATCTACATTGGAAAATCAAATATTTCAGTTAATGTTTTCAAGCCTTTTTAATTTTAAAATTCACAGTTAGGGAGTCTATTAACATAGCAAGAAATTTAAGATACCGCATTAGAACAAAAGATAAGATATGAGATATTGTCTCTTGATCTAAAATGAAATGGATTTTTTGCTCAAATCAGGAGATGCATTAATGATAATCTGTTCATTGCATATGAACCAAAATTATTAAAAAATCTGAAATAAAATTTTATTTCCCATTCCAGAAATATAAATACTGAGGTTTTTTTCCTCCCCTAGCCATTGGGAAGGCGGAAAGGAAAAAGGGAGGGAGTGTGGGTGAAGCTGCCTTCCCCTAACAATCTTACCATCTAGTTGAGAGAAGAAATACACCTGAAAAAAACCTCATGAATGAAGCAACACAATCACATGCTGGGTTTGAGGCCATGATCAGCTGATATATAATTTCACCAAACAGGCTACAAACTAAATAACCACTTCACATTTGTGGAATATTTTATCATTGTTTATTCAGTGCCAAAATATGTCAATATCAAGTAAAGGGCAAAAAGAATTGAGGACAGCTGAAATCAGTCATCAAAGAAGTGGTTCTCTACCAATTTCATTAAAACTCAAAGTTATCTTTAATGTTTTTGTGTCTTTCTTTTTGTTTGGTTTTGTTTTCGCTTGTTACTTCTTTTTTACTTTTGTCTTCTCCAGCAATAAAAGGCAGCAGGCCTGTGTGGTGTTGAAGTAGTACAAAGTATTCAGGCAAAAAGACTTGACTTTGAGTCTCACCTAGGTCATTCCTACTTGTTCTTGGGCCGAGGGCTCAGCTTCCCTTGTCTCTGTTTCTTTACAGGTAAAGGAGGGCCAACCTTGCAGAATGAGGATGAAAGAAAGGCAGTCAAGAAACTAGCCCATGGCACAGAGTAGGCATGCAATCAGTGGTGCCTTTTTTTTTTTTTTTGAAAAAAGGATAGAAAGAGGAGGAACCCTTGTTTTAGAGCAGTGTTTCTCAAAATTTAACATGTATATGAAACATCTGAGGTTGTTGTTAAAATGCAGATTCTGATTCAGTAGGTTGAGGAGGTAGAGTCTGAGATTTGGCATTTCCAATGTTGCTGGTCCTTGGACCACATTTTAAGTAGCAAATTTTTAGAGATAAAAAGAACATGGAAATGGTCAGAGGAGAAAAATTGATATATAGGCAAATAAACCAACATTTGTAGGATGCGTACTGTATGCCTAGAAATGTGGAAGAGAATGACAAAGTTGGGATAGACATCAGTAACCTGTAGAGGGAAAAGTGAAAGGGCTTAGGGGATTTGGGAGTGCATTTAATGGTGAGAGCTAGATAAGGGTGTACGAGCAGTAAGCCTTCACCCTCTCTCTCTCCCATACTTCTTCAAAAGCTAGAATTGCTGCTGTTCAAGGTTCGACCCCTCATCTTTTCTGTCGAATCATCATTGCAAAGCACTAGTGCAATTGTCACCTTCCATGCAATAAAGGAATAGATCTGGGCCAACTTTGTCTCTCCTGGTTATTTCTGTGGTTACCAGGATAAGAAAGAAAATGCAAAGAGAAGGTCAAAAAGAGAACAATTAAATACTGCACTTCTAAAAGGACTTTTTCAACTATTTTAACAAAGAGTTCATATCTAATCTAAATTCAACACTGCCCTAGCCAACAAGAGATGGAGCCAAAAGTATGAGTCCATGATTATAATGAGGTCTAACAGGTGACAATCATATGACAAAAAAAACATGCTGCCATAAATGTCTTACTATAAGGAGGCAAGTATTGAAGTGTTTAAGTTCCATAAACTGTGGACTTCATTTAGGGAAGACACAAAAAATATAACTATTTTTAATAAACTCTAACCTTAGTTTTGTTTTTGGGATGACATGCTTAACTGTTTTTAAGGCACCATTCAGGAGTATACCAATTTGGACCCAAATTAGTAAATTTCTTAGAAAGTTTTCATGAAACTTGTAATTGTTAAATGCCAAGAATTAATATAGTGTGCTTTATTACACTACCAACTTCTTTCCTTAAGGGTATAGGACCCAAGAGGAATTGCACTGGATGAGTCTTCTTCTTTATTTTCATAAGATCTGGCTAAGATGATCCCACAGGACAATCTTCATCAAGAAATCAAAATAATACCAAGGAAATGGTCAAAAGAAAAGCAGAATCAGCTTTTGTCCCATCTACATATGTTAATTTTATTTCATCTTCACAAACCTGTGGCTTAGGTAGTGATATGCCCATTTTGAAGATGTTAGGACTTAAATTCAGATGAATTCATTAACTTGCTCTTGTTCATACTACTGGCAAGTGGCAGAGTCAGGATTTGAAAAGAAAAAGCCAATGCCCTTAAAGGGAATATGAGGATTATGGTGGAAATTGGTAACTGCCTCCCTATATCAATTCACCTCTTCCTCCTTAACAGAATCCCAGTTTTATCTGGAAACACTGTCACTTGAAATAAAAGTCTATGTTTCCCAACCTTTTGCAGCTAGTGGTGGTCATGTGCCTAAATTCTGGATGAGATATAAGTGGAAATGTTACATGAGACTTTGGGAAGTATTAATAGTAATCCCTCTTGTGTATGGTTGGCCTGCCTCTTTGGCCTCCATTCTGAGTCTGATTCTTAATTCTCAGGCCACACCCAATGGACTGGACTCCAACTGTGAACTCCATCACAATTGGCTGAAATGTTACCCATCCCCACTCCCAGCTTCTTATCTGCCTCCCCCCCACTCCCCCGCCGCCCCAAGGATGATGCTCCTCTGCTCCTCTAGCTCCCCATGATGGAAAGTGAATTCAGATGCCACATGAGCACCAAGGAGCCTCTATTCCTACCTAGCTTCACTGAAAATGACCAGGGTTCACAGTTTGTCCTTGGAGCCCAGTCACACCTCCCTCCTGCAACTCTGGGATCAGAGCCAAGCTTGGAACCCCAGCAATTTGGCTGGGGTGCTCACTTTCTCCTAGCTGCTGCTGGTCCCATTTCCAGGGCTGGCCCACGGATGCCACACCGCATCACAAACACACCTGTCTGCTTTACAATCTCAAGCCCCAGAACATACAGAACTAGTGCTGCCTTCACTGACCCTTCAAATTAGATCCTCTTTAGCCACTGACATCTGCATGAAACAAACAGAACTTTGTTGCATGCCACCCCACTCCCTCAACAAGATATTATCAGGCTGTTATGCCTTTTAATAAGCAAAATACCACATATACATCCCAGTCAGTATATTCCTGGCCAGTAAGTTGCAAATCTGTTTCAGCTCAAAATGTTCCTCCTTTCTTAATGTTACCATTCAAAATGCCATTCTATGAAGGAAGGAGGGATGGCAAGGGGCCGAAACACTTTTATGATAATGTGATATACCTAACTGCTCTTGATTTAAATATATACACATATAATTAGGTCAGTTTTAAATCATAAAAGTATGCCTGAAATATGACCACTTTTTTCCTGCTCTCTGGTCAACAGATATGAAAATGTGTTCTAATGCAAACATCCTAATGACATCAGGAAAGTTATTAGGAGACACAAGTTGGCAAAGAGTAAAATGTAAGAGCTTTGTTGAAGCCACAGCATGTAATGCAATGATTAAGTCTGGTTTTGATTGAGCAAATAGGCATAAAGGTGCTGCTTGTAAGGTAACATTAGTCGCATTAATGTCAACAAAGATGAAGCCGTTAAGTACGAATTCCCAGGCATAGCTCATAAGGAAAACTAATCCAGGGAAGGGATAAAAGTAGGAGAGCTTGTTGGTAATTATTTTAAACAATTTCAAAATCCTTACTTGCATTCGAGTGTGGAAAACCAATGGAGAAATGAATAATTCTTTCTACAGGTCTGCTACTGGAGTCAAAGGCTGACATTGTTGACCCGGAGTGTACAAGAGAAAAAGGAACTGACTCCATTTTGTATGTGCACAATTTCTTTCAACATAATGTTGCTCTGAAACCCGTCTTTCAGGACTCTAAAAGACAGAAAGAGGAAAAAAATGAAATTGACCAGAGAAACATGAGTTCCTCATGCATCTTAAGGTAAACTCCTCATTAACTGGAGAACCAGGTCCAGAAAATCAATCAGCAAGAATAAAAGTATAACCAGAATTCCTTTTATGTTGATATAATGTGAAACTTGCCCTAAGTGAAGGTCTGAAAGGAAAGTCAGTCTGTGATGACCTAACAAAATACATTATTATTATAACTATTCTGGGTTGTCTTCATGACTCTCTTATAGATTTAGACACTGCTTCTTTATACCCGTTAGAGTTAGGACATGCCTCCAAAACAGCAGATATCATTATATTGTAATGGTTTTAGCTTATCTAACTCCTAATTAAGATTATAAGCTAGTTGGGGTTGGGGACTATTTTATCTGCGGATTTTCAGCAGGCTTGGGGCCTGCCAATGTGTATTGAATTAATTAATTATTTTAGTTCAAAAATAGTAGTATAAAACCAACATAAGGTCAACATTTCTACCAATGAAATGATTTGGAAAAAAATGTTGGTGATGACAAAACTGAAACTTGTTTCCTTTCATCTTTTCTCTAAGTCGGAATCAAATATAGCAAGTAAGACATCTGTTCATGACTTTTAGAGGCACATTTTTTTAGGAATATGATTCATTGGAAAGAAAGACCACTTTCATATAAAACTACTATGTCAGTGTTGCAAAATTTAGTGGTAATTTAAACACTGCTTTTTTCCTATTTAAGTTTCTTGAAATACATTTGTATTAGTTAGGCTTCTTCAGCGAAACAGAACTATATTTAGAGGGGGAGAGAGAGAGGAATTTGTAAGAAATATTAATCTCACCCAAAATCACCCTCGCAGAAACTCCCGGAATAATATTTGACCAAATATCTTGACATTCTGTGGCTCAGTCAAGTTGACACATGAAATTAACCATCATAACATTCATGTGGCAGTGTCTGTACAGGCCCTGATCACTATATATTGCTCTGCATAGTAAAGGTTCAGAGTAAATCTTGATTGAATAGACTACTCGTTGTGCATAGCATGGGCTTTGCTTCACAGAGAGCTGGGCTCCTGTCCCTCCTATGCTGATCTACTATCTGTGTGACACTGAGCAATTTATCTCATTTACACACTTCAATTTCCTCATCTGTAGTTTAGGAATAATAATTATTATTATAGTAATAATAATGGAGTCATTATGAGGATTAAAATTGAATGCATGTAAAGCACTTAGTATGGAGTCAATAAATGTTAACTATTGTTACAATTATTTCTACACGATTTTTTCCCCTAAGTGAATGATCAATTCTTCAAGGCAGAGAATTTATTTTTAACCTCTCTCAATCACACTCTGTGCTTAATCCATCATGTATATCTGATAACTATTGATTTAATTGGTTTCAGATTCTATGACTTTCCTTTTATAATGAGAATGCCAGGGGCAGGACTACTTTTTAATAGCAGAATTTGAGCTCGTGTTTTTCAAAGAAACAAATGTTGGGAAAAGTTCATATTGAGGTAGTAGGGGAAGCTAGACAAAATCCGTGAAGCAGAAATAAGCTCCAAATAGGCTCTGGTGAAAAAAGATAACGTTCTTCAAAGGAATAAATAAATTCATAAAGGGAAAGGTCTGGAGCACATATGCAGCATTCTACAGGCTTCAGTTGCTTAACAAAATTGATGTGAGTTCTGTTAGAAAAAACTCCAGCCTATTTTGAAGCAAATCCAAGATATCATTTCTTCTCTATATATTTCAATATGCATCATTTTTTTATTTAAAAAAAAAGGACTTCCCTTTTTAATAGCCACAATACTACCACACCCCTCAACCAAAATCAGAAAAAAATCCTTAATTCTATTAATACTCAGTGCTCATATTTTCACTATTGTAATCATTAAAACTTTTTAAAAACAGTTCACATCTAGATAATACAAACAAGGTCCATATATTATTGGTTTTTAGATGTCTTGAGGGCTTTTTCCTTTAATTTATAAGTCTCCCAAGATCTTTTTTCTTGCGATTTTATTGACAAAAAAGGTCATAGTCTTGCAGAAGTTCTCACTGTCTAGATTTTGCTGATTAAATATTCATGGACTCATTAAATATATTTCTCTAGCCTGTGTATTTTCTACAAATTAAAATCTGAAACTTGATCATTTTTAGTTTTTTGGTTTTTTTGTTTGTTTGTTTTGTTTTTGGTGGAGGACAAAACTACTTCTTAGGTGTTTATATATTGCCATCAGAAGGTACATGTCTGGTTATCTCCCTGGAATGCAAGAGCTACGATTGCAATGCCTATATGGTGATATTCTATTTTATCTTTCTAATTTATTGGCTGTGATACTATAAAAGGAAAACTTTCCCTCCTCACTATTAGGTCATTTAGAGGTACAGGTCATAATAGGATCATAGACTATTGAAACTATACCTTTATTAAAATTTTAGTAATTAAATTTTGTGTTTGATATTATATTGCAGAATCAATCATTTCTTACCACTGTCAGCTATTAGGTTGTATCTAGAGTCTCTGTACTACACATTTATATCATGAAATAGATGCTCATTTTCAATTAAGGTTGATAAAGAAATATGATATCTAGATTCCAAAGATGAAAAACCAAAATTTTAATATACCCCAATATTATATACTGGATACCAATGTCTTCTTATTGTGGATAAAGAGGTAATGAATGTATTCATGTATTTCTTTTGAATTATTTTCTTGAGACAAATTCCTCAAAGTAGAATTAATAAAACATAGAACTTGATTATATTTATGTCCATTGTTCTTTATTGCCATATTTCTTTTCAAAAGAATTGTATTAATTTATAGTATCATCAAGAATGAGTACATAATTTCATTTCAATGTTGACAATTATTAGAATGAAAAGATACGCTTTTTTAAAATCAGATATAAAATGCTATTTTAAAGTTGTTTTCATTTGCTTTCTTTAATTACTATCAAGGATGAACATTTTTTTCCATGTATTTGTTTACTAACTATATTTTCTCTTGAGCAAAGGAGAGATTTTTCTTCACCTATGAAAAGGCATTTCTGAATAACATAACTGTACAGTGGGAGCAGGGAATTTCAGAATCTGATTTCTCAGTTTTCACAAATTGGCTTACTAAGAGTGAATATAAATATTTCTGGTTTTAATTTCCATTTTTGGTAAAGTTGGGCTGATTATACTTTAACCACAATAGAAGGCTATTCAGAAAATTCAGTAAGCTTACATACCCTAAATCTTATGAAAATGAGTATATCCAATCATTATTTTAAGTATTTTTAGAAGTTTGACTTTAAAATATAAATTTAGCATTATAAAAATAATGTTAATCCAAGATTAGCCCTGAATCTTCTCACATTCAATTATATCCCTGAATCTGGGATCAGGAATTTACTCTGAATAACAACTATTCTCCTCTGTACATTCGTACTAAGGAAAAAAAATAGAGCAGATATAAAATAAGTTAAAAGGTTTTTTAAAATCTGTTTTTCTGAAACAAAAATAAATTTATTTCACAAATATTAATTCACACATTAGGTTTCTTGAGGATAGGAGTAGGGGGACTGTTTTGGAAAGGAAGCTTCCCTGAGGGTTTGACTATATGATGACATTCCTTCCCATTTTTCCTCCATCCAAAAACCCGGTGGATTTAACAACTAATCCTGTGGCCATCCAGATACACCAATGTACTACCTGTTCCCTGGGAAGGTGACTTTCCAAGCCAAGCTTGGCTCTGGCCTAATCCAGAGAAGAAGTAGGAAGAAAAAGGAGAAAGCTAAAGAAAGTGTTCACAGCGTAGCTAGCTAGATCTGGCTCTAGGCTAGATGTTGTTTACTCGTCAGGGTTCTCAGTCTCAAGCAATCAAACTGATTCGAACTAATTTAAAACTGACAGGAATTTTTGCTAATCCATTTTGAACAATTTACTGGCCTTATCAATTTTCTTGACCTATAGAGATAACAATCACAGAGAGAAAATGCCCAGGTGACAATGGTTTTACAGAACATTTTATATCTCCCATGAATTTTACTTCTAGGAAATTTAATTGTTTTCCTTAGTACATAAGAGACTTTTCTTCTTTTAATTGGCACCTTAGTGCCCAATTAAATAATAAGCGTGCTAAATAAAATAGCAATAATAACATATAACTAACTTTTAAAAACCAGTAAATTTATCAAAGGATTAGGCATAAGAAACTCTAATTTTAAACTTAGCTTGTTAGTGATATACTCTGTTTCAATTCTCTTTTTCTTCCATTTCTAAAACTACCGTAAAACTGGAAATGATGTAAAAATAATTAATAGTTAAAAGTTTTGTAATCACTCTATAAGTAGTACATGGAATAAGGAGATACTCTCAAAGAATGGCAATAAGATTGCACTCTGAATCAACACTGAGATTCACCTTAAAGAGACAAAACAGCCTGCCACCCAATTAATATAGTGACAGTAAGAATGATAGAGATGTGGTTTGCCACAAAAATATAGGAAAAGGAGATTCACAGTGTAAATATTGGCAGAGCCCAGTTGATTTGTGCCTTGAGGAAGGGGAACCCAGCTACCTTCTACTAAGTATCTGGTCTGTCTGGTAGGTATTTCCTTAAAGTAGAAATGTGTGCACTGGGCTCTCTCAACGTAATGCCATTAAATGTAAGTTTCTCATAAATATCTCCTCTTCTAAGCCTATGCTCCTTAAAGTATCTTCTGAGTTTGGCTTCTTATGGGTTTTTCATTCAGAGAATGAGAGGAAGAAAACTCAAACATGGACTCCCTTGATCTGTGGTTTTATTTCTCATTGTGAATTAATAAAATATCTTTTTGGTTTCATATATCAATCTTTGTTGGAGGTTTGCTAAATTGACATCCCCAGTCTGAGCAACTTCAAAATATTGATGAAATATTTTCTAATCTGTGATGTTTGGAGCAGACTTCAAAGGACAATGGGTTCTCCAAGTCTTCCCCAGGCAATCCACTCTGCATTGATGAGTGTCAAGTAAACCTTTTCCATTTCAAAATTCCACACCCTTACTAGTGAGCACAGTGAGCTCCAGGCCACATCTCCAGAATGTAAGTATAATGGTGTACACACAGGGATCACATCTAGAAGTTAACTTTCTTTTCTGTCTCTTTTCATGTGAAACAGACCTCACTTGCCCCATCTTTTTTGAACTATATAATACCAAATAAAGCTCCTAGCACACAGTAGAGCTTCAATAAATATGTTGAAATGATGGCTGCTCTTGTGCATGTTTGTCTCTCATAAAAGACAGGAGGCAGCTTATTGTTCTGGGAGTATTTTCGTGAGTATGTATAACTGGATCATTTAGTCTCAGAGTGTGGCCTAAAGTGGACAGAACTTTCCACAACTTAGGTCACTGTTTTTGTTTTTTAACATTCTTTGGGTTTGGGTGGGCAGAGGGGAGGAATGAAAAATAAACCAACCAAACAAACAAAAAACCCCACCAAAACAAACAAAAAAATAAGGATAACAAAATCATCTGGGGATTCTTACATCTTCCCTGCTCCAGTCATCAGCAACCACAATAGCTCCTACCTTGGCTTCTCCCCACCAATTCTGATCTCCCTAGGTGGAAAAGTGAGGAACAGCTCCAGCTTCAGGTGTGTATCTACAATTCTCTGAGCTCGGATTCTGCCTGCAGCCACCTTGAACCCATGGAAAGGTTACCATGGAGCAGGCTGCATCCCTTCCTAAATGCTACTGAAAGTCCCAGGATTGATCATCACCAGCGAGCCATGTGGCTACAGTCTTAGGGCCGCAGGTGTGGCTCAGGGCTCATGAGAGGTAACAGGTGTGTATCTATCTCATCCCTGCTGCTGCTTTGGGGTGAGGTTGCTTGGTGCTGCTGCAGGCTGACTCCTCCACTAATCCCAGGGGTTTCAAATAGAGCCAAAAGCCCCACCACAAACTTAAATGGGGAAGCAAGAGATAGGTACAGGCTGCTGTCCCAGAAAGAGAGCTGGACTGAGGTCTCCATTAAGAAACCTCCTTGGCCATGCTCCTAATGCCAGATACATCTTCCAAAGGTCTTCTGTTTATTCTTTCTCCAAATGCTACATACGGATAAGACGTACGGCTTCTCTCAACACATCCAGGTTATTTATGCTTTTCCCCTAGTAAATTTCCCTGCTTTGATGCATGGATGTGGTATATTTAATATTGGGAAATCTAATGCATTTTGTTAAATAAAAGTGAAATTTGTAGTTGGCAGATTTGTTAATTCATGTGTCAGTGCTAAATAACTAACTTTAAAATATACATAGCACTGTAATAACAGCACTCCTTTTACACTAAAGATGAGGTTGTATAAGTGACCTGGACATTTATGTATGCTAAATTGGAGGCTGGCTTTTCGTTAGGAATGGAGAGAAAGACATGACAGATGGACACAGAAGTAGAGAAGCAAAATACAATGCCAAAGGTTTTTAGCTTTTGGTATTTGGTTTTTGACACTAAAATGATATAAAAGCCAAGATAGTTTAAAAGTACATAAAAATGTTATTTTTTTATTTTTATTTTTTGTAACATACAACTTTTGGTTAGACTGAATATCAAGGTTGTTATTTTGGAGGCCCAATCATAAAATGAATAAGAATGAATAACTATAGAGAGATTATCATAAAATACAGCATCGGCTAAATCAGTGAATATAGGCTTGTTGGCAGAAAAATGCATAGTAAAACCCATCATCCTAGTAAATGCATATTATTATGGCTGAGAACCAGTGAGTTGAATAATATTCTTACAGCTTTAAGGTAATTATTGAAAACATTATGAAATTTAAAATTTGCTATACAAGTAGTCAGACGCAGAGAACAGAGTTCCAGAGCTATTCATATGGGCCTGGGAAGCCAACATCAATAATCAGGTCACTTTTTTTTTTTAAAGCACACTGTAGTAGTTAAGAGAGATTTTAACCTGAGAGGGACCTGGGTTTGAATCCTGGCTCCAACACTTCCTAGATGGGTGATCTTGGGCAAGTTGCTTAACTTTTATGGCCTTATGTGAATTTCCCCACTTGTAAAATGGAAATGATTTTACCTACATCCCTGCGAACAGTCAAAATATCTAACAATTAGTACAGCTTGGGCACCAACCATTCAAAACAAATTCCGGCCTTGGCGCTGGAGCAGGGGCCTGGATGGCTACTACTGTGACCAGTGTTAATTCTTTAGTTTCCAGATTTGATGAGGACAAGGTTGATAGGGCTGCAAAAGAGCTGGGCAACCTGAGAAACTGGGTGGGGAGGGCACTTGGGAAATTTAAGGCAGCAGCTCTCCACCACCCACTAGAGAAGTATTTCAGTGTTTTAACAAGTCTGGCCATATGGCTGTGTAACCTCGTTATGCAGAGTTAATGTGAGGATTAAATGATAAAATATATGTACAGCACTTAGCATATATTAAGCTCAATAAATAGCATTTTTACTACTATTTACTACTTATTACTGTAATCCTGAAGTTGGCATTATTTTATCTGTCTATCATGACACTATATAATAATGCCAACTTCAGGATTACAGAGAGGATGAAATAAAAAATCGTGTTATTTAGTTCAGGGCTTGGCTCCTAGTAAGTACTTAACAACATAGTGGGCATTACTATTGATATTATTACTGTTGTTACTATTAATATTACATAATGTTTGGTGTATGTATTAAATTGAATACAATAGATTAAAAGACCAATCAAGGCCAAGCAAATATTGCATATTATCATAGCTTTTCTACTACTAAATGATTATTGTACTCAGGTTGTAAGATTATGGAAAGTAATATGAAAAACTAGTGAATAATTTTAAGAAAAACAAAGAGTTTTTCTTTTTCAACTCCTACAAAATATTTTATAATCTCGGAATATACCTAGCTTGTCAAATAGTGCAAAATAAAATTAAATTAATAAATATAATTGCATCTGACAAATTATTGACTGTAAACCTAGAGAAGGCACAGTATAAAGTGACAATATGATCAAATTAATTCTAGCATCCTTGAAGCAACTTGAATCTTGATCATTATTGATAATTTAAAATTCGGAGGTATATTTTTTCATTTCTGGCAGTTTATATTAGAGAAAAATAATATTTTTGGCTAAATTAGCAAACTGGTAATGCTTTTTCCTTAATGAAATACATCAGCTCAAATCTTAAGAGTCTTCTGAAAGCTTTCTCAGACTACTCAATAAAACAATTCTTCAGACTGTGGTTATGCAAAATGAAATAGCTCACCTACTTAATTTTCTTAAAGTAGACATCCAAAACAGGACAATTTAATGGATTTGGGGTTTGTGGGTTTTGAGCCTCAACTGTGTCTTGGCACTCAAAATTAAATCAAGTAATTACCAAATAGCTATCTCATTTTACAGTGACCTTAAAGTCTCCAGTGTACAGTTAGTTGTCTAGTGGTTTGGAAAATGTGAGTGAGATGAAATGAAACTCTATTGAACTTATCTACGATTAACATTAATGGTATTTTCTTCTTAAAGTCTTTATTGATAGGTATGATAGTAAAGGTCAACAGATTATTTTTTTGACTCTACAAAATGACAATCTTGGTCATTGTAATGAGAGAGTGTGTCTGAGGATATCAACCACCTCAGTAAGCCCAGAGCCAGAAGTGAAGATCTTACTTTCAATTTTGATTCAAATTTATTTTTTTCACATTTTGATGGTAAGCTCAAAGTTAATTTGCATTGCTGATTAACCAATATTATACAAGCTCTGTTATCACCTTAAAAGGGATTTTTCCACTCAAGTAATACTGGGAGAATAGAGGCTGCTATCACATAAACACTGTTTAAACAGAAAAAGTATTTTATTGGTACTCACAATAATCAGATGAACATCATTATTAAATATAGAGTCAGCATACATAATTTTGTTGTCTGTTGATTCTTTAGTTTTCAAAAGGCTCACTCTATCTGAATGATGAAATAAAGACACTCGCTTGCAGAGAAAGAAGCTAAAACCAACTGGGGATACAGAGAAGAATGATAGGTAAGAGTAAGATGTTGAAGATCTATTCTCCACAGAGATGATATTGTTGGAGAAAGAAATATAAAGAAGTAACACAGACTTTGAGCCCTCCGCCCCCAGCACCTTATTCACAAAAGATGTCTTTTAGTCCACAATTATTTTCTCTGAGCACCATATTGAGGAGATTTCCCCACTTATGACTAATTAAATTTGTTATGAAGACAAACTCTGGATAAGTTACAAGAATGTATGTTTAATAGTGTGATTATAAAATCACAGCTAAACTACATCTTTCTATAAGTAGTCAAATTTAATTTAATTAAGCACACTTTTACTGTCCGTCTAACATTTAATCAATAGAAATTTGAGCCAGGTAAATAAAGAAAGATTAAAGGGCAGGCTCTACTTGCTCACTTTCTATATTATTATTAATAATATTAAATAAAATATGAATATTAAAATTAATAAAACATTAAAGCTATTTTAAAATAGACGATCAATAGCAGCAAATGTTCCACTTTGAAGAATGCAAATATGGTACTTTCTATAATTCTCCCAAGTTGGATGCAGTGATGTATTTCCTCAGACTCTGAGCCAAGGGCCAGGGAGAGGCTGAGAACTGGGATTCTGGGCAAAGACAGAGCAGACAAGAGGAAGAAGGGAAATCCAGGAAGAAGAAACTTCCAGGTTTCAACTGGAGACAAATTCCAGCTATATGTTCTACAAAGAGTCCCAATGAGAACTGTTAAGACACTGAGATGCTCACTGCTCTGTCCATGATCTGGCCCTCAAATAAGAAAAAGTTCTTTCTGGTTTTGGACCAACACACCCAGCCTGATGCTGAGAAGCATAAGAACATATGTAGAGGTTAGTAATGGAGCGTCCATTTCAGGGACACTAATGGAGACAATATTGAAACTACAAGCTATCAAGAGTTTGAATAGCAACTTGATAAAACATAACAGATGGAGCTAAAACTGATGGATGTAACCTTAAAACTGGCATCTCTCCCAACATACTATTTAATTAATTAACATGGGATAAAGCTGAATTTTCTTGCCTGACATGTCAAAACAAGCCAATAAAGTAAAAACAAGATGCCATTAAGAATTCTAATGAAACCTTGTGGAACTCTCACATTCACTGAAGTTGTCATTAATTACTGAGTTAGACTAAGTCCTATTAAACTTCACACACATTATTACATTATTCAAGATTAAAATATATTTACATCTTTCTATACAGGTACATAAATAAAAATGACATAGGAAATAATACAGAGGAAAACATATAGAGTGTTTGAAAAGTTTACCTTTCCTATTGTGATTGTGAGGGCTTCTTCCCTCTTTTCCACAGTACAGTGGAGTCACAGAATAATACATCTAACAGTAATCTTCTCCTGTTTTTTTTTTTTTTTACAATGATAATATTGTTCCACCATTATATGATTGAACTGAATTTCTGGCCATGCTGGTGATTCCACTGAGTTACCTGCTCTCTTTTGTCCTATTTTGGGACTGGAAGTGTAAGCTATGGTCATGGGACAGAGTTTTCCTCCATGTAAAGCTAACAACCATCTCTGAGGGATGAGCCTACAATTTTACACTCATTAATACCTCTGAATAAAAATCAATAAGCTAAATAATAAAACATACATACCATCTCCCCATATCTACCCTCTAGGCAAGTGCATACACACAAACATGCATCCAATCTCCCTTAATCCCAAACCACTGTTTTCAGTCTATCCCAGAGCACTTCTTCTCATCTGACCTGAGCACAAAGGAAGCAACAAACTTTCTGCCTGTTATCCAGGATTGCCCAGGATTCTGTCCCATTACACCCTCCCCTTGCTATTATTACTGTGACTTTCTCACACCCTTCCTTACTGGTAAGCTATTAATAAAGTCTGATGTTCAGGTTAACCCCTTGAACAAGTAGCCACTTTCCTCCTATTTCCCATACAATAGTCTCTTTGAATGAGTATTTCTCAATACTTACCTTCCAACCCATTCTTCTTGCGATCTTAGTGAACACAGTTCTTGATTTCTCTCTTTGACTCAGCATATTTTCTTCTTGCTCACATTTTTTTCCCCTCCTTTCTCATACTGCTTTACCTGGCTTCTATCTTTAGTCGGTTTTGTTTCCTTCTAGTCACTCTCCTATTCATACAACTGAACCTTTATAATCAGTGTAGTGAAAATACAGGTAATTGTGGTATAGGTAAAAGAAATCACATAGTCTTCAGATTTGATTATTTGGGGTTCATGGTTATGCCATCTTAAAATTAATCTTTTTGACTTATAATAATGAATGGTTATGTCTTATATTTTCCTTTATTCCTCTTATTCAAAAAGATTGAAGATGGCTTACAAAATACTGATGGTATAATAAGATATTAAGGAAATGGAATAACCAACCAAAGGGAAACTAAGAGTAGACAAAATAAGAAGTCAGGGTAAAAATATTTCACAAAACGTACACTGTAGAGTCTGTGCACTTACTGTAAGTAAGCTTCTGAATTCTTAAATGACCAACACATGATAGAAAGAAGCACATTCAATTACACAATTCAAAATGCTCGGAAGTTTATAAAACAAATGAGTTGCTCAAGAGAAGCACAGTCATTTGTGGTAATGAATTTCTCTGCAGGCTCTCATGAAGAGAACAGTGTGATGAAGAAGTGGTGTTCTCAGCTGCACCTCCGCAATAAAAAGTCGTGGGGTTCTTGAGACTGCTTCTCCAACCATCCCTAGACTTCAGATGTTCATATGATCCCAAACTGTAGCTCACCAATAGTAATCATAGGCAGGGCCAAAACAAGAATATGCAAAGTCAGATTTGTGATCATTATTCTTTAATCTCAGAATAAAAGTTAGATCACCTACATGAAGTGCATAGTCTTAAGGAAATCCTCCATTAACATTACTTTTCCCTATAGATCATTTCTGCACACCAGACAGGCAGGTTGGCAATTTAGAGTATATTCATTTCCATTAGTACTCAGTAGAATTGGGAATAGGGTTAATGTTGTTTTATAAAAGTTAAGGAAAAAGAAGGGAATCGAGGAAATATTTGTGGGCTAAGCCAAGATTTTCCTCAAAAAAAATTTTTTTTGGATCCATTCTAATACAGCTAAAAGAGCAAATGCCAAGATTTTGCCATTGAACACAACTGGGGTGGTTAAACCTAGAAAATCTATGAAGCAGCTGTTAGCAATTCCTACCTATGCAGTCACTGTTTTCCTTTTTCTTTTTAACTGTGGTAAAATACACATACAATTTATCATGGTAACTATTTTTGTAAAAATGTACAGTTCAGTAGTATTAAATATTCATAATGTTGTGCAACCATCACCACCATCCATCTCCATAACTCTTTTCATCTTGTAAAACTGAAACTCTATACCCATTGGATAAAAACTCTTCATTCCCCTCTCTCCTCAGCCCCTGGCAACCACTTTATTTTCTGTCTCTAAAACTAAGACTGTCCCTAAGAACTAATGCAGTCATTTTAATCAGAAAAAAAACAAAAAACAAAAAACAAAAACCTCACTCATAAAATATCTAACCTCAAGCAATGAGACTTTCTCGTTATGTCCATAAGATAAAGTATTACAAAACTAATGCTTCTAGATGACTAAGTAATTCGACCTTTTGTGTAAGCAAAGTAACCAAAAGTTGGTTAAGTATTGGAGATTATTAATAGCAGCTTTGGTTTTGCTGCAGCTGCTCAGAGGCCATCAATCTTTCTGTCAGTCGTAGGCTGCTTGTCTTTTTAAGCTCCTCTTCTCTTAGGATAAATAAAACTAAGTCAAAAACATATAAAAGTTTGTTTTTCTGGTTGTTTTTGTTGTCGTTGTTGTTTTTTACAAAAGAAGTGATAGAAAGCTGTATCTAGTTCATGCAAAAGTAGTATCAAGTTATCAAACGTTAAGGCAGAAGGAAGGTGCAGAACATATTTATGTTTTATGCATTTCTACTTTTCAAGAAAAAGATCGTTTTTATGGCTTTCAGTTCTCACAATGGTTTTCGGTTTCAGTTCTGTATAAGCATAAATAACCAAAAATTAAAACTGCATTCGTATCACTCAGTCCACAACTGATAACTGTTTGAAAAACTTCCAAGAAAAGTTACAAAAATGTAATGTGATATTGTTCTTAATGAATTTCTTCACAAGGTGATAAAATATATAATACTGGTCAGTACTGGAAAAGCTTGCCTGAAGTCCGTTTTTCATTTTATTTCATTATTATATTTTTAACAGGTTAGTTTTATATTGTTTGTTACACTTTCAACAAGAGCATTAAGAAAAACATGATAATTTACTAATAGCCTCAAAATCTCAACAAATCAAACTTTTTATATACTGCTCAGTCCTTGTCCATATGCATATATTAATTTAGTTTTACATATTTGTATTTATTTTACAGTGGTTAAAAGATAGGGTTATCCTGTAAGATGGATGGAGAAAAATCAAAAGACATTAGCTGTGAAAAAAGCTTTAGAGGCCGAGTCCCAAATGCCTTGCAAGACCATTATCCCCTTTCCAAGGTTCTCTGACATGTATTATTTCTGTGGTAGCTCTTATGCACAGATCCCACGCTCAGACATGCTGGTGTGCGGCTTGGGTGTTTTTTGTTGAGCTTCAGATGTTCAGCTTATTGTTGTTTCAAGGGGAGAGATCTGGGGATATCTTTCACTTTGCCATGTTTCTGATGTCACTCCTGTTTTTTATTTGCCCAAAGTCTAGTCTAGAAATTCTGGAAGGATAATTAATCAGAAAGAAAATGCTTTTTTAGTGCAATAATTTCAAATCTATTAGATTTATGATTTTGAGAAAGTGGAAAGTTGCCCTTTTAAAAAATGAGATAGAGTAGACTCTAGTGTCCATCTGATGGCTCCATTATTTCTATTCCCTATAGAAATAATTAAGGCAAGACTTGGTGTCCTCCAATCAGACTGACCCTTGAAGACTTGTGCGCTAAGTGAAAAGGATGGAAACTACTGACTGGTCTTACTGCATAGCTTAGGATCTACTAAAATCATTCGGTATGCTTTGCTTTTTATCACTTTGATATTCCTAAACTAGACATTTTTTCCCTAACTACTCAGTTATTGACATTAAATTATTAATTGAACAAATATTAATCAAGTAAGTACCCTTTAGACACTATAGGTACCAAAATGAATGAACCAGGAATCTTGACCTTACCAAGCTTATAGTATGTGCTTCCTATTGATGGTCCATGATGTTCTGAAAAATATCCCTCTTTGTTGTTGTTACACCTGAGAATCTCTATTATACCAAACCAGATGTCTTTTTTCGCCCCTGGGAATGAACACATCTCACATGTATAACTAGCACAGATTTATATTAACAAGTATACAAAACAAAAAACAATATTTACACTATTAATTCAGTGGCTTTTATGTGATGATAAACTTATTCTCTTGGAAGGTCACCTCACTTTGAACAGCTTAAATTTCAGTTTCCTTGTTTACCACCAGAGTACAACTTCCTATACCATGCTTTACTTCTGGCTCTTCTCCAGTCCAGCACTTTTGCATTCAATGTTTCACTCTTGCAATAATTTCCTATCTGACTTTTCTTTTCTTTCCAACCTATCACATAGAATGTCTATGGGATAACATTCTAATTTCATCTTGTCATTTCCTTGTTCAGAAAATTCTAGGGATTGCCCATTTCCTGTAAACTTGTGATTAGCTAGAAACTGTCCCAATACTCTATCTCCCTTATTTACCCAACCTCACTCCCTATTACTCCAAATTAATAGCTGTACTTCAAACATCTTCAACTTTCTTCACTCTTTATTTGTTCTGCAGTTCTTCCTGCTGGAAAGCCCCTACCTCCACCTTCCTTTCATCCTCCTATTTCAAGTTCAGTTTAAATTCAGCTTTCTTCTGAACTCTTCCCCAACTGCTATTGCCCACAATTTTCTGAAATTAATGACTATTATCAGTATAGTTCTTTAGGACTTAATCCCATACTGACTTGGATTGCTATTTAACTGATTTCTCTCTGCAACTTCTCTTTCCAGCTAGATTGTACACACCACCCAGAAAGGGGCTCACCTTAAAAAGTTGCTTGTGTGTCTCTTCTTAGTTTTAAGCAGTTGTTATGCAGACATTTGGTGCTCAATACGTTTAAGAAATAGCTGTGGAATGAATCAGCTACTCCAAATACATTTTTTTCCTTTCTTTTACAGCTGGTGTCTGCCTTAAATCCTGTGTATTCCCAAATCAGTGCTTTTCAAACCTTTCCAACCACAACCAACAGGAAGAAATTCTTTTCATATTGTGACAAAGCAATACATATTGCTTACATTGTGCAATATAGTTTTTTATCCTATTTTGAAAAATACCGATCATGACACACTAAATTGATTACCTCACCACTAAAGGATTATAATCTATAGTATAAAAATACTCTATGCTCTTTGAGTTAATGAGGTGTATAATATTGGTCTTGAAAATGTTTAGAACAAAACACTGCTTTGAGTGCTCATTTTGTTCCTGTCAATTTGAGTTACAATTATGACCTTTACACAGTTATTTTGAAAATAATTATCATATTCCACCAAAGCATTTAGAATCAATTCCTCCTCCTACTTCTACCTACTGAAAATGTGGGATACAGTTAAGTAATAATTCACAGTGTCTCTTTCCATAAAGTATTTCTCACCCTAACCTGTTCCATTTAGCTGGGCAAAACAGCGTCCGTTCTTCCGGAAACACTGGTTTTTCCACAGGGGCTCAGGCACAGTGGAGTTGCACTCCCTTTCAAAATTAAAGGTAGTGATCAAAGATTCCCCAACTCAGTCGTTTGCTAAAAAGGGCTGCGTTATGCGTTGAGACAAAGGCTTGACAAGTTAATTGAACCCGAAGTGGGGACCTCTGGGGATTAACCTCCATCCACTACTCGCGAGACGGTTGCGTTTCTGTGTTTGGGGACGGGGGCAAAGAAAGCAGAGAGGCAGAAACCGACCTGCAACAGGAGGCAGAAACAGAGCAGTCGGTGAGAGGCTGCAGACTCCACAGAAAGACAGACACACAAATGCGGCTTAATCCTACCCCTGAAAAAGGGAAGGAGGCAGAGAGCAAACACCGCGCTCCTGAGCCCCACACCTTTCCGCGGGCGCTGCTGCCCCCGCCCACACGGCTAAGCCCAGCTCAGGACCCTGGCGGAGCGCGCGGGGAGCCTGGGTCCGCGCAGCCCCTGTCGTCACGTCCGGGGGGCGGGCTGGGGCGCCGGGGGCGGGCCCGGGTGCTGCCCGGGGGCCGGGCAGGGCGGGGTGGGGTTGTGGCGGGGCTTGGGGTGACAACGGTCAATAATGAAGGTGGCTGCGGCGCGACGGCAGGCTCAGCAGCACCGGGCGGGGGCGGTGCTGGGGCTGCGCCTGTAGGACTCGCGGCCGACGCGGCGAGATGGGAACCCGGCGCAGGGAGTGAGGTGGCGGCGGCGAGCGGAACTTCAGCCAGAGGGGCTCTCCTGCTTCCCCCTCTGGCTCGTCGGCCTCCACCCGCGGCGCCGCGGCCCCCGCGTCTCGCGGGACCGGGACGGCGTCGGCGGGGGCATGTGGCGCTGGGTCCGGCAGCAGCTGGTAGGTGCCTCTGCGCCACCTCCGGATCGCTCGCGCGCGGCCTCTCGGGCTTGGGCGGCGGGAAGGGCCGGCGGCGCGGAGCCGCCAGGCCGGGGCGCGGGCCCCTGGCTAGGCCGCAGCGAAGCGGGCGCGGGGGCCGCAGCCGGCAGAACCCCACGCAGCCCCGGGGCGCGTCTCGCCTGCGAGCGCTGGCCGCTCGGGCGGCGGGAGGCGGCCGCTTCCTGCCCCGCGCTGCCGGGTTCCTCCCTCCTCCTCGCCGCTGTTGGGCGGCCGTGGTCAGGAGCGGAGTCCAGAGCGGGGTCGGCGTCCGGTACCCCTGAGCAGACGCGGCGAGGGAGAGGAAAGAGGCTGGCGTTTCCTGCCACTAGCAATTTGGGACACGTTTTGAGTGAAGGGGAGGGGAAGAATTTGTCTGCAGCTCCCTCTGTCACTGTTTTCAATTAGTGTCACGATTCATTGTTGCGTTGATTATCAAGGAGGAGGGTACCTTATTTAGTCTAAACGAAAGAAATGTTACAAGGTCTGGGTGAGGGAAAGAAAATACTCCAACAGCCCGTCAAGTTTCGGAAAAGGTGTACGACAGTTATGAAGGACTACATTTTCCTTCCTACCTTGTCCTCACTCCACCCCAGGTGAAACTTTTGAAATGTAGACCTTACTTTTTCCCCGTTCCCCTAAAGGCAATTTGAGCGAGACAGGTTTGGAACCAATGGAACATCTGGAGAAGAAAAATCTTAAAAGAGGATGACTTAAGACATATCAAAAGCGCTACCTTTCTTAGAATTAATTCAGAGAGAAAAATCTTTCTTGCTACCTCCTGGCAACTACAACACTGAGGCGGCAGTGACAAATTAGGACAAAAATCGCTCCTGGCCAAAGAAGCCAAACCTTGTCTCTATGAGGTCTGTTGCTAGTTGCTCCTTAATTTCTAAATCGCATTAATTAAATTCTTCCACAATTTAGTGGTTTTGTTTACTCATTCAAAAGGCGGTGAAACAAAAACGATTTTTGTCAAACTAAAGCATTGTTAACTCTTTCCCTGCTCTAGAACAGCATTTTAATGTTAAGACTTAAGAAGTAGGCTGTTTCAGAGCCAGCTTTCTGTTGATTAATTTTGCAGTGGACGTCGTTCTAAAAAACTTATAAATAAAACTAGAACTGCCTGCCTCTCAAACAAATGTTGGCTCTCAGTGTTCAGCTAATTGTAAATTAAGATATCCCAGATGTATGCCTTGTTAGGAAACCAAGCTAATAATATTGTTATAATACTATATCGTGGTAATAATTTGGCTTTGTTGCATTAAGCCATAACACAGTAACTGAATCTGGAAGTTAATTATCAATAGGCCTGATCTTATGCTTTTGATTTGACAATCTTCATGTATAGAAGGCTTAGTTACCTGATGTTTTTTTGTTTTTTTGTTTTGTATGATGGAAAGATCATTCTAAAGTGGTTCTCTTAAAGCTTTTTCTAGCAAATTAAGACAGCACTTCTCAGTGTTAGGTATTTTTGTTAACCTGAATAAAATCTTGGTTGTGTAACAGCTCTTCTTCAAGAAAGACAATCCGGTAATGTTTTTTTAAAATGGCTTTAAATGAACACAACTAAAAGGAAGGGCAGGAAGTTGTGTGGTTTAATTTACAAGACAACTGCCTTACCAGGTGGTTAACAAGTTGAACAAGTTGCTATGCATAAAAATGCTATCTCTGACATTTAGTTGCTCACCTCACTGGTTTTATTTTTAAGTTATCAAATCTTCTAAGTATGTAATAAGACCTCTGCCAATATAGGCCTTTGTGACTTTAATTAACTTTGTACATTCACTTAAATGATACATTAAGGATAGTAGATAAACAGTAATAAAAGTATATTTTACTATCCCAGTCATAAACAGCTATTCTAGTTACTATGCCAGGAATTACTCAACGCAAAGTCTAGTTTAGATTATACTTCCATTTGATCAATGGGTCAAGTCTCATGTCCTTTTAGCAATAGGTTCATTTTAAAAGTTCAGATAAAAGGGGCAAATTTGGGAAAATAAGCAAATCACAAGGACAGGTTTTTGGAGTTATAAACACTTTATTGATTATATGAATTTTGATGTTGAACAACTTATGTTGTCTTGCCAAAAACATTGTCATTTTACTACAGAAACAATGTATGCTGTAGTAATTTCTTTCTAATTAAAGAAATCTTTGACTACTTATCTCTACAAAGTATTTTCACTATTTGACATGATGAGAAAAATCAGGAGGTTGTGAGAAGGTCAATATTTTCCCTTGAAATAAAGTGAAAAGATTGAAATATCCTTTTTTCTTTTTTTTTCTCTTTTATTTAATTTATTTTTTGCTCATAATGCTAAAGTTATTTTACACTAAGAAAATTTTCTTATAATCTTTTTCTGGTACAATTAGTATTATCCATAGTGTACCCATTTCTAACAGCATATTATGTGTAGTAACTCTTGGTAGTCAACAACACCTTGATCATAATAGTGGAAATACCAATAGCTACTCATTGTATTCTAATATTCAGATTTGTATGGTAGTCCATGACCACATTGGCTATTAAAATTAAAATTCTAAATAATTAGGTTAAAAATAAATGTGACTATTAGCTACTGTGTTCGATAAATCAGAGTAGAACATTTTCATCATAGAAAATTCTGTACAGCACTACTCTAGACTTTTAAATGAAAGTCTTTGTCTACATGTATCAGTTGACTTGTAATATTTATAGAACAACGTAATGCTGTGTTTTTAAAGCACTTACTGTGTGCAGACATAATATGCTAAGTTACTGAGGTTACAAGTGTAGGTCAGTGAGGGCCTTATTCGTCTCTATGCTCACTGTCTTACAGTACTTGGCACATATTGGATATTGGGTACATGTTTGCTGAATAGAGGAGGAAAGAATGAATCCATAGTACTACTTCTGTATTTAAAGCGACAAAATTTAAAATTGACAGGTACAGAAGAAAGTAGAAAATTACTGTAATCTTACAAAAATACAACTTAATGTTGTCATACTAAGATGCCATTTCTTAAATTGTACCATAAACGTAGTCCCTTCAGATTTGTGTTGGCAATGGTGGAAGGACTGATAAGATCATCTGATTCAGACAAAAATGGAACACTTCTTTAACTTTCTGTTCTCTCACCAATCACACTTACTGAACTTGCTTATAACTATACTTAATTCTTTCCTTCACCTGTTACAAATGAAGGTATGACCATCCATTTTTTAAGCTAACTACTTGTGCTCTTAATCCCATTCTCCACAGTCCCCATCAGTTATCTATACTAGTATGCTTACCCTTACATTTTTCCTTTAACCTGTGAACATGTCCAAGCATCCCTCTACTATTTTGTCTTATACCTATAAATGTCAAATTAATTTCAGTTTTCCAAAAAAAAAAAAAAAAAAAAGGCCTATTCTGCATAACTGCTGTCCAGTACACTTGAGATGTGACTAGTTGAGATATTAAGTATATGATACAGGATTTCAAAAACGGTAGGAAAAAAAGAACATAAAATATCTCAATTTTTTATGTTGGTTACATGTTAAATAATATTTTGGAGATAATGGGTAGAGTAAAATACTATTACAATGAATTTTACCTGTTTTTTTTTTTAACTTTTAAAAAATGTGGTTACCAGAAATTTAAAAATTACATATGTAGCTTGCATTTGTGGCTCATGTTATAGTTCTAACTAGTGCTGCTGTGTTTCTGTATAATACATTAAGTCTAGATATCTCACTCACTAGACTAGACTGTAAATATCTAAGGGTGGGCCTGTATCTTGTTTGTCTTTGTATCCCTTGCGCTCAAGGCAGCAGCTGGCCCATTGTAAGCATCAGTATGGAAGTACCTGCATTCTTTGCCTTTCTCTCAAGAGTAGAAGGAAGCACAGCCCTATGGTGGTATTATTTTGTTGTGACTAATAGGTTTTAATCTCAGGAATTAATGTTATAAGAATCTAGATCTTTGAGTATTTTCTTCTTTTATCTCTGCGTTCAGACATATATCTTAGATACCCAGTTTTTCATTTGGTTAGGGAGGGTCAAGCACTAGAGGAATCTTAAGTATCCCAGCAGCCCTGAATTGGGGACCTTGACCAGATCCTCCAAAGAACCTTATGATTGCCATTCAGTATCCCTTTATCCCTGCAGTCTGTTTTTAACATAGCAGCCAGAGCAGTCTTATTATAACACAAGTTAGAGCATGTAATTCTTGTGTTTAAACCTTCTAAGGACTTGCCTTTTTGCTCAGAATAAAAACCAAAGTCTACTTGATCTGTATCCCACTCCCCAACCCCTCCAAACCACTTCTTTCCCATCACTCTTCACTAACTCTCCTGGCCCCTTGCAATTCATGTGTCATGCATACAGTACTTCAATCTCAGGATCTTTGCCCTGGCTATTACCCCTGCCTGGAATGTTCTTCCTCCAGTTATCTGCTGGCCCTTTCACTCCTTTCATGTCTTTATTCAGTTGTTATCTTATATGTGAGGCCTTTTCTGGACATTAATATAAAATTGTAACCCACCCCAATACTTCCCTATCTCCCTTCCCTGTCTCCCTTCCCTGCTTTTTATTTCTCTTAGCACTTATCACTATTTAATATATCTATAATTTTCTTATTTGTCTCATTTATCTTATGAAGGCAGGGATATCGGTCTGTTTTGTTTTAGTTCTCCATGTAACAAAAGCAGTTTCTCAACTCTGCATCCACTTTTAGGTAAAACCATTTCTTTCATTTTTATTTATTCACTCAAACATTTTATGAATGTAAGGTAAACGCGTGACATGCCGAGAGAAGTTTTAAAAGCAAGTCTTTATTGGGAGGGGGCTCCGGGGCGAGGTTCTCTGGTACATAGAGGAGAGGGGCCAGAGAAGTCGAGCCCTGGAATGGGAGGGTGTAGTTTTTATGGGGTTATGTGGGGGTAGGGGATAGAGTGGGGAATGTTAATTAAATGTTAGTTGAGCATCTGGATTAGGGTGGTGGCGCCCAGGGCTTTAGGGTGGGTCCATTGGGCGTTCTGGACTTCCATGTCCGGCTGGAAGGTCTGGATTCCGATATCAAGCTGGGAAGCCTCCAGGTGGGCATCTGGCTGGCCCTTCCCCCGCCGACCTACCAATGAACACCTAGTCCGTGATAGCATATTGCTAGGCTCTGACACTATCACTATGAATTCTGTCTAGGCAGTCTTCTAGGAATCTCTTCTTTCCTACTGGATATTTGCATTGTTGTCTTTTTTTTTCCTCCTAATACAAAAAATACTTCAGTGACTGTTCTTAGGTTTATGTGGTGTTGGTTTTTTTTTTTTTTTTTTTTTTTGCCATCAACAAGAAATTTACTCGTTTTTAAAAAAAAATCCAAATTCTATTTTTGTCCAGAAAAATTTAACAGGTTTATTTATAATTTTATAAAGTTGAACTGCTGAAACTTGTTCACTGGAACATTTTGACTTGCATTAATATTTTATTTCCCCTCATATATATTAAAATTTCACACACAAATGAAAATGGAAAAACTGCCAATGTCTGATTTCTGTCCCCTATTTGTCCACTGACTATCATATACTTAAGATCCTTTTGATCCCATGGGGTGGGGGAGGGGGGAAAGAAAGCTAATGTTCAGATCTACCAATAACAGGAGGAAGAGAATTTTTTTTTAAGAATGAAATGTCTCCCATCATAGTGGATTCTTAAGTACGTTCTGTGTTCTCCACATTTTCCACATGTGCAGTGTGCTAGCTGGCTGTCTTTTGGTATAATTGTTATATGCTTGGTATGGATAGCACACAGGTTGGTGTCTTGAAAAAGACCAAATAGATTGATCTCCTAGAAAGCACTCAGTAGCTGCACTCTGGAAGCACAGATGTTTTTGAAGTTCTGAGCAATTTCTTGCTGCAGACACTGGAAGGAAATTTGGGGAATCAGAAGTTCAGTGGACTTCTGATATCTGATTTCACCGGAGTGCCACCGTTCTAGGCCTGCAATGATGAGGTTTCTTCACCCCTCCAGTAGAGGGTGCGCTCTTGCCAGCAGCTTTTGTAGCCAGTTGCTTCCTCTGTGTTTTACCACTGGTGAATTTGTGGTCAGTCCCCTTTGTACAAACTGTGATAGAGAGACCTTGGTTACCCTCCTTCTCCTTCGGCTGGACCTCAGTCAGTGGAGGCGGCCAGACAAGCAGTGCAGTGGCTGCAAACACTTTTTTTTTTTTTAATTGGAATACTTAGAAGTGGAATTTCTGGGTCAGGGGTATACACATTATTACTAGTACTAGATATTGCCAGAATATTTTTCAAAACATGAAAGTTCCCTTTTACCTATCTCTTGGTCAACACATTGTACCGTAGACTTCAAAAAATTTACTGATCTGATGGATGTGAATTGTAACTCATTTTGTTTTAATTTGCAATTTCCTAATGGTTAATGAGATTCAGGTGTCCTGTATTTCATTCATATGACCAGATTACTTTTTTTTATTGGGTTGTTTAGATTGCCTTTTCCATATTAGTTACTTGTGTAGTCTAGATGCTAATTCTTTGTTTCATAAGTTGTATATATCTTCCAGTCTGTTCCTTGAATTTAACTTTGTCGATGGTGTCTTTGATATAGACAATTTAAATTTATTCATAGGTAAATTTAATAGGCACATGATTTTTGCTTTTTATTACTTGTTTAGAAATTCCTATACCAAGATCAAAAACTGTTTTTCTAATGTTTTCTTTAAATTGTCTTAAAATATATTTTTTCAACACTTATGTCCTTAATATATCTGGAATTGATTTTTGTATAAGGAATAAAGTAAATAATTAATTTTCTTCTGTATGGAAAGTTAATTGTCCCAATGCTATTGATTGAATGAGTCACTTCCCCCTCCCAATCTGTGTTGTTTGCCTTCTCTGTCATAAACCAGCATTCTCTTTCAAATATCTTGTTCTCTTTCTAATTCTCTATTCTGTTTATTCATCTGTTGCTCTGTTGGTGCTCCAATACCACACTGTCTTAATTATAGTATTTTCATGATAATTCTTGATAACTGCCTGAGCAGAACCCCCAATTCTTTTTCTTTTTTTCAAAATTGCATTGGCTCTTTACTCTTCCATATGCGATTTATAATGAAAAAGAAATTAAAAGCCAATCCCTCTGGATTTTTGTTCTTGCTGAAATACATCCTTTGATTTTTAAGCAAGGGTTAATGGGTGGTAAACTATCTTAGTTTTTATGTCTTAAAATGCCTTCATTTCATAATTATTATCGAATACTAATTTAGGATGATGATTCTAAATTAATAATTACTTTCACTTAACATATCAAAGATACTACTTATTCCATTGCTTTCTGGCATTTAATATTGCTGGTATCAAGTATGTTTTTAATAATTGTTGTTACTTTGTTGGTGATCTTTCAAGTTGTTTATAAGTTCATCACTGTCCATATTTTGCAGCTTTACTATGCTGTATCATCATATTTTATATATATGTATTTTTTCCTGTCTTTGCACTCGTATGTACTTTTAATCCAAAGGCTCTTATTTCTATAATTCAGAAACGTTTTTGGCCGTTTTTTTTTTCTTCTTTCTTTCTTTAAATATTGCTCTTCAGCCTTTAACTTTGTCATTCTAGAACTCTTCTTTGACAATAATCTGTCCTTTATGGCTTTTAATTTCTTTTTCATATTTCTCATCTGTTTTCATTCTGTGCTGCTTTCAGTGTGAATTTTTTAGTTCTGGCTTCCAGTTCACTGATTCTCTCACCTGTGTTCAATCCAGAGTTCATCCTGTCTTCTCAATTTTTGCTTTAGATGACTGTTTTCATTTCCAGAGTTTATTATCAAACCTCTTTCATTTACCTCTGTCCTAGATGTGTATCTGCCTGATTTGTCTCATAATATTAAGTTCTTTTTAAAAAACGTATTATTCCATTATCCCTTAGGAGGTTTTATACATATTTAAAGGTTCACAGCTTTTTCAGCCTCCTTTCAACTGAACCTGCCTCTAGGACCCAGGAACAAAGGGGGTGCTATTAATCCTTATTATGTCATAGGAGATAACTGCAGACTGCCTAAGAGTCCCAAAGGCTCCGCCCCTGATTACAGAAATGATTATCTTATTTTAAGCCTAACTAAGTCTTCTTAATTGAAGGAAAAAAAGATTTTATCCATCTTTGCTTTTGCAAAGTAAAAGAAGAGTTCAAAGTACAGACTTTTCTAAGGTCAGTAATGATTAATGCCAGAGGCAAGACTTGAACCCAGAGTTTTTTTTTCCAGGGAGCATAGCAGTGTGAAAGAGAATTAACAGTAGCAGAAGTTTTCCTTATATCTGTCTTTCCCAGTCCTGCCATCTTAAATCTGCCCAAGAGTGTGAGGCAAGACTAGAGAATGAGTTAAGGGAAGAAATTTCTAGGCAGCAGTGTGGTACTCCGGAGATGGGGTGACAGGTATGTTGAAGAAAAAGAGAGAGATGATCAAGAGTTCTGTAGTTACTCAGCGTAGCCATTCTCAAGTTGACATGATATTTTAGGTACTGGGATAAGTTAGGCCTTGCTTGTACTTTAATGTATATCTCCTCTTGAAAATGTTATCTAATATAAAATGCAATACGTTTAAATTGATTTTGAGCAGCATGGCACATCTTTTGAAAGTTTTTCAAAGTTTTTATCTTCTTTTTTCATCTTGAACCTTAAGAGCCCCAAAATTATTTTAAGTTTGAGAAGTTTGTGATACTGAAATAGAAATTGGAAATGTTAAAAAGAGATAGATTAGTTGTCCATTTTTAATGATATCTTTTATTACATCTGTACAGTAATGAAATTATGCCATATTTTAATTCTTTATTCAGAAGAATGTCTTTGATAATTTTCTGTAGGACAAAAAGCGAATCATCTAATGACTTAACTGCTGTTTCAATCAAAATTGTACTTTCTTTACTTGGTATTTTATTTGTTTCACTTGTTGTGCTTAAAAATGAAGTTTCAGTCAGAGCAGGGGCCCTGACTTCTCATTTTGGTATTTCCACAATGCCAAGAACATTACCTAGCATATAGTCAATGCTTATATTATTTATAAATTAAATTTTAAAAAATTAAATTATAAGAAAATTTAATGACATACTGTGATTTTTCTCAACCTGTAGGAAATATCATCATTAGGGAACCCATGATCTAGGAGACAATAAAGATGTTTATTTGATAATTGATATTTCAGAATAGTTAAATATTTTTACTTGAATTCGATACATTGTATGGTATGAAGCACATTTTTCTCAATAAACTTGTATTGCATATTGGTATTCTGAGATTTCCCTTTGAAGAGTCCCTTGCAGTGAGTGCAATTGGCAGATAAAGCTCAAGTAGTTCAGTACTTAATCACCTGTTACCTAGGAAATTGTTTCTTCACTGGCTGGCTACAAAGGGACTATAAATATTTTTGCTTATCTGAGCTTTCCACCATACTCTTTAATATAGAAGTTCAGAAAAATAGCAAATATGTGAAGGTGTTTCTTGATCCTTTTGTATTGAAAGACAGGGAAGTAAAGCAGTTATATAACATTGTTTTCCTGTTGAAATTTAAATGTTGTGGAGGAACTGGTTTTTAAACTTAGATATATGGGAGATCCTCAGACTTTACGGATCTAACTCTATGCAGCATAAACGGGAATTGATGCAGTGCTTATCTACTAATGTTGATCAACTTTTTTTCCAGCATATATTTGCATAATTAAAAAAAAGAAACTTAGGAATTTATTATGAGACAGTGAAAGTCCAAGTTCTTAAATAATCAGATATTTTTAAGACTCTTCATTGTCTCTTAGATCTTGGGTTCCCTAATGATGATATTTCCTGTAGATTGAGATAAAGTTTTTAGTGATTTATAACAAAATGAGAAAAACTAGCTCAGTGTAATGCATGTATATTTTGTGCATGTATGTATGTATATGTCTTTGCTTAAATTTATAGGTATCTTTGTTTTAAAAATTTTTTAAATTTTAAAAACTTTTAAATCTTAAAATAGTTATGGATTTACAGAAACATTGCAAAGATAATAGAGAATTTCCCTATGTTCCCTTCACCCATTTTCTCTTCTTGTTAATATCTTACATTATTATGCTACATTTGTCCTATTAATGAGCCAGTAGTAATACATTAGTATTAATTAAATTCCATACCTTATTCAGATGTTGTTAGTTTTTCATTAATATACTTTTTTTCTGGTTTAAAATCCCATCTGGGATAACACATTATATTTAGTTATCATATCTTAGATTGTTTTCCTTATTTTCTTTTTTGTTAATATTCTTGCCTGGAAAAATAAAAAGTTTCCCAATTAAAAGGTTTTTACTGGTCTGTGAAGTCCAGAACATTGGTGAGAACCAATGCCTTCGCTTATCAGAAGTGAGTGTGATGGCCACTAATAATTAAAGAATCTCTAATTTCCTAATTATGTTTTTTCATCGTACAATAAATATCTATTAGTAATAAAAAATGAATATGAAGTTTAGAATTAAATCTAAAAGGGATGAACTGATGATCTGATTTGTGACAGCAGTTTCAGCATTCATGAGAGATACGAGTGTATTCAAAGTCATAAGAAGATATGAAGTCTGTAAATACAGAGTAACTAAATTTACTCAGTTGATGACAGTTTATCAACTCTTCACAAAAGTGTTTCTTAGAAATACCAGTATAGAAAATGTGATAGTATGTAATTTCAGCTCTCTCCATTTTTCATGTTCAAATAAAAACATTCTCTTCATTTTAAGTGAGATGAGATCCTATCCATTTGCAAAGTTAATGGTTTATACCTTAGCTCTTGATCGTTTTCTTCCTTAATTTTTTCTTTCCCATAAATGTATTTTTCTCCCTCTTTGCCAGATTCTTTATTTCAAACCTAAAAATATGCTTATAAATTGCTTACAGTAAAAATCTTTCACTTTATCCAACTTTTCAATAACCACTATCCCCAGTTCCCCACTTTCTTCTCCACTTACAATTATCAATCCATTGTAGACTTTTAACTATATTCAGTTGGTATTCGCAAAAGTTATCAATGATTTTCTAATTAAGTTCAGTAGATTTTTTTTTTTTTTTAAGTTAAGCTAATTCCTTTCTGCAACTTCTTCCTGGGTTTCTGCCACACCACTCTTCTTGTTTTTCTTGCTCTCTGATGATCTTTCTCCTTTGCTTATTTCTCTTCTCCTACATATATCTTAAATGATAGCCCTAAGAATTCCATTTCTTACCCTCATTCTCTACTTCCTCTGTACACTCCTAATAGGCGGTCTCATACACATATTTGATTTTAATCATCATTATGCTCTTTGGGTTTCAATTTCAAGTTCAACCCTCTTTCCTAACCTTTCTAGTTGCTTACTAGGTGTCTGTGCTGGGTGTTCCATATTGAAACCAGAAGATCTTAGTTTGATCTTAAATATATGAGAGGAAATAGGAAATTAGATGATGTCTAAGATTAATAGGGCCTAAGTCACTAAGGTTTTGTCAATTTCAAGTGAGCAGGGACTAAGTCATATATTTCTTTTTATCATCAGTTGTCCCTAGCACACTATGAAGCGCATAGAAAGTACTCAGTAAATACTCTTTGGTTGCTAAAGTAAATTCTTTTCATTATATTTAGGAACATGCCAGAAGGCAGGAATTTCAGATTAGCAGTTTAATTTTAATAGTCATTATGCAGGATAAATTAACTACTTGCTGTAAAAACTGAAAATATGCCAAAGTATTATTTTGTGTTTTTTAAAATAGCTTTTCAGAATTAGTCAGTTTGACCTAGTGTTGCTAAATAATCACTTCTCTGCTTAAAGTTTACTTTTCCAATTTTTATAGCAGAAGCTTTGGATTTAATGAATCCTTTTTTTCTCCTCAACCTTGTACAGACTTGTTTTACTTTGTGAAGCTTGTTTCTCAGGTTTCTAGCATATAAAATTAATAAGACAATTGCATTCCACCCTAGTTTTTTCTCTCTTTTGTTTCAATTCTTGTCTAAATAAGATTCATGCGGCATCTCTTTAACTTCAGTGTATTTTTTATGTTCTTATTGTTTAGACTTTTTATGTAATACATTATTTTAAATCTGTACTCGGAAATAGTTGTAGTTTCCTAGTTTGAATACTGGCTGTACTGCTCATGGATAACCAACATCTTCTGAAATGAGTGATTCTGTTATAGACCTAGTATAGCAAATACTTGTAATGGGTTACTTTTTGGCCATCCAAGTACCTCATTGCTATCGATCCCAATGTCCCCTATTTCTAACAAATATTTTATAAATGCTCCTTATTCTGAAATAAAATTTAAATATATAACCTGCATATACAAATAACTTTTTTTAAAAAGAAATCAACATTAAAACCCTAGTTGTCATGTGAAGGAAAAATAAAGAAATACATTTATATTAAATAATACCTTTTTTAGTATGTAAATGCTCAGTCATAACTACACTAGACATAATAACCAGTTGCTATAATCATTGTGAATCCATGGCTATTAATGCAAACTGCTGAATGTGTAGTGTATTAGAAGCTCAAATTTCAAGTGTCATTTCCACTGGTGGTGCAATTTTCTGAAACAGCAATTCTTTATAAAGTACTCACAAAGCAAAGTATATCTTCAATTTATTTGGTAGTTGTATTCTTGTAAAATTCATAAATCCATACAAAATATTTTGTTTGTTTATATTTAAATAAGGGGTTCATATTATTCTAAAGAGATTTTTACCAACATGAGTATCAGACATGGCATTTGAAAGTTGTCTGGTTCAAAGGACATTTCTTCATTGGCAGGACTACTATGCATTGCAGGATGTCTGATATCTCTGCTCTACCTGCCCATTCACCCACCCACTTAATGCTAGTAGACATCCTGCCCCCGCAATGATTGTGAAAATCGGTCCCAACCTTATTTCTGAAATGCACCGTAGTAATATTCCTTCCCTTAGGCTCATTCCCCAAAAGGAGTTTTGACTTTGAAGCATATAGTCTCTTAGCTATAATAAAGAACTATTACTTGTAGAGAACTCATTACTCAATGAGAATAGGAAATCACACTTACGCAACCAATTGGAAAACAATAGGTAAATAGAAGAGCCTGTAGAGCAAAGTGTATGGTCATTTAGAAACAGTTCAGTAATAGTATTACTTGGATTGATTTGGTGAATATAAATGCTTGACATTACATTTACCTGTCTGATAACAGGAACAGCTTATACTTTTATTCTATGTAAAAATAAGAGTTATAGATTTTGAGAAACATTAAATATGTTTATAATTATGGATGAAAGGTAGGATGTCTAGACTGTGGAAGGTGGAACTGGTTAGGAAGTACAAGATTGCTGGCTTTTATCGCTGCTTTTGTTATTTGGTAGTGATTCCTTGGTTCAGGCATTCCTGAAAACAGGTTTCCTATATATAGAATTAATAAGACAATTGTGTGTCTGCCTTCCACCCTGCTTTATTCTACCTTTAGTGTCAATATTTGCCTAAATAACTAAATGGAATTCACCCAGCCTCTCTGTTCTTTGACTTTAATATGCTCTTTAATGTTGTTATGTTTAGAATTTTGTGGTTGTACCTGTGATTTATGTATTTTTTAAATACTAAACTTTGAAGATACTGTGTAAAAGATATTGGACTGACTACATGTCTCTGGCCTGTCTCAGAGTTACTGCTTCTGGTATACTAAAGAGGACCTAGGAAGCTATCTTCATTGCCATTGTTTATAATTTTGAGAGGAGAGGAAGAAGACTCAGAAGTGTTTGAGAAACCTGGGTGGAAGTCTCTTTTTACCCATCTATCAACAATCTAGTTATAATATTTACTAATTTCACTCCTTATCCAGCTAGTGTTCAACTGGATAGGCAGACCAAAAAAATCAAATTTAGGTTTCTTCGTTATAGAAGCCTTAAATTCTACCTTACTAAGACCTGTGATTGTTAAAAATTTGATCTAAACTGAAACAATCTCACATTTATTTTTGTCATAAATGTCTCTGTGATTCCATACACAGAAATCACTAGTTTAGCAAACAAGAGATATTATCATGGTTGATTTATGGCCAAATAGGGCTCTTATAATCCAGAAAATCCATGATAAAATCCAAAATGGGTGAAATTGATATTTTTAATTGTAAAATATACATAACATAAACTTACTATTTTAATCATTTTTAAGTGTACAATTTTGTGGCATTAAGTACATTTACATTGTTGTGCAGCCATCACCACCATCCATCTCCTGAATTTTTTCATCTTCTCAAACCAAAACCGTGTACCCGATAAACATTAACTCTCCATTCCCGCCTTCACCAAAGGTCTGGAAAACTAAATATGGCTACTCTTATTCCTTATATAAGAGGAGTCATTAATATTTGTCCTTTTGTGACAGGCTTATTGCACTTAGCATAATGTCCTCAAGGTTTATCAGTCTTGTAGCATGTGTCGAAATGTCCTTCCTTTTTAAGGCTGGATAATATCTGGTTGTAGGTATGTACCACATCTTGATTATCTATTCATCTGTTGGTGAACGCTTGGGTTTCTTCCACCTTGTGGCTGTTGTGAATAATGCTGCCATGAACATGGATGTACAACTGTGTTCAAGTCTATGCTTTTACGTCTTTTGAATAAATATATAGAAGTGGAATTGCTGGGTCATATTGTTATCTGTTTACATTTTTGAGGAGTTGCCATTCCATTTTCACAGTGGCTGCATCCTCTACATTCCCACCAACAGGGCACAAGGATTCCAATGTCTTCACATCCTCACTGATACTTATTTTCTGTCATTCATCCTAATGCATGTGTAGTGGTTTCTCATTGTGGTTTTGATTTGCATTATCCTAATAGAAGTTGATTTCTTTGATATCTAGAAATGAACCCCCACCAACTATAAAGCTGAAATAAATGGCTTTGATAAATACAGGATAAATATAAGAATATCAGAATTAAAAGTTCCCAGTTAGCCCCTCTTCTACCAATAGTGATAGATTTCATTCTACGTAATCACTTTTAAGGTTTTTCCTTTTCAATTTAAATATTGAATTTAAAATCAATTTGGTAGAAAATCCATTGTTAAAGATATTATAAAATCAATTTCAGAACCTGAAAACTAAAGAATTTAACACATACAGTAAATATTTATTAAATGACTAGCATATGCAACCTTTAAGACTGTTATACCAGAAAAACTATTAAAAACAATAAACAAATACAGTAAAGTTGCAGGATAATATAAAATCAGTATACAGAAATCCATTGAATTCCTATATGCTAACAATGAAATTTCAGAAAAAGAAAAAAACAGTTCCTTTTACAATTGCAATGAAAAGACTAAAATACCTAGGAATAAGCTTAACAAAGGATGTAAAGGACCTATACAATGAAAATTACATTTTTAAATGAAAAATTGAAGAAGAGATATTTCATGTTCATGGATCAGAAGAATCAACATAGTTAAAATGGCCATGTTACCTAAAGCAGTATGCAGATTTAATACATTCCCCATCAAAATCCCATTGGCATTTTTTAAAGAAATGGAATAAAAAATCAGATTTGTATAGAACTACAAAAGACCCTAAATAGCCAAAGCAACCCTGAGAAATAGGACAAAACTGTAAGTATCACAATCCCTGACTTCAAATTATACTATAATCAAAGCAGCTTGGTATTGGCAAAAGAACAGACCCACAGACTGATGTAACAGAACTGAGAACCCAGGAATAAACCTGGGTATGTGTGTGTGTACACATATGTATATATACATGTACATGCAAATAATTTTTGACAAAGGAGCTAAAAACTTACAGTGGAGAAAAGAAAGTCTCTTCAGTAAATGGTGCTGGGGAAATTGGAAAGCCATGTGCAAATGAATGGAAATAGATTGTATTTGTTTCCCTACACAAAAATTAACTCAAAATGGATCAAAGACATAAATATAAGACCTGAAACAATAAAATACATAGAAGAAACATAGGTGCTAAACTTACGGACCTTGGTCTTAGAGAGGATTTTGTGAATTTGACCTCAAAGACAAGGTAAGTAAAAGCAAAAATAAATGGGACTGTATCAAACTAAAAAGCTTCTGCACAGCAAAAGAAACCATTAACAAAATAAAGAGGCAACCATCCAAATGGGAGAAGATATTTGCAGACAACATCTCCAATAAGGGGCTAATCTCCAAAATATACAAAGAACTCATACAGCTCAACAACAACAACAAAAAGTTCAGTTGGAAAATGGGAAAAGACCTGAACTGACACTTCTGTCTCCCAAGAAAATGTACAAATGGCCAACAGATGTATGAAGAGATGCTCAGCTTCACTAGTTTTACGGAAATACGGATCAAAACCACAGTGAGATTCTACCTCATACCTATTACAATGGCTATTATCAACAAGACGAGTAATAAGGGTTGGAGAGAAAAAGGAACCCTCATACACTGCTGGTAGGAGTGTAAGTTGATACAGCTACTATGAGAAACAGTGTGAAGGTTCTTCAAAAAATTAAGTGTAGAATTACCATAGAACCCAGCAATCTGTCTTCTGGGTATCGATCTACCCCCCAAATTTGAAAACATTTGTAAAGACACATGTACCCCTATGTTCATTGTGGCATTAATCATGGTGGCCAAAACTTGGAAACAACCTAAGTACCCTTCGATAGATGATTGGAAAAAGATGTGATGGATATATACAATGGAATATCACTCAGCCATTAGAAAAGATGAATAATGTCATTTGCAACAACACGGATGGATCTTGAGGATATGCTAAGTGAAATAAATCAGACAGAAAAAGCTGAGAACCATGATTTCACTCATATGTGAGATACAAAGCTGAAAGCAACAAACGAATGAGACAGACAAACAACTCTTAGACACAGACAACAGTTTAGTGGTTACCAGAGGGAAAATAGGATGGGAGAGGTAGAAAAAAATATAGAAGGTCAAATATATGCCAACAAAAAGAGATTTGACTGGGTGGCAAACACAATCCAAGATATAGATGATGTATTATAGAATTGTACACTTCAACTTTATAATTTTATTAACTAATGTCACCCCAATACATTTAACAAAAAAAATGACATTCTGGAGGGGGATGTAGGTATACAGACCAGCAGTTACAGTTCAGTGTTATAAAATCTATAACAAGAGTGTATAAAAGGGTTGGTGGGTATAGTAAATAACAAATGCCTGCCTTTGTTTCTGGAGGAGGAGGAGTGTCAGGTAAAGCACCACTGAGAAAGAAATTCTTAAGCTGGAATATGAAGGATGAGTATGCTTTTGCTGGAGTTACATACTGGAGTAGGGAATCAAGTTACGGAGGTAATATAACCTATCAGAGATGAGCTTTCTGTAGTAAAGCACTGGCAGATGATTTAAGAATTTAGAAATCAAAAATCACTCTAAATTTTATATGTTATAGCTAGAGAGCCAGTCTCAACCCATCCCTGTACTAGGCCACAGTTCTTGGAAGCCCAGAAATCTGATAGATGGCAAACATATCTTAAGTCCTAAAATGAAAATTTTGTAACATGAAACAAAAAGTTAAACTATTGTGTTTGTTTACATCTTGGGCATTTTAAGTTATTCTCTATCACCTTGCTTTGGTCTGTTAACAATGTAAAATGATCTTATCCTTACAGTAGGTGTATTGTATTCAAAGTACGTCCAGGAAACAGTAATTCACAATTAAGTTTGTTAATGCGGTAAAATTTGTGTGCTTCCAAAGCCTAGACTCATTTTTAGCAGGCATTGAAATAAAATCAGCATGATTAGTATAGCATTATTCTATCTTGATTCCTTGTCTAGGAAAAGATGAAATCAGAGGATAAAGTAGCAGGCAAGCATCTAAGGGTTGAAGGTATAAATGGGTAGTCTGGGATGACTACAAAAAATGTAATATGTGGCAAAGGTTTCTGAACCCTGGCATGTAGCCTAGTGATTACAGAGTTGAGATTGTATTTCTCAGTGCCATAGAATTGCTGATAATGCTTGATAGAAATAGTCTGAAACTGTACTTGAACTTCACACTAACAGTGCAATTATACAATTAATTTATAATAGTTTTTTGTTTTGACTCCTGTTAAAGGGAGTAGAGGTGTTATTGAGGCAAAGATTCTCGTGTCATTTTAAAAATATGGAATACTGAGATGGGGGACTGATTACAAAAGCAAGAATTTAGGTAAGTGGTTTTAAGCTTCTTTATATTATGAAAATCTGATGCAACCTGTGCTCACTCTCATCAGACAAATGCATATATATGTAAATTTGCATGCATCACAGACCTGAATCCCATTTATGGACCCTGCTATAAGTCAGTTTCTTCATTTTTGGACAATTGTATTATTTTTGTGCCTAATATAATTTGTTGCAGAGAAGATAATGCTAATAAACTGCAGTTATAGGTTTAATTTACAAAAGGGATATTTAGCTCTACTTATACTACAGTCACAAATAGAAATTTTAACTATTTTATGTGTGGAAAAAAACCCACATACCCACATGTATGTGCATGCCATTGATTACATTGTGATTGGATGAGATTATGTGAATTAATCACAACTGAAAAATACAACTCAGAATGCATAAGTGGATGTTACAGTATCTTTGGGAATAAGGAAAAACTTATTATTCTCCTTTTGTAATTATCATTTTATTTTAAATTATGGCATTTTTGAATATGGTGATAATTTAAAATTCAGTTTAATTTAAAATTGACTTTATTTTTTGAACACTTCAATATATATTCTTAAAATAATTGTAGAAATCTCAGGAGTTCCAATACCAGAGTATGAGATCACTGGTACATCCAGTAGGGATGAATGGAGAGTGATGAGCATTTGTTTCCTTGAAAGTGTATGCATTTATAAATATAGAATATATACACACATATATCTGTACTATATATATAGTAGTCATGAATGAAATGTCGCAATAGTGTATGTATATAAAACATTAAAACATGTATGTATAACTTTTTGGGAGGATATCTTTTGTTTCTTTAGATGAACATAATTCTAATCTTTGTAGAATTTATTCACAAAAAATAACATAAAATTCTGTATCAGTGTTTCTCAGTCTCAGTTGTCTTGACATCTTCTTAAAGATTTATATATTCTCAAACTTACTTTCTTTTTTCTTTCGTATATGCCAGAAGTTTACATGCTTGGTGTATAACTTAGTTTTATGTTAACAGGGTTATAGAATAGATACTGAATAAATATGATTCATGTAGTCTAATACTCAAGTTACCTGTGTATCCTCCTTGTAACTTTATTAACTTTACAGACAAACTTTCTTGTGAACCCCCTTTGAAAAATACAACACAGACTACAGCATTAACATTCAGGCTGTTTGTTCATTTATTGCTTGAGTTGGAACATATTATAATTTGCTTGAATATATAAGAAATCACATATTCCTTTATGGCTTAACATATTTAAATTCCATAAATGTTGAATGAATAAATGTTACATATCTTTAAGATGAGCAATGAGTTTCAATTCTGATTTGAGACCTGCCTTTTTTACCTTATAAGTTATTACAGGGCACAATTGTGAAATGTTTAAAAGAAAATAAATATGCACGCCACATTTAGTCCTTGAAGAAACTGATTTTGAACTCGGACACATAATGGTACTTTCACATGCACAAAATGTAGTCATCACTATAAATAGCATAAACAAATAAAATTAAACTTCATGTTTTTTTATGGCACATACAAATGCGTTTAAAACCAGAATAACAGAGGTTGAAAATCATATATTACACTATCAACGGATGTACTAAACAAAATATCCATCCAGGTAATATGGGAATTTCCACTATCAGTGTATGTCTGTGCTAAATGGAAATATTAGAGGAATGCTAAACATTGAATGGCAGCCATTTTACTTAGTTGATTACTAAGAGACCTTAATATCTAAAAATTTATTATTGTAGTTTATGAAAATCAAGTTTAATTGACCTTTTAGTAATTTAGTAGTGTTGGTAAAGAGCCTTGACCACCATGGGAAAAAAAATTAAAATCCTAAGAAATTCCAAATCATTTCCTGTTAGAATAAAAAAAAAAAGGTCTTGGCATTTGGTGACTGCTTGCAGCCTATCAGCAGGATCTGGAAATCTACCAAAGGAGTATTGGAGATTCACTGGTCACCCAGGAAAAAAGTACAGTATTATAGGAATAAAGTATAAGTATGCTTATCAGTGAATACTTTTCCACTAGAGTTCATTACTAAATCTACCTTGAAAGATGGTCTTCTAAATTTTAGGCCAGAATTATAACATATATCCATATTTCACGGGGTCAGTTGATAATGTAACTAGCACAGAGATGATTGTATGGAATGAGTCTGGACAAGACCCTTACCCAGTGCCTTGTAAATCCTCTGGGAACAATGCTTTTTGAAACCAAGTTGATCTGAGTGTGGAAGCAATAAAATATAAGCCTCTGTCATCAGTCATCAGATGTGGTAGGTGCTAACTAGGCCATAAGCTACACAGAGCTCCTACATTGCGGAGTAGGAATCTATCTTGAGAGAAAAGGCAAGGAATCCCAAGGAATGAAAGGGAAGGAAAGAAGCTTCATCTCCAAATGATTTTGTAGGTCTTCTATATGATTTTTTTTCTTGTAGCATTTCTGACAGAGTATAGACTGTTTTTCATTACTAGAGGTATTACCTAGTTAGTTTGCATCTGAAGAAAATGTACCTGTTTATGTGTGAAGGAAAAACAGAACATGACTTAGCTCTGCCAATAAATAAATAGATTGACTCTCTATGCAGGTCAAGGCCAGTAATATGTGTAATCTGGTCAGTTAAATAAGACCAAAAATAAATAATAATGAACCTTGTTGACCATTATTGCTTTTCCTTTGCTTGGTCTTAGGGTTTTGACCCACCACATCAAAGTGACACAAGAACTATTTACATAGCCAACCGGTTTCCTCAGAATGGCCTTTACACACCTCAGAAATTTATAGATAACCGGATTATTTCATCTAAGGTAAGAATTAATACTTTCATTAAAATTATACATATGTACCATTTTATGTTGAAAAGTGATTTATTTGTGTATTCCAGTATATATTTATAACCTTAAAAATTCAAGGAAATGATGGGCAGTAGATTTATCTTAACCAAAATTGTGAACTATAAAATAAGGAGTTGCTAATTGCTGATATCAGATAGCCAATTTGCCAAAGATTATCCTTAGTTGCAGTTAAACTGAGAACTAATATTTATACTATGTATCAAGCATTGTATTAAGTACCTCTCCTATCATTTAATCCTTACAACAACTTTGAGATGGCTTTACAAAGTGCTGTTATACTCATTTTGTATCAGTTTCTTCAATTGAAGTGCTGGGAAATAATTTACTCAGGGTTGCATACTAGTAAGTGGTAAGATTGGAGTTTGATCTCAGTTCTGTATGACTTTAAAGCCTGACTTCCTCCAGTTTTATCGCTATTTGGTAAGCATTTTATAGTACCAAAATAATACTTTACTCTTACATATTATTCCTTGTTTAATTTTATCCTATGGCATTTTTAAGATGTCTTAGTTTTATTTTGAAACTGAAGATTATAGAGTAATGCTGTCCAATAGACTTTTCTCTCATGATGGAAATGTTTTTCACACTAATATGATAGCCATTAGCCATATAGGGCTATTTAGGCTGAGGAACTTAATTTTAATTTATTTTAAATTAAATGTCAATAGCCACATGCGACTGGTGGTTACTTTATTGGACAGTGCAGTTGTAGCAGATATGAGTCAAAGAGACTAAGGGTAAAGTTCTCCTTAGATCATAACTATTACTTAATAGACCACCTTAAGAAGCATTTTTGTATTGCTTCTTCCCTCCCTTCCACATTGATTAAGAATTTTCTTTCTAATCCTGATTTTATCTTTTCCAAGCATGTTTTCTTAGACCAGTGATCCCTTTACTGTGCCCCCTCCTTTTTTTTCCAGTCTTCGTGTTATTTACATATGCAACACACCCATTAATGATATCTCTCATTTTGGACAATGGTTCTAAAGTAGAGGGCCAGAAGGGGAAATACCGGAATCTAGGGTAATAGAAGAACTCTATAGATTAGTGACACACTTCTTAATAAATTATGCCAGAAATAAAAGTCATTGAAAATTTTAAATTTTTAAAAAACTTTGGGTATAATTTCTGTACAATAAATTCACCAATTTAAAGTGTACATTTGTTGAGCTTTAACAAACATATAACAACAATCAAGATATAGAATATATTCATCACTCCAAAAAGTTAGCAACTAGTCCTCCTCCTTACCTCTAGGCACTGACAACCACTAATCTACTTTCTGTAGCTATAGTTTTGTCTTTTCTGGAATTTCGTGTAAATACAGTCATGCAGTATGAGTCTTTTGTCTGACTTTTTTTACTTAATACTCTTGAGACTCATCTTTGTTGTTGCAAGTATCAGTATCAGCAATTCATCCCTTTTAGTGTATAGTTTAGCTGTCAGCCTGTGTTATTGTTTGTTCTGAATTTGGGTCTTTTTCCTGAATTTGGGTCAGCCTGTGTTATTGTTTGTTCTGAATTTGGGTCATTTCCAACTACCAGTATTTTTCCCTTAAATTTTCCAGCTAATTTTCCTGCCCTGAACTTTAATCTTGGTCATATTTTGTTGATAAGGGTGTAGATTTTCCCTACTGTTTTGCCGCCATAGCTATGAGACTTTGGCTAGTGTCTCCAGACTAAGGAGCCATAGTTCACAATTCATACTCCTTTCATTTGCAATTTTTTTAAAAATTAAACTCTCTTCCCATTTCTATCTGTATTTTGAACACTTTCCAGATTTTAAAATAGTTTTTTAAAATCTAATTTTTGTAATATCTGCTGAGAGTTCACAGACCACTTAACTCCTCTGCCAGTACTGGAAGCTGAGTGTCCTGGAAAACTTTTAGGATTAAATATCTTTCCATGACCATTTTTCATATGCAGCAGTATTAGGTTTAATGTTTTTGACCATAGTTTAAAAAATGTAGATATTTAAATAAACATTGCCCTTTTCTTAATATACATGAAGACTGTCTCTCATTACTCCCTTATTGCTTCCTTATTATTTCACTACTGCTTTCTCAAACTTCTTCCAAGCTGGATTGTCTGTTTTTTTAAATAAATTCATGTTAAACTTCCCTACTCCTGTGCCTTTACCATGATTTCGTGTTGATAACCACAATTTTTAAGTAGAGTTTGTTTTTGCAGAGATTTAGATTTCATGTTTTTATAGAAACGTAGAATTCATGTTTTTGACCAGTTTCAAGAATATAGATATTTATATAGACAGTATCAATGTTTTCCTGACCATAAATGAAGCTAGCTTCTTATTCCCTTTATACTACTTTTTCATTCCTGTTGTTTCCTTAAACTCCTTCCAGACTGCATTATCTTGTATCCCACAAAGCCATGGTAAACTTTTCCTCCTCTCTGCCTTTGTTCATGCTGTCCTTCCTTCTTGAAATGTTCTTCATCTATTTGCCCCCCATTTTCAGACTGTTGAATGTTCTTCTCTCAAAGCTCATATCAAGTATGACCTCCTTTGTTAAGTTTTTCTTTCTCACTGACAGCTTTTCCTTTGATTTCTTTGTATATTCCTTTATTTAATTTATCTTTGAATGTAGCTGTTGATATTTTGTTCTTAATCGCCTCTATTTAAAACTGAACTCATAATTGTTCCTCTTATAGTGCAAATGTCTTGTACATCATGTAGCTGTATGACATGTCTTTGTTTAATTTACCATAGCAACTGCTTATCTTAAATTTAAACTTCTTTGCAAAAGGTTTAATTTTATACTGTTTTGTTTTTCTAATGTCAGATTTTAGGAGAAAAAACAATTATACAGTCATAGATATAACTGTAGAGAAGTTATACTTCTAATTCATTTTTCTTCATCATTATTACATAATAATTTGGAAATCTTTAAGCATAATTATTTTTGTTATGATATTTTCATATTACTTAATATTCTACTAGGGTCCTATATATGACAGGACCAACACAGAATTTTGACTCATTCAATCTGTTAATGTGTTTGTATTTCAGAAAACCAATAAATTGGTAATAAATAGTAAAATAAAGGAAAAAGAGTAGAATAGAAATCCTAAAACTCTAAATACCAGATAGTTTCTGTAGCATTAAGAGTTACATGAATTTGTCTAAGGGCTTAGTAAATCTGATTTTACTTTTTTTATTATTATATCCATATAGTATATTATTTTTAAATATTAATTTATTGCTCTCTCCTTTTTTTTTTTCAGTATACTGTGTGGAATTTTGTTCCAAAAAACTTATTTGAACAATTCAGAAGAGTGGCAAACTTTTATTTTCTTATTATATTTTTGGTTCAGGTAAGCTTTATCACACTCTACATATTAAGTTTATAGATATGATTTCTAAAAATATGTCTTCAGGTAAAAATTACACAGCATTCTAAATCATTTGGCTTTAGGACCATTTTTTTCCTACAGAGCTTCATCATTGTATTCAATAAATACAATGATTTAAGCCATGTCTAGATTTCTAAAAACTAGTCTACAAATTTTGAGATTAATTATATTTTGTTTCATCGCTGATGTGCTGATAACACCATCAAAGCCAAGACAATAACACCATCTTTTAGATGATCTTCCTCAGAACATATTTTGCCCTTTTATATACAGCACATATTTTTGGCACATTTATGCCTATGGAACCATGTTGGTACAAAATGAATTTTTCCCTTTTTTTAATGTAAACTTTACTTTTATTAAAAAATTTTTTTGTTGTTAATTTTTGAGTATCCTCATGAGCATAGATTTTTTTTCCCAGGAGATCATTTTCTTAACTTGAATCTATATTTATTATAGGCTGTTCAACAGTTTCTTAATTTCACGTTGTGCTTTTTTCCTCCTAACATCAAAATATTAAGAGAACGGCTTATGAAACTTGAGTATAAGTCAAGATATAAAAATAGTAATTGTCATGTTCTTTTAAAGAGGTTATTCTTTTTTGACAGTACCTTAGCAGTCTCTTTCAATGTGGCATTGAATTTTTGTATGAACTCTGAACTTTTCTCTCAATAGAACCTGGAATTTCAAAAGAAAAAAACTCGTCGAGTTATTACTTTAACACTTGAGGAAACATTTACTTTTTTAAAAAATTGTCTTATTTTCCTTCATGAACAGAGAAGAAACTTCTGACTTTTCTTATCAATAGAACGTCGGCTTGATTTTCTTGGAAAAATGAGAAATTTATACTAACCATGTCCATATAGCACATGCATTTGTGAAATCACTAAGATCAGGAATTCAGCTTATCTGTGGAACAGAACTAAATATATTGGCCTGTGTGGCATAAATAACATAAATTATTAGATCCATGTTCTAACCAAACATAATTAACTGCAAAAATTTCTTTTCCAGCAATTCATTGATTGTATGATTTAGATCATAATTGCAGCATTGTTTTCCAAGCTATACCCCTTTGGCTCTGCTAGATGTAGCAGAATCACTTGTGGAAGAAAAACTCTTTCCCAAGTCCAATTTCTTGTTCTCCCTAAACGGTGAGCTTATTCTGAATGCCAGAGTTAAAATTACTGGCAGACTTTTCAGCTATCAGGATGGGAAAAGAAAAATGAAATGAGATTCTGAGCAGCTGTAACTCCACTCCTAGACAAATATCGAGGAAGAATTTAAGTACTCTGAGTGTTAAGAAGGCAGAGTAACTGAGTCCACTCTAACAGTATTTGTGGGTATGCAGTAGATGTAGATGTTCTGTTAACCTCATATAATAGCCAAGAAAGTGAACCCGTGAAACTAAACTTAACTACACTCACTGCATAAATCTGTCTCTCCTTTTATTTTTTACTCTGGACCATGATATACATTTTGTATAGTATTCCCAGAATTTCCAATACATCTGAGGTTTAAGATGTTAATAGTGTGATGTGTACCATATAAAAACATAATATTCTGTGTTCTTTTTTTTAAATCTAGCTTATGATTGATACACCTACCAGTCCAATTACCAGTGGACTTCCATTATTCTTTGTGATAACAGTAACTGCCATAAAGCAGGTATGAAATGTTTTCTATTTTTTTCCCCCATCACTCATAAGTTGCTAAATATGTCCATGTCCAAGTAAAATTTATTGTTAAAATAATTTCCATAAGAAAGCAAAACTTTTTGATATTGCATATGGTGAAATTGAGTTAAGTCACTCTATATTTCAGATACCTGGTGACTTATGGTATGATTACCATTATTAAAATATATTGTTCCCTTTATATACCCAGGAAGGATCCAAAACCAAGTATTTTATATGTACAAATTAATTTTAAAATAAATTAATTATTATAATTTTTTTAAGAGTTTAGCAATATTTAAAGGAAAGATATTTCAAAAGGGATATGTTTATGGGAAGTAGAACATATATTCTGACATGAACATTTTGAATAAAAATCATATAGTACTTTCCTATTTTTTACCACTTTCTCTGATGAAGTTGATTGTTATGTAAAGGCGATAGCTTCAACCAAATCCTGAATTGGTATTAAAATATAGGTATAGAAAAATGGTATTATTGGATAGACATGCTGAGTAAGGAATAAAGAAATACATAGAAATATCATGTCTTTATTATAGCTACCACTTCTCAAAAAAATCTTGGCAGGGGCTCAATTATACAGAGATGATCCCTTCCACCTGAAAGAGACTTAATTAGATTTTCTTGTGTAAATATGATAAATTTTCATTTTATAAGATTTAGAGGTAAGGTTTAAAATGCCATGAAAATAAAATTGACAAACATTTTATAATTCTGGGATGTAATGTATTCTTTATTACTTACACAAGAAGGATAAGAGGAATGTATAGATTAATAATTACATTATATATCTAGGGTAACAGAATATCATGCTACTGTTCTCGCTGAGTTTGATTTCTCTTTCTTCACTGTTCTCTCAGAGACTTATGTAAGTCAGTAGCATCCAAATCACTTCATACAGTTACATATTTACTTGTTTTTACAGATGTTATTTATTTTATGAAATAATACATATTTGTCCCTTGGTCCTATTTTTTATATATAGTTTCTTCTTAGGTGGTTTCATCCAGTGTAGTGACTTAAAGTACCATTTATATGTTGATAGTTCTCAAATTTATATGTATTAGGAAGCTATTCCCCGAACTCTTGACATACATGTACAACTGTGCAACATTTCCACTTGGATGGTGTAGACTTTTCCTGACCATGTCACCCTCTCATTTCCTGCTCTGGTCTTTTTTCTTCATATCATTTGTCATTACCTTTTATTATTTTTTTTTTTTGAGACTTTGTTTTATAAAACAGTTTATTTCTGGTGACCACAACAAGGTTGTACACTTATTGGACCTTCAATAGATAGTTTGCTTGGCAGATAAAGAAATGAATGAATGACTATTAAAAGAGTATTTTTTTAAAGCAGTGTAAATATTGCCATACTTTTCCCAATATATATTTGGCCAAATATAGACTTTATTTAATTGGAATGTGATGCCATAAACCAAGTTGAAAAAATGCTGGTGAATTTAATGCAAAATGAGAGAGTTTAACATAATAACAACAACAATATTGACATCCTGTCTCCTTCCAAAATGGGTGAAGTAAAAAGACAAAATCTAAAGGTAGGAAACAGCAAGATTATACCTCAAACTTGGGTTAATGTGGTTATTACAGTTAAGTACTGTATTTATACAAGAGCTTGACAACTAAAGCAAAAGGGGAAACATGAAAGGTCATAATTTTCAAAGAGAAAATTTGATATATAAGGATTTTCTCCCTTTACAACTTCAGGACTCAGTTTTCTTTCCTGCAACAGCTATTCCTAAGTTGTGCTCATTTAATAACACACAACATAATTGGAATATATTGTTCAGGTTTGTGTGTGCCTGACTATAGTCAGTACAACAAATTTGGAAAAATTGTTAGCAGTGAAAGTTTCCATTTTCAATCTTTTCTTCTTTTCTCCCCTTTTAGTCTGCCTTTGTCCTTTACACTTTTATCAAAATAGGAAAGTCTATTTTATTAGTTATTTATACTTTAATTGAGTAAAGTTGTAATTTTCGTTTGTTTTTTTAACTTCTCTCAACCGTTTTTGTATATTAAGTTTTCTCTCTAGTTCTGTAGTAGGGCTCTGGTTAACATCATAGTCTTTGCCTTCTGTGAGCTTAAAACCTATAAGTGAAAAAGGTAAGACCAAATACAAAAATATTTATAGTCAAATAAGGTAGTAAGAACCCGTGATCTGTAGGTGTTCAGAGAAAGGGTGGAACACTTTGGATAACAAAGGAATGTTTCGTGGAAGAAGCATTAAGAGATGAGACTTAGAATATAGGTAAAATGACAGTTGGTGAAGAAGGTGATGTAACAGCAAACAACTTAGCAAAGGCTCAAATACAAGAGAAGGCAAGACCTGTTTTGGGGAGTGATATGTCTGACTAATGTTTGACCCTGTACAGGAAAGTACTAAAAGGAAATGTAGGTTGGTGAGTTTAGCAGGCTGGGTAATTGTTTGTTCCAAAGATTGAGAGTTATTAAACGGGTTTTGAACGGAATTGTGAATTAAAACAATGTTTTGGAAAGATTAATCTGGCAGTAATACATAGGATGAATTAAAATTTGTGAACTTGTGTTAAAAAAGATAGTGTTTTTATTATTGCTCTGCTGTCGTCCTATGACTATAAAAGGAAGTATATATACATCTCTGTATAACTGACTATAAAAGAAGTTTCAGAAAAGATTTTTTTACCTTCAGTTAAATTTCTCTAAAATTAACATACCACATCTTAAATGGGATCAACATAATTTAAGTATCTTAAGAATGCTTTCCTAAAAGGTTTCTCTCTGAAAGAAAAAGACCTTCAAAGCAATCTGTAATATTTGCTTTATATTTTATAGTGTTACAGTATTTTTTTAGGTAATGTACATATTTTAAAAAATGGGAAAAGTACAAAATAGCATACAGTAGAACTCTCTTATACTCCTAACCTCCAGTCTCCTACTTTTCTTCCCCTGAGGAAGCTATTATTTGTATATTAGTTTATATATCTGCACAGAGTGTTCACATGGCAAGCATATTTTTTTCACAAATGAGAACATAGAACACAACACATTCTGTACCTTACTTTTATCATTTAATGTTATCAGATATTATTTCTTTATCTGTTCTTTCACTGTACTTCTGAGTTCTTGAATTTTCTCTAAAATAGCATAAGAAGTCTTTTCCATTTAAAAAAAATTGCCACTTTTGTGACAATTTTATTAAATTTATTGGAGTTGATGTTGGTTAATAAATTACATAGGTTTCCAGTGTACAGTTCAGTACTACATCATTTATATATTGAATTGTGTGTTCACCACCTAAAGTCAGATCTCTTTCTGTCACATACATTTTACCCCTTTGCCCTTATTTAACTCTCTCTTCATCCCTTTCCCTCTGGTAACCACTGAACTGTTGCCTGTGTCTTTGAGTTTTTGTTTGTGTGTTCGTTTGTTGCTTTCAGTTTTATATCTGCATATAAGCAAAATTGTGGTTCTCAGCCCTTCCCATCTGACTTATTTAGCTTAGCATGATACTTGCCACTTCTTAACATTTAATCAAAGTGTTCTTTGGGAAGTGCTTGTGTCTGTTTGCCTTTCTAATGATGACCCATATAGCCTACCATATTGTTTTGAAATACAAATTATAATTAATTCTTTTGGTCTATTGTTTAAGAAAGTGAAAGAACTCAACTTCAGTTTTAAAATCTGTTTAATTTTTTTCTATTGTCTGTAATGCTCTGTGAATTTATATTTTATGGTTAAAATATCATTTGTACAAAGAAGCAATAGAACTTAATTGAATAGGTTTTAGGAAAAAGGAATCAAAAACAATTCCCCAGATTTTTAGTATGAGCAACTCAGTAAATGGTAATGTCATTTACCAAGATGGAAAACACTGGAAATGTAACAGATTTGGGAGATAACATTAATTTAGTTTTAAAATGTTTAATATATTTATGAGACAAAAATGAAGATACTGTCTACGGCCATGCCACCCTGAACATGCCCAATCCCGTCTGATCTCAGAAGCTAAGCAGGGTCGGGCCTGGTTAGTAGTTGGATGGGAAACCACCTAGGAATACTAGGTGCTGTAGGCATTAAAAACAGAAAAAAGTTAAAATAAAGATATTAACAATGCACTTGGATATTCAAGTTTAAAGTCCAAAAGAAACATATGAGCTAAAGATAACAAATTTTAGAATTTTTTGAAGTCATGGAGATAGAAGAAATCTTGTAGTGAGAAAATGAAGGGTGAGAAAAGGACCCATAAAAATGACATCACCTTCTTCACCAATGAAGGAGCCGGCTCTCTCATCAGGAAATGAGAAGAAATAACTGAGAGGTACTATAAAAACCAGAAACGTGTGTAATGAAAACTAAGAGAAAAGAGTATTTCTGGTACAAATGGATGTCAGATGAATGTATCAGAATAGCCTAATATGAGTCTGGTTAATGAAATGTTTTGGGAAAGTTTTTTTTTCCTCATTAAATAAAGATATCTTCTAATTATACTAAAAAAGGTACTTTTTTTTATTCTATTGATACTTACAGGGATATGAAGATTGGTTACGACATAACTCAGATAATGAAGTAAATGGAGCTCCTGTTTATGTTGTTCGAAGTGGTGGCCTTGTAAAAACTAGATCAAAAAACATTCGGGTATGCATTTAGTAAATAATGGAAATCAATTATATTTTAGTATCACAAATTCTAACCTGATTATATTTTAGTTAAAAGCCATTTTTCCTACATTAAAATATTGTGGAAGATCGCTTGTTTCAAACTCAACAAAATTAAGTCCTTGCCTTTTAAAATCACTATATTCACTTTTCCCCCAATTCTTCTTAGGTGGGTGATATTGTTCGAATAGCCAAAGATGAAATTTTCCCTGCAGATTTGGTGCTGTTGTCTTCAGATCGACTTGATGGTTCTTGTCACATAACAACTGCTAGTTTGGATGGAGAGACTAACCTGAAGGTGTGTATATGTATGTGTGTGAGTGTTCCTATTGGTGAACAAAATATCTTTGGATTATTGATATTTCCTTTGGATAAGGTAGCAGAATTTCACCTGATAAAGGAGAAAGTTTTTAAATTACTGAAACTTTGAAAAATTATTAAGTTTTAGAAATGATGTTATTATATATTTATTTGAAGTGTAGCCCCATATGGTTTAGTCAAGTCACATTAAAGAAAAATGGGAAATGTTTTCAGGAAAAATAAAGTATTTTAATATTTAATACTTTTTTTAGATAAGGGAGATTTGAAATAGGTGATATATAAGGTCCCATTTGGATCTTGAAACTGCAATTTAATCCTTTTTCTTCTTTTTTTAAGACCCATGTAGCAGTTCCAGAAACAGCAGTATTACAAACAGTTGCCAATTTGGACACTCTTGTAGCTGTGATAGAATGTCAGCAACCAGAAGCAGACTTGTACAGGTGTGGTATTCAACATATTCATTTTAAGCCCTGTTTACAGATCTCATTTTTACAATCATAAATATACAATGAAATCTTTAGCTTATTGAAGACATTATTGGAGGGGAGGGGATTGGGGAGATAAGGGAAAAAAGGCTAAAAGCAGAATTTGCCAGAATTAATTCAAAACCAGTGCTTTTATTTAAACTTTCCCTTCCATCAGCTTCTACTTTGATTTAAACTATCTTTATAACTATAATAGTGAATTTTATAATAGTAGTTATAAGAGAAGTAAGTTTATTTACTTAGAAGAAAGCAATTGTGTGTGTGTGCGTGTGCGCGCGCGCGCACGCTTGTGCACGTTCCATGAAGGCAAATGGCTATGTCTTTGTGTTCACTAGGAACCAACTCCTTTTAACATATTACAATTTACTAAACACAACGTAAATCATCTTCCAGTGATATGCTAATTATTGTGGGCTATGAAATAGGAACAAATTTTTATGATTAAAGACATAAGTACAATACTAAATTCATTTTTACTGAATAACTGGTGATAAAATATAAATTACAACTACATCATGAAGAAAAAAATCACCCTCAGCTTCTTGTCATGTCAAATATCTCCCTCTACTGGTTGAAATATTTCAGATCTTATCGTTACTCCTTAACTTTTCCAAATCTCTTATGTATCTTTCTTTGTTCTGGATCCACATACTATTTATCATGGGGTATTCTCTATGCGATGTTATGAAAATCTGCATTTTCATCAGTCAAATGAGGTATAGAGTTTTCCAATAAACTTAAAGAGCATTTAAACTGTAAGAATTAGCTATAAAGTATTTAGTACTTAAGATTTCTATATTGCTATTCTCACTTCAGTAGTGAATTATAAAAAAATTAAAAACTAGAAAATGATGGAGCATTAAGCAGGCATAAGATTAATATGAGATTAAATATGACTAATGTGTTGGTGGTTTTTTATTATCTTGGAGAACAGGGGAAAGTTAAAACTTTTTAATAGGAAATAATTCACTGTTAAATATAAGGTGTTCCTCTTTATTTTCTCTTTTCCTGTTACTTACTGAAAGTATATATTTTGTTTTAAACATATACGTAACTACCACAGAAGACTTCTGTAATGGAAAGATAACTCATAATCATACTACTGCTTAAATTTTTTGCTGTTTTTATTTATTTATTCATTCATTCAACAAGTTATTGTTGAGGATCTCTGTGCTCATTGGATAGGTGAAAAATAGGATGAACTCGCATAGTTTCTGTCCTTGAGCGGCTCATAACTGTAAAGATATCATATATGTAAAATTATATTTTTTCACTTTACTATGTGCTCTATGTAAAGGAAATAGTGAAAGCATTTTAAATGTCCATGTAGGAGAATGCTTACATAGGTATATGAGGCAAATCTGTAGATTATAAAAATGATGTTTTTAAAGAATTTAATGACATAGGAACATACTGAAATATAATGTTAAATAAGAAATAGAAGTTTAGTTCTCATATCATCCCAATTGTATTAAAAAATACGTATGTCTATGAGTTTGATAGGTAGTTAAATAGTAGGATAGAAAAATAGAGAAAGAAAAACAGAGAAATTACATGTCAGAATGTTAGTTGTTTCTTGGTGGTAGGATTTCAGCTGCTTTTCTCCATATTTTCCAATATTTCTTCAAAGAATGTGGATTACTTTTGTGATTTTAAAAAAGCATTTTTCATCTTACTGCATAGTATTCTTAATAATCATTTTTAATGGCTGCAAAATAGTCTAAATGAATGTAATAGAACCTAACCGTTCCCTAATATTTTAGTGCCTAACTCTCATTGTTTTGCTATTACAAATATTGCATGGCTCTTTATTGCAGATAAGTTCACCAATTCAAAATCCAGTTGTTGGATAGTTCATTATTTCTCTTCTTTGATACAGTTAGTTCTCTTGGCTTCCAAGACACTTTCTTGGTTTTCCTCCTACTTCACCAGTCCTCCTCAGTCTCTCTCACTGATTTCTCTTCTTCTGGACTTCTTAATGTTAGAGTGACCCAGTACTGCCCTCCTTCCTCTTCCTTTCCCTACCTATAACCTTCACTTTCTACACTCAACTCCTTTGGTAATCTCATTCAAGCCGATGGCCTTAAAGACCATCTACATTCTAACTCCCAGATTTATATCTCCATTTCAGACTTCTTTCCTAAATTCCAGACTTTTATATCCAACTTGCTATTCTGCAATTCCACTTAGACATTTAGTAGATATCGCAAATTAATCATGTTGAACAACTGAATTCCTGATCTTCTCTCCAAAACGTTTTATGCCAACAGCCTTTCCCATCTCAGTTGATGACAGTCCATGCTTCCAATTGTTTATTTTATTATTATTATTATTATTATTGTTGTTGTTGTTATTATTTTGAGCGAGGCAACCTTTGGTTGACCTCACAGATTGCAAGGACCCTGTCATCTTACAATCCCTTATTTATTTATTTTTTTAATTTTTTTTGCGCCTACAGCACCTGGTCTTCCTAAGTGGTCTCCCATCCAAGTACTAACCAGGCCTGACCCTGCTTAGCTTCCAAGATCAGACGGGATTGGGCTTGTTCAGGGTGGCATGACCATAGTCCACGCTTCCAATTGTTTAGGCCCAAAACTTTGGAGTCACATCCCCTCTCTGCTAACATTTCCTCTCTTCTTCTCCCACATCTCATCCGAATCCATCAGAACACCTTACCTTCAAAATACATCCAAAATTTGAACATCTTTCACCAGTTTCATTGCTTCTAATTTGGTCTAACCAGCTCTCCTGCCAAGGCATCCTTACCAGTTTTTCTGTTTTTACTCTTCTTTTCTTTGCAATCTGTTCTCACAATAACAACCAGAGTGATCCTTTTAAAATGTAAGTCAGTTATGTCATTCCTCTGCTGGAACCCTGCAATGGCTTTTCCATTTCACTTCAAGTTAAAACCCTTACCTTTTAGACAATATGTAGGACCTTACTGATTGTCCCTATCCCCAGCCTTTCCTCTCGGACCTAATTTCTGACCTGTCTCCCTCTTGCTCACCGTCCAGCTACAATGGCTTCCTTTCTCTTGAATATGCCATATCCACTCCCACCTTTTCACTAACTGTTCCTTGTCTTAACTCTTTTACCACATTCTAGTTTATGCTTAAATCTCCTCAGTGAGGCCTTCTTTGACTATTTAAAACTGCAATCTAATCCTTCTTACCCTGTTCTGCTTTTCTTTTTTATAACACATAATACCTCCTAGTATACTATGTAATTTACTTATTTATTATGTTTATTGCTTATTATCTCTTTCCAACTACAGCAAAACTCAGAGGCAGGCATTGTTGTGTGTTTTGTTCACTGATGTATCCCAAACACTTAGGACAGATCTGGTAAATAAGAGGCCTTACTTTATATTTGTTGACAGCTGGAAGAACAAATAGTTTTATGTACTTAATTTTATATACTTAAATTTTCTTTTATTGAATTGTCTGTGGTATATGCAGACAAGATTTGTGTGTGTGGTTCACTTTACTATCAAACGGAAGTACTTAAACTGTACCAGGCACATAGTAGACACTCAATAGATATCTGTTGAATGAATAGATGAATGATAGGGTTTCAAATTACTATAGATCAAAGGATGTGTAAATATACTTATTGCCCATTTATTCATCAGATTTTGAGTGCCACCAATAATCGAGGCATAGTGCTAGACACTGAGAATACTGTGCTAATACAGCAGCACATATACTAAAATTGAGAATACAGCAATAAAGAAACGGCGTAACTCCTGTGTCCTTGAGTTTATAATCTAATGCTAGACTATCCTCTAAGAACAGACAGAACTGCAGAAAAGCAATTATTGGATTAAAGCCCTAATAGAGTTTGACTTTAATAAATATACTGACACTTTACAAAAGCATTGGACTAATTTTTATTGCGTGAGCCAAGTATAAGTTTATGAGATTTTTTTATTGTTTCAGAATTTTACTAGTATTAAATATAATTTAAAATTTTTTACTAATTGTAGATAATAGTAAAGTTTTAAAACTCTAGTTTTAATTTGTACTTTATTAGAAAGACTAAATATTTTTCTATTTGTATTATTAATTTTTCCCCCTCGAACATTTTTAATTTTTTCCTAATTACATATTTATTAAGTGGGGTTACATTATTACTTTTTAAGGAATTTTAATAACTTATTGAGAGAGGCTAGAGTAAGTATGGTAAGAAATGAACTCTGTCAGACCACTGGAAGAAATGAAAACTAGGAGAGCCTTTGTTTAGGAGCAGCCTCTAGCAGGTGCCTATTTCACGGTATTCTCCATTTTTTTTCTTTGGCTCCTTTGCTCATGTAATTCTAAGAGTTCTTTCCACCTGTTAATTTTTTAGGCTCTGACTTAGCACTTCCACTTGTAGGAGTTTTTCCTAATAAAACAATGAATTGCTACTGTACCTAAGGTTTTTCAGGGCTGCACTGTTTAGACTATAAGTTGGAAAAAACATAAACTTCCATCAGTAGTGAGTTATTTAAATTAATTCTGTAGTAACCCAAAAATGCAATATTATGTGTGATATTAAAAATAATTATGTATATCTATGTTTTTGGCAGGACATGTTAAGTGGGGAGAGGTGTTACCAAGAGTGTTTATGGTGTGATCCGGTTTTGTTTTTATGATATGTATTTATACATGCATGGAAAAAAGCCTGGAAAACATATCCCAAAATATTGGCAGTGTTTGTATTTGAGTAGTGGGATTACCAGTGATGGTTATTTCTCTTTCGATATCTTTTTATATTGTCTGAATCATTTTATAAAATGTGTGTGTGTGAGTGTATTTAGTCTTTATAATCAGAAAAGAGGGTAATAAAGCTGTTTTCTCTTTGAAACAAATTGAAGCGTGGATTTGGAGAAAGGACTAAGGAAAGTACAAGATGAATTAATCCACCATGGAACTAGCATGAACCAACGAGAAGTGCCTTAGAATCAAGGATAACAGGACAGATAAAATGAAGTAAAACAGGTCTCGTTTGAATTAAGCTCAAGAAAATCAAAAGAGTGATCACGTATCATCTCTGAAAGATGCCCAGGGAGAGCTGAATTGGTTCTTTGACTCTAAATCCAAGTTGAGGCTGGAACCAAAGCTTAAATAAAATTTCATTTGGTGGAGTTAATAAAAATAACACTGCTTCTCCCTGATACAGGGAGCTGAAGAAAGCAGAAGTGAGAGATTAAAACAAAAAAAATGACACCCAAAGGGAAAAAGCATCTATGACCTGGGAACAGGAGGAATAATAGGGACATTTGAAAGGAAATGCTTACAATTTCTTTGCCTAGTTAAATGATTAACATGAGGCTCTGTCTAGAATTTGCTTAAACTCAGAATTTACTTCTCACTATGGTAGAAAGTAAGTGTACACTTGAATTGACTCTCTGCTATGAGCTGTTTTGGTAGAATTCGGAACTAAAAGTCCAGGCTATGAGAATTCATTCCCAGCAGGCCAGCCATTTAATCTAGACTTCAGGCATCCAAAAGTTAAAGAAACTCTGGACTTCACTGATAAGTTTTTCCTTAATACTCTATTCCGACCCCTTAACTCACATGTAGTAGTTGCTCAATGAATATTTGTTGGGTGAATGAATACGTGAATAACTAAATGAACAATTCTGGTCACAGGAAGCTTTATATTTAGTAAATTGTGATGAAATATGTGAGTATTCATTGTTGGCTAAATAATGCATACATCTTTGTATAGCAATTATAAATTCTCATAATGATGAAACATAATAGTACTATATAAAACATTTGAAAACTTTTTTTTATTCATTACCTCATTCATGTCAGAGTGGAGATGGCAAGAATATTTAAATTTTTAAAACTTAATGACTGATTAGTATTTATTTTTGTGATTTCTAACATGAATACTGGACCACTTATATACAAATGGTTGGTTTGTTTCATATGTAAGAACAGTGCTTAAAGTACCTATTGATGTCATAAGTAATATGTCTTTGGTTTTTTTGTAACATGGTGAATTCTTTGATAGATTCATGGGGCGAATGATAATAACTCAACAAATGGAAGAAATTGTAAGGTAAGAATAAAGTTAAAGATATTAGCTAAGTAAGTAGTATATCACGGAAAAGGACTCATTTAAAAGCATTTAGCACTTCATCTTCTAGTAATTTATAGTAGCAGCAAGTGAGGATGAAACAAATTGCATGAAATGATATCAAAATAATTTATAAGATTATTTGTATACTTTGATTTCTTTTTCCAGTAATAGCACCATAAAAGGAAACATAGCTGTTCTTGTTCAAAACCTTGTCATACCACATTTAAAGTGAGGACAGAAAATGTCCAGTATAATGTTTAACAGGTATAAATGTTATGGTCTTTTTCATTTCAAATCATTCAGCACAAAATGGAGTATTTAGTGGCCAATCCAGAATCTCTTATTTACTTTTCTAATTGTTTTTTTGTTTGGCTGTTTGTTTCGGTTTTTCCCCTCAATATTCAGGTTAATTTCTGGCATCTACATGAAAGATTTTGGGTCATTTCAAAGGTTTGCTAATAGGATGAGGTTACATTGTTACTCATGACCACAAAGCCAAATTTAGAATAAATCTTAGAATCATCCTTTGAACTTCTAATCAAATTAGCATTCCACCTTTTTTTCTGGAGACATATTCAATTAAATTGGCTGCATGAAATAAATAAGCCACTGACACAAAGAGTTGAGCATTTTTTAAATTAAGTCCTCAAGACAGGTCACCAAAAATATCATGCATTGGCACTGATTCACATTTTTAATAAACAATAATGTAGAAGCATGTTCAATAAACTCTGTAACAAGGTCTTTTTAAGTGTAGGACCCCTGCTTGAATAACTTTGACTAGGTTTCATTTTGATTTCTATAGTGATATCGTGGGATTACATGTGTGAATACATAGTGTGAATTGCATTAATGTATTGTGGCTGGTAAAGAAAAAGATCAATTATGTTACCTCAGCCCCTAGAATGGTTTAGAAAATGAGCCATGTTCTTTGCTGAAGCAACCACAGTTTGCTCATGAATTACCTTTTAATTTGAAACTTTCTATCATATTCCAAGTGTATATGCCAGTGTGAGCTAAGAGTTTCTCTGTTCATTGTTGGAATCAACACCAAGTGAAAAAGAGCTGTTTTATGGTTCCTGATTAATTGATCTTAGACTATCCATGAAGTGTGCTTCAAATATGACTAGTTAATATAACCGTACTTGTTAACCGTGTTCCAAACACACGACCCCCTTGGTTCATTGGATTATTTAGAGTGTTTGGGTTTGCAGAGATCTTCAGAACTGGTTCAAATTCTTTTTGAATTGGATAACTCTATGTATATTTCAGGAAAGCATAAGGAATATCAACAAAATTAAGGCTTTTTTACTTATCCGTAATAGATTCTTATCGTTTTGCTATCACTAAGAAAATACAATTTCCTTTCTAGTTATTCCTTCTCGTTTTATATCTCCTTTATGGAGAGCCATTCAAACAGCAAGAAGACCCGTACTCCAAGAAGTATGCAATGCAAGTAGTCAAGTTGTAGTGTCAGTCTTGCCTAGCTAAGTACTAACTCACTTACTATGTTATGTTTTATAATCCAGTGTAATTTTAATTGTGCAGAACTTACACATCTACACACAAATCATGCTACAGTATATGTTTACATTGCATTTTAATTCTATATTTTCTTCGAAAACTGTTAATTTTGCTCAAAATTTTAAAATTTCATCTTCTGTTAAACATTATTAAATCATTGCTTAATCTTTTATTTTGTTGTGTTTTATATTTAAAATTTTTGAAAGTGGTGGCTTTTCTGAGTTTATTTACCAGCATAATCTTACTTCTGAGCCACTGATCTTAAAGTGACTGAAAGGCTAAAAAGTAGGTATTTTTGTTATGATAACTAACATCATGATTGACCTAGACAACTTTGTAGTAGCTGAGATTTTGGTTTTATACGAAAGCAGTGTTGTAACTACACCTTAAGTACATTCTGCTGATGATGCCATTTTAGAATTTAATTGACTTATTAATATATTCATTGCGTTTTTTCCTCTCCCTAGACCTCTGGGGCCAGAGAGTCTCTTGCTTCGTGGAGCCAGATTAAAAAACACAAAAGAAATTTTTGGTTTGTATCTATTGAAAATTTTGAATTATAGATTCTTGTTGATGCTTTATATGAAATATTTTTAAAAGCACAATTTTTGTGGTCTTTTAGTTGGATAATTTATTACTTTTTAAAATGTTGCCTATGACAGTTATCTTACAAAGATTGTATTAATATAATTTCGTGTTGTATTTTTGTTGTTAATCTTTATTTTTTAGTAATAGACTGGAATATTACTCTTATATTTTAGTTGTGTAAATTGGTGAAACTGAATGCTAAGAAGATAATTCTGACACTTCTATTAGTGGTAGATGAGAACCAGTATAATCTGGCATCATGGTACAGTAAACCACCTATATAATTTCATTATGATTATTCTTAGATTGGTGAATATAATTGCTGACTCATTCATATAACAAATTCTTGTTTACCTATAACTATATACCATGTACTATTGGAACATATACTGACTGGATCAAAAGGATGAATAAACAGTACTCTTGCATTGGAGATCTAGTAATTAATTAATTAGCAATTTATTGTGCTCTGAGTAAACTATAGGCAAATTGTGAAGTTGATAATAACCATTAACTGTCAACCAGTACTTCTCATTTCAGGAATGTCCCTTCATATACTGGCTAGCTTATGTTATTCACTGAATGTTTATAGCTTTTGTGGTCCTCTCCCTCATTTTTTCTTTTCTATATCTTGTCTCTTAGTATTAGGCTCTCTGATTTAAAAAAAAATTGTATACTTAAAAAAAAAATGGAAAATGATGAGTGTTGGCGAAGATATGAAGAAACGAGAACCTTCATATACTGCTAGTAACAGTGTAAATGTTGCAGCTGCTGTGACCCAGCAATTCTACTCAGATATATTCCCAAAAGAATTGAAAATAGGTGTTCAAACAAAGACTTGTAAAAAAATGTTCATAGCAGCACTATTTAAATAGATAGTCGAAGGGTAGAAATTGCCCACATGTTCATCACCTAATACATGTATAAACAAGATATCCATATAATGGAAAATTTACTCATTAAAAAATGAATTACTGATGCATACTATAACATGGGTAAACCTTGAAAAAATTATGCTCAGTGAAAGAAACCAGACACAAAAGGTCACATATTACATGATCCCATTTGCTTGAAGTACCCAGAATAAGCATATTCATAGACAGTAGATTAGTGGGCTAGGGAGTAGAAGACAATGGGGAATGATGCTTAATAGGTGCATGATTTTCTTTGGGGGTGATAAAAATGTTCTTAAGTTAGGTAGTGAGGGTGATTACACAACATTGTGAATACACTAAGTGCCACTGAATTGTAATTTTAAATGATTAAAATGGTATGTTACATGTATTTTACCACAATTTTAAAAAAGAAAACTATAGTTTCTGATGCCAAAAGCTAGAGAAAATGGCCAAGGCTTTTAGACCCTCTCAGCAATGCTTTGTTTAAACACATATCCCTAGCAGTAATAGGTTTCATGCTCTTAAAAGAAAATGTGTATTTGAATGCTTTTAGATATGTCTGCTATTGGTTGCCTCAGAACCACCTTTCCCTATGCTATCATTCTGGCTGATTTTTCACATTTCTCTAATTTTGGTGCCCTTTGTCATTTGAGTTATAATTCCTGCCTTTAAAGAATAATTCTTTTTTTTTTTTTTTCAACGCCTACAGCACCCAGTCTTCCTAGGTAGTCTCCCATCTAAGTACTAACCAGGCCCAACCCAGGAATAATTCTAATGGTGAAAATTTTAGGACAAATCTTTAGAAAGAGGGCATGATGAATCCTATACTGCTTCTCAAATCTTACTATTTAGAAGTGGGTATATACATTATTAATTATCAGTTTCTAGGCATTTTGTTAATTCATCATATAAACTTCACAACACATCTTTGAGGGTTTTGTTTGTTTGTTTGTTTGTTTGTTTGTTTTCCTATTTAAAGACGAGGAAATGGAGAGTCAGGGAAAAGAAATAACTTACCCAAGGACGCTGGACTAATAAGTGGCAGGGCGAGCATTTAAACCAAGGTCTGACTCCAAAATTTGTTATAAGGCTGGTCTTATCTAATTTCATTCCCTCCTCAGTTTTAGTCCCGTTGTTACTGTCATTCTTCACTCAGAGACATCCACGTAGGTACAAAATTTTTAAATAGCATTTTCTATGTGTTTATTTACTCTGACAGATTTCCATGTTATCACTCTAGTGCTTGTGAACTTAGGTCTAGACTCCAGATTCTGGCATTCAGAGACTTACAAACTCTGATTCTAATTTGTTGTTCCAACCTAGCAGAAAGTGCTTTTCCATTTCTGTCTTTGTTAACACTGTTCACTTTATCTAGAATGGCCTTCCCTGCCATTTTTATCTTTTCAGATCCTTTTCTTCCATCAATTCCAACTCAAATGGTATCTCTTTCATTCAGATATCTCAGTTATAACTCAGGAACAGAACCCCCATGCCGTCTCCATCCAGCAGGTTGAGTGACTAGAGTTCCCCACAATTGAACTTAGGAAAGCCTTTTACAAATTCAAACAAAAAAAAATTAAGGAAAAACCAAATTATAACAACTGTCAGAAAATACAGTTTCTTAGATGCTTTTATGCTAGTGAGTATTATTTTTCTTGTGAAACAAGCTAGGAGATTATTTTAAAAGTCTGTTTTGTTTTACAGGTGTTGCTGTATACACTGGAATGGAAACAAAGATGGCATTAAATTACAAGAGCAAGTCCCAGAAACGATCTGCAGTAGAAAAGTAAGAAAGCTGTCTTTTTTCATTTATTTGCACATAAATATGGCTATGGATATATGCATTATTTATATATGTATAAAATGTGTATAAAATATATTTAATACATAAAAATACATATAAAACATATAATCCCAAGTCAACAGAAGGTGATATCTTTGAGGATAGGGATTTTTGTATGCATGCAGCATACAAAATATTTGGCATATGCTAAGTTATGACTTTAAATAAATATTATTGGGTAATAATGAATCACTTGATCAGACTAACCCCCCTGCAGATAATGATAAATCTAGACAAAATATTTTTTTAAATAACTATTTGAAAGCACTGGAGAATGACCAAAAAAAGTTGAAAACTGGCAAACAGTCTACTCTTGAAAGATAGCATCAGCAAGGGGAAAGATTTGAATGCAGCTTTTTGCCTGAGGGCACTCCTCAATTCCTATTCTACATTGGGCATCAGAGAGCCTGACGCTTTACAGGATTTAGATGTCAGAGGACAAGGGAAGAGCAGCTAGGGAGGGGAAACTCATATAAGCTCCTGGAGCTACAGAAGGAAATAAACTCTAAAACCTGTCAAAAATTATGTTCAATCCTTGCCTAACTCTGAAAACTATACATGTGCAAGGGAAACTTCAGTGGGCTTAGCAGTAAAATAGTATGTACCAGAAAACTGAAAGAACTGAATGGATAATTTTGCTGTTGCCTATTGCAGTGGAAACAGTGTTTTGGTATTTGAGCCTAGCCAAGTTAACTTTGTGCTGAAATGAAAATCCATACTCTTCTGAGGAACATAAAAGAATATTGAGTCTCTAACAATGTATTTATGAAATCTACTATGTAATAAAAAATAAGCAGACGTGAAGAAAATGTAACGTGTACTCCAAGAAGAAAGCACTCAATAAAAACTGTCTCTGTAATCATCTAGATCTTGCAATTAGCAGACAAAGACTTCAAAGCAGATACTATAAATATTTTTAAGGGCCTAAGGGAAGATGTTAATGAACACATGAGAAATCTCAGCAGAGAAATGGAAACTATAAAAAAGAACTCAGTGGAAATTATTGAGTTGAAAAATATAATTACTGAAATTAAATGTTATTAGAGAGGCTCAACACTAGATTGTGGAAAGTAGAAGAAATTGTCAGTGAACTTGAAAGAGCAATAAAAAATTATTCAGTTTGAAGTACAGAGAGAAAAAGATTGAAGAAAAATGAACAGTTTCAAAGTCATGTGGGATAATATCAAGCCATCTAGCATAAGTCTAATTGAGCGCCCCCCCCCAAAAGAAAAGAGGCAGAATAAAAATATTTGAAAAAATAATAGCTTAAAATTTCCAAAATTTGAGAAAAAATAAGATGGTAATTTAAATCAACATATCAAAATTTGTGGACTCAAGGTAAAGCCTAGGTTAAAGGGAAATTTCTAGCTATGAATGTTTATATATGAGAAGAAGAAAAGCTTAAAATCAGTCATATAAGTTTCTACCTTAAGAAGCTAAAAAAAGGAGCAATTAGACTCAGTCTGAGAAAAAAAGAAGAAATATTAAAGATGTGAGCTGGAACCAATAGAGTAGAAAACAAATAAAATTAGCAAAGCCAAAAGTTGGTCCTTTGAAATTATTAATAAAATTGATACATATGTAGATTGAGGGATTAAGGGTGAAAAATAAAGTGGTAAGAGAGAAATATTAAAAAATTACCAATATTAGGCTATTACTATAGATCCTTCCTACTGTGGTCAGTTTATCTACAGATAAAGAACTATTATGAACAACTTTATGTCACTAAATTTTTCAAGTTAGATGAAATGGACAAACTCTTTGAAAACACAATTTACAGAAGTTAACACAGGATGAAACAGAAAATCTAAATAGCCCTGTGTCTATCAAAGAGATTTAATATAAAAACATCTCCACACAAAAGGATAATCTTTTTAACACATGATACAGGACCAATTAGACATCCATGTTCCAAAAACTGACCCTTGACCCTTACTTCCCATCATATATAAAAACTAACTGAAAATATAAGACTTGAAACATAAGAGCTAAATCTGTAAAACAAGGGAGAAAATATTTGTGAGCTTGGGTTAAGGGAAGATTTCTTAGATAGGAAACATATAAAAAATAAACCAAAAACAAAACCCAAAATTGATATATTAAACTTTGTCAAAATTAAAAACTTCTACATTTCAAAAGACTGTTAGAAAAATTAAAAGACAACCCACAGATAGAAAATATTTGCAAAGCACATATCTTGTAAAGGGCTTGTATCCACAATATCCAGTCTCACCACTTTTTAGCATTATCCTAGGAGCTTTATTCAGTGCCATAAAACCAAGAAATAAAAGGCATTAATATTAGAAAGTAAGAAGTAAAATTGTCCTTGTTGGAGGACACATGATTTTTCATATACCATAAGCATTCAACAACAAAATAAACTATTAGAATTAATAAGTGAATTTAGCAAGGTTTCAGGGTACAAGGTTAATTTTTTAAAATTATCTTTATATGCAGAAAACAGTAGGAAAAGTAAGTTTTATAAAGTTTTATTTTATAGTAGTGTCAAAAAGCATAAAATATTTAGAAATAAATTTTTAAAAACTTGTGCAGGACCTCTATAATGAACTCTATAAAATGTGGCGAGAAATATTAAAGACCAAAATAAATGGAGAAATCACATTAATAGATTGGCAGGCTTAGTATTGTTGTCAGTTGATGTGTAGATTCTTTCAATCCTAATTAAAATCCCAGCAAGCATTTTTTGTAGTAATTGAAAAGGTATTTCTAAAATAAATATTGAAATGCAATAGCCAAAATGTATCTGCAAAGTACATAATGAAAACAGTCCCTTAAGAAAAGGAGGATGTACATTATCTGACTTTAAAACTTAATATAAAGCTACAGTAAGTATAGTATAGTATTAGCATAGAAGATAATTCAGTGGAATAAAATAGTGTTGAGAAATAGACCCATTCATAAATGGTCAATTGATTTTCAACCAAAGCAACTAAATTCTATGAAGAAAATGATTATCTTTTTCAACAGATGATTTAACAACAGTTGGCTATCCATATGGGGAAAAAATAATACATCTCAACTCCCACCTCACACCATACACCCAAAAAGATTTTCAAGATGGATCATAGATCTAAATATAAAAGCTAAAACTATAAAACTTTCAGAAGAAAAATTAGGAAGATCTGTTCATAACCTGAGGATAGGTAAATGTTTCTTAGGACACAAAAAGCAATCAACCATAAAAGAAAAAAAATTGATAAACTGTATTTGCACGAAATTAAAAACTTTCACTCATCAGACTACTCAGTTAAGGAAATGAACAAGCAAGCCGCAAACTGGGAGACAATATTCATAAAACATCTGATAAAGGACTTGTTTTCAGAATATGTAATAATATATTAAAAACTCCTATAAATTCATAATAAAAAAAAAAGCAGCCCAGTGGGGGGGAAATGGGTAAAAGGCTAGAGCAGACACTTTACAAAGAAAATATACAAATAGCCAATAAGCACCTGAAAAAGTGTATGACATTATGAGTCCTGAGAGAGGTACAAAGTAAACTATAGAGACCTTATTGGAATGGCGAAAATTAGACTAAAAGTTCCAATATTGCAACTAGATCTCTTACTTCTAAATAATCTATGGGTCAGAGAGGAAATCTCAAAGAAAATTTAAAAAAATATCCAGAAATTAGTGAAAATACAGTGTTAGATTTCATAGTATGCAGCTAAAGGGGAACAGACCAGTAGGTTATATATAGATTTATATAAGATGAGATTATTATAGAAATTGGGCCAAGTGGTTGTGTATCAGCTACTTGTGCCTCCCTTAGCCCAGTCACATTGACACATAAAATTAACCATCATAGCACTGAATACTTAGATTAAAAAAGAAACACCAATGACAAACTGAAATGAAAAACAATACCATATGCAG